>CAWVQF010000037.1:0-1200000 GCA_963932165.1 Pimpla rufipes
AACTTTTAACACATGGATATTGTGCATTTGAGTAGAACGAAGGTTTTTGTCACATTTACACCGAGCTGTGCTCTCAGAAACGCTCGAAACACGCGATATCACGATTTTGGTGATCTTCAATGTTTCGTTCGCCACGGCTGTGGCAGACAAATTTTAACACATGGATATTGTGCATTTGAGTAGAATGAAGGTTTTTTACATATTTACACCGAGCTGTGCTCTCAGAAACGCTCGAAACACGCGATATCACGATTTTGGTGTTCGTCGATTTTTCGTTCGCCATAGCTGTGGCTGACGACTTTTAACACATGGATCTTGTGTGTTTGAGTAGAATGAAGGTTTTTGACACATTTACACCGAGCTGTGCACTCAGAACCGTTCGAAACACGCGATATCACGATTTTGGTGCTGTTCAATGTTTCGTTCGCCAGGGCTGTGCCAGACAACTTTTAACACATGGGTCTTGTGTATTTGAGTAGAATGAAGGATTTTGACACATCTACACCGAGCTGTGCACTCAGAAACGCTCGAAACACGCGATATCACGATTTTGGTGATCTTCAATGTTTCGTTCGCCACATCTGAGACTGACGACTTTTGATTCATGGATATTGTGCATTTGAGTAGAATGAAGGTTTTTGACACATATACACCGAGCTGTGCTCTCAGAAACGCTCGAAACACGCGATATCACGATTTTGGTGATCTTCAATGTTTCGTTCGCCACGGCTGTGCCAGACAACTTTTAACACATGGATCTTGTGTATTTGAGTAGAATGAAGGTTTTTGACACATTTACACCGAGCTGTGCTCTCAGAAACGTTCGAAACACGCGATATTACGATTTTGGTGATCCTCGGTTTTTCGTTTTCCACAGCTGTGGATGACGACTTTTAACACATGGATTTTGTGAATTTGAGTAGAATGAAGGTTTTTGACACATTTACACCGAGCTGTGTTCTCAGAATCGCTCGAAACTCGCGATATCACGATTTTGGTTTTCGTCGATTTTTCGTTCGCCACAGATGTGCCAGACGACTTTTAACGCATGAATATTGTGCATTTGAGCAGAATGAAGGTTTTTGACACATTTACACCGAGCTGTGCTCTCAGAAACGCTCGAAACACGCGATATCACGATTTTAGTGTTCTTCAATGTTTCATTCGCCACTGCTGTGAAAGACAACTTTTAACACATGGATTTTGTGTATTTGAGTAGAATGAAAGTTTTTGACACATTTACACCGAGCTGTGCTCTCAGAAACGCTCGAAACACGCGATATCACGATTTTGGTGATCTTCAATGTTTCGTTCGCCACGGCTGTGCCAGACAACTTTTAACACAAGGATCTTGTGTATTTGAGTAGAATGAAGGTTTTTGACACATTTACACCGAGCTGTGCTCTCAGAATCGCTCGAAACTCGCGATATCACGATTTTGGTTTTCGTCGATTTTTTGTTCGCCACAGCTGTGGCTGACGACTTTTAGCACATGCATCTTGTGTATTTGAGTAGAATGAAGGTTTTTGACACATTTACACCGAGCTGTGCTCTCAGAATCGCTCGAAACTCGCGATATCACGATTTTGGTTTTCGTCGATTTTTTGTTCGCCACAGCTGTGGCTGACGACTTTTAGCACATGCATCTTGTGTATTTGAGCAGAATGAAGGTTTTTGACACATTTACACCGAGCTGTGCTCTCAGAAACGCTCGAAACACGCGATATCACGATTTTGGTGTTCGTCGATTTTTCGTTCGCCACAGCTGTGGCTGATGACTTTTGAGGCATGGATATTGTGCATTTGAGTAGAATGAAGGTTTTTGACACATTTACACCGAGCTGTGCTCTCAGAAACGCTCGAAACACGCGATATCACGATTTTGGTGATCTTCAATGTTTCGTTCGCCACGGCGGTGGCAGACAACTTTTAACACATGGAACTTGTGTATTTGAGTAGAGTGAAGGTTTTTGACACATTTACACCGAGCTGTGTTCTCAGAATCGCTCGAAACTCGCGATATCACGATTTTGGTTTTCGTCGATTTTTCGTTCGCCACATATGTGCCAGACGACTTTTAACGCATGAATATTGTGCATTTGAGCAGAATGAAGGTTTTTGACACATTTACACCGAGCTGTGCTCTCAGAAACGCTCGAAACACGCGATATCACGATTTTAGTGTTCTTCAATGTTTCATTCGCCACTGCTGTGCCAGACAACTTTTAACACATGGATTTTGTGTATACGACTTTTAACACATGGATCTTGTGTGTTTGAGTAGAATGAAGGTTTTTGACACATCTACACCGAGCTGTGCACTCAGAAACGTTCGAAACACGCGATATTACGATTTTGGTGATCCTCGGTTTTTCGTTTTCCACAGCTATGGATGACGACTTTTAACACATGGATTTTGTGAATTTGAGTAGAATGAAGGTTTTTGACACATTTACACCGAGCTGTGTTCTCAGAATCGCTCGAAACTCGCGATATCACGATTTTGGTTTTCGTCGATTTTTCGTTCGCCACAGATGTGCCAGACGACTTTTAACGCATGAATATTGTGCATTTGAGCAGAATGAAGGTTTTTGACACATTTACACCGAGCTGTGCTCTCAGAAACGCTCGAAACACGCGATATCACGATTTTAGTGTTCTTCAATGTTTCATTCGCCACTGCTGTGCCAGACAACTTTTAACACATGGATTTTGTGTATTTGAGTAGAATGAAAGTTTTTGACACATTTACACCGAGCTGTATTCTCAGAATCGCTCGAAACTCGCGATATCACGATTTTGGTTTTCGTCGATTTTTCGTTCGCCACAGATGTGCCAGACGACTTTTAACGCTTGGATATTGTGCATTTGAGCAGAATGAAGGTTTTTGACACATTTACACCGAGCTGTGCTCTCAGAAACGCTCGAAACACGCGATATCACGATTTTGGTGTTCGTCGATTTTTCGTTCGCCACAGCTGTAGCTGACGACTTTTAACACATGGATCTTGTGTGTTTGAGTAGAATGAAGGTTTTTGACACATCTACACCGAGCTGTGCACTCAGAACCGTTCGAAACACGCAATATCACGATTTTGGTGCTGTTCAAAGTTTCGTTCGCCGCAGCTGTGCCAGACAACTTTTAACACATGGATATTGTGCATTTGAGTAGAACGAAGGTTTTTGTCACATTTACACCGAGCTGTGCTCTCAGAAACGCTCGAAACACGCGATATCACGATTTTGGTGATCTTCAATGTTTCGTTCGCCACGGCTGTGGCAGACAAATTTTAACACATGGATATTGTGCATTTGAGTAGAATGAAGGTTTTTTACATATTTACACCGAGCTGTGCTCTCAGAAACGCTCGAAACACGCGATATCACGATTTTGGTGTTCGTCGATTTTTCGTTCGCCATAGCTGTGGCTGACGACTTTTAACACATGGATCTTGTGTGTTTGAGTAGAATGAAGGTTTTTGACACATTTACACCGAGCTGTGCACTCAGAACCGTTCGAAACACGCGATATCACGATTTTGGTGCTGTTCAATGTTTCGTTCGCCAGGGCTGTGCCAGACAACTTTTAACACATGGGTCTTGTGTATTTGAGTAGAATGAAGGATTTTGACACATCTACACCGAGCTGTGCACTCAGAACCGTTCGAAACACGCGATATCACGATTTTGGTGCTGTTCAATGTTTCGTTCGCCACGGCGGTGGCAGACAACTTTTAACACATGGAACTTGTGTATTTGAGTAGAGTGAAGGTTTTTGATACATTTACACCGAGCTATGCTCTCAGGAACGCTCGAAACACGAGATATCTCGATTTTGGTACTGTTCAAAGTTTCGTTCTCCACTGCTGTGTCAGACAACTTGTAACACATGGATCTTGTGTATTTGAGTAGAATGAAGGTATTTGACACGTTTACACCGAGCTGTGCTCTCAGAAACGCTCGAAACACGCGATATCACGATTTTGGTGTTCTTCAATGTTTCGTTCGCCACGGCTGTGGCAGACAACGTTTAACACATGGATCTTGTGTATTTGAGTAGAATGAAGATTTTTGACACATTTACACCGAGCTGTGCTCTCAGAAACGCTCGAAACACGCGATATCACGATTTTGGTGATCCTCGATTTTTCGTTCTCCACAGCTGTGCCTGACGACTTTTGACGCATGGATATTGTGCATTTGAGTAGAATGAAGGTTTTTGACACATTTACACCGAGCTGTGCTCTCAGAAACGCTCGAAACACGCGATATCACGATTTTGGTGATCCTCGATTTTTCGTTCTCCACAGCTGTGCCAGACAACTTTTAACACATGGATCTTGTGTATTTGAGTAGAATGAAGGTTTTTGACACATTTACACCGATCTGTGCTCTCAGAAACGCTCGAAACGCGCGATATCGCGATTTTGGTGTTCGTCGATTTTTCGTTCGCCACAGCTGTGCCAAACGACTTTTAACGCATGGATATTGTGCATTTGAGTAGAATGAAGGTTTCTGACATATTTATACCGAGCTGTGCTCTCAGAAAAGCTCGAAACACGCGATATCACGATTTTGGTGTTCTTCGATTTTTCGTTCGCCACATTTGTGGCAGACGACTTTTAACGCATGGATAATGTGCATTTGAGTTGAATGAAGGTTTTTCATACATTTACACCGAGCTGTGCTCTCAGAAACGCTCTAAACACGCGATATCACGATTTTGGTACTGTTCAAAGTTTCGTTCGCCACTGCTGTGCTAGACAACTTGTAACACATGGATCTTGTGTATTTGAGTTTCTACTCAAACCTTCATTCTTGAAGGTTTTTGACACATTTACACCGAGCTGTGCTCTCAGAAACGCTCGAAACACGCGTTATCACGATTTTGGTGATCCTCGATGTTTCGTTCTCCACAGCTGTGCCTGACGACTTTTGAGGCATGGATATTGTGCATTTGAGTAGAATGAAGGTTTTTGACACATTTACACCGAGCTGTGCTCTCAGAAACGCTCGAAACACGCGATATCACGATTTTGGTGATCTTCAATGTTTCGTTGGCCACGGCGGTGGCAGACAACTTTTAACACATGGAACTTGTGTATTTGAGTAGAGTGAAATTTTTTGACACATTTACACCGAGCTATGCTCTCAGGAACGCTCGAAACACGAGATATCTCGATTTTGGTACTGTTCAAAGTTTCGTTCTCCACTGCTGTGTCAGACAACTTGTAACACATGGATCTTGTGTATTTGAGTAGAATGAAGGTATTTGACACGTTTACACCGAGCTGTGCTCTCAGAAACGCTCGAAACACGCGATATCACGATTTTGGTGTTCGTCAATGTTTCGTTCGCCACGGCTGTGGCAGACAACGTTTAACACATGGATCTTGTGTATTTGAGTAGAATGAAGATTTTTGACACATTTACACCGAGCTGTGCTCTCAGAAACGCTCGAAACACGCGATATCACGATTTTGGTGTTCGTCGATTTTTCGTTAGACACAGCTGTGCCAGACGACTTTTAACGCATGAATATTGTGTATTTGAGCTGAATGAAGGTTTTTTACACATTTACACCGAGCTGTGCTCTCAGAAACGCTCGAAACACGCGATATCACGATTTTGGTGTTCTTCGATTTTTCGTTCGCCGCATTTGTGGCAGACGACTTTTAAAGCATGGATAATGTGCATTTGAGTAGAATGAAGGTTTTTCATACATTTACACCGAGCTGTGCTCTCAGAAACGATCGAAACACGCGATATCACGATGTTGGTGATCCTGTTTCGTTCTCCACAGCTGTGCCTGACGACTTTTGATGCATGGATATTGTGGATTTGAGTAGAATGAAGGTTTTTGACACATTTACACCGAGCTGTGCTCTCAGAAACGCTCGAAACCCGCGATATCACGATTTTGGTGATCTTCAATGTTTCGTTCGCCACGGCGGTGGCAGACAACTTTTAACACATGGATCTTGTGTATTTGAGTCGAATGAAGGTTTTTTACACTTTTACACCGAGCTGTGCTCTCTGAAACGCTCGAAACACGCGATATCACGATTTTGGTGTTCGTCGATTTTTCGTTCGCCACAGCTGTGCCAGACGACTTTTAACGCATGGATCTTGTGTATTTGAGCTGAATGAAGGTTTTTTACACATTTACACCGAGCTGTGCTCTCAGAAACGCTCGAAACACGCGATATCACGATTTTGGTGTTCTTCGATTTTTCGTTCGCCGCATTTGTGGCAGACGACTTTTAAAGCATGGATAATGTGCATTTGAGTAGAATGAAGGTTTTTCATACATTTACACCGAGCTGTGCTCTCAGAAACGATCGAAACACGCGATATCACGATGTTGGTGATCCTGTTTCGTTCTCCACAGCTGTGCCTGACGACTTTTGATGCATGGATATTGTGGATTTGAGTAGAATGAAGGTTTTTGACACATTTACACCGAGCTGTGCTCTCAGAAACGCTCGAAACCCGCGATATCACGATTTTGGTGATCTTCAATGTTTCGTTCGCCACGGCGGTGGCAGACAACTTTTAACACATGGATCTTGTGTATTTGAGTCGAATGAAGGTTTTTTACACTTTTACACCGAGCTGTGCTCTCTGAAACGCTCGAAACACGCGATATCACGATTTTGGTGTTCGTCGATTTTTCGTTCGCCACAGCTGTGCCAGACGACTTTTAACGCATGGATCTTGTGTATTTGAGCTGAATGAAGGTTTTTTACACATTTACACCGAGCTGTGCTCTCAGAAACGCTCGAAACACGCGATATCACGATTTTGGTGTTCTTCGATTTTTCGTTCGCCGCATTTGTGGCAGACGACTTTTAAAGCATGGATAATGTGCATTTGAGTAGACTGAAGGTTTTTCATACATTTACACCGAGCTGTGCTCTCAGAAACGATCGAAACACGCGATATCACGATGTTGGTGATCCTGTTTCGTTCTCCACAGCTGTGCCTGACGACTTTTGATGCATGGATATTGTGGATTTGAGTAGAATGAAGGTTTTTGACACATTTACACCGAGCTGTGCTCTCAGAAACGCTCGAAACCCGCGATATCACGATTTTGGTGATCTTCAATGTTTCGTTCGCCACGGCGGTGGCAGACAACTTTTAACACATGGATCTTGTGTATTTGAGTCGAATGAAGGTTTTTTACACTTTTACACCGAGCTGTGCTCTCTGAAACGCTCGAAACACGCGATATCACGATTTTGGTGTTCGTCGATTTTTCGTTCGCCACAGCTGTGCCAGACGACTTTTAACGCATGGATCTTGTGTATTTGAGTAGAATGAAGGTTTTTGACACATTTACACCGAGCTGTGCTCTCAGAAACGCTCGAAACACGCGATATCACGATTTTGGTGTTCGTCGATTTTTCGTTCGCCACAGCTGTGGCTGACGACTTTTAACACATGGATCTTGTGTGTTTGAGTAGAATGAAGGTTTTTGACACATCTACACCGAGCTGTGCACTCAGAACCGTTCGAAACACGCAATATCACGATTTTGGTGCTGTTCAAAGTTTCGTTCGCCGCAGCTGTGCCAGAAAACTTTTAACACATGGATATTGTGCATTTGAGTAGAACGAAGGTTTTTGTCACATTTACACCGAGCTGTGCTCTCAGAAACGCTCGAAACACGCGATATCACGATTTTGGTGATCTTCAATGTTTCGTTCGCCACGGCTGTGGCAGACAACTTTTAACACATGGATATTGTGCATTTGAGTAGAACGAAGGTTTTTGTCACATTTTCACCGAGCTGTGCTCTCAGAAACGCTCGAAACACGCGATATCACGATTTTGGTGATCTTCAATGTTTCGTTCGCCACGGCTGTGGCAGACAAATTTTAACACATGGATATTGTGCATTTGAGTAGAATGAAGGTTTTTGACACATTTACACCGAGCTGTGCTCTCAGAAACGCTCGAAACACGCGATATCACGATTTTGGTGTTCTTCAATGTTTCGTTCGCCACGGCTGTGGCAGACAACGTTTAACACATGGATCTTGTGTATTTGAGTAGAATGAAGATTTTTGACACATTTACACCGAGCTGTGTTCTCAGAATCGCTCGAAACTCGCGATATCACGATTTTGGTTTTCGTCGATTTTTCGTTCGCCACAGATGTGCCAGACGACTTTTAACGCATGGATATTGTGCATTTGAGCAGAATGAAGGTTTTTGACACATTTACACCGAGCTGTGCTCTCAGAAACGCTCGAAACACGCGCTATCACGATTTTGGTGATCTTCGATTTTTCGTTCGCCACAGTTGTGGCAGACGACTTCTAACGCATGGATAATGTGCATTTGAGTAGAATAAAGGTTTTTCATACATTTACACCGAGCTGTGCTCTCAGAAACGTTCGAAACACGCGATATTACGATTTTGGTGATCCTCGGTTTTTCGTTTTCCACAGCTATGGATGACGACTTTTAACACATGGATTTTGTGAATTTGAGTAGAATGAAGGTTTTTGACACATTTACACCGAGCTGTGTTCTCAGAATCGCTCGAAACTCGCGATATCACGATTTTGGTTTTCGTCGATTTTTCGTTCGCCACAGATGTGCCAGACGACTTTTAACGCATGAATATTGTGCATTTGAGCAGAATGAAGGTTTTTGACACATTTACACCGAGCTGTGCTCTCAGAAACGCTCGAAACACGCGATATCACGATTTTAGTGTTCTTCAATGTTTCATTCGCCACTGCTGTGCCAGACAACTTTTAACACATGGATTTTGTGTATTTGAGTAGAATGAAAGTTTTTGACACATTTACACCGAGCTGTGTTCTCAGAATCGCTCGAAACTCGCGATATCACGATTTTGGTTTTCGTCGATTTTTCGTTCGCCACAGATGTGCCAGACGACTTTTAACGCTTGGATATTGTGCATTTGAGCAGAATGAAGGTTTTTGACACATTTACACCGAGCTGTGCTCTCAGAAACGCTCGAAACACGCGATATCACGATTTTGGTGTTCGTCGATTTTTCGTTCGCCACAGCTGTGGCTGACGACTTTTAACACATGGATCTTGTGTGTTTGAGTAGAATGAAGGTTTTTGACACATCTACACCGAGCTGTGCACTCAGAACCGTTCGAAACACGCAATATCACGATTTTGGTGCTGTTCAAAGTTTCGTTCGCCGCAGCTGTGCCAGACAACTTTTAACACATGGATATTGTGCATTTGAGTAGAACGAAGGTTTTTGTCACATTTACACCGAGCTGTGCTCTCAGAAACGCTCGAAACACGCGATATCACGATTTTGGTGATCTTCAATGTTTCGTTCGCCACGGCTGTGGCAGACAAATTTTAACACATGGATATTGTGCATTTGAGTAGAATGAAGGTTTTTTACACATTTACACCGAGCTGTGCTCTCAGAAACGCTCGAAACACGCGATATCACGATTTTGGTGTTCGTCGATTTTTCGTTCGCCATAGCTGTGGCTGACGACTTTTAACACATGGATCTTGTGTGTTTGAGTAGAATGAAGGTTTTTGACACATTTACACCGAGCTGTGCACTCAGAACCGTTCGAAACACGCGATATCACGATTTTGGTGCTGTTCAATGTTTCGTTCGCCAGGGCTGTGCCAGACAACTTTTAACACATGGGTCTTGTGTATTTGAGTAGAATGAAGGATTTTGACACATCTACACCGAGCTGTGCACTCAGAACCGTTCGAAACACGCGATATCACGATTTTGGTGCTGTTCATAGTTTCGTTCGCCACAGCTGTGGCAGACAACGTTTAACACATGGATCTTGTGTATTTGAGTAGAATGAAGATTTTTGACACATTTACACCGAGCTGTGCTCTCAGAAACGCTCGAAACACGCGATATCACGATTTTGGTGATCTTCGATTTTTCGTTCGCCACAGTTGTGGCAGACGACTTCTAACGCATGGATAATGTGCATTTGAGTAGAATAAAGGTTTTTCATACATTTACACCGAGCTGTGCTCTCAGAAACGTTCGAAACACGCGATATTACGATTTTGGTGATCCTCGGTTTTTCGTTTTCCACAGCTGTGGATGACGACTTTTAACACATGGATTTTGTGAATTTGAGTAGAATGAAGGTTTTTGACACATTTACACCGAGCTGTGTTCTCAGAATCGCTCGAAACTCGCGATATCACGATTTTGGTTTTCGTCGATTTTTCGTTCGCCACAGATGTGCCAGACGACTTTTAACGCATGAATATTGTGCATTTGAGCAGAATGAAGGTTTTTGACACATTTACACCGAGCTGTGCTCTCAGAAACGCTCGAAACACGCGATATCACGATTTTAGTGTTCTTCAATGTTTCATTCGCCACTGCTGTGCCAGACAACTTTTAACACATGGATTTTGTGTATTTGAGTAGAATGAAAGTTTTTGACACATTTACACCGAGCTGTGTTCTCAGAATCGCTCGAAACTCGCGATATCACGATTTTGGTTTTCGTCGATTTTTCGTTCGCCACAGATGTGCCAGACGACTTTTAACGCATGGATATTGTGCATTTGAGCAGAATGAAGGTTTTTGACACATTTACACCGAGCTGTGCTCTCAGAAACGCTCGAAACACGCGATATCACGATTTTGGTGTTCGTCGATTTTTCGTTCGCCACAGCTGTGGCTGACGACTTTTAACACATGGATCTTGTGTGTTTGAGTAGAATGAAGGTTTTTGACACATTTACACCGAGCTGTGCACTCAGAACCGTTCGAAACACGCGATATCACGATTTTGGTGCTGTTCAATGTTTCGTTCGCCAGGGCTGTGCCAGACAACTTTTAACACATGGGTCTTGTGTATTTGAGTAGAATGAAGGATTTTGACACATCTACACCGAGCTGTGCACTCAGAACCGTTCGAAACACGCGATATCACGATTTTGGTGCTGTTCAAAGTTTCGTTCGCCACAGCTGTGTCAGACAACTTGTAACACATGGATCTTGTGTATTTGAGTAGAATGAAGGTATTTGACACGTTTACACCGAGCTGTGCTCTCAGAAACGCTCGAAACACGCGATATCACGATTTTGGTGTTCGTCGATTTTTCGTTCGCCATAGCTGTGGCTGACGACTTTTAACACATGGATCTTGTGTGTTTGAGTAGAATAAAGGTTTTTGACACATTTACACCGAGCTGTGCACTCAGAACCGTTCGAAACACGCGATATCACGATTTTGGTGCTGTTCAATGTTTCGTTCGCCAGGGCTGTGCCAGACAACTTTTAACACATGGGTCTTGTGTATTTGAGTAGAATGAAGGATTTTGACACATCTACACCGAGCTGTGCACTCAGAACCGTTCGAAACACGCGATATCACGATTTTGGTGCTGTTCAAAGTTTCGTTCGCCACAGCTGTGGCAGACAACGTTTAACACATGGATCTTGTGTATTTGAGTAGAGTGAAGGTTTTTGACACATTTACACCGAGCTATGCTCTCAGGAACGCTCGAAACACGAGATATCTCGATTTTGGTACTGTTCAAAGTTTCGTTCTCCACTGCTGTGTCAGACAACTTGTAACACATGGATCTTGTGTATTTGAGTAGAATGAAGGTATTTGACACGTTTACACCGAGCTGTGCTCTCAGAAACGCTCGAAACACGCGATATCACGATTTTGGTGTTCTTCAATGTTTCGTTCGCCACGGCTGTGGCAGACAACGTTTAACACATGGATCTTGTGTATTTGAGTAGAATGAAGATTTTTGACACATTTACACCGAGCTGTGCTCTCAGAAACGCTCGAAACACGCGATATCACGATTTTGGTGATCTTCGATTTTTCGTTCGCCACAGTTGTGGCAGACGACTTCTAACGCATGGATAATGTGCATTTGAGTAGAATAAAGGTTTTTCATACATTTACACCGAGCTGTGCTCTCAGAAACGTTCGAAACACGCGATATTACGATTTTGGTGATCCTCGGTTTTTCGTTTTCCACAGCTGTGGATGACGACTTTTAACACATGGATTTTGTGAATTTGAGTAGAATGAAGGTTTTTGACACATTTACACCGAGCTGTGTTCTCAGAATCGCTCGAAACTCGCGATATCACGATTTTGGTTTTCGTCGATTTTTCGTTCGCCACAGATGTGCCAGACGACTTTTAACGCATGAATATTGTGCATTTGAGCAGAATGAAGGTTTTTGACACATTTACACCGAGCTGTGCTCTCAGAAACGCTCGAAACACGCGATATCACGATTTTAGTGTTCTTCAATGTTTCAGTCGCCACTGCTGTGCCAGACAACTTTTAACACATGGATTTTGTGTATTTGAGTAGAATGAAAGTTTTTGACACATTTACACCGAGCTGTGTTCTCAGAATCGCTCGAAACTCGCGATATCACGATTTTGGTTTTCGTCGATTTTTCGTTCGCCACAGATGTGCCAGACGACTTTTAACGCATGGATATTGTGCATTTGAGCAGAATGAAGGTTTTTGACACATTTACACCGAGCTGTGCTCTCAGAAACGCTCGAAACACGCGATATCACGATTTTGGTGTTCGTCGATTTTTCGTTCGCCACAGCTGTGGCTGACGACTTTTGAGGCATGGATATTGTGCATTTGAGTAGAATGAAGGTTTTTGACACATTTACACCGAGCTGTGCTCTCAGAAACGCTCGAAAAACGCGATATCACGATTTTGGTGATCTTCAATGTTTCGTTCGCCACGGCGGTGGCAGACAACTTTTAACACA
The DNA here is from genome assembly GCA_963932165.1 of Pimpla rufipes. NCBI lineage: Eukaryota > Metazoa > Arthropoda > Insecta > Hymenoptera > Ichneumonidae > Pimpla > Pimpla rufipes. Next base: position 12,776 of record CAWVQF010000037.1, read on the forward strand.
TGGAACTTGTGTATTTGAGTAGAGTGAAGGTTTTTGACACATTTACACCGAGCTATGCTCTCAGGAACGCTCGAAACACGAGATATCTCGATTTTGGTACTGTTCAAAGTTTCGTTCTCCACTGCTGTGTCAGACAACTTGTAACACATGGATCTTGTGTATTTGAGTAGAATGAAGGTATTTGACACGTTTACACCGAGCTGTGCTCTCAGAAACGCTCGAAACACGCGATATCACGATTTTGGTGTTCTTCAATGTTTCGTTCGCCACGGCTGTGGCAGACAACGTTTAACACATGGATCTTGTGTATTTGAGTAGAATGAAGATTTTTGACACATTTACACCGAGCTGTGCTCTCAGAAACGCTCGAAACACGCGATATCACGATTTTGGTGATCTTCGATTTTTCGTTCGCCACAGTTGTGGCAGACGACTTCTAACGCATGGATAATGTGCATTTGAGTAGAATAAAGGTTTTTCATACATTTACACCGAGCTGTGCTCTCAGAAACGTTCGAAACACGCGATATTACGATTTTGGTGATCCTCGGTTTTTCGTTTTCCACAGCTGTGGATGACGACTTTTAACACATGGATTTTGTGAATTTGAGTAGAATGAAGGTTTTTGACACATTTACACCGAGCTGTGTTCTCAGAATCGCTCGAAACTCGCGATATCACGATTTTGGTTTTCGTCGATTTTTCGTTCGCCACAGATGTGCCAGACGACTTTTAACGCATGAATATTGTGCATTTGAGCAGAATGAAGGTTTTTGACACATTTAAACCGAGCTGTGCTCTCAGAAACGCTCGAAACACGCGATATCACGATTTTAGTGTTCTTCAATGTTTCATTCGCCACTGCTGTGCCAGACAACTTTTAACACATGGATTTTGTGTATTTGAGTAGAATGAAAGTTTTTGACACATTTACACCGAGCTGTGTTCTCAGAATCGCTCGAAACTCGCGATATCACGATTTTGGTTTTCGTCGATTTTTCGTTCGCCACAGATGTGCCAGACGACTTTTAACGCATGGATATTGTGGATTTGAGCAGAATGAAGGTTTTTGACACATTTACACCGAGCTGTGCTCTCAGAAACGCTCGAAACACGCGATATCACGATTTTGGTGTTCGTCGATTTTTCGTTCGCCACAGCTGTGGCTGACGACTTTTAACACATGGATCTTGTGTGTTTGAGTAGAATGAAGGTTTTTGACACATCTACACCGAGCTGTGCACTCAGAACCGTTCGAAACACGCAATATCACGATTTTGGTGCTGTTCAAAGTTTCGTTCGCCGCAGCTGTGCCAGACAACTTTTAACACATGGATATTGTGCATTTGAGTAGAACGAAGGTTTTTGTCACATTTACACCGAGCTGTGCTCTCAGAAACGCTCGAAACACGCGATATCACGATTTTGGTACTGTTCAAAGTTTCGTTCTCCACTGCTGTGTCAGACAACTTGTAACACATGGATCTTGTGTATTTGAGTAGAATGAAGGTATTTGACACGTTTACACCGAGCTGTGCTCTCAGAAACGCTCGAAACACGCGATATCACGATTTTGGTGTTCTTCAATGTTTCGTTCGCCACGGCTGTGGCAGACAACGTTTAACACATGGATCTTGTGTATTTGAGTAGAATGAAGATTTTTGACACATTTACACCGAGCTGTGCTCTCAGAAACGCTCGAAACACGCGATATCACGATTTTGGTGATCTTCGATTTTTCGTTCGCCACAGTTGTGGCAGACGACTTCTAACGCATGGATAATGTGCATTTGAGTAGAATAAAGGTTTTTCATACATTTACACCGAGCTGTGCTCTCAGAAACGTTCGAAACACGCGATATTACGATTTTGGTGATCCTCGGTTTTTCGTTTTCCACAGCTGTGGATGACGACTTTTAACACATGGATTTTGTGAATTTGAGTAGAATGAAGGTTTTTGACACATTTACACCGAGCTGTGTTCTCAGAATCGCTCGAAACTCGCGATATCACGATTTTGGTTTTCGTCGATTTTTCGTTCGCCACAGATGTGCCAGACGACTTTTAACGCATGAATATTGTGCATTTGAGCAGAATGAAGGTTTTTGACACATTTAAACCGAGCTGTGCTCTCAGAAACGCTCGAAACACGCGATATCACGATTTTAGTGTTCTTCAATGTTTCATTCGCCACTGCTGTGCCAGACAACTTTTAACACATGGATTTTGTGTATTTGAGTAGAATGAAAGTTTTTGACACATTTACACCGAGCTGTGTTCTCAGAATCGCTCGAAACTCGCGATATCACGATTTTGGTTTTCGTCGATTTTTCGTTCGCCACAGATGTGCCAGACGACTTTTAACGCATGGATATTGTGGATTTGAGCAGAATGAAGGTTTTTGACACATTTACACCGAGCTGTGCTCTCAGAAACGCTCGAAACACGCGATATCACGATTTTGGTGTTCGTCGATTTTTCGTTCGCCACAGCTGTGGCTGACGACTTTTAACACATGGATCTTGTGTGTTTGAGTAGAATGAAGGTTTTTGACACATCTACACCGAGCTGTGCACTCAGAACCGTTCGAAACACGCAATATCACGATTTTGGTGCTGTTCAAAGTTTCGTTCGCCGCAGCTGTGCCAGACAACTTTTAACACATGGATATTGTGCATTTGAGTAGAACGAAGGTTTTTGTCACATTTACACCGAGCTGTGCTCTCAGAAACGCTCGAAACACGCGATATCACGATTTTGGTGATCTTCAATGTTTCGTTCGCCACGGCTGTGGCAGACAAATTTTAACACATGGATATTGTGCATTTGAGTAGAATGAAGGTTTTTTACATATTTACACCGAGCTGTGCTCTCAGAAACGCTCGAAACACGCGATATCACGATTTTGGTGTTCGTCGATTTTTCGTTCGCCATAGCTGTGGCTGACGACTTTTAACACATGGATCTTGTGTGTTTGAGTAGAATGAAGGTTTTTGACACATTTACACCGAGCTGTGCACTCAGAACCGTTCGAAACACGCGATATCACGATTTTGGTGCTGTTCAATGTTTCGTTCGCCAGGGCTGTGCCAGACAACTTTTAACACATGGGTCTTGTGTATTTGAGTAGAATGAAGGATTTTGACACATCTACACCGAGCTGTGCACTCAGAACCGTTCGAAACACGCGATATCACGATTTTGGTGCTGTTCAAAGTTTCGTTCGCCACAGCTGTGGCAGACAACGTTTAACACATGGATCTTGTGTATTTGAGTAGAATGAAGATTTTTGACACATTTACACCGAGCTGTGCTCTCAGAAACGCTCGAAACACGCGATATCACGATTTTGGTGATCTTCGATTTTTCGTTCACCACAGTTGTGGCAGACGACTTCTAACGCATGGATAATGTGCATTTGAGTAGAATAAAGGTTTTTCATACATTTACACCGAGCTGTGCTCTCAGAAACGTTCGAAACACGCGATATTACGATTTTGGTGATCCTCGGTTTTTCGTTTTCCACAGCTGTGGATGACGACTTTTAACACATGGATTTTGTGAATTTGAGTAGAATGAAGGTTTTTGACACATTTACACCGAGCTGTGTTCTCAGAATCGCTCGAAACTCGCGATATCACGATTTTGGTTTTCGTCGATTTTTCGTTCGCCACAGATGTGCCAGACGACTTTTAACGCATGAATATTGTGCATTTGAGCAGAATGAAGGTTTTTGACACATTTACACCGAGCTGTGCTCTCAGAAACGCTCGAAACACGCGATATCACGATTTTAGTGTTCTTCAATGTTTCATTCGCCACTGCTGTGCCAGACAACTTTTAACACATGGATTTTGTGTATTTGAGTAGAATGAAAGTTTTTGACACATTTACACCGAGCTGTGTTCTCAGAATCGCTCGAAACTCGCGATATCACGATTTTGGTTTTCGTCGATTTTTCGTTCGCCACAGATGTGCCAGACGACTTTTAACGCATGGATATTGTGCATTTGAGCAGAATGAAGGTTTTTGACACATTTACACCGAGCTGTGCTCTCAGAAACGCTCGAAACACGCGATATCACGATTTTGGTGTTCGTCGATTTTTCGTTCGCCACAGCTGTGGCTGACGACTTTTAACACATGGATCTTGTGTGTTTGAGTAGAATGAAGGTTTTTGACACATCTACACCGAGCTGTGCACTCAGAACCGTTCGAAACACGCAATATCACGATTTTGGTGTTCTTCAATGTTTCGTTCGCCACAGCTGTGCCAGACAACTTTTAACACATGGATCTTGTGTATTTGAGTAGAACGAAGGTTTTTGTCATATTTACACCGATCTGTGCTCTCAGAAACGCTCGAAACGCGCGATATCGCGATTTTGGTGTTCGTCGATTTTTCGTTCGCCACAGCTGTGCCAAACGACTTTTAACGCATGGATATTGTGCATTTGAGTAGAATGAAGGTTTCTGACATATTTATACCGAGCTGTGCTCTCAGAAACGCTCGAAACACGCGATATCACGATTTTGGTGATCTTCAATGTTTCGTTCGCCACGGCGGTGGCAGACAACTTTTAACACATGGAACTTGTGTATTTGAGTAGAGTGAAGGTTTTTGACACATTTACACCGAGCTATGCTCTCAGGAACGCTCGAAACACGAGATATCTCGATTTTGGTACTGTTCAAAGTTTCGTTCTCCACTGCTGTGTCAGACAACTTGTAACACATGGATCTTGTGTATTTGAGTAGAATGAAGGTATTTGACACGTTTACACCGAGCTGTGCTCTCAGAAACGCTCGAAACACGCGATATCACGATTTTGATGATCCTCGATTTTTCGTTCTCCACAGCTGTGCCGGACGACTTTTGACGCATGGATATTGTGCATTTGAGTAGAATGAAGGTTTTTGACACATTTACACCGAGCTGTGCTCTGAGAAACGCTCGAAACACGCGAGATCACGATTTTGGTGATCCTCGATGTTTTGTTCTCCACAGCTGAGACTGACGACTTTTGATTCATGGATATTGTGCATTTGAGTAGAATGAAGGTTTTTGACACATATACACCGAGCTGTGCTCTCAGAAACGCTCGAAACACGCGATATCACGATTTTGGTGATCTTCAATGTTTCGTTCGCCACGGCTGTGGCAGACAAATTTTAACACATGGATATTGTGCATTTGAGTAGAATGAAGGTTTTTGACACATTTACACCGAGCTGTGCTCTCAGAAACGCTCGAAACACGCGATATCACGATTTTGGTGTTCTTCAATGTTTCGTTCGCCACGGCTGTGGCAGACAACGTTTAACACATGGATCTTGTGTATTTGAGTAGAATGAAGGTTTTTGACACATTTACACCGATCTGTGCTCTCAGAAACGCTCGAAACGCGCGATATCGCGATTTTGGTGTTCGTCGATTTTTCGTTCGCCACAGCTGTGCCAAACGACTTTTAACGCATGGATGTTGTGCATTTGAGCAGAATGAAGGTTTTTGACACATTTACACCGAGCTGTGCTCTCAGAAACGCTCGAAACACGCGATATCACGATTTTGGTGTTCGTCGATTTTTCGTTCGCCACAGCTGTGGCTGACGACTTTTAACACATGGATCTTGTGTGTTTGAGTAGAATGAAGGTATTTGACACATCTACACCGAGCTGTGCACTCAGAACCGTTCGAAACACGCAATATCACGATTTTGGTGTTCTTCAATGTTTCGTTCGCCACAGCTGTGCCAGACAACTTTTAACACATGGATCTTGTGTATTTGAGTAGAACGAAGGTTTTTGTCACATTTACACCGATCTGTGCTCTCAGAAACGCTCGAAACGCGCAATATCGCGATTTTGGTGTTCGTCGATTTTTCGTTCGCCACAGCTGTGCCAAACGACTTTTAACGCATGGATATTGTGCATTTGAGTAGAATGAAGGTTTCTGACATATTTATACCGAGCTGTGCTCTCAGAAAAGCTCGAAACATGCGATATCACGATTTTGGTGTTCTTCGATTTTTCGTTCGCCACATTTGTGGCAGACGACTTTTAACGCATGGATAATGTGCATTTGAGTTGAATGAAGGTTTTTCATACATTTACACCGAGCTGTGCTCTCAGAAACGCTCTAAACACGCGATATCACGATTTTGGTACTGTTCAAAGTTTCGTTTGCCACTGCTGTGCCAGACAACTTGTAACACATGGATCTTGTGTATTTGAGTTTCTACTCAAACCTTCATTCTTGAAGGTTTTTGACACATTTACACCGAGCTGTGCTCTCAGAAACGCTCGAAACACGCGTTATCACGATTTTGGTGATCCTCGATGTTTCGTTCTCCACAGCTGTGCCTGACGACTTTTGAGGCATGGATATTGTGCATTTGAGTAGAATGAAGGTTTTTGACACATTTACACCGAGCTGTGCTCTCAGAAACGCTCGAAACACGCGATATCACGATTTTGGTGATCTTCAATGTTTCGTTCGCCACGGCGGTGGCAGACAACTTTTAACACATGGAACTTGTGTATTTGAGTAGAGTGAAATTTTTTGACACATTTACACCGAGCTATGCTCTCAGGAACGCTCGAAACACGAGATATCTCGATTTTGGTACTGTTCAAAGTTTCGTTCTCCACTGCTGTGTCAGACAACTTGTAACACATGGATCTTGTGTATTTGAGTAGAATGAAGGTATTTGACACGTTTACACCGAGCTGTGCTCTCAGAAACGCTCGAAACACGCGATATCACGATTTTGGTGTTCTTCAATGTTTCGTTCGCCACGGCTGTGGCAGACAACGTTTAACACATGGATCTTGTGTATTTGAGTAGAATGAAGATTTTTGACACATTTACACCGAGCTGTGCTCTCAGAAACGCTCGAAACACGCGATATCACGATTTTGGTGTTCGTCGATTTTTCGTTAGACACAGCTGTGCCAGACGACTTTTAACGCATGAATATTGTGTATTTGAGCTGAATGAAGGTTTTTTACACATTTACACCGAGCTGTGCTCTCAGAAACGCTCGAAACACGCGATATAACGATTTTGGTGTTCTTCGATTTTTCGTTCGCCGCATTTGTGGCAGACGACTTTTAAAGCATGGATAATGTGCATTTGAGTAGAATGAAGGTTTTTCATACATTTACACCGAGCTGTGCTCTCAGAAACGATCGAAACACGCGATATCACGATGTTGGTGATACTGTTTCGTTCTCCACAGCTGTGCCTGACGACTTTTGATGCATGGATATTGTGGATTTGAGTAGAATGAAGGTTTTTGACACATTTACACCGAGCTGTGCTCTCAGAAACGCTCGAAACACGCGATATCACGATTTTGGTGATCTTCAATGTTTCGTTCGCCACGGCGGTGGCAGACAACTTTTAACACATGGATTTTGTGTATTTGAGTAGAATGAAGGTTTTTGACACATTTACACCGAGCTGTGCTCTCAGAAACGCTCAAAACACGCGATATCACGATTTTGGTGATCCTCGATGTTTCGTTCTCCACAGCTGTGACTGACGACTTTTGATTCATGGATATTGTGCATTTGAGTAGAATGAAGGTTCTTCATACATTTACACCGAGCTGTGCTCTCAGTAACGCTCGAAACACGCGATATCACGATTTTGATGATCCTCGATTTTTCGTTCTCCACAGCTGTGCCTGATGACTTTTGACGCATGGATATTGTGCATTTGAGTAGAATGAAGGTTTTTGACACATTTACACCGAGCTGTGCTCTGAGAAACGCTCGAAACACGCGAGATCACGATTTTGGTGATCCTCGATGTTTCGTTCTCCACATCTGAGACTGACGACTTTTGATTCATGGATATTGTGCATTTGAGTAGAATGAAGGTTTTTGACACATATACACCGAGCTGTGCTCTCAGAAACGCTCGAAACACGCCATATCACGATTTTGGTGATCTTCAATGTTTCGTTCGCCACGGCTGTGCCAGACAACTTTTAACACATGGATCTTGTGTATTTGAGTAGAATGAAGGTTTTTGACACATTTACACCGAGCTGTGCTCTCAGAATCGCTCGAAACTCGCGATATCACGATTTTGGTTTTCGTCGATTTTTTGTTCGCCACAGCTGTGGCTGACGACTTTTAGCACATGCATCTTGTGTATTTGAGTAGAATGAAGGTTTTTGACACATCTACACCGAGCAGTGCACTCAGAACCGTTCGAAACACGCGATATCACGATTTTGGTGCTGTTCAAAGTTTCGTTCGCCACAGCTGTGCCAGACAACTTTTAGCACATGGATCTTGTGTATTTGAGTAGAATGAAGGTTTTTGACACATTTACACCGAGCTGTGCTCTCAGAAACGCTCGAAACTCGCGATATCACGATTTTGGTGATCTTCAATGTTTCGTTCGCCACGGCTGTGCCAGACAACTTTTAACACATGGATCTTGTGTATTTGAGCCGAATGAAGGTTTTTTACACATTTACACCGAGCTGTGCTCTCTGAAACGCTCGAAACACGCGATATCACGATTTTGGTGTTCGTCGATTTTTCGTTCGCCACAGCTGTGCCAGACGACTTTTAACGCATGGATCTTGTGTATTTGAGTAGAGTGAATGTTTTTGACACATTTACACCGAACTGTGCTCTCAGAAACGCTCGAAACACGCGATATCACGATTTTGGTGTTCTTCAATGTTTCGTTCGCCACGGCTGTGGCAGACAACTTTAAACACATGGATCGTGTGTATTTGAGTAGAGTGAATGTTTTTGACACATTTACACCGAACTGTGCTCTCAGAAACGTTCGAAACACGCGATATTACGATTTTGGTGATCCTCGGTTTTTCGTTTTCCACAGCTGTGGATGACGACTTTTAACACATGGATTTTGTGAATTTGAGTAGAATGAAGGTTTTTGACACATTTACACCGAGCTGTGTTCTCAGAATCGCTCGAAACTCGCGATATCACGATTTTGGTTTTCGTCGATTTTTCGTTCGCCACAGATGTGCCAGACGACTTTTAACGCATGAATATTGTGCATTTGAGCAGAATGAAGGTTTTTGACACATTTACACCGAGCTGTGCTCTCAGAAACGCTCGAAACACGCGATATCACGATTTTAGTGTTCTTCAATGTTTCATTCGCCACTGCTGTGCCAGACAACTTTTAACACATGGATTTTGTGTATTTGAGTAGAATGAAAGTTTTTGACACATTTACACCGAGCTGTGCTCTCAGAAACGCTCGAAACACGCGATATCACGATTTTGGTGATCTTCAATGTTTCGTTCGCCACGGCTGTGCCAGACAACTTTTAACACATGGATCTTGTGTATTTGAGTAGAATGAAGGTTTTTGACACATTTACACCGAGCTGTGCTCTCAGAATCGCTCGAAACTCGCGATATCACGATTTTGGTTTTCGTCGATTTTTTGTTCGCCACAGCTGTGGCTGACGACTTTTAGCACATGCATCTTGTGTATTTGAGTAGAATGAAGGTTTTTGACACATTTACACCGAGCTGTGCACTCAGAATCGCTCGAAACTCGCGATATCACGATTTTGGTTTTCGTCGATTTTTTGTTCGCCACAGCTGTGGCTGACGACTTTTAGCACATGCATCTTGTGTATTTGAGCAGAATGAAGGTTTTTGACACATTTACACCGAGCTGTGCTCTCAGAAACGCTCGAAACACGCGATATCACGATTTTGGTGTTCGTCGATTTTTCGTTCGCCACAGCTGTGGCTGACGACTTTTGAGGCATGGATATTGTGCATTTGAGTAGAATGAAGGTTTTTGACACATTTACACCGAGCTGTGCTCTCAGAAACGCTCGAAACACGCGATATCACGATTTTGGTGATCCTCGATTTTTCGTTCTCCACAGCTGTGCCAGACAACGTTTAACACATGGATCTTGTGTATTTGAGTAGAATGAAGGTTTTTTACATATTTACACCGAGCTGTGCTCTCAGAAACGCTCGAAACACGCGATATCACGATTTTGGTGTTCGTCGATTTTTCGTTCGCCATAGCTGTGGCTGACGACTTTTAACACATGGATCTTGTGTGTTTGAGTAGAATGAAGGTTTTTGACACATTTACACCGAGCTGTGCACTCAGAACCGTTCGAAACACGCGATATCACGATTTTGGTGCTGTTCAATGTTTCGTTCGCCAGGGCTGTGCCAGACAACTTTTAACACATGGGTCTTGTGTATTTGAGTAGAATGAAGGATTTTGACACATCTACACCGAGCTGTGCACTCAGAACCGTTCGAAACACGCGATATCACGATTTTGGTGCTGTTCAAAGTTTCGTTCGCCACAGCTGTGGCAGACAACGTTTAACACATGGATCTTGTGTATTTGAGTAGAATGAAGATTTTTGACACATTTACACCGAGCTGTGCTCTCAGAAACGCTCGAAACACGCGATATCACGATTTTGGTGATCTTCGATTTTTCGTTCACCACAGTTGTGGCAGACGACTTCTAACGCATGGATAATGTGCATTTGAGTAGAATAAAGGTTTTTCATACATTTACACCGAGCTGTGCTCTCAGAAACGTTCGAAACACGCGATATTACGATTTTGGTGATCCTCGGTTTTTCGTTTTCCACAGCTGTGGATGACGACTTTTAACACATGGATTTTGTGAATTTGAGTAGAATGAAGGTTTTTGACACATTTACACCGAGCTGTGTTCTCAGAATCGCTCGAAACTCGCGATATCACGATTTTGGTTTTCGTCGATTTTTCGTTCGCCACAGATGTGCCAGACGACTTTTAACGCATGAATATTGTGCATTTGAGCAGAATGAAGGTTTTTGACACATTTACACCGAGCTGTGCTCTCAGAAACGCTCGAAACACGCGATATCACGATTTTAGTGTTCTTCAATGTTTCATTCGCCACTGCTGTGCCAGACAACTTTTAACACATGGATTTTGTGTATTTGAGTAGAATGAAAGTTTTTGACACATTTACACCGAGCTGTGTTCTCAGAATCGCTCGAAACTCGCGATATCACGATTTTGGTTTTCGTCGATTTTTCGTTCGCCACAGATGTGCCAGACGACTTTTAACGCATGGATATTGTGCATTTGAGCAGAATGAAGGTTTTTGACACATTTACACCGAGCTGTGCTCTCAGAAACGCTCGAAACACGCGATATCACGATTTTGGTGTTCGTCGATTTTTCGTTCGCCACAGCTGTGGCTGACGACTTTTAACACATGGATCTTGTGTGTTTGAGTAGAATGAAGGTTTTTGACACATCTACACCGAGCTGTGCACTCAGAACCGTTCGAAACACGCAATATCACGATTTTGGTGTTCTTCAATGTTTCGTTCGCCACAGCTGTGCCAGACAACTTTTAACACATGGATCTTGTGTATTTGAGTAGAACGAAGGTTTTTGTCATATTTACACCGATCTGTGCTCTCAGAAACGCTCGAAACGCGCGATATCGCGATTTTGGTGTTCGTCGATTTTTCGTTCGCCACAGCTGTGCCAAACGACTTTTAACGCATGGATATTGTGCATTTGAGTAGAATGAAGGTTTCTGACATATTTATACCGAGCTGTGCTCTCAGAAACGCTCGAAACACGCGATATCACGATTTTGGTGATCTTCAATGTTTCGTTCGCCACGGCGGTGGCAGACAACTTTTAACACATGGAACTTGTGTATTTGAGTAGAGTGAAGGTTTTTGACACATTTACACCGAGCTATGCTCTCAGGAACGCTCGAAACACGAGATATCTCGATTTTGGTACTGTTCAAAGTTTCGTTCTCCACTGCTGTGTCAGACAACTTGTAACACATGGATCTTGTGTATTTGAGTAGAATGAAGGTATTTGACACGTTTACACCGAGCTGTGCTCTCAGAAACGCTCGAAACACGCGATATCACGATTTTGATGATCCTCGATTTTTCGTTCTCCACAGCTGTGCCGGACGACTTTTGACGCATGGATATTGTGCATTTGAGTAGAATGAAGGTTTTTGACACATTTACACCGAGCTGTGCTCTGAGAAACGCTCGAAACACGCGAGATCACGATTTTGGTGATCCTCGATGTTTTGTTCTCCACAGCTGAGACTGACGACTTTTGATTCATGGATATTGTGCATTTGAGTAGAATGAAGGTTTTTGACACATATACACCGAGCTGTGCTCTCAGAAACGCTCGAAACACGCGATATCACGATTTTGGTGATCTTCAATGTTTCGTTCGCCACGGCTGTGGCAGACAAATTTTAACACATGGATATTGTGCATTTGAGTAGAATGAAGGTTTTTGACACATTTACACCGAGCTGTGCTCTCAGAAACGCTCGAAACACGCGATATCACGATTTTGGTGTTCTTCAATGTTTCGTTCGCCACGGCTGTGGCAGACAACGTTTAACACATGGATCTTGTGTATTTGAGTAGAATGAAGGTTTTTGACACATTTACACCGATCTGTGCTCTCAGAAACGCTCGAAACGCGCGATATCGCGATTTTGGTGTTCGTCGATTTTTCGTTCGCCACAGCTGTGCCAAACGACTTTTAACGCATGGATGTTGTGCATTTGAGCAGAATGAAGGTTTTTGACACATTTACACCGAGCTGTGCTCTCAGAAACGCTCGAAACACGCGATATCACGATTTTGGTGTTCGTCGATTTTTCGTTCGCCACAGCTGTGGCTGACGACTTTTAACACATGGATCTTGTGTGTTTGAGTAGAATGAAGGTATTTGACACATCTACACCGAGCTGTGCACTCAGAACCGTTCGAAACACGCAATATCACGATTTTGGTGTTCTTCAATGTTTCGTTCGCCACAGCTGTGCCAGACAACTTTTAACACATGGATCTTGTGTATTTGAGTAGAACGAAGGTTTTTGTCACATTTACACCGATCTGTGCTCTCAGAAACGCTCGAAACGCGCAATATCGCGATTTTGGTGTTCGTCGATTTTTCGTTCGCCACAGCTGTGCCAAACGACTTTTAACGCATGGATATTGTGCATTTGAGTAGAATGAAGGTTTCTGACATATTTATACCGAGCTGTGCTCTCAGAAAAGCTCGAAACATGCGATATCACGATTTTGGTGTTCTTCGATTTTTCGTTCGCCACATTTGTGGCAGACGACTTTTAACGCATGGATAATGTGCATTTGAGTTGAATGAAGGTTTTTCATACATTTACACCGAGCTGTGCTCTCAGAAACGCTCTAAACACGCGATATCACGATTTTGGTACTGTTCAAAGTTTCGTTTGCCACTGCTGTGCCAGACAACTTGTAACACATGGATCTTGTGTATTTGAGTTTCTACTCAAACCTTCATTCTTGAAGGTTTTTGACACATTTACACCGAGCTGTGCTCTCAGAAACGCTCGAAACACGCGTTATCACGATTTTGGTGATCCTCGATGTTTCGTTCTCCACAGCTGTGCCTGACGACTTTTGAGGCATGGATATTGTGCATTTGAGTAGAATGAAGGTTTTTGACACATTTACACCGAGCTGTGCTCTCAGAAACGCTCGAAACACGCGATATCACGATTTTGGTGATCTTCAATGTTTCGTTCGCCACGGCGGTGGCAGACAACTTTTAACACATGGAACTTGTGTATTTGAGTAGAGTGAAATTTTTTGACACATTTACACCGAGCTATGCTCTCAGGAACGCTCGAAACACGAGATATCTCGATTTTGGTACTGTTCAAAGTTTCGTTCTCCACTGCTGTGTCAGACAACTTGTAACACATGGATCTTGTGTATTTGAGTAGAATGAAGGTATTTGACACGTTTACACCGAGCTGTGCTCTCAGAAACGCTCGAAACACGCGATATCACGATTTTGGTGTTCTTCAATGTTTCGTTCGCCACGGCTGTGGCAGACAACGTTTAACACATGGATCTTGTGTATTTGAGTAGAATGAAGATTTTTGACACATTTACACCGAGCTGTGCTCTCAGAAACGCTCGAAACACGCGATATCACGATTTTGGTGTTCGTCGATTTTTCGTTAGACACAGCTGTGCCAGACGACTTTTAACGCATGAATATTGTGTATTTGAGCTGAATGAAGGTTTTTTACACATTTACACCGAGCTGTGCTCTCAGAAACGCTCGAAACACGCGATATAACGATTTTGGTGTTCTTCGATTTTTCGTTCGCCGCATTTGTGGCAGACGACTTTTAAAGCATGGATAATGTGCATTTGAGTAGAATGAAGGTTTTTCATACATTTACACCGAGCTGTGCTCTCAGAAACGATCGAAACACGCGATATCACGATGTTGGTGATACTGTTTCGTTCTCCACAGCTGTGCCTGACGACTTTTGATGCATGGATATTGTGGATTTGAGTAGAATGAAGGTTTTTGACACATTTACACCGAGCTGTGCTCTCAGAAACGCTCGAAACACGCGATATCACGATTTTGGTGATCTTCAATGTTTCGTTCGCCACGGCGGTGGCAGACAACTTTTAACACATGGATTTTGTGTATTTGAGTAGAATGAAGGTTTTTGACACATTTACACCGAGCTGTGCTCTCAGAAACGCTCAAAACACGCGATATCACGATTTTGGTGATCCTCGATGTTTCGTTCTCCACAGCTGTGACTGACGACTTTTGATTCATGGATATTGTGCATTTGAGTAGAATGAAGGTTCTTCATACATTTACACCGAGCTGTGCTCTCAGTAACGCTCGAAACACGCGATATCACGATTTTGATGATCCTCGATTTTTCGTTCTCCACAGCTGTGCCTGATGACTTTTGACGCATGGATATTGTGCATTTGAGTAGAATGAAGGTTTTTGACACATTTACACCGAGCTGTGCTCTGAGAAACGCTCGAAACACGCGAGATCACGATTTTGGTGATCCTCGATGTTTCGTTCTCCACATCTGAGACTGACGACTTTTGATTCATGGATATTGTGCATTTGAGTAGAATGAAGGTTTTTGACACATATACACCGAGCTGTGCTCTCAGAAACGCTCGAAACACGCCATATCACGATTTTGGTGATCTTCAATGTTTCGTTCGCCACGGCTGTGCCAGACAACTTTTAACACATGGATCTTGTGTATTTGAGTAGAATGAAGGTTTTTGACACATTTACACCGAGCTGTGCTCTCAGAATCGCTCGAAACTCGCGATATCACGATTTTGGTTTTCGTCGATTTTTTGTTCGCCACAGCTGTGGCTGACGACTTTTAGCACATGCATCTTGTGCATTTGAGTAGAATGAAGGTTTTTGACACATTTACACCGAGCTGGCTCTCAGAAACGCTCGAAACACGCGATATCACGATTTTGGTGATCTTTAATGTTTCGTTCGCCACGGCGGTGGCAGACAACTTTTAACACATGGATCTTGTGTATTTGAGTAGAGTGAAGGTTTTTGACACATTTACACCGAACTGTGCTCTCAGAAACGCTCGAAACACGCGATATCACGATTTTGGTGTTCGTCGATTTTTCGTTCGCCACAGCTGTGGCTGACGACTTTTAACACATGGATCTTGTGTGTTTGAGTAGAATGAAGGTTTTTGACATATCTACACCGAGCTGTGCACTCAGAACCGTTCGAAACACGCAATATCACGATTTTGGTGCTGTTCAAAGTTTCGTTCGCCGCAGCTGTGCCAGACAACTTTTAATACATGTATATTGTGCATTTGAGTAGAATGAAGGTTTTTGACACATTTACACCGAGCTGTGCTCTCAGAAACGCTCGAAACACGCGATATCACGATTTTGGTGATCTTCAATGTTTCGTTCGCCACGGCTGTGGCAGACAACTTTTAACACATGGATCTTGTGTGTTTGAGCCGAATGAAGGTTTTTTACACATTTACACCGAGCTGTGCTCTCTGAAACGCTCGAAACACGCGATACGATTTTGGTGTTCGTCGATTTTTCGTTCGCCACAGCTGTGCCAGACGACTTTTAACGCATGAATATTGTGCATTTGAGCAGAATGAAGGAATTTGACACATTAACACCGAGCTGTGCTCTCAGAAACGCTCGAAACACGCGAGATCACGATTTTAGTGTTCTTCAATGTTTCATTCGCCACTGCTGTGCCAGACAACTTTTAACGCGTGGATCCTGTGTGTTTGAGTAGAATGAAGGTTTTTTACACATTTACACCGAGCTGTGCTCTCAGAAACGCTCGAAACAATCGAGATCACGATTTTGGTGATCCTCGATGTTTCGTTCTCCACAGCTGTGACTGACGACTTTTGATTCATGGATATTGTGCATTTGAGTAGAATGAAGGTTCTTCATACATTTACACCGAGCTGTGCTCTCAGAAAGGCTCGAAACACGCGATATCACGATTTTTCGTTCTCCACAGCTGTGCCTGACGACTTTTGACGCATGGATATTGTGCATTTGAGTAGAATGAAGGTTTTTGACACATTTACACCGAACTGTACTCTCGGAAACGCTCGAAACACGCGATATCACGATTTTGGTGTTCGTCGATTTTTCGTTCGCCACGGCGGTGGCAGACGGCTTTTAACGCCTGGATCTTGTGTGTTTGAGTAGAATGACGGTTTTTGACACATTTACACCGAGCTGTGCTCTCAGAAACGCTCGAAACACGCGATATCACGATTTTGGTTTTCGTCGATTTTTCGGTCGCCACAGATGTGCCAGACGACTTTTAACGCATGGATATTGTGCATTTGAGCAGAATGAAGGTTTTTCATACATTTACACCGAGCTGTGCTCTCAGAAACGCTCGAAACACGCGATATCACGATTTTGATGATCCTCGATTTTTCGTTCTCCACAGCTGTGCCGGACGACTTTTGACGCATGGATATTGTGCATTTGAGTAGAATGAAGGTTTTTGACACATTTACACCGAGCTGTGCTCTGAGAAACGCTCGAAACACGCGAGATCACGATTTTGGTGATCCTCGATGTTTCGTTCTCCACAGCTGAGACTGACGACTTTTGATTCATGGATATTGTGCATTTGAGTAGAATGAAGGTTTTTGACACATATACACCGAGCTGTGCTCTCAGAAACGCTCGAAACACGCGATATCACGATTTTGGTGATCTTCAATGTTTCGTTCGCCACGGCTGTGCCAGACAACTTTTAACACATGGATCTTGTGTATTTGAGCAGAATGAAGGTTTTTGACACATTTACACCGAGCTGTGCTCTCAGAATCGCTCGAAACTCGCGATATCACGATTTTGGTTTTCGTCGATTTTTTGTTCGCCACAGATGTGCCAGACGACTTTTAACGCATGGATATTGTGCATTTGAGCAGAATGAAGGTTTTTGACACATTTACACCGAGCTGTGCTCTCAGAAACGCTCGAAACACGCGATATCACGATTTTGGTGATCTTCAATGTTTCGTTCGCCACGGCTGTGGCAGACAAATTTTAACACATGGATCTTGTGTGTTTGAGCCGAATGAAGGTTTTTTACACATTTACACCGAGCTGTGCTCTCTGAAACGCTCGAAACACGAGATATCACGATTTTGGTGTTCGTCGATTTTTCATTCGCCACAGAAGTGGCAGACGACTTTTAACGCATGGATATTGTGCATTTGAGTAGAATGAAGGTTTTTTACACATTTACACCGAGCTGTGCTCTCAGAAACGCTCGAAACATGCGATATCACGATTCTGGTGTTCGTCGATTTTTCGTTCGCCATAGCTGTGGCTGACGACTTGTAACACATGGATCTTGTGTGTTTGAGTAGAATGAAGGTTTTTCATACATTTACACCGAGCTGTGCTCTCAGAAACGCTCGAAACACGCGATATCACGATTTTGGTGTTCCTCGATTTTTCGTTCTCCACAGCTGTGGATGACGACTTTTGACGCATGGATATCGTGCATTTGAGTAGAATGAAGGTTTTTGACACATTTACACCGAGCTGTGCTCTCAGAAACGCTCGAAACACGCGATATCACGATTTTGGTGATCTTCAATGTTTCGTTCGCCACGGCTGTGGCAGACAACTTTTAACACATGGATCTTGTGTGTTTGAGCAGAATGAAGGTTTTTGACACATTTACACCGAGCTGTGCTCTCAGAAACGCTCGAAACACGCGATATCACGATTTTGGTGATCTTCAATGTTTCGTTCGCCACGGCTGTGGCAGACAACTTTTAACACATGGATTTTGTGTATTTGAGTAGAATGAAGGTTTTTCATACATTTACACCGAGCTGTGCTCTCAGAAACGATCGAAACACGCGATATCACTATTTTGGTGTTCGTCGATTTTTCGTTCGCCACAGCTGTGCCAGACGACTTTTAACGCATGGATATTGTGCATTTGAGTAGAATGAAGGTTTTTTTACACATTTACACCGAGCTGTGCTCTCAGAAACGCTCGAAACAATCGAGATCACGATTTTGGTGATCCTCGATGTTTCGTTCTCCACAGCTGTGACTGACGACTTTTGATTCATGGATATTGTGCATTTGAGTAGAATGAAGGTTCTTCATACATTTACACCGAGCTGTGCTCTCAGAAAGGCTCGAAACACGCGATATCACGATTTTTCGTTCTCCACAGCTGTGCCTGACGACTTTTGACGCATGGATATTGTGCATTTGAGTAGAATGAAGGTTTTTGAAACATTTACACCGAACTGTACTCTCGGAAACGCTCGAAACACGCGATATCACGATTTTGGTGTTCGTCGATTTTTCGTTCGCCACGGCGGTGGCAGACGGCTTTTAACGCCTGGATCTTGTGTGTTTGAGTAGAATGACGGTTTTTGACACATTTACACCGAGCTGTGCTCTCAGAAACGCTCGAAACACGCGATATCACGATTTTGGTTTTCGTCGATTTTTCGGTCGCCACAGATGTGCCAGACGACTTTTAACGCATGGATATTGTGCATTTGAGCAGAATGAAGGTTTTTGACACATTTACACCGAGCTGTGCTCTCAGAAACGCTCGAAACACCCGACATCACGATTTTGGTGCTGTTCAAAGTTTCGTTCGCCTCAGCTGTGCCAGACAACTTTTGACACATGGATATTGTGCATTTGAGTAGAATGAAGGTTTTTAACACATTTACACCGAGCTGTGCTCTCAGAAACGCTCGAAACACGCGATATCACGATTTTGGTTTTCGTCGATTTTTCGTTCGCCACAGATGTGCCAGACGACTTTTAACGTATGGATAATGTGCATTTGAGTAGAATGAAGGTTTTTCATACATTTACACCGAGCTGTGCTCTCAGAAACGCTCGAAACACGCGATATCACGATTTTGATGATCCTCGATTTTTCGTTCTCCACAGCTGTGCCGGACGACTTTTGACGCATGGCTATTGTGCATTTGAGTAGAATGAAGGTTTTTGACACATTTACACCGGGCTGTGCTCTGAGAAACGCTCGAAACACGCGAGATCACGATTTTGGTGATCCTCGATGTTTCGTTCTCCACAGCTGAGACTGACGACTTTTGATTCATGGATATTGTGCATTTGAGTAGAATGAAGGTTTTTGACACATATACACCGAGCTGTGCTCTCAGAAACGCTCGAAACACGCGATATCACGATTTTGGTGATCTTCAATGTTTCGTTCGCCACGGCTGTGCCAGACAACTTTTAACACATGGATCTTGTGTATTTGAGCAGAATGAAGGTTTTTGACACATTTACACCGAGCTGTGCTCTCAGAATCGCTCGAAACTCGCGATATCACGATTTTGGTTTTCGTCGATTTTTTGTTCGCCACAGATGTGCCAGACGACTTTTAACGCATGGATATTGTGCATTTGAGCAGAATGAAGGTTTTTGACACATTTACACCGAGCTGTGCTCTCAGAAACGCTCGAAACACGCGATATCACGATTTTGGTGATCTTCAATGTTTCGTTCGCCACGGCTGTGGCAAACAAATTTTAACACATGGATCTTGTGTGTTTGAGCCGAATGAAGGTTTTTTACACATTTACACCGAGCTGTGCTCTCTGAAACGCTCGAAACACGAGATATCACGATTTTGGTGTTCGTCGATTTTTCGTTCGCCACAGAAGTGGCAGACGACTTTTAACGCATGGATATTGTGCATTTGAGTAGAATGAAGGTTTTTTACACATTTACACCGAGCTGTGCTCTCAGAAACGCTCGAAACACGCGATATCACGATTCTGGTGTTCGTCGATTTTTCGTTCGCCATAGCTGTGGCTGACGACTTGTAACACATGGATCTTGTGTGTTTGAGTAGAATGAAGGTTTTTCATACATTTACACCGAGCTGTGCTCTCAGAAACGCTCGAAACACGAAATATCACGATTTTGGTGTTCCTCGATTTTTCGTTCTCCACAGCTGTGGATGACGACTTTTGACGCATGGATATCGTGCATTTGAGTAGAATGAAGGTTTTTGACACATTTACACCGAGCTGTGCTCTCAGAAACGCTCGAAACACGCGATATCACGATTTTGGTGATCTTCAATGTTTCGTTCGCCACGGCTGTGGCAGACAACTTTTAACACATGGATCTTGTGTGTTTGAGCAGAATGAAGGTTTTTGACACATTTACACCGAGCTGTGCTCTCAGAAACGCTCGAAACACGCGATATCACGATTTTGGTGATCTTCAATGTTTCGTTCGCCACGGCTGTGGCAGACAACTTTTAACACATGGATTTTGTGTATTTGAGTAGAATGAAGGTTTTTCATACATTTACACCGAGCTGTGCTCTCAGAAACGATCGAAACACGCGATATCACTATTTTGGTGTTCGTCGATTTTTCGTTCGCCACAGCTGTGCCAGACGACTTTTAACGCATGGATATTGTGCATTTGAGTAGAATGAAGGTTTTTTTACACATTTACACCGAGCTGTGCTCTCAGAAACGCTCGAAACAATCGAGATCACGATTTTGGTGATCCTCGATGTTTCGTTCTCCACAGCTGTGACTGACGACTTTTGATTCATGGATATTGTGCATTTGAGTAGAATGAAGGTTCTTCATACATTTACACCGAGCTGTGCTCTCAGAAAGCCTCGAAACACGCGATATCACGATTTTTCGTTCTCCACAGCTGTGCCTGACGACTTTTGACGCATGGAGATTGTGCATTTGAGTAGAATGAAGGTTTTTGAAACATTTACACCGAACTGTACTCTCGGAAACGCTCGAAACACGCGATATCACGATTTTGGTGTTCGTCGATTTTTCGTTGGCCACGGCGGTGGCAGACGGCTTTTAACGCCTGGATCTTGTGTGTTTGAGTAGAATGACGGTTTTTGACACATTTACACCGAGCTGTGCTCTCAGAAACGCTCGAAACACGCGATATCACGATTTTGGTGTTCTTCAATGTTTCGTTCGCCACGGCTGTGGCAGACAACGTTTAACACATGGATCTTGTGTATTTGAGTAGAATGAAGATTTTTGACACATTTACACCGAGCTGTGCTCTCAGAAACGCTCGAAACACGCGATATCACGATTTTGGTGTTCGTCGATTTTTCGTTAGACACAGCTGTGCCAGACGACTTTTAACGCATGAATATTCTGTATTTGAGCAGAATGAAGGTTTTTTACACATTTACACCGAGCTGTGCTCTCAGAAACGCTCGAAACACGCGATATCACGATTTTGGTGTTCGTCGATTTTTCGTTCGCCACGGCTGTGGCAGAAAACTTTTAACACATGGATATTGTGCATTTGAGTAGAATGAAGGTTTCTGACACATTTATACCGAGCTGTGCTCTCAGAAACGCTCGAAACACGCGATATCACGATTTTGGTGTTCTTCGATTTTTCGTTCTCCACATTTGTGGCAGACGACTATTAACGCATGGATAATGTGCACTTGAGTTGAATGAAGGTTTTTCATACATTTACACCGAGCTGTGCTCTCAGAAACGCTCTAAACACGCGATATCACGATTTTGGTACTGTTCAAAGTTTCGTTCGCCACTGCTGTGCCAGACAACTTGTAACACATGGATCTTGTGTATTTGAGTTTCTACTCAAACCTTCATTCTTGAAGGTTTTTGACACATTTACACCGAGCTGTGCTCTCAGATACGCTCGAAACACGCGTTATCACGATTTTGGTGATCCTCGATGTTTCGTTCTCCACAGCTGTGCCTGACGACTTTTGAGGCATGGATATTGTGCATTTGAGTAGAATGAAGGTTTTTGACACATTTACACCGAGCTGGCTCTCAGAAACGCTCGAAACACGCGATATCACGATTTTGGTGATCTTTAATGTTTCGTTCGCCACGGCGGTGGCAGACAACTT
This sequence comes from Pimpla rufipes, assembly GCA_963932165.1. Classification (NCBI taxonomy): domain Eukaryota; kingdom Metazoa; phylum Arthropoda; class Insecta; order Hymenoptera; family Ichneumonidae; genus Pimpla; species Pimpla rufipes. Next base: position 35,108 of record CAWVQF010000037.1, read on the forward strand.
TTAACACATGGATCTTGTGTATTTGAGTAGAGTGAAGGTTTTTGACACATTTACACCGAACTGTGCTCTCAGAAACGCTCGAAACACGCGATACGATTTTGGTGTTCGTCGATTTTTCGTTCGCCACAGCTGTGCCAGACGACTTTTAACGCATGAATATTGTGCATTTGAGCAGAATGAAGGAATTTGACACATTAACACCGAGCTGTGCTCTCAGAAACGCTCGAAACACGCGAGATCACGATTTTAGTGTTCTTCAATGTTTCATTCGCCACTGCTGTGCCAGACAACTTTTAACACATGGATTTTGTGTATTTGAGTAGAATGAAGGTTTTTGACACATTTACACCGAGCTGTGCTCTCAGAAACGCTCGAAACACGCGATATCACGATTTTGATGATCCTCGATTTTTCGTTCTCCACAGCTGTGCCTGACGACTTTTGACGCATGGATATTGTGCATTTGAGTAGAATGAAGGTTTTTGACACATTTACACAGAGCTGTGCTCTCAGAAACGGTCGAAACACGCGAGATCACGATTTTAGTGTTCTTCAATGTTTCATTCGCCACTGCTGTGCCAGACAACTTTTAACGCATGGATTTTGTGTATTTGAGTAGAATGAAGGTTTTTGACACATTTACACCGAGCTGTGCTCTCAGTATCGATCGAAACTCGCGATATCACGATTTTGGTGATCCTCGATTTTTCGTTCTCCACAGCTGTGCCAGACGACTTTTAACGCATGAATATTGTGCATTTGAGTAGAATGAAGGTTTTTCATACATTTACACCGAGCTGTGCTCTCAGAAACGCTCGAAACACGCGATATCACGATTTTGATGATCCTCGATTTTTCGTTCTCCACAGCTGTGCCGGACGACTTTTGACGCATGGATATTGTGCATTTGAGTAGAATGAAGGTTTTTGACACATTTACACCGAGCTGTGCTCTGAGAAACGCTCGAAACACGCGAGATCACGATTTTGGTGATCCTCGATGTTTCGTTCTCCACAGCTGAGACTGACGACTTTTGATTCATGGATATTGTGCATTTGAGTAGAATGAAGGTTTTTGACACATATACACCGAGCTGTGCTCTCAGAAACGCTCGAAACACGCGATATCACGATTTTGGTGATCTTCAATGTTTCGTTCGCCACGGCTGTGGCAGAAAACTTTTAACACATGGATATTGTGCATTTGAGTAGAATGAAGGTTTCTGACACATTTATACCGAGCTGTGCTCTCAGAAACGCTCGAAACACGCGATATCACGATTTTGATGTTCTTCGATTTTTCGTTCGCCACATTTGTGGCAGACGACTTTTAACGCATGGATAATGTGCACTTGAGTTGAATGAAGGTTTTTCATACATTTACACCGAGCTGTGCTCTCAGAAACGCTCTAAACACGCGATATCACGATTTTGGTACTGTTCAAAGTTTCGTTCGCCACTGCTGTGCCAGACAACTTGTAACACATGGATCTTGTGTATTTGAGTTTCTACTCAAACCTTCATTCTTGAAGGTTTTTGACACATTTACACCGAGCTGTGCTCTCAGAAACGCTCGAAACACGCGTTATCACGATTTTGGTGATCCTCGATGTTTCGTTCTCCACAGCTGTGCCTGACGACTTTTGAGGCATGGATATTGTGCATTTGAGTAGAATGAAGGTTTTTGACACATTTACACCGAGCTGGCTCTCAGAAACGCTCGAAACACGCGATATCACGATTTTGGTGATCTCTAATGTTTCGTTCGCCACGGCGGTGGCAGACAACTTTTAACACATGGATCTTGTGTATTTGAGTAGAGTGAAGGTTTTTGACACATTTACACCGAACTGTGCTCTCAGAAACGCTCGAAACACGCGATATCACGATTTTGGTGTTCGTCGATTTTTCGTTCGCCACAGCTGTGGCTGACGACTTTTAACACATGGATCTTGTGTGTTTGAGTAGAATGAAGGTTTTTGACATATCTACACCGAGCTGTGCACTCAGAACCGTTCGAAACACGCAATATCACGATTTTGGTGCTGTTCAAAGTTTCGTTCGCCGCAGCTGTGCCAGAAAACTTTTAATACATGTATATTGTGCATTTGAGTAGAATGAAGGTTTTTGACACATTTACACCGAGCTGTGCTCTCAGAAACGCTCGAAACACGCGATATCACGATTTTGGTGATCTTCAATGTTTCGTTCGCCACGGCTGTGGCAGACAACTTTTAACACATTGATCTTGTGTGTTTGAGCCGAATGAAGGTTTTTTACACATTTACACCGAGCTGTGCTCTCTGAAACGCTCGAAACACGCGATACGATTTTGGTGTTCGTCGATTTTTCGTTCGCCACAGCTGTGCCAGACGACTTTTAACGCATGAATATTGTGCATTTGAGCAGAATGAAGGAATTTGACACATTAACACCGAGCTGTGCTCTCAGAAACGCTCGAAACACGCGAGATCACGATTTTAGTGTTCTTCAATGTTTCATTCGCCACTGCTGTGCCAGACAACTTTTAACGCGTGGATCCTGTGTGTTTGAGTAGAATGAAGGTTTTTTACACATTTACACCGAGCTGTGCTCTCAGAAACGCTCGAAACAATCGAGATCACGATTTTGGTGATCCTCGATGTTTCGTTCTCCACAGCTGTGACTGACGACTTTTGATTCATGGATATTGTGCATTTGAGTAGAATGAAGGTTCTTCATACATTTACACCGAGCTGTGCTCTCAGAAAGGCTCGAAACACGCGATATCACGATTTTTCGTTCTCCACAGCTGTGCCTGACGACTTTTGACGCATGGATATTGTGCATTTGAGTAGAATGAAGGTTTTTGACACATTTACACCGAACTGTACTCTCGGAAACGCTCGAAACACGCGATATCACGATTTTGGTGTTCGTCGATTTTTCGTTCGCCACGGCGGTGGCAGACGGCTTTTAACGCCTGGATCTTGTGTGTTTGAGTAGAATGACGGTTTTTGACACATTTACACCGAGCTGTGCTCTCAGAAACGCTCGAAACACGCGATATCACGATTTTGGTTTTCGTCGATTTTTCGGTCGCCACAGATGTGCCAGACGACTTTTAACGCATGGATATTGTGCATTTGAGCAGAATGAAGGTTTTTGACACATTTACACCGAGCTGTGCTCTCAGAAACGCTCGAAACACCCGACATCACGATTTTGGTGCTGTTCAAAGTTTCGTTCGCCTCAGCTGTGCCAGACAACTTTTAACACATGGATATTGTGCATTTGAGTAGAATGAAGGTTTTTAACACATTTACACCGAGCTGTGCTCTCAGAAACGCTCGAAACACGCGATATCACGATTTTGGTTTTCGTCGATTTTTCGTTCGCCACAGATGTGCCAGACGACTTTTAACGTATGGATAATGTGCATTTGAGTAGAATGAAGGTTTTTCATACATTTACACCGAGCTGTGCTCTCAGAAACGCTCGAAACACGCGATATCACGATTTTGATGATCCTCGATTTTTCGTTCTCCACAGCTGTGCCGGACGACTTTTGACGCATGGATATTGTGCATTTGAGTAGAATGAAGGTTTTTGACACATTTACACCGAGCTGTGCTCTGAGAAACGCTCGAAACACGCGAGATCACGATTTTGGTGATCCTCGATGTTTCGTTCTCCACAGCTGAGACTGACGACTTTTGATTCATGGATATTGTGCATTTGAGTAGAATGAAGGTTTTTGACACATATACACCGAGCTGTGCTCTCAGAAACGCTCGAAACACGCGATATCACGATTTTGGTGATCTTCAATGTTTCGTTCGCCACGGCTGTGCCAGACAACTTTTAACACATGGATCTTGTGTATTTGAGCAGAATGAAGGTTTTTGACACATTTACACCGAGCTGTGCTCTCAGAATCGCTCGAAACTCGCGATATCACGATTTTGGTTTTCGTCGATTTTTTGTTCGCCACAGATGTGCCAGACGACTTTTAACGCATGGATATTGTGCATTTGAGCAGAATGAAGGTTTTTGACACATTTACACCGAGCTGTGCTCTCAGAAACGCTCGAAACACGCGATATCACGATTTTGGTGATCTTCAATGTTTCGTTCGCCACGGCTGTGGCAGACAAATTTTAACACATGGATCTTGTGTGTTTGAGCCGAATGAAGGTTTTTTACACATTTACACCGAGCTGTGCTCTCTGAAACGCTCGAAACACGAGATATCACGATTTTGGTGTTCGTCGATTTTTCGTTCGCCACAGAAGTGGCAGACGACTTTTAACGCATGGATATTGTGCATTTGAGTAGAATGAAGGTTTTTTACACATTTACACCGAGCTGTGCTCTCAGAAACGCTCGAAACACGCGATATCACGATTCTGGTGTTCGTCGATTTTTCGTTCGCCATAGCTGTGTCTGACGACTTGTAACACATGGATCTTGTGTGTTTGAGTAGAATGAAGGTTTTTCATACATTTACACCGAGCTGTGCTCTCAGAAACGCTCGAAACACGCGATATCACGATTTTGGTGTTCCTCGATTTTTCGTTCTCCACAGCTGTGGATGACGACTTTTGACGCATGGATATCGTGCATTTGAGTAGAATGAAGGTTTTTGACACATTTACACCGAGCTGTGCTCTCAGAAACGCTCGAAACACGCGATATCACGATTTTGGTGATCTTCAATGTTTCGTTCGCCACGGCTGTGGCAGACAACTTTTAACACATGGATCTTGTGTGTTTGAGCAGAATGAAGGTTTTTGACACATTTACACCGAGCTGTGCTCTCAGAAACGCTCGAAACACGCGATATCACGATTTTGGTGATCTTCAATGTTTCGTTCGCCACGGCTGTGGCAGACAACTTTTAACACATGGATATTGTGCATTTGAGTAGAATGAAGGTTTTTGACACATATACACCGAGCTGTGCTCTCAGAAACGCTCGAAACACGCGATATCACGATTTTGGTGATCTTCAATGTTTCGTTCGCCACGGCTGTGCCAGACAACTTTTAACACATGGATCTTGTGTATTTGAGCAGAATGAAGGTTTTTGACACATTTACACCGAGCTGTGCTCTCAGAATCGCTCGAAACTCGCGATATCACGATTTTGGTTTTCGTCGATTTTTTGTTCGCCACAGATGTGCCAGACGACTTTTAACGCATGGATATTGTGCATTTGAGCAGAATGAAGGTTTTTGACACATTTACACCGAGCTGTGCTCTCAGAAACGCTCGAAACACGCGATATCACGATTTTGGTGATCTTCAATGTTTCGTTCGCCACGGCTGTGGCAGACAAATTTTAACACATGGATCTTGTGTGTTTGAGCCGAATGAAGGTTTTTTACACATTTACACCGAGCTGTGCTCTCTGAAACGCTCGAAACACGCGATATCACGATTTTGGTGTTCGTCGATTTTTCGTTCGCCACAGCTGTGCCAGACAACTTTTAACACATGCATTTTGTGTATTTGAGTAGAATGAAGGTTTTTGACACATTTACACCGAGCTGTGCTCTCAGAAACGCACGAAACACGCGATATCACGATTTTAGTGTTCTTCAATGTTTCATTCGCCACAGCTGTGCCAGACGACTTTTAAAGCATGAATATTGTGCATTTGAGTAGAATGAAGGTTTTTCATACATTTACACCGAGCTGTGCTCTCAGAATCGATCGAAACACGCGATATCACGATTTTGGTGTTCGTCGATTTTTCGTTCGCCACAGCTGTGCCAGACGACTTTTAACGCATGGATATTGTGCATTTGAGTAGAATGAAGGTTTTTTACATATTTACACCGAGCTGTGCTCTCAGAAACGCTCGAAACACGCGATATCACGATTTTGGTGTTCGTCGATTTTTCGTTCGCCACAGCTGTGGCTGACGACTTTTAACACATGGATCTTGTGTGTTTGAGTAGAATGAAGGTTTTTGACACATCTACACCGAGCTGTGCACTCAGAACCGTTCGAAACACGCAATATCACGATTTTGGTGCTGTTCAAAGTTTCGTTCGCCGCAGCTGTGCCTGACAACTTTTCACACATGGATATTGTGCATTTGAGTAGAATGAAGGTTTTTGACACATTTACACCGAGCTGTGCTCTCAGAAACGCTCGAAACACGCGATATCACGATTTTGGTGATCTTCAATGTTTCGTTCGCCACGGCTGTGGCACACAACTTTTAACACATGGATCTTGTGTGTTTGAGCCGAATGAAGGTTTTTTACACATTTACACCGAGCTGTGCTCTCTGAAACGCTCGAAACACGCGATATCACGATTTTGGTGATCCTCGATTTTTCGTTCTCCACAGCTGTGCCTGACGACTTTTGACGCATGGATATTGTGCATTTGAGTAGAATGAAGGTTTTTGACACATTTACACCGAGCTGTGCTCTCAGAAACGCTCTAAACACGCGATATCACGATTTTGGTACTGTTCAAAGTTTCGTTCGCCACTGCTGTGCCAGACAACTTGTAACACATGGATCTTGTGTATTTGAGTTTCTACTCAAACCTTCATTCTTGAAGGTTTTTGACACATTTACACCGAGCTGTGCTCTCAGAAACGCTCGAAACACGCGTTATCACGATTTTGGTGATCCTCAATGTTTCGTTCTCCACAGCTGTGCCTGACGACTTTTGAGGCATGGATATTGTGCATTTGAGTAGAATGAAGGTTTTTGACACATTTTCACCGAGCTGTGCTCTCAGAAACGCTCGAAACACGCGATATCACGATTTTGGTGATCTTTAATGTTTCGTTCGCCACCGCGGTGGCAGAGAACTTTTAACACATGGATCTTGTGTATTTGAGTAGAGTGAAGGTTTTTGACACATTTACACCGAACTGTGCTCTCAGAAACGCTCGAAACACGCGATATCACGATTTTCGTGTTCGTCGATTTTTCGTTCGCCATAGCTGTGGCTGACGACTTTTAACACATGGATCTTGTGTGTTTGAGTAGAATGAAGGTTTTTGACACATTTACACCGAGCTGTGCACTCAGAACCGTTCGAAACACGCGATATCACGATTTTGGTGCTGTTCAATGTTTCGTTCGCCAGGGCTGTGCCAGACAACTTTTAACACATGGGTCTTGTGTATTTGAGTAGAATGAAGGATTTTGACACATCTACACCGAGCTGTGCACTCAGAACCGTTCGAAACACGCGATATCACGATTTTGGTGCTGTTCAAAGTTTCGTTCGCCACAGCTGTGGCAGACAACGTTTAACACATGGATCTTGTGCATTTGAGTAGAATGAAGATTTTTGACACATTTACACCGAGCTGTGCTCTCAGAAACGCTCGAAACACGCGATATCACGATTTTGGTGATCTTCGATTTTTCGTTCACCACAGTTGTGGCAGACGACTTCTAACGCATGGATAATGTGCATTTGAGTAGAATAAAGGTTTTTCATACATTTACACCGAGCTGTGCTCTCAGAAACGTTCGAAACACGCGATATTACGATTTTGGTGATCCTCGGTTTTTCGTTTTCCACAGCTGTGGATGACGACTTTTAACACATGGATTTTGTGAATTTGAGTAGAATGAAGGTTTTTGACACATTTACACCGAGCTGTGTTCTCAGAATCGCTCGAAACTCGCGATATCACGATTTTGGTTTTCGTCGATTTTTCGTTCGCCACAGATGTGCCAGACGACTTTTAACGCATGAATATTGTGCATTTGAGCAGAATGAAGGTTTTTGACACATTTACACCGAGCTGTGCTCTCAGAAACGCTCGAAACACGCGATATCACGATTTTAGTGTTCTTCAATGTTTCATTCGCCACTGCTGTGCCAGACAACTTTTAACACATGGATTTTGTGTATTTGAGTAGAATGAAAGTTTTTGACACATTTACACCGAGCTGTGTTCTCAGAATCGCTCGAAACTCGCGATATCACGATTTTGGTTTTCGTCGATTTTTCGTTCGCCACAGATGTGCCAGACGACTTTTAACGCATGGATATTGTGCATTTGAGCAGAATGAAGGTTTTTGACACATTTACACCGAGCTGTGCTCTCAGAAACGCTCGAAACACGCGATATCACGATTTTGGTGTTCGTCGATTTTTCGTTCGCCACAGCTGTGGCTGACGACTTTTAACACATGGATCTTGTGTGTTTGAGTAGAATGAAGGTTTTTGACACATCTACACCGAGCTGTGCACTCAGAACCGTTCGAAACACGCAATATCACGATTTTGGTGTTCTTCAATGTTTCGTTCGCCACAGCTGTGCCAGACAACTTTTAACACATGGATCTTGTGTATTTGAGTAGAACGAAGGTTTTTGACACATTTACACCGAGCTATGCTCTCAGGAACGCTCGAAACACGAGATATCTCGATTTTGGTACTGTTCAAAGTTTCGTTCTCCACTGCTGTGTCAGACAACTTGTAACACATGGATCTTGTGTATTTGAGTAGAATGAAGGTATTTGACACGTTTACACCGAGCTGTGCTCTCAGAAACGCTCGAAACACGCGATATCACTATTTTGGTGTTCGTCGATTTTTCGTTCGCCACAGCTGTGCCAGACGACTTTTAACGCATGGATATTGTGCATTTGAGTAGAATGAAGGTTTTTTTACACATTTACACCGAGCTGTGCTCTCAGAAACGCTCGAAACAATCGAGATCACGATTTTGGTGATCCTCGATGTTTCGTTCTCCACAGCTGTGACTGACGACTTTTGATTCATGGATATTGTGCATTTGAGTAGAATGAAGGTTCTTCATACATTTACACCGAGCTGTGCTCTCAGAAAGGCTCGAAACACGCGATATCACGATTTTTCGTTCTCCACAGCTGTGCCTGACGACTTTTGACGCATGGATATTGTGCATTTGAGTAGAATGAAGGTTTTTGAAACATTTACACCGAACTGTACTCTCGGAAACGCTCGAAACACGCGATATCACGATTTTGGTGTTCGTCGATTTTTCGTTCGCCACGGCGGTGGCAGACGGCTTTTAACGCCTGGATCTTGTGTGTTTGAGTAGAATGACGGTTTTTGACACATTTACACCGAGCTGTGCTCTCAGAAACGCTCGAAACACGCGATATCACGATTTTGGTGATCTTTAATGTTTCGTTCGCCACGGCGGTGGCAGACAACTTTTAACACATGGATCTTGTGTATTTGAGTAGAGTGAAGGTTTTTGACACATTTACACCGAGCTGTGCTCTCAGTATCGATCGAAACTCGCGATATCACGATTTTGGTGATCTTTAATGTTTCGTTCGCCACGGCGGTGGCAGACAACTTTTAACACATGGATCTTGTGTATTTGAGTAGAGTGAAGGTTTTTGACACATTTACACCGAACTGTGCTCTCAGAAACGCTCGAAACACGCGATACGATTTTGGTGTTCGTCGATTTTTCGTTCGCCACAGCTGTGCCAGACGACTTTTAACGCATGAATATTGTGCATTTGAGCAGAATGAAGGAATTTGACACATTAACACCGAGCTGTGCTCTCAGAAACGCTCGAAACACGCGAGATCACGATTTTAGTGTTCTTCAATGTTTCATTCGCCACTGCTGTGCCAGACAACTTTTAACACATGGATTTTGTGTATTTGAGTAGAATGAAGGTTTTTGACACATTTACACCGAGCTGTGCTCTCAGAAACGCTCGAAACACGCGATATCACGATTTTGATGATCCTCGATTTTTCGTTCTCCACAGCTGTGCCTGACGACTTTTGACGCATGGATATTGTGCATTTGAGTAGAATGAAGGTTTTTGACACATTTACACAGAGCTGTGCTCTCAGAAACGGTCGAAACACGCGAGATCACGATTTTAGTGTTCTTCAATGTTTCATTCGCCACTGCTGTGCCAGACAACTTTTAACGCATGGATTTTGTGTATTTGAGTAGAATGAAGGTTTTTGACACATTTACACCGAGCTGTGCTCTCAGTATCGATCGAAACTCGCGATATCACGATTTTGGTGATCCTCGATTTTTCGTTCTCCACAGCTGTGCCAGACGACTTTTAACGCATGAATATTGTGCATTTGAGTAGAATGAAGGTTTTTCATACATTTACACCGAGCTGTGCTCTCAGAAACGCTCGAAACACGCGATATCACGATTTTGATGATCCTCGATTTTTCGTTCTCCACAGCTGTGCCGGACGACTTTTGACGCATGGATATTGTGCATTTGAGTAGAATGAAGGTTTTTGACACATTTACACCGAGCTGTGCTCTGAGAAACGCTCGAAACACGCGAGATCACGATTTTGGTGATCCTCGATGTTTCGTTCTCCACAGCTGAGACTGACGACTTTTGATTCATGGATATTGTGCATTTGAGTAGAATGAAGGTTTTTGACACATATACACCGAGCTGTGCTCTCAGAAACGCTCGAAACACGCGATATCACGATTTTGGTGATCTTCAATGTTTCGTTCGCCACGGCTGTGGCAGAAAACTTTTAACACATGGATATTGTGCATTTGAGTAGAATGAAGGTTTCTGACACATTTATACCGAGCTGTGCTCTCAGAAACGCTCGAAACACGCGATATCACGATTTTGGTGTTCTTCGATTTTTCGTTCGCCACATTTGTGGCAGACGACTTTTAACGCATGGATAATGTGCACTTGAGTTGAATGAAGGTTTTTCATACATTTACACCGAGCTGTGCTCTCAGAAACGCTCTAAACACGCGATATCACGATTTTGGTACTGTTCAAAGTTTCGTTCGCCACTGCTGTGCCAGACAACTTGTAACACATGGATCTTGTGTATTTGAGTTTCTACTCAAACCTTCATTCTTGAAGGTTTTTGACACATTTACACCGAGCTGTGCTCTCAGAAACGCTCGAAACACGCGTTATCACGATTTTGGTGATCCTCGATGTTTCGTTCTCCACAGCTGTGCCTGACGACTTTTGAGGCATGGATATTGTGCATTTGAGTAGAATGAAGGTTTTTGACACATTTACACCGAGCTGGCTCTCAGAAACGCTCGAAACACGCGATATCACGATTTTGGTGATCTTTAATGTTTCGTTCGCCACGGCGGTGGCAGACAACTTTTAACACATGGATCTTGTGTATTTGAGTAGAGTGAAGGTTTTTGACACATTTACACCGAACTGTGCTCTCAGAAACGCTCGAAACACGCGATATCACGATTTTGGTGTTCGTCGATTTTTCGTTCGCCACAGCTGTGGCTGACGACTTTTAACACATGGATCTTGTGTGTTTGAGTAGAATGAAGGTTTTTGACATATCTACACCGAGCTGTGCACTCAGAACCGTTCGAAACACGCAATATCACGATTTTGGTGCTGTTCAAAGTTTCGTTCGCCGCAGCTGTGCCAGACAACTTTTAATACATGTATATTGTGCATTTGAGTAGAATGAAGGTTTTTGACACATTTACACCGAGCTGTGCTCTCAGAAACGCTCGAAACACGCGATATCACGATTTTGGTGATCTTCAATGTTTCGTTCGCCACGGCTGTGGCAGACAACTTTTAACACATGGATCTTGTGTGTTTGAGCCGAATGAAGGTTTTTTACACATTTACACCGAGCTGTGCTCTCTGAAACGCTCGAAACACGCGATACGATTTTGGTGTTCGTCGATTTTTCGTTCGCCACAGCTGTGCCAGACGACTTTTAACGCATGAATATTGTGCATTTGAGCAGAATGAAGGAATTTGACACATTAACACCGAGCTGTGCTCTCAGAAACGCTCGAAACACGCGAGATCACGATTTTAGTGTTCTTCAATGTTTCATTCGCCACTGCTGTGCCAGACAACTTTTAACGCGTGGATCCTGTGTGTTTGAGTAGAATGAAGGTTTTTTACACATTTACACCGAGCTGTGCTCTCAGAAACGCTCGAAACAATCGAGATCACGATTTTGGTGATCCTCGATGTTTCGTTCTCCACAGCTGTGACTGACGACTTTTGATTCATGGATATTGTGCATTTGAGTAGAATGAAGGTTCTTCATACATTTACACCGAGCTGTGCTCTCAGAAAGGCTCGAAACACGCGATATCACGATTTTTCGTTCTCCACAGCTGTGCCTGACGACTTTTGACGCATGGATATTGTGCATTTGAGTAGAATGAAGGTTTTTGACACATTTACACCGAACTGTACTCTCGGAAACGCTCGAAACACGCGATATCACGATTTTGGTGTTCGTCGATTTTTCGTTCGCCACGGCGGTGGCAGACGGCTTTTAACGCCTGGATCTTGTGTGTTTGAGTAGAATGACGGTTTTTGACACATTTACACCGAGCTGTGCTCTCAGAAACGCTCGAAACACGCGATATCACGATTTTGGTTTTCGTCGATTTTTCGGTCGCCACAGATGTGCCAGACGACTTTTAACGCATGGATATTGTGCATTTGAGCAGAATGAAGGTTTTTCATACATTTACACCGAGCTGTGCTCTCAGAAACGCTCGAAACACGCGATATCACGATTTTGATGATCCTCGATTTTTCGTTCTCCACAGCTGTGCCGGACGACTTTTGACGCATGGATATTGTGCATTTGAGTAGAATGAAGGTTTTTGACACATTTACACCGAGCTGTGCTCTGAGAAACGCTCGAAACACGCGAGATCACGATTTTGGTGATCCTCGATGTTTCGTTCTCCACAGCTGAGACTGACGACTTTTGATTCATGGATATTGTGCATTTGAGTAGAATGAAGGTTTTTGACACATATACACCGAGCTGTGCTCTCAGAAACGCTCGAAACACGCGATATCACGATTTTGGTGATCTTCAATGTTTCGTTCGCCACGGCTGTGCCAGACAACTTTTAACACATGGATCTTGTGTATTTGAGCAGAATGAAGGTTTTTGACACATTTACACCGAGCTGTGCTCTCAGAATCGCTCGAAACTCGCGATATCACGATTTTGGTTTTCGTCGATTTTTTGTTCGCCACAGATGTGCCAGACGACTTTTAACGCATGGATATTGTGCATTTGAGCAGAATGAAGGTTTTTGACACATTTACACCGAGCTGTGCTCTCAGAAACGCTCGAAACACGCGATATCACGATTTTGGTGATCTTCAATGTTTCGTTCGCCACGGCTGTGGCAGACAAATTTTAACACATGGATCTTGTGTGTTTGAGCCGAATGAAGGTTTTTTACACATTTACACCGAGCTGTGCTCTCTGAAACGCTCGAAACACGAGATATCACGATTTTGGTGTTCGTCGATTTTTCATTCGCCACAGAAGTGGCAGACGACTTTTAACGCATGGATATTGTGCATTTGAGTAGAATGAAGGTTTTTTACACATTTACACCGAGCTGTGCTCTCAGAAACGCTCGAAACATGCGATATCACGATTCTGGTGTTCGTCGATTTTTCGTTCGCCATAGCTGTGGCTGACGACTTGTAACACATGGATCTTGTGTGTTTGAGTAGAATGAAGGTTTTTCATACATTTACACCGAGCTGTGCTCTCAGAAACGCTCGAAACACGCGATATCACGATTTTGGTGTTCCTCGATTTTTCGTTCTCCACAGCTGTGGATGACGACTTTTGACGCATGGATATCGTGCATTTGAGTAGAATGAAGGTTTTTGACACATTTACACCGAGCTGTGCTCTCAGAAACGCTCGAAACACGCGATATCACGATTTTGGTGATCTTCAATGTTTCGTTCGCCACGGCTGTGGCAGACAACTTTTAACACATGGATCTTGTGTGTTTGAGCAGAATGAAGGTTTTTGACACATTTACACCGAGCTGTGCTCTCAGAAACGCTCGAAACACGCGATATCACGATTTTGGTGATCTTCAATGTTTCGTTCGCCACGGCTGTGGCAGACAACTTTTAACACATGGATTTTGTGTATTTGAGTAGAATGAAGGTTTTTCATACATTTACACCGAGCTGTGCTCTCAGAAACGATCGAAACACGCGATATCACTATTTTGGTGTTCGTCGATTTTTCGTTCGCCACAGCTGTGCCAGACGACTTTTAACGCATGGATATTGTGCATTTGAGTAGAATGAAGGTTTTTTTACACATTTACACCGAGCTGTGCTCTCAGAAACGCTCGAAACAATCGAGATCACGATTTTGGTGATCCTCGATGTTTCGTTCTCCACAGCTGTGACTGACGACTTTTGATTCATGGATATTGTGCATTTGAGTAGAATGAAGGTTCTTCATACATTTACACCGAGCTGTGCTCTCAGAAAGGCTCGAAACACGCGATATCACGATTTTTCGTTCTCCACAGCTGTGCCTGACGACTTTTGACGCATGGATATTGTGCATTTGAGTAGAATGAAGGTTTTTGAAACATTTACACCGAACTGTACTCTCGGAAACGCTCGAAACACGCGATATCACGATTTTGGTGTTCGTCGATTTTTCGTTCGCCACGGCGGTGGCAGACGGCTTTTAACGCCTGGATCTTGTGTGTTTGAGTAGAATGACGGTTTTTGACACATTTACACCGAGCTGTGCTCTCAGAAACGCTCGAAACACGCGATATCACGATTTTGGTTTTCGTCGATTTTTCGGTCGCCACAGATGTGCCAGACGACTTTTAACGCATGGATATTGTGCATTTGAGCAGAATGAAGGTTTTTGACACATTTACACCGAGCTGTGCTCTCAGAAACGCTCGAAACACCCGACATCACGATTTTGGTGCTGTTCAAAGTTTCGTTCGCCTCAGCTGTGCCAGACAACTTTTGACACATGGATATTGTGCATTTGAGTAGAATGAAGGTTTTTAACACATTTACACCGAGCTGTGCTCTCAGAAACGCTCGAAACACGCGATATCACGATTTTGGTTTTCGTCGATTTTTCGTTCGCCACAGATGTGCCAGACGACTTTTAACGTATGGATAATGTGCATTTGAGTAGAATGAAGGTTTTTCATACATTTACACCGAGCTGTGCTCTCAGAAACGCTCGAAACACGCGATATCACGATTTTGATGATCCTCGATTTTTCGTTCTCCACAGCTGTGCCGGACGACTTTTGACGCATGGCTATTGTGCATTTGAGTAGAATGAAGGTTTTTGACACATTTACACCGGGCTGTGCTCTGAGAAACGCTCGAAACACGCGAGATCACGATTTTGGTGATCCTCGATGTTTCGTTCTCCACAGCTGAGACTGACGACTTTTGATTCATGGATATTGTGCATTTGAGTAGAATGAAGGTTTTTGACACATATACACCGAGCTGTGCTCTCAGAAACGCTCGAAACACGCGATATCACGATTTTGGTGATCTTCAATGTTTCGTTCGCCACGGCTGTGCCAGACAACTTTTAACACATGGATCTTGTGTATTTGAGCAGAATGAAGGTTTTTGACACATTTACACCGAGCTGTGCTCTCAGAATCGCTCGAAACTCGCGATATCACGATTTTGGTTTTCGTCGATTTTTTGTTCGCCACAGATGTGCCAGACGACTTTTAACGCATGGATATTGTGCATTTGAGCAGAATGAAGGTTTTTGACACATTTACACCGAGCTGTGCTCTCAGAAACGCTCGAAACACGCGATATCACGATTTTGGTGATCTTCAATGTTTCGTTCGCCACGGCTGTGGCAAACAAATTTTAACACATGGATCTTGTGTGTTTGAGCCGAATGAAGGTTTTTTACACATTTACACCGAGCTGTGCTCTCTGAAACGCTCGAAACACGAGATATCACGATTTTGGTGTTCGTCGATTTTTCGTTCGCCACAGAAGTGGCAGACGACTTTTAACGCATGGATATTGTGCATTTGAGTAGAATGAAGGTTTTTTACACATTTACACCGAGCTGTGCTCTCAGAAACGCTCGAAACACGCGATATCACGATTCTGGTGTTCGTCGATTTTTCGTTCGCCATAGCTGTGGCTGACGACTTGTAACACATGGATCTTGTGTGTTTGAGTAGAATGAAGGTTTTTCATACATTTACACCGAGCTGTGCTCTCAGAAACGCTCGAAACACGAAATATCACGATTTTGGTGTTCCTCGATTTTTCGTTCTCCACAGCTGTGGATGACGACTTTTGACGCATGGATATCGTGCATTTGAGTAGAATGAAGGTTTTTGACACATTTACACCGAGCTGTGCTCTCAGAAACGCTCGAAACACGCGATATCACGATTTTGGTGATCTTCAATGTTTCGTTCGCCACGGCTGTGGCAGACAACTTTTAACACATGGATCTTGTGTGTTTGAGCAGAATGAAGGTTTTTGACACATTTACACCGAGCTGTGCTCTCAGAAACGCTCGAAACACGCGATATCACGATTTTGGTGATCTTCAATGTTTCGTTCGCCACGGCTGTGGCAGACAACTTTTAACACATGGATTTTGTGTATTTGAGTAGAATGAAGGTTTTTCATACATTTACACCGAGCTGTGCTCTCAGAAACGATCGAAACACGCGATATCACTATTTTGGTGTTCGTCGATTTTTCGTTCGCCACAGCTGTGCCAGACGACTTTTAACGCATGGATATTGTGCATTTGAGTAGAATGAAGGTTTTTTTACACATTTACACCGAGCTGTGCTCTCAGAAACGCTCGAAACAATCGAGATCACGATTTTGGTGATCCTCGATGTTTCGTTCTCCACAGCTGTGACTGACGACTTTTGATTCATGGATATTGTGCATTTGAGTAGAATGAAGGTTCTTCATACATTTACACCGAGCTGTGCTCTCAGAAAGCCTCGAAACACGCGATATCACGATTTTTCGTTCTCCACAGCTGTGCCTGACGACTTTTGACGCATGGATATTGTGCATTTGAGTAGAATGAAGGTTTTTGAAACATTTACACCGAACTGTACTCTCGGAAACGCTCGAAACACGCGATATCACGATTTTGGTGTTCGTCGATTTTTCGTTGGCCACGGCGGTGGCAGACGGCTTTTAACGCCTGGATCTTGTGTGTTTGAGTAGAATGACGGTTTTTGACACATTTACACCGAGCTGTGCTCTCAGAAACGCTCGAAACACGCGATATCACGATTTTGGTGTTCTTCAATGTTTCGTTCGCCACGGCTGTGGCAGACAACGTTTAACACATGGATCTTGTGTATTTGAGTAGAATGAAGATTTTTGACACATTTACACCGAGCTGTGCTCTCAGAAACGCTCGAAACACGCGATATCACGATTTTGGTGTTCGTCGATTTTTCGTTAGACACAGCTGTGCCAGACGACTTTTAACGCATGAATATTCTGTATTTGAGCAGAATGAAGGTTTTTTACACATTTACACCGAGCTGTGCTCTCAGAAACGCTCGAAACACGCGATATCACGATTTTGGTGTTCGTCGATTTTTCGTTCGCCACGGCTGTGGCAGAAAACTTTTAACACATGGATATTGTGCATTTGAGTAGAATGAAGGTTTCTGACACATTTATACCGAGCTGTGCTCTCAGAAACGCTCGAAACACGCGATATCACGATTTTGGTGTTCTTCGATTTTTCGTTCTCCACATTTGTGGCAGACGACTATTAACGCATGGATAATGTGCACTTGAGTTGAATGAAGGTTTTTCATACATTTACACCGAGCTGTGCTCTCAGAAACGCTCTAAACACGCGATATCACGATTTTGGTACTGTTCAAAGTTTCGTTCGCCACTGCTGTGCCAGACAACTTGTAACACATGGATCTTGTGTATTTGAGTTTCTACTCAAACCTTCATTCTTGAAGGTTTTTGACACATTTACACCGAGCTGTGCTCTCAGATACGCTCGAAACACGCGTTATCACGATTTTGGTGATCCTCGATGTTTCGTTCTCCACAGCTGTGCCTGACGACTTTTGAGGCATGGATATTGTGCATTTGAGTAGAATGAAGGTTTTTGACACATTTACACCGAGCTGGCTCTCAGAAACGCTCGAAACACGCGATATCACGATTTTGGTGATCTTTAATGTTTCGTTCGCCACGGCGGTGGCAGACAACTTTTAACACATGGATCTTGTGTATTTGAGTAGAGTGAAGGTTTTTGACACATTTACACCGAACTGTGCTCTCAGAAACGCTCGAAACACGCGATACGATTTTGGTGTTCGTCGATTTTTCGTTCGCCACAGCTGTGCCAGACGACTTTTAACGCATGAATATTGTGCATTTGAGCAGAATGAAGGAATTTGACACATTAACACCGAGCTGTGCTCTCAGAAACGCTCGAAACACGCGAGATCACGATTTTAGTGTTCTTCAATGTTTCATTCGCCACTGCTGTGCCAGACAACTTTTAACACATGGATTTTGTGTATTTGAGTAGAATGAAGGTTTTTGACACATTTACACCGAGCTGTGCTCTCAGAAACGCTCGAAACACGCGATATCACGATTTTGATGATCCTCGATTTTTCGTTCTCCACAGCTGTGCCTGACGACTTTTGACGCATGGATATTGTGCATTTGAGTAGAATGAAGGTTTTTGACACATTTACACAGAGCTGTGCTCTCAGAAACGGTCGAAACACGCGAGATCACGATTTTAGTGTTCTTCAATGTTTCATTCGCCACTGCTGTGCCAGACAACTTTTAACGCATGGATTTTGTGTATTTGAGTAGAATGAAGGTTTTTGACACATTTACACCGAGCTGTGCTCTCAGTATCGATCGAAACTCGCGATATCACGATTTTGGTGATCCTCGATTTTTCGTTCTCCACAGCTGTGCCAGACGACTTTTAACGCATGAATATTGTGCATTTGAGTAGAATGAAGGTTTTTCATACATTTACACCGAGCTGTGCTCTCAGAAACGCTCGAAACACGCGATATCACGATTTTGATGATCCTCGATTTTTCGTTCTCCACAGCTGTGCCGGACGACTTTTGACGCATGGATATTGTGCATTTGAGTAGAATGAAGGTTTTTGACACATTTACACCGAGCTGTGCTCTGAGAAACGCTCGAAACACGCGAGATCACGATTTTGGTGATCCTCGATGTTTCGTTCTCCACAGCTGAGACTGACGACTTTTGATTCATGGATATTGTGCATTTGAGTAGAATGAAGGTTTTTGACACATATACACCGAGCTGTGCTCTCAGAAACGCTCGAAACACGCGATATCACGATTTTGGTGATCTTCAATGTTTCGTTCGCCACGGCTGTGGCAGAAAACTTTTAACACATGGATATTGTGCATTTGAGTAGAATGAAGGTTTCTGACACATTTATACCGAGCTGTGCTCTCAGAAACGCTCGAAACACGCGATATCACGATTTTGATGTTCTTCGATTTTTCGTTCGCCACATTTGTGGCAGACGACTTTTAACGCATGGATAATGTGCACTTGAGTTGAATGAAGGTTTTTCATACATTTACACCGAGCTGTGCTCTCAGAAACGCTCTAAACACGCGATATCACGATTTTGGTACTGTTCAAAGTTTCGTTCGCCACTGCTGTGCCAGACAACTTGTAACACATGGATCTTGTGTATTTGAGTTTCTACTCAAACCTTCATTCTTGAAGGTTTTTGACACATTTACACCGAGCTGTGCTCTCAGAAACGCTCGAAACACGCGTTATCACGATTTTGGTGATCCTCGATGTTTCGTTCTCCACAGCTGTGCCTGACGACTTTTGAGGCATGGATATTGTGCATTTGAGTAGAATGAAGGTTTTTGACACATTTACACCGAGCTGGCTCTCAGAAACGCTCGAAACACGCGATATCACGATTTTGGTGATCTCTAATGTTTCGTTCGCCACGGCGGTGGCAGACAACTTTTAACACATGGATCTTGTGTATTTGAGTAGAGTGAAGGTTTTTGACACATTTACACCGAACTGTGCTCTCAGAAACGCTCGAAACACGCGATATCACGATTTTGGTGTTCGTCGATTTTTCGTTCGCCACAGCTGTGGCTGACGACTTTTAACACATGGATCTTGTGTGTTTGAGTAGAATGAAGGTTTTTGACATATCTACACCGAGCTGTGCACTCAGAACCGTTCGAAACACGCAATATCACGATTTTGGTGCTGTTCAAAGTTTCGTTCGCCGCAGCTGTGCCAGAAAACTTTTAATACATGTATATTGTGCATTTGAGTAGAATGAAGGTTTTTGACACATTTACACCGAGCTGTGCTCTCAGAAACGCTCGAAACACGCGATATCACGATTTTGGTGATCTTCAATGTTTCGTTCGCCACGGCTGTGGCAGACAACTTTTAACACATTGATCTTGTGTGTTTGAGCCGAATGAAGGTTTTTTACACATTTACACCGAGCTGTGCTCTCTGAAACGCTCGAAACACGCGATACGATTTTGGTGTTCGTCGATTTTTCGTTCGCCACAGCTGTGCCAGACGACTTTTAACGCATGAATATTGTGCATTTGAGCAGAATGAAGGAATTTGACACATTAACACCGAGCTGTGCTCTCAGAAACGCTCGAAACACGCGAGATCACGATTTTAGTGTTCTTCAATGTTTCATTCGCCACTGCTGTGCCAGACAACTTTTAACGCGTGGATCCTGTGTGTTTGAGTAGAATGAAGGTTTTTTACACATTTACACCGAGCTGTGCTCTCAGAAACGCTCGAAACAATCGAGATCACGATTTTGGTGATCCTCGATGTTTCGTTCTCCACAGCTGTGACTGACGACTTTTGATTCATGGATATTGTGCATTTGAGTAGAATGAAGGTTCTTCATACATTTACACCGAGCTGTGCTCTCAGAAAGGCTCGAAACACGCGATATCACGATTTTTCGTTCTCCACAGCTGTGCCTGACGACTTTTGACGCATGGATATTGTGCATTTGAGTAGAATGAAGGTTTTTGACACATTTACACCGAACTGTACTCTCGGAAACGCTCGAAACACGCGATATCACGATTTTGGTGTTCGTCGATTTTTCGTTCGCCACGGCGGTGGCAGACGGCTTTTAACGCCTGGATCTTGTGTGTTTGAGTAGAATGACGGTTTTTGACACATTTACACCGAGCTGTGCTCTCAGAAACGCTCGAAACACGCGATATCACGATTTTGGTTTTCGTCGATTTTTCGGTCGCCACAGATGTGCCAGACGACTTTTAACGCATGGATATTGTGCATTTGAGCAGAATGAAGGTTTTTGACACATTTACACCGAGCTGTGCTCTCAGAAACGCTCGAAACACCCGACATCACGATTTTGGTGCTGTTCAAAGTTTCGTTCGCCTCAGCTGTGCCAGACAACTTTTAACACATGGATATTGTGCATTTGAGTAGAATGAAGGTTTTTAACACATTTACACCGAGCTGTGCTCTCAGAAACGCTCGAAACACGCGATATCACGATTTTGGTTTTCGTCGATTTTTCGTTCGCCACAGATGTGCCAGACGACTTTTAACGTATGGATAATGTGCATTTGAGTAGAATGAAGGTTTTTCATACATTTACACCGAGCTGTGCTCTCAGAAACGCTCGAAACACGCGATATCACGATTTTGATGATCCTCGATTTTTCGTTCTCCACAGCTGTGCCGGACGACTTTTGACGCATGGATATTGTGCATTTGAGTAGAATGAAGGTTTTTGACACATTTACACCGAGCTGTGCTCTGAGAAACGCTCGAAACACGCGAGATCACGATTTTGGTGATCCTCGATGTTTCGTTCTCCACAGCTGAGACTGACGACTTTTGATTCATGGATATTGTGCATTTGAGTAGAATGAAGGTTTTTGACACATATACACCGAGCTGTGCTCTCAGAAACGCTCGAAACACGCGATATCACGATTTTGGTGATCTTCAATGTTTCGTTCGCCACGGCTGTGCCAGACAACTTTTAACACATGGATCTTGTGTATTTGAGCAGAATGAAGGTTTTTGACACATTTACACCGAGCTGTGCTCTCAGAATCGCTCGAAACTCGCGATATCACGATTTTGGTTTTCGTCGATTTTTTGTTCGCCACAGATGTGCCAGACGACTTTTAACGCATGGATATTGTGCATTTGAGCAGAATGAAGGTTTTTGACACATTTACACCGAGCTGTGCTCTCAGAAACGCTCGAAACACGCGATATCACGATTTTGGTGATCTTCAATGTTTCGTTCGCCACGGCTGTGGCAGACAAATTTTAACACATGGATCTTGTGTGTTTGAGCCGAATGAAGGTTTTTTACACATTTACACCGAGCTGTGCTCTCTGAAACGCTCGAAACACGAGATATCACGATTTTGGTGTTCGTCGATTTTTCGTTCGCCACAGAAGTGGCAGACGACTTTTAACGCATGGATATTGTGCATTTGAGTAGAATGAAGGTTTTTTACACATTTACACCGAGCTGTGCTCTCAGAAACGCTCGAAACACGCGATATCACGATTCTGGTGTTCGTCGATTTTTCGTTCGCCATAGCTGTGTCTGACGACTTGTAACACATGGATCTTGTGTGTTTGAGTAGAATGAAGGTTTTTCATACATTTACACCGAGCTGTGCTCTCAGAAACGCTCGAAACACGCGATATCACGATTTTGGTGTTCCTCGATTTTTCGTTCTCCACAGCTGTGGATGACGACTTTTGACGCATGGATATCGTGCATTTGAGTAGAATGAAGGTTTTTGACACATTTACACCGAGCTGTGCTCTCAGAAACGCTCGAAACACGCGATATCACGATTTTGGTGATCTTCAATGTTTCGTTCGCCACGGCTGTGGCAGACAACTTTTAACACATGGATCTTGTGTGTTTGAGCAGAATGAAGGTTTTTGACACATTTACACCGAGCTGTGCTCTCAGAAACGCTCGAAACACGCGATATCACGATTTTGGTGATCTTCAATGTTTCGTTCGCCACGGCTGTGGCAGACAACTTTTAACACATGGATTTTGTGTATTTGAGTAGAATGAAGGTTTTTCATACATTTACACCGAGCTGTGCTCTCAGAAACGATCGAAACACGCGATATCACTATTTTGGTGTTCGTCGATTTTTCGTTCGCCACAGCTGTGCCAGACGACTTTTAACGCATGGATATTGTGCATTTGAGTAGAATGAAGGTTTTTTTACACATTTACACCGAGCTGTGCTCTCAGAAACGCTCGAAACAATCGAGATCACGATTTTGGTGATCCTCGATGTTTCGTTCTCCACAGCTGTGACTGACGACTTTTGATTCATGGATATTGTGCATTTGAGTAGAATGAAGGTTCTTCATACATTTACACCGAGCTGTGCTCTCAGAAAGGCTCGAAACACGCGATATCACGATTTTTCGTTCTCCACAGCTGTGCCTGACGACTTTTGACGCATGGATATTGTGCATTTGAGTAGAATGAAGGTTTTTGAAACATTTACACCGAACTGTACTCTCGGAAACGCTCGAAACACGCGATATCACGATTTTGGTGTTCGTCGATTTTTCGTTCGCCACGGCGGTGGCAGACGGCTTTTAACGCCTGGATCTTGTGTGTTTGAGTAGAATGACGGTTTTTGACACATTTACACCGAGCTGTGCTCTCAGAAACGCTCGAAACACGCGATATCACGATTTTGGTTTTCGTCGATTTTTCGGTCGCCACAGATGTGCCAGACGACTTTTAACGCATGGATATTGTGCATTTGAGCAGAATGAAGGTTTTTGACACATTTACACCGAGCTGTGCTCTCAGAAACGCTCGAAACACCCGACATCACGATTTTGGTGCTGTTCAAAGTTTCGTTCGCCTCAGCTGTGCCAGACAACTTTTAACACATGGATATTGTGCATTTGAGTAGAATGAAGGTTTTTAACACATTTACACCGAGCTGTGCTCTCAGAAACGCTCGAAACACGCGATATCACGATTTTGGTTTTCGTCGATTTTTCGTTCGCCACAGATGTGCCAGACGACTTTTAACGTATGGATAATGTGCATTTGAGTAGAATGAAGGTTTTTCATACATTTACACCGAGCTGTGCTCTCAGAAACGCTCGAAACACGCGATATCACGATTTTGATGATCCTCGATTTTTCGTTCTCCACAGCTGTGCCGGACGACTTTTGACGCATGGATATTGTGCATTTGAGTAGAATGAAGGTTTTTGACACATTTACACCGAGCTGTGCTCTGAGAAACGCTCGAAACACGCGAGATCACGATTTTGGTGATTCTCGATGTTTCGTTCTCCACAGCTGAGACTGACGACTTTTGATTCATGGATATTGTGCATTTGAGTAGAATGAAGGTTTTTGACACATATACACCGAGCTGTGCTCTCAGAAACGCTCGAAACACGCGATATCACGATTTTGGTGATCTTCAATGTTTCGTTCGCCACGGCTGTGCCAGACAACTTTTAACACATGGATCTTGTGTATTTGAGCAGAATGAAGGTTTTTGACACATTTACACCGAGCTGTGCTCTCAGAATCGCTCGAAACTCGCGATATCACGATTTTGGTTTTCGTCGATTTTTTGTTCGCCACAGATGTGCCAGACGACTTTTAACGCATGGATATTGTGCATTTGAGCAGAATGAAGGTTTTTGACACATTTACACCGAGCTGTGCTCTCAGAAACGCTCGAAACACGCGATATCACGATTTTGGTGATCTTCAATGTTTCGTTCGCCACGGCTGTGGCAGACAAATTTTAACACATGGATCTTGTGTGTTTGAGCCGAATGAAGGTTTTTTACACATTTACACCGAGCTGTGCTCTCTGAAACGCTCGAAACACGAGATATCACGATTTTGGTGTTCGTCGATTTTTCGTTCGCCACAGAAGTGGCAGACGACTTTTAACGCATGGATATTGTGCATTTGAGTAGAATGAAGGTTTTTTACACATTTACACCGAGCTGTGCTCTCAGAAACGCTCGAAACACGCGATATCACGATTCTGGTGTTCGTCGATTTTTCGTTCGCCATAGCTGTGGCTGACGACTTGTAACACATGGATCTTGTGTGTTTGAGTAGAATGAAGGTTTTTCATACATTTACACCGAGCTGTGCTCTCAGAAACGCTCGAAACACGCGATATCACGATTTTGGTGTTCCTCGATTTTTCGTTCTCCACAGCTGTGGATGACGACTTTTGACGCATGGATATCGTGCATTTGAGTAGAATGAAGGTTTTTGACACATTTACACCGAGCTGTGCTCTCAGAAACGCTCGAAACACGCGATATCACGATTTTGGTGATCTTCAATGTTTCGTTCGCCACGGCTGTGGCAGACAACTTTTAACACATGGATCTTGTGTGTTTGAGCAGAATGAAGGTTTTTGACACATTTACACCGAGCTGTGCTCTCAGAAACGCTCGAAACACGCGATATCACGATTTTGGTGATCTTCAATGTTTCGTTCGCCACGGCTGTGGCAGACAACTTTTAACACATGGATTTTGTGTATTTGAGTAGAATGAAGGTTTTTCATACATTTACACCGAGCTGTGCTCTCAGAAACGATCGAAACACGCGATATCACTATTTTGGTGTTCGTCGATTTTTCGTTCGCCACAGCTGTGCCAGACGACTTTTAACGCATGGATATTGTGCATTTGAGTAGAATGAAGGTTTTTTTACACATTTACACCGAGCTGTGCTCTCAGAAACGCTCGAAACAATCGAGATCACGATTTTGGTGATCCTCGATGTTTCGTTCTCCACAGCTGTGACTGACGACTTTTGATTCATGGATATTGTGCATTTGAGTAGAATGAAGGTTCTTCATACATTTACACCGAGCTGTGCTCTCAGAAAGGCTCGAAACACGCGATATCACGATTTTTCGTTCTCCACAGCTGTGCCTGACGACTTTTGACGCATGGATATTGTGCATTTGAGTAGAATGAAGGTTTTTGAAACATTTACACCGAACTGTACTCTCGGAAACGCTCGAAACACGCGATATCACGATTTTGGTGTTCGTCGATTTTTCGTTCGCCACGGCGGTGGCAGACGGCTTTTAACGCCTGGATCTTGTGTGTTTGAGTAGAATGACGGTTTTTGACACATTTACACCGAGCTGTGCTCTCAGAAACGCTCGAAACACGCGATATCACGATTTTTCGTTCCCCACAGCTGTGCCTGACGACTTTTGACGCATGGATATTGTGCATTTGAGTAGAATGAAGGTTTTTGACACATTTACACCGAACTGTACTCTCGGAAACGCTCGAAACACGCGATATCACGATTTTGGTGTTCGTCGATTTTTCGTTCGCCACGGCGGTGGCAGACGGCTTTTAACGCCTGGATCTTGTGTGTTTGAGTAGAATGACGGTTTTTGACACATTTACACCGAGCTGTGCTCTCAGAAACGCTCGAAACACGCGATATCACGATTTTGGTGCTGTTCAAAGTTTCGTTCGCCTCAGCTGTGCCAGACAACTTTTAACACATGGATATTGTGCATTTGAGTAGAATGAAGGTTTTTAACACATTTACACCGAGCTGTGCTCTCAGAAACGCTCGAAACACGCGATATCACGATTTTGGTTTTCGTCGATTTTTCGTTCGCCACAGATGTGCCAGACGACTTTTAACGTATGGATAATGTGCATTTGAGTAGAATGAAGGTTTTTCATACATTTACACCGAGCTGTGCTCTCAGAAACGCTCGAAACACGCGATATCACGATTTTGATGATCCTCGATTTTTCGTTCTCCACAGCTGTGCCGGACGACTTTTGACGCATGGATATTGTGCATTTGAGTAGAATGAAGGTTTTTGACACATTTACACCGAGCTGTGCTCTGAGAAACGCTCGAAACACGCGAGATCACGATTTTGGTGATCCTCGATGTTTCGTTCTCCACAGCTGAGACTGACGACTTTTGATTCATGGATATTGTGCATTTGAGTAGAATGAAGGTTTTTGACACATATACACCGAGCTGTGCTCTCAGAAACGCTCGAAACACGCGATATCACGATTTTGGTGATCTTCAATGTTTCGTTCGCCACGGCTGTGCCAGACAACTTTTAACACATGGATCTTGTGTATTTGAGCAGAATGAAGGTTTTTGACACATTTACACCGAGCTGTGCTCTCAGAATCGCTCGAAACTCGCGATATCACGATTTTGGTTTTCGTCGATTTTTTGTTCGCCACAGATGTGCCAGACGACTTTTAACGCATGGATATTGTGCATTTGAGCAGAATGAAGGTTTTTGACACATTTACACCGAGCTGTGCTCTCAGAAACGCTCGAAACACGCGATATCACGATTTTGGTGATCTTCAATGTTTCGTTCGCCACGGCTGTGACAGACAAATTTTAACACATGGATCTTGTGTGTTTGAGCCGAATGAAGGTTTTTTACACATTTACACCGAGCTGTGCTCTCTGAAACGCTCGAAACACGAGATATCACGATTTTGGTGTTCGTCGATTTTTCGTTCGCCACAGAAGTGGCAGACGACTTTTAACGCATGGATATTGTGCATTTGAGTAGAATGAAGGTTTTTTACACATTTACACCGAGCTGTGCTCTCAGAAACGCTCGAAACACGCGATATCACGATTCTGGTGTTCGTCGATTTTTCGTTCGCCATAGCTGTGGCTGACGACTTGTAACACATGGATCTTGTGTGTTTGAGTAGAATGAAGGTTTTTCATACATTTACACCGAGCTGTGCTCTCAGAAACGCTCGAAACACGCGATATCACGATTTTGGTGTTCCTCGATTTTTCGTTCTCCACAGCTGTGGATGACGACTTTTGACGCATGGATATCGTGCATTTGAGTAGAATGAAGGTTTTTGACACATTTACACCGAGCTGTGCTCTCAGAAACGCTCGAAACACGCGATATCACGATTTTGGTGATCTTCAATGTTTCGTTCGCCACGGCTGTGGCAGACAACTTTTAACACATGGATCTTGTGTGTTTGAGCAGAATGAAGGTTTTTGACACATTTACACCGAGCTGTGCTCTCAGAAACGCTCGAAACACGCGATATCACGATTTTGGTGATCTTCAATGTTTCGTTCGCCACGGCTGTGGCAGACAACTTTTAACACATGGATTTTGTGTATTTGAGTAGAATGAAGGTTTTTCATACATTTACACCGAGCTGTGCTCTCAGAAACGATCGAAACACGCGATATCACTATTTTGGTGTTCGTCGATTTTTCGTTCGCCACAGCTGTGCCAGACGACTTTTAACGCATGGATATTGTGCATTTGAGTAGAATGAAGGTTTTTTTACACATTTACACCGAGCTGTGCTCTCAGAAACGCTCGAAACAATCGAGATCACGATTTTGGTGATCCTCGATGTTTCGTTCTCCACAGCTGTGACTGACGACTTTTGATTCATGGATATTGTGCATTTGAGTAGAATGAAGGTTCTTCATACATTTACACCGAGCTGTGCTCTCAGAAAGGCTCGAAACACGCGATATCACGATTTTTCGTTCTCCACAGCTGTGCCTGACGACTTTTGACGCATGGATATTGTGCATTTGAGTAGAATGAAGGTTTTTGAAACATTTACACCGAACTGTACTCTCGGAAACGCTCGAAACACGCGATATCACGATTTTGGTGTTCGTCGATTTTTCGTTCGCCACGGCGGTGGCAGACGGCTTTTAACGCCTGGATCTTGTGTGTTTGAGTAGAATGACGGTTTTTGACACATTTACACCGAGCTGTGCTCTCAGAAACGCTCGAAACACGCGATATCACGATTTTGGTTTTCGTCGATTTTTCGGTCGCCACAGATGTGCCAGACGACTTTTAACGCATGGATATTGTGCATTTGAGCAGAATGAAGGTTTTTGACACATTTACACCGAGCTGTGCTCTCAGAAACGCTCGAAACACCCGACATCACGATTTTGGTGCTGTTCAAAGTTTCGTTCGCCTCAGCTGTGCCAGACAACTTTTAACACATGGATATTGTGCATTTGAGTAGAATGAAGGTTTCTAACACATTTACACCGAGCTGTGCTCTCAGAAACGCTCGAAACACGCGATATCACGATTTTGGTTTTCGTCGATTTTTCGTTCGCCACAGATGTGCCAGACGACTTTTAACGTATGGATAATGTGCATTTGAGTAGAATGAAGGTTTTTCATACATTTACACCGAGCTGTGCTCTCAGAAACGCTCGAAACACGCGATATCACGATTTTGATGATCCTCGATTTTTCGTTCTCCACAGCTGTGCCGGACGACTTTTGACGCATGGATATTGTGCATTTGAGTAGAATGAAGGTTTTTGACACATTTACACCGAGCTGTGCTCTGAGAAACGCTCGAAACACGCGAGATCACGATTTTGGTGATTCTCGATGTTTCGTTCGCCACGGCGGTGGCAGACAACTTTTAACACATGGATCTTGTGTATTTGAGTAAACTTTTAACACATGGATATTGTGCATTTGAGTAGAATGAAGGTTTTTGACACATTTACACCGAACTGTGCTCTCAGAAACGCTCGAAACACGCGATACGATTTTGGTGTTCGTCGATTTTTCGTTCGCCACAGCTGTGCCAGACGACTTTTAACGCATGAATATTGTGCATTTGAGCAGAATGAAGGAATTTGACACATTAACACCGAGCTGTGCTCTCAGAAACGCTCGAAACACGCGAGATCACGATTTTAGTGTTCTTCAATGTTTCATTCGCCACTGCTGTGCCAGACAACTTTTAACACATGGATTTTGTGTATTTGAGTAGAATGAAGGTTTTTGACACATTTACACCGAGCTGTGCTCTCAGAAACGCTCGAAACACGCGATATCACGATTTTGATGATCCTCGATTTTTCGTTCTCCACAGCTGTGCCTGACGACTTTTGACGCATGGATATTGTGCATTTGAGTAGAATGAAGGTTTTTGACACATTTACACAGAGCTGTGCTCTCAGAAACGGTCGAAACACGCGAGATCACGATTTTAGTGTTCTTCAATGTTTCATTCGCCACTGCTGTGCCAGACAACTTTTAACGCATGGATATTGTGCATTTGAGTAGAATGAAGGTTTCTGACACATTTATACCGAGCTGTGCTCTCAGAAACGCTCGAAACACGCGATATCACGATTTTGATGATCCTCGATTTTTCGTTCTCCACAGCTGTGCCAGACAACTTTTAACACATGGATATTGTGCATTTGAGTAGAATGAAGGTTTTTAACACATTTACACCGAGCTGTGCTCTCAGAAACGCTCGAAACACGCGATATCACGATTTTGGTTTTCGTCGATTTTTCGTTCGCCACAGATGTGCCAGACGACTTTTAACGTATGGATAATGTGCATTTGAGTAGAATGAAGGTTTTTCATACATTTACACCGAGCTGTGCTCTCAGAAACGCTCGAAACACGCGATATCACGATTTTGATGATCCTCGATTTTTCGTTCTCCACAGCTGTGCCGGACGACTTTTGACGCATGGATATTGTGCATTTGAGTAGAATGAAGGTTTTTGACACATTTACACCGAGCTGTGCTCTGAGAAACGCTCGAAACACGCGAGATCACGATTTTGGTGATCCTCGATGTTTCGTTCTCCACAGCTGAGACTGACGACTTTTGATTCATGGATATTGTGCATTTGAGTAGAATGAAGGTTTTTGACACATATACACCGAGCTGTGCTCTCAGAAACGCTCGAAACACGCGATATCACGATTTTGGTGATCTTCAATGTTTCGTTCGCCACGGCTGTGCCAGACAACTTTTAACACATGGATCTTGTGTATTTGAGCAGAATGAAGGTTTTTGACACATTTACACCGAGCTGTGCTCTCAGAATCGCTCGAAACTCGCGATATCACGATTTTGGTTTTCGTCGATTTTTTGTTCGCCACAGATGTGCCAGACGACTTTTAACGCATGGATATTGTGCATTTGAGCAGAATGAAGGTTTTTGACACATTTACACCGAGCTGTGCTCTCAGAAACGCTCGAAACACGCGATATCACGATTTTGGTGATCTTCAATGTTTCGTTCGCCACGGCTGTGGCAGACAAATTTTAACACATGGATCTTGTGTGTTTGAGCCGAATGAAGGTTTTTTACACATTTACACCGAGCTGTGCTCTCTGAAACGCTCGAAACACGCGATATCACGATTTTGGTGTTCGTCGATTTTTCGTTCGCCACAGCTGTGCCAGACAACTTTTAACACATGCATTTTGTGTATTTGAGTAGAATGAAGGTTTTTGACACATTTACACCGAGCTGTGCTCTCAGAAACGCACGAAACACGCGATATCACGATTTTAGTGTTCTTCAATGTTTCATTCGCCACAGCTGTGCCAGACGACTTTTAAAGCATGAATATTGTGCATTTGAGTAGAATGAAGGTTTTTCATACATTTACACCGAGCTGTGCTCTCAGAATCGATCGAAACACGCGATATCACGATTTTGGTGTTCGTCGATTTTTCGTTCGCCACAGCTGTGCCAGACGACTTTTAACGCATGGATATTGTGCATTTGAGTAGAATGAAGGTTTTTTACATATTTACACCGAGCTGTGCTCTCAGAAACGCTCGAAACACGCAATATCACGATTTTGGTGCTGTTCAAAGTTTCGTTCGCCGCAGCTGTGCCTGACAACTTTTCACACATGGATATTGTGCATTTGAGTAGAATGAAGGTTTTTGACACATTTACACCGAGCTGTGCTCTCAGAAACGCTCGAAACACGCGATATCACGATTTTGGTGATCTTCAATGTTTCGTTCGCCACGGCTGTGGCACACAACTTTTAACACATGGATCTTGTGTGTTTGAGCCGAATGAAGGTTTTTTACACATTTACACCGAGCTGTGCTCTCTGAAACGCTCGAAACACGCGATATCACGATTTTGGTGATCCTCGATTTTTCGTTCTCCACAGCTGTGCCTGACGACTTTTGACGCATGGATATTGTGCATTTGAGTAGAATGAAGGTTTTTGACACATTTACACCGAGCTGTGCTCTCAGAAACGCTCTAAACACGCGATATCACGATTTTGGTACTGTTCAAAGTTTCGTTCGCCACTGCTGTGCCAGACAACTTGTAACACATGGATCTTGTGTATTTGAGTTTCTACTCAAACCTTCATTCTTGAAGGTTTTTGACACATTTACACCGAGCTGTGCTCTCAGAAACGCTCGAAACACGCGTTATCACGATTTTGGTGATCCTCAATGTTTCGTTCTCCACAGCTGTGCCTGACGACTTTTGAGGCATGGATATTGTGCATTTGAGTAGAATGAAGGTTTTTGACACATTTTCACCGAGCTGTGCTCTCAGAAACGCTCGAAACACGCGATATCACGATTTTGGTGATCTTTAATGTTTCGTTCGCCACCGCGGTGGCAGAGAACTTTTAACACATGGATCTTGTGTATTTGAGTAGAGTGAAGGTTTTTGACACATTTACACCGAACTGTGCTCTCAGAAACGCTCGAAACACGCGATATCACGATTTTCGTGTTCGTCGATTTTTCGTTCGCCATAGCTGTGGCTGACGACTTTTAACACATGGATCTTGTGTGTTTGAGTAGAATGAAGGTTTTTGACACATTTACACCGAGCTGTGCACTCAGAACCGTTCGAAACACGCGATATCACGATTTTGGTGCTGTTCAATGTTTCGTTCGCCAGGGCTGTGCCAGACAACTTTTAACACATGGGTCTTGTGTATTTGAGTAGAATGAAGGATTTTGACACATCTACACCGAGCTGTGCACTCAGAACCGTTCGAAACACGCGATATCACGATTTTGGTGCTGTTCAAAGTTTCGTTCGCCACAGCTGTGGCAGACAACGTTTAACACATGGATCTTGTGCATTTGAGTAGAATGAAGATTTTTGACACATTTACACCGAGCTGTGCTCTCAGAAACGCTCGAAACACGCGATATCACGATTTTGGTGATCTTCGATTTTTCGTTCACCACAGTTGTGGCAGACGACTTCTAACGCATGGATAATGTGCATTTGAGTAGAATAAAGGTTTTTCATACATTTACACCGAGCTGTGCTCTCAGAAACGTTCGAAACACGCGATATTACGATTTTGGTGATCCTCGGTTTTTCGTTTTCCACAGCTGTGGATGACGACTTTTAACACATGGATTTTGTGAATTTGAGTAGAATGAAGGTTTTTGACACATTTACACCGAGCTGTGTTCTCAGAATCGCTCGAAACTCGCGATATCACGATTTTGGTTTTCGTCGATTTTTCGTTCGCCACAGATGTGCCAGACGACTTTTAACGCATGAATATTGTGCATTTGAGCAGAATGAAGGTTTTTGACACATTTACACCGAGCTGTGCTCTCAGAAACGCTCGAAACACGCGATATCACGATTTTAGTGTTCTTCAATGTTTCATTCGCCACTGCTGTGCCAGACAACTTTTAACACATGGATTTTGTGTATTTGAGTAGAATGAAAGTTTTTGACACATTTACACCGAGCTGTGTTCTCAGAATCGCTCGAAACTCGCGATATCACGATTTTGGTTTTCGTCGATTTTTCGTTCGCCACAGATGTGCCAGACGACTTTTAACGCATGGATATTGTGCATTTGAGCAGAATGAAGGTTTTTGACACATTTACACCGAGCTGTGCTCTCAGAAACGCTCGAAACACGCGATATCACGATTTTGGTGTTCGTCGATTTTTCGTTCGCCACAGCTGTGGCTGACGACTTTTAACACATGGATCTTGTGTGTTTGAGTAGAATGAAGGTTTTTGACACATCTACACCGAGCTGTGCACTCAGAACCGTTCGAAACACGCAATATCACGATTTTGGTGTTCTTCAATGTTTCGTTCGCCACAGCTGTGCCAGACAACTTTTAACACATGGATCTTGTGTATTTGAGTAGAACGAAGGTTTTTGTCACATTTACACCGATCTGTGCTCTCAGAAACGCTCGAAACGCGCGATATCGCGATTTTGGTGTTCGTCGATTTTTCGTTCGCCACAGCTGTGCCAAACGACTTTTAACGCATGGATATTGTGCATTTGAGTAGAATGAAGGTTTCTGACATATTTATACCGAGCTGTGCTCTCAGAAAAGCTCGAAACACGCGATATCACGATTTTGGTGTTCTTCGATTTTTCGTTCGCCACATTTGTGGCAGACGACTTTTAACGCATGGATAATGTGCATTTGAGTTGAATGAAGGTTTTTCATACATTTACACCGAGCTGTGCTCTCAGAAACGCTCTAAACACGCGATATCACGATTTTGGTACTGTTCAAAGTTTCGTTCGCCACTGCTGTGCCAGACAACTTGTAACACATGGATCTTGTGTATTTGAGTTTCTACTCAAACCTTCATTCTTGAAGGTTTTTGACACATTTACACCGAGCTGTGCTCTCAGAAACGCTCGAAACACGCGTTATCACGATTTTGGTGATCCTCGATGTTTCGTTCTCCACAGCTGTGCCTGACGACTTTTGAGGCATGGATATTGTGCATTTGAGTAGAATGAAGGTTTTTGACACATTTACACCGAGCTGTGCTCTCAGAAACGCTCGAAACACGCGATATCACGATTTTGGTGATCTTCAATGTTTCGTTCGCCACGGCGGTGGCAGACAACTTTTAACACATGGAACTTGTGTATTTGAGTAGAGTGAAGGTTTTTGACACATTTACACCGAGCTATGCTCTCAGGAACGCTCGAAACACGAGATATCTCGATTTTGGTACTGTTCAAAGTTTCGTTCTCCACTGCTGTGTCAGACAACTTGTAACACATGGATCTTGTGTATTTGAGTAGAATGAAGGTATTTGACACGTTTACACCGAGCTGTGCTCTCAGAAACGCTCGAAACACGCGATATCACTATTTTGGTGTTCGTCGATTTTTCGTTCGCCACAGCTGTGCCAGACGACTTTTAACGCATGGATATTGTGCATTTGAGTAGAATGAAGGTTTTTTTACACATTTACACCGAGCTGTGCTCTCAGAAACGCTCGAAACAATCGAGATCACGATTTTGGTGATCCTCGATGTTTCGTTCTCCACAGCTGTGACTGACGACTTTTGATTCATGGATATTGTGCATTTGAGTAGAATGAAGGTTCTTCATACATTTACACCGAGCTGTGCTCTCAGAAAGGCTCGAAACACGCGATATCACGATTTTTCGTTCTCCACAGCTGTGCCTGACGACTTTTGACGCATGGATATTGTGCATTTGAGTAGAATGAAGGTTTTTGAAACATTTACACCGAACTGTACTCTCGGAAACGCTCGAAACACGCGATATCACGATTTTGGTGTTCGTCGATTTTTCGTTCGCCACGGCGGTGGCAGACGGCTTTTAACGCCTGGATCTTGTGTGTTTGAGTAGAATGACGGTTTTTGACACATTTACACCGAGCTGTGCTCTCAGAAACGCTCGAAACACGCGATATCACGATTTTGGTGATCTTTAATGTTTCGTTCGCCACGGCGGTGGCAGACAACTTTTAACACATGGATCTTGTGTATTTGAGTAGAGTGAAGGTTTTTGACACATTTACACCGAGCTGTGCTCTCAGTATCGATCGAAACTCGCGATATCACGATTTTGGTGATCTTTAATGTTTCGTTCGCCACGGCGGTGGCAGACAACTTTTAACACATGGATCTTGTGTATTTGAGTAGAGTGAAGGTTTTTGACACATTTACACCGAACTGTGCTCTCAGAAACGCTCGAAACACGCGATACGATTTTGGTGTTCGTCGATTTTTCGTTCGCCACAGCTGTGCCAGACGACTTTTAACGCATGAATATTGTGCATTTGAGCAGAATGAAGGAATTTGACACATTAACACCGAGCTGTGCTCTCAGAAACGCTCGAAACACGCGAGATCACGATTTTAGTGTTCTTCAATGTTTCATTCGCCACTGCTGTGCCAGACAACTTTTAACACATGGATTTTGTGTATTTGAGTAGAATGAAGGTTTTTGACACATTTACACCGAGCTGTGCTCTCAGAAACGCTCGAAACACGCGATATCACGATTTTGATGATCCTCGATTTTTCGTTCTCCACAGCTGTGCCTGACGACTTTTGACGCATGGATATTGTGCATTTGAGTAGAATGAAGGTTTTTGACACATTTACACAGAGCTGTGCTCTCAGAAACGGTCGAAACACGCGAGATCACGATTTTAGTGTTCTTCAATGTTTCATTCGCCACTGCTGTGCCAGACAACTTTTAACGCATGGATTTTGTGTATTTGAGTAGAATGAAGGTTTTTGACACATTTACACCGAGCTGTGCTCTCAGTATCGATCGAAACTCGCGATATCACGATTTTGGTGATCCTCGATTTTTCGTTCTCCACAGCTGTGCCAGACGACTTTTAACGCATGAATATTGTGCATTTGAGTAGAATGAAGGTTTTTCATACATTTACACCGAGCTGTGCTCTCAGAAACGCTCGAAACACGCGATATCACGATTTTGATGATCCTCGATTTTTCGTTCTCC
The DNA here is from genome assembly GCA_963932165.1 of Pimpla rufipes. Lineage (NCBI taxonomy): Eukaryota > Metazoa > Arthropoda > Insecta > Hymenoptera > Ichneumonidae > Pimpla > Pimpla rufipes. Next base: position 71,600 of record CAWVQF010000037.1, read on the forward strand.
ACAGCTGTGCCGGACGACTTTTGACGCATGGATATTGTGCATTTGAGTAGAATGAAGGTTTTTGACACATTTACACCGAGCTGTGCTCTGAGAAACGCTCGAAACACGCGAGATCACGATTTTGGTGATCCTCGATGTTTCGTTCTCCACAGCTGAGACTGACGACTTTTGATTCATGGATATTGTGCATTTGAGTAGAATGAAGGTTTTTGACACATATACACCGAGCTGTGCTCTCAGAAACGCTCGAAACACGCGATATCACGATTTTGGTGATCTTCAATGTTTCGTTCGCCACGGCTGTGGCAGAAAACTTTTAACACATGGATATTGTGCATTTGAGTAGAATGAAGGTTTCTGACACATTTATACCGAGCTGTGCTCTCAGAAACGCTCGAAACACGCGATATCACGATTTTGGTGTTCTTCGATTTTTCGTTCGCCACATTTGTGGCAGACGACTTTTAACGCATGGATAATGTGCACTTGAGTTGAATGAAGGTTTTTCATACATTTACACCGAGCTGTGCTCTCAGAAACGCTCTAAACACGCGATATCACGATTTTGGTACTGTTCAAAGTTTCGTTCGCCACTGCTGTGCCAGACAACTTGTAACACATGGATCTTGTGTATTTGAGTTTCTACTCAAACCTTCATTCTTGAAGGTTTTTGACACATTTACACCGAGCTGTGCTCTCAGAAACGCTCGAAACACGCGTTATCACGATTTTGGTGATCCTCGATGTTTCGTTCTCCACAGCTGTGCCTGACGACTTTTGAGGCATGGATATTGTGCATTTGAGTAGAATGAAGGTTTTTGACACATTTACACCGAGCTGGCTCTCAGAAACGCTCGAAACACGCGATATCACGATTTTGGTGATCTTTAATGTTTCGTTCGCCACGGCGGTGGCAGACAACTTTTAACACATGGATCTTGTGTATTTGAGTAGAGTGAAGGTTTTTGACACATTTACACCGAACTGTGCTCTCAGAAACGCTCGAAACACGCGATATCACGATTTTGGTGTTCGTCGATTTTTCGTTCGCCACAGCTGTGGCTGACGACTTTTAACACATGGATCTTGTGTGTTTGAGTAGAATGAAGGTTTTTGACATATCTACACCGAGCTGTGCACTCAGAACCGTTCGAAACACGCAATATCACGATTTTGGTGCTGTTCAAAGTTTCGTTCGCCGCAGCTGTGCCAGACAACTTTTAATACATGTATATTGTGCATTTGAGTAGAATGAAGGTTTTTGACACATTTACACCGAGCTGTGCTCTCAGAAACGCTCGAAACACGCGATATCACGATTTTGGTGATCTTCAATGTTTCGTTCGCCACGGCTGTGGCAGACAACTTTTAACACATGGATCTTGTGTGTTTGAGCCGAATGAAGGTTTTTTACACATTTACACCGAGCTGTGCTCTCTGAAACGCTCGAAACACGCGATACGATTTTGGTGTTCGTCGATTTTTCGTTCGCCACAGCTGTGCCAGACGACTTTTAACGCATGAATATTGTGCATTTGAGCAGAATGAAGGAATTTGACACATTAACACCGAGCTGTGCTCTCAGAAACGCTCGAAACACGCGAGATCACGATTTTAGTGTTCTTCAATGTTTCATTCGCCACTGCTGTGCCAGACAACTTTTAACGCGTGGATCCTGTGTGTTTGAGTAGAATGAAGGTTTTTTACACATTTACACCGAGCTGTGCTCTCAGAAACGCTCGAAACAATCGAGATCACGATTTTGGTGATCCTCGATGTTTCGTTCTCCACAGCTGTGACTGACGACTTTTGATTCATGGATATTGTGCATTTGAGTAGAATGAAGGTTCTTCATACATTTACACCGAGCTGTGCTCTCAGAAAGGCTCGAAACACGCGATATCACGATTTTTCGTTCTCCACAGCTGTGCCTGACGACTTTTGACGCATGGATATTGTGCATTTGAGTAGAATGAAGGTTTTTGACACATTTACACCGAACTGTACTCTCGGAAACGCTCGAAACACGCGATATCACGATTTTGGTGTTCGTCGATTTTTCGTTCGCCACGGCGGTGGCAGACGGCTTTTAACGCCTGGATCTTGTGTGTTTGAGTAGAATGACGGTTTTTGACACATTTACACCGAGCTGTGCTCTCAGAAACGCTCGAAACACGCGATATCACGATTTTGGTTTTCGTCGATTTTTCGGTCGCCACAGATGTGCCAGACGACTTTTAACGCATGGATATTGTGCATTTGAGCAGAATGAAGGTTTTTCATACATTTACACCGAGCTGTGCTCTCAGAAACGCTCGAAACACGCGATATCACGATTTTGATGATCCTCGATTTTTCGTTCTCCACAGCTGTGCCGGACGACTTTTGACGCATGGATATTGTGCATTTGAGTAGAATGAAGGTTTTTGACACATTTACACCGAGCTGTGCTCTGAGAAACGCTCGAAACACGCGAGATCACGATTTTGGTGATCCTCGATGTTTCGTTCTCCACAGCTGAGACTGACGACTTTTGATTCATGGATATTGTGCATTTGAGTAGAATGAAGGTTTTTGACACATATACACCGAGCTGTGCTCTCAGAAACGCTCGAAACACGCGATATCACGATTTTGGTGATCTTCAATGTTTCGTTCGCCACGGCTGTGCCAGACAACTTTTAACACATGGATCTTGTGTATTTGAGCAGAATGAAGGTTTTTGACACATTTACACCGAGCTGTGCTCTCAGAATCGCTCGAAACTCGCGATATCACGATTTTGGTTTTCGTCGATTTTTTGTTCGCCACAGATGTGCCAGACGACTTTTAACGCATGGATATTGTGCATTTGAGCAGAATGAAGGTTTTTGACACATTTACACCGAGCTGTGCTCTCAGAAACGCTCGAAACACGCGATATCACGATTTTGGTGATCTTCAATGTTTCGTTCGCCACGGCTGTGGCAGACAAATTTTAACACATGGATCTTGTGTGTTTGAGCCGAATGAAGGTTTTTTACACATTTACACCGAGCTGTGCTCTCTGAAACGCTCGAAACACGAGATATCACGATTTTGGTGTTCGTCGATTTTTCATTCGCCACAGAAGTGGCAGACGACTTTTAACGCATGGATATTGTGCATTTGAGTAGAATGAAGGTTTTTTACACATTTACACCGAGCTGTGCTCTCAGAAACGCTCGAAACATGCGATATCACGATTCTGGTGTTCGTCGATTTTTCGTTCGCCATAGCTGTGGCTGACGACTTGTAACACATGGATCTTGTGTGTTTGAGTAGAATGAAGGTTTTTCATACATTTACACCGAGCTGTGCTCTCAGAAACGCTCGAAACACGCGATATCACGATTTTGGTGTTCCTCGATTTTTCGTTCTCCACAGCTGTGGATGACGACTTTTGACGCATGGATATCGTGCATTTGAGTAGAATGAAGGTTTTTGACACATTTACACCGAGCTGTGCTCTCAGAAACGCTCGAAACACGCGATATCACGATTTTGGTGATCTTCAATGTTTCGTTCGCCACGGCTGTGGCAGACAACTTTTAACACATGGATCTTGTGTGTTTGAGCAGAATGAAGGTTTTTGACACATTTACACCGAGCTGTGCTCTCAGAAACGCTCGAAACACGCGATATCACGATTTTGGTGATCTTCAATGTTTCGTTCGCCACGGCTGTGGCAGACAACTTTTAACACATGGATTTTGTGTATTTGAGTAGAATGAAGGTTTTTCATACATTTACACCGAGCTGTGCTCTCAGAAACGATCGAAACACGCGATATCACTATTTTGGTGTTCGTCGATTTTTCGTTCGCCACAGCTGTGCCAGACGACTTTTAACGCATGGATATTGTGCATTTGAGTAGAATGAAGGTTTTTTTACACATTTACACCGAGCTGTGCTCTCAGAAACGCTCGAAACAATCGAGATCACGATTTTGGTGATCCTCGATGTTTCGTTCTCCACAGCTGTGACTGACGACTTTTGATTCATGGATATTGTGCATTTGAGTAGAATGAAGGTTCTTCATACATTTACACCGAGCTGTGCTCTCAGAAAGGCTCGAAACACGCGATATCACGATTTTTCGTTCTCCACAGCTGTGCCTGACGACTTTTGACGCATGGATATTGTGCATTTGAGTAGAATGAAGGTTTTTGAAACATTTACACCGAACTGTACTCTCGGAAACGCTCGAAACACGCGATATCACGATTTTGGTGTTCGTCGATTTTTCGTTCGCCACGGCGGTGGCAGACGGCTTTTAACGCCTGGATCTTGTGTGTTTGAGTAGAATGACGGTTTTTGACACATTTACACCGAGCTGTGCTCTCAGAAACGCTCGAAACACGCGATATCACGATTTTGGTTTTCGTCGATTTTTCGGTCGCCACAGATGTGCCAGACGACTTTTAACGCATGGATATTGTGCATTTGAGCAGAATGAAGGTTTTTGACACATTTACACCGAGCTGTGCTCTCAGAAACGCTCGAAACACCCGACATCACGATTTTGGTGCTGTTCAAAGTTTCGTTCGCCTCAGCTGTGCCAGACAACTTTTGACACATGGATATTGTGCATTTGAGTAGAATGAAGGTTTTTAACACATTTACACCGAGCTGTGCTCTCAGAAACGCTCGAAACACGCGATATCACGATTTTGGTTTTCGTCGATTTTTCGTTCGCCACAGATGTGCCAGACGACTTTTAACGTATGGATAATGTGCATTTGAGTAGAATGAAGGTTTTTCATACATTTACACCGAGCTGTGCTCTCAGAAACGCTCGAAACACGCGATATCACGATTTTGATGATCCTCGATTTTTCGTTCTCCACAGCTGTGCCGGACGACTTTTGACGCATGGCTATTGTGCATTTGAGTAGAATGAAGGTTTTTGACACATTTACACCGGGCTGTGCTCTGAGAAACGCTCGAAACACGCGAGATCACGATTTTGGTGATCCTCGATGTTTCGTTCTCCACAGCTGAGACTGACGACTTTTGATTCATGGATATTGTGCATTTGAGTAGAATGAAGGTTTTTGACACATATACACCGAGCTGTGCTCTCAGAAACGCTCGAAACACGCGATATCACGATTTTGGTGATCTTCAATGTTTCGTTCGCCACGGCTGTGCCAGACAACTTTTAACACATGGATCTTGTGTATTTGAGCAGAATGAAGGTTTTTGACACATTTACACCGAGCTGTGCTCTCAGAATCGCTCGAAACTCGCGATATCACGATTTTGGTTTTCGTCGATTTTTTGTTCGCCACAGATGTGCCAGACGACTTTTAACGCATGGATATTGTGCATTTGAGCAGAATGAAGGTTTTTGACACATTTACACCGAGCTGTGCTCTCAGAAACGCTCGAAACACGCGATATCACGATTTTGGTGATCTTCAATGTTTCGTTCGCCACGGCTGTGGCAGACAAATTTTAACACATGGATCTTGTGTGTTTGAGCCGAATGAAGGTTTTTTACACATTTACACCGAGCTGTGCTCTCTGAAACGCTCGAAACACGAGATATCACGATTTTGGTGTTCGTCGATTTTTCGTTCGCCACAGAAGTGGCAGACGACTTTTAACGCATGGATATTGTGCATTTGAGTAGAATGAAGGTTTTTTACACATTTACACCGAGCTGTGCTCTCAGAAACGCTCGAAACACGCGATATCACGATTCTGGTGTTCGTCGATTTTTCGTTCGCCATAGCTGTGGCTGACGACTTGTAACACATGGATCTTGTGTGTTTGAGTAGAATGAAGGTTTTTCATACATTTACACCGAGCTGTGCTCTCAGAAACGCTCGAAACACGAAATATCACGATTTTGGTGTTCCTCGATTTTTCGTTCTCCACAGCTGTGGATGACGACTTTTGACGCATGGATATCGTGCATTTGAGTAGAATGAAGGTTTTTGACACATTTACACCGAGCTGTGCTCTCAGAAACGCTCGAAACACGCGATATCACGATTTTGGTGATCTTCAATGTTTCGTTCGCCACGGCTGTGGCAGACAACTTTTAACACATGGATCTTGTGTGTTTGAGCAGAATGAAGGTTTTTGACACATTTACACCGAGCTGTGCTCTCAGAAACGCTCGAAACACGCGATATCACGATTTTGGTGATCTTCAATGTTTCGTTCGCCACGGCTGTGGCAGACAACTTTTAACACATGGATTTTGTGTATTTGAGTAGAATGAAGGTTTTTCATACATTTACACCGAGCTGTGCTCTCAGAAACGATCGAAACACGCGATATCACTATTTTGGTGTTCGTCGATTTTTCGTTCGCCACAGCTGTGCCAGACGACTTTTAACGCATGGATATTGTGCATTTGAGTAGAATGAAGGTTTTTTTACACATTTACACCGAGCTGTGCTCTCAGAAACGCTCGAAACAATCGAGATCACGATTTTGGTGATCCTCGATGTTTCGTTCTCCACAGCTGTGACTGACGACTTTTGATTCATGGATATTGTGCATTTGAGTAGAATGAAGGTTCTTCATACATTTACACCGAGCTGTGCTCTCAGAAAGCCTCGAAACACGCGATATCACGATTTTTCGTTCTCCACAGCTGTGCCTGACGACTTTTGACGCATGGATATTGTGCATTTGAGTAGAATGAAGGTTTTTGAAACATTTACACCGAACTGTACTCTCGGAAACGCTCGAAACACGCGATATCACGATTTTGGTGTTCGTCGATTTTTCGTTGGCCACGGCGGTGGCAGACGGCTTTTAACGCCTGGATCTTGTGTGTTTGAGTAGAATGACGGTTTTTGACACATTTACACCGAGCTGTGCTCTCAGAAACGCTCGAAACACGCGATATCACGATTTTGGTGTTCTTCAATGTTTCGTTCGCCACGGCTGTGGCAGACAACGTTTAACACATGGATCTTGTGTATTTGAGTAGAATGAAGATTTTTGACACATTTACACCGAGCTGTGCTCTCAGAAACGCTCGAAACACGCGATATCACGATTTTGGTGTTCGTCGATTTTTCGTTAGACACAGCTGTGCCAGACGACTTTTAACGCATGAATATTCTGTATTTGAGCAGAATGAAGGTTTTTTACACATTTACACCGAGCTGTGCTCTCAGAAACGCTCGAAACACGCGATATCACGATTTTGGTGTTCGTCGATTTTTCGTTCGCCACGGCTGTGGCAGAAAACTTTTAACACATGGATATTGTGCATTTGAGTAGAATGAAGGTTTCTGACACATTTATACCGAGCTGTGCTCTCAGAAACGCTCGAAACACGCGATATCACGATTTTGGTGTTCTTCGATTTTTCGTTCTCCACATTTGTGGCAGACGACTATTAACGCATGGATAATGTGCACTTGAGTTGAATGAAGGTTTTTCATACATTTACACCGAGCTGTGCTCTCAGAAACGCTCTAAACACGCGATATCACGATTTTGGTACTGTTCAAAGTTTCGTTCGCCACTGCTGTGCCAGACAACTTGTAACACATGGATCTTGTGTATTTGAGTTTCTACTCAAACCTTCATTCTTGAAGGTTTTTGACACATTTACACCGAGCTGTGCTCTCAGATACGCTCGAAACACGCGTTATCACGATTTTGGTGATCCTCGATGTTTCGTTCTCCACAGCTGTGCCTGACGACTTTTGAGGCATGGATATTGTGCATTTGAGTAGAATGAAGGTTTTTGACACATTTACACCGAGCTGGCTCTCAGAAACGCTCGAAACACGCGATATCACGATTTTGGTGATCTTTAATGTTTCGTTCGCCACGGCGGTGGCAGACAACTTTTAACACATGGATCTTGTGTATTTGAGTAGAGTGAAGGTTTTTGACACATTTACACCGAACTGTGCTCTCAGAAACGCTCGAAACACGCGATACGATTTTGGTGTTCGTCGATTTTTCGTTCGCCACAGCTGTGCCAGACGACTTTTAACGCATGAATATTGTGCATTTGAGCAGAATGAAGGAATTTGACACATTAACACCGAGCTGTGCTCTCAGAAACGCTCGAAACACGCGAGATCACGATTTTAGTGTTCTTCAATGTTTCATTCGCCACTGCTGTGCCAGACAACTTTTAACACATGGATTTTGTGTATTTGAGTAGAATGAAGGTTTTTGACACATTTACACCGAGCTGTGCTCTCAGAAACGCTCGAAACACGCGATATCACGATTTTGATGATCCTCGATTTTTCGTTCTCCACAGCTGTGCCTGACGACTTTTGACGCATGGATATTGTGCATTTGAGTAGAATGAAGGTTTTTGACACATTTACACAGAGCTGTGCTCTCAGAAACGGTCGAAACACGCGAGATCACGATTTTAGTGTTCTTCAATGTTTCATTCGCCACTGCTGTGCCAGACAACTTTTAACGCATGGATTTTGTGTATTTGAGTAGAATGAAGGTTTTTGACACATTTACACCGAGCTGTGCTCTCAGTATCGATCGAAACTCGCGATATCACGATTTTGGTGATCCTCGATTTTTCGTTCTCCACAGCTGTGCCAGACGACTTTTAACGCATGAATATTGTGCATTTGAGTAGAATGAAGGTTTTTCATACATTTACACCGAGCTGTGCTCTCAGAAACGCTCGAAACACGCGATATCACGATTTTGATGATCCTCGATTTTTCGTTCTCCACAGCTGTGCCGGACGACTTTTGACGCATGGATATTGTGCATTTGAGTAGAATGAAGGTTTTTGACACATTTACACCGAGCTGTGCTCTGAGAAACGCTCGAAACACGCGAGATCACGATTTTGGTGATCCTCGATGTTTCGTTCTCCACAGCTGAGACTGACGACTTTTGATTCATGGATATTGTGCATTTGAGTAGAATGAAGGTTTTTGACACATATACACCGAGCTGTGCTCTCAGAAACGCTCGAAACACGCGATATCACGATTTTGGTGATCTTCAATGTTTCGTTCGCCACGGCTGTGGCAGAAAACTTTTAACACATGGATATTGTGCATTTGAGTAGAATGAAGGTTTCTGACACATTTATACCGAGCTGTGCTCTCAGAAACGCTCGAAACACGCGATATCACGATTTTGATGTTCTTCGATTTTTCGTTCGCCACATTTGTGGCAGACGACTTTTAACGCATGGATAATGTGCACTTGAGTTGAATGAAGGTTTTTCATACATTTACACCGAGCTGTGCTCTCAGAAACGCTCTAAACACGCGATATCACGATTTTGGTACTGTTCAAAGTTTCGTTCGCCACTGCTGTGCCAGACAACTTGTAACACATGGATCTTGTGTATTTGAGTTTCTACTCAAACCTTCATTCTTGAAGGTTTTTGACACATTTACACCGAGCTGTGCTCTCAGAAACGCTCGAAACACGCGTTATCACGATTTTGGTGATCCTCGATGTTTCGTTCTCCACAGCTGTGCCTGACGACTTTTGAGGCATGGATATTGTGCATTTGAGTAGAATGAAGGTTTTTGACACATTTACACCGAGCTGGCTCTCAGAAACGCTCGAAACACGCGATATCACGATTTTGGTGATCTCTAATGTTTCGTTCGCCACGGCGGTGGCAGACAACTTTTAACACATGGATCTTGTGTATTTGAGTAGAGTGAAGGTTTTTGACACATTTACACCGAACTGTGCTCTCAGAAACGCTCGAAACACGCGATATCACGATTTTGGTGTTCGTCGATTTTTCGTTCGCCACAGCTGTGGCTGACGACTTTTAACACATGGATCTTGTGTGTTTGAGTAGAATGAAGGTTTTTGACATATCTACACCGAGCTGTGCACTCAGAACCGTTCGAAACACGCAATATCACGATTTTGGTGCTGTTCAAAGTTTCGTTCGCCGCAGCTGTGCCAGAAAACTTTTAATACATGTATATTGTGCATTTGAGTAGAATGAAGGTTTTTGACACATTTACACCGAGCTGTGCTCTCAGAAACGCTCGAAACACGCGATATCACGATTTTGGTGATCTTCAATGTTTCGTTCGCCACGGCTGTGGCAGACAACTTTTAACACATTGATCTTGTGTGTTTGAGCCGAATGAAGGTTTTTTACACATTTACACCGAGCTGTGCTCTCTGAAACGCTCGAAACACGCGATACGATTTTGGTGTTCGTCGATTTTTCGTTCGCCACAGCTGTGCCAGACGACTTTTAACGCATGAATATTGTGCATTTGAGCAGAATGAAGGAATTTGACACATTAACACCGAGCTGTGCTCTCAGAAACGCTCGAAACACGCGAGATCACGATTTTAGTGTTCTTCAATGTTTCATTCGCCACTGCTGTGCCAGACAACTTTTAACGCGTGGATCCTGTGTGTTTGAGTAGAATGAAGGTTTTTTACACATTTACACCGAGCTGTGCTCTCAGAAACGCTCGAAACAATCGAGATCACGATTTTGGTGATCCTCGATGTTTCGTTCTCCACAGCTGTGACTGACGACTTTTGATTCATGGATATTGTGCATTTGAGTAGAATGAAGGTTCTTCATACATTTACACCGAGCTGTGCTCTCAGAAAGGCTCGAAACACGCGATATCACGATTTTTCGTTCTCCACAGCTGTGCCTGACGACTTTTGACGCATGGATATTGTGCATTTGAGTAGAATGAAGGTTTTTGACACATTTACACCGAACTGTACTCTCGGAAACGCTCGAAACACGCGATATCACGATTTTGGTGTTCGTCGATTTTTCGTTCGCCACGGCGGTGGCAGACGGCTTTTAACGCCTGGATCTTGTGTGTTTGAGTAGAATGACGGTTTTTGACACATTTACACCGAGCTGTGCTCTCAGAAACGCTCGAAACACGCGATATCACGATTTTGGTTTTCGTCGATTTTTCGGTCGCCACAGATGTGCCAGACGACTTTTAACGCATGGATATTGTGCATTTGAGCAGAATGAAGGTTTTTGACACATTTACACCGAGCTGTGCTCTCAGAAACGCTCGAAACACCCGACATCACGATTTTGGTGCTGTTCAAAGTTTCGTTCGCCTCAGCTGTGCCAGACAACTTTTAACACATGGATATTGTGCATTTGAGTAGAATGAAGGTTTTTAACACATTTACACCGAGCTGTGCTCTCAGAAACGCTCGAAACACGCGATATCACGATTTTGGTTTTCGTCGATTTTTCGTTCGCCACAGATGTGCCAGACGACTTTTAACGTATGGATAATGTGCATTTGAGTAGAATGAAGGTTTTTCATACATTTACACCGAGCTGTGCTCTCAGAAACGCTCGAAACACGCGATATCACGATTTTGATGATCCTCGATTTTTCGTTCTCCACAGCTGTGCCGGACGACTTTTGACGCATGGATATTGTGCATTTGAGTAGAATGAAGGTTTTTGACACATTTACACCGAGCTGTGCTCTGAGAAACGCTCGAAACACGCGAGATCACGATTTTGGTGATCCTCGATGTTTCGTTCTCCACAGCTGAGACTGACGACTTTTGATTCATGGATATTGTGCATTTGAGTAGAATGAAGGTTTTTGACACATATACACCGAGCTGTGCTCTCAGAAACGCTCGAAACACGCGATATCACGATTTTGGTGATCTTCAATGTTTCGTTCGCCACGGCTGTGCCAGACAACTTTTAACACATGGATCTTGTGTATTTGAGCAGAATGAAGGTTTTTGACACATTTACACCGAGCTGTGCTCTCAGAATCGCTCGAAACTCGCGATATCACGATTTTGGTTTTCGTCGATTTTTTGTTCGCCACAGATGTGCCAGACGACTTTTAACGCATGGATATTGTGCATTTGAGCAGAATGAAGGTTTTTGACACATTTACACCGAGCTGTGCTCTCAGAAACGCTCGAAACACGCGATATCACGATTTTGGTGATCTTCAATGTTTCGTTCGCCACGGCTGTGGCAGACAAATTTTAACACATGGATCTTGTGTGTTTGAGCCGAATGAAGGTTTTTTACACATTTACACCGAGCTGTGCTCTCTGAAACGCTCGAAACACGAGATATCACGATTTTGGTGTTCGTCGATTTTTCGTTCGCCACAGAAGTGGCAGACGACTTTTAACGCATGGATATTGTGCATTTGAGTAGAATGAAGGTTTTTTACACATTTACACCGAGCTGTGCTCTCAGAAACGCTCGAAACACGCGATATCACGATTCTGGTGTTCGTCGATTTTTCGTTCGCCATAGCTGTGTCTGACGACTTGTAACACATGGATCTTGTGTGTTTGAGTAGAATGAAGGTTTTTCATACATTTACACCGAGCTGTGCTCTCAGAAACGCTCGAAACACGCGATATCACGATTTTGGTGTTCCTCGATTTTTCGTTCTCCACAGCTGTGGATGACGACTTTTGACGCATGGATATCGTGCATTTGAGTAGAATGAAGGTTTTTGACACATTTACACCGAGCTGTGCTCTCAGAAACGCTCGAAACACGCGATATCACGATTTTGGTGATCTTCAATGTTTCGTTCGCCACGGCTGTGGCAGACAACTTTTAACACATGGATCTTGTGTGTTTGAGCAGAATGAAGGTTTTTGACACATTTACACCGAGCTGTGCTCTCAGAAACGCTCGAAACACGCGATATCACGATTTTGGTGATCTTCAATGTTTCGTTCGCCACGGCTGTGGCAGACAACTTTTAACACATGGATTTTGTGTATTTGAGTAGAATGAAGGTTTTTCATACATTTACACCGAGCTGTGCTCTCAGAAACGATCGAAACACGCGATATCACTATTTTGGTGTTCGTCGATTTTTCGTTCGCCACAGCTGTGCCAGACGACTTTTAACGCATGGATATTGTGCATTTGAGTAGAATGAAGGTTTTTTTACACATTTACACCGAGCTGTGCTCTCAGAAACGCTCGAAACAATCGAGATCACGATTTTGGTGATCCTCGATGTTTCGTTCTCCACAGCTGTGACTGACGACTTTTGATTCATGGATATTGTGCATTTGAGTAGAATGAAGGTTCTTCATACATTTACACCGAGCTGTGCTCTCAGAAAGGCTCGAAACACGCGATATCACGATTTTTCGTTCTCCACAGCTGTGCCTGACGACTTTTGACGCATGGATATTGTGCATTTGAGTAGAATGAAGGTTTTTGAAACATTTACACCGAACTGTACTCTCGGAAACGCTCGAAACACGCGATATCACGATTTTGGTGTTCGTCGATTTTTCGTTCGCCACGGCGGTGGCAGACGGCTTTTAACGCCTGGATCTTGTGTGTTTGAGTAGAATGACGGTTTTTGACACATTTACACCGAGCTGTGCTCTCAGAAACGCTCGAAACACGCGATATCACGATTTTGGTTTTCGTCGATTTTTCGGTCGCCACAGATGTGCCAGACGACTTTTAACGCATGGATATTGTGCATTTGAGCAGAATGAAGGTTTTTGACACATTTACACCGAGCTGTGCTCTCAGAAACGCTCGAAACACCCGACATCACGATTTTGGTGCTGTTCAAAGTTTCGTTCGCCTCAGCTGTGCCAGACAACTTTTAACACATGGATATTGTGCATTTGAGTAGAATGAAGGTTTTTAACACATTTACACCGAGCTGTGCTCTCAGAAACGCTCGAAACACGCGATATCACGATTTTGGTTTTCGTCGATTTTTCGTTCGCCACAGATGTGCCAGACGACTTTTAACGTATGGATAATGTGCATTTGAGTAGAATGAAGGTTTTTCATACATTTACACCGAGCTGTGCTCTCAGAAACGCTCGAAACACGCGATATCACGATTTTGATGATCCTCGATTTTTCGTTCTCCACAGCTGTGCCGGACGACTTTTGACGCATGGATATTGTGCATTTGAGTAGAATGAAGGTTTTTGACACATTTACACCGAGCTGTGCTCTGAGAAACGCTCGAAACACGCGAGATCACGATTTTGGTGATTCTCGATGTTTCGTTCTCCACAGCTGAGACTGACGACTTTTGATTCATGGATATTGTGCATTTGAGTAGAATGAAGGTTTTTGACACATATACACCGAGCTGTGCTCTCAGAAACGCTCGAAACACGCGATATCACGATTTTGGTGATCTTCAATGTTTCGTTCGCCACGGCTGTGCCAGACAACTTTTAACACATGGATCTTGTGTATTTGAGCAGAATGAAGGTTTTTGACACATTTACACCGAGCTGTGCTCTCAGAATCGCTCGAAACTCGCGATATCACGATTTTGGTTTTCGTCGATTTTTTGTTCGCCACAGATGTGCCAGACGACTTTTAACGCATGGATATTGTGCATTTGAGCAGAATGAAGGTTTTTGACACATTTACACCGAGCTGTGCTCTCAGAAACGCTCGAAACACGCGATATCACGATTTTGGTGATCTTCAATGTTTCGTTCGCCACGGCTGTGGCAGACAAATTTTAACACATGGATCTTGTGTGTTTGAGCCGAATGAAGGTTTTTTACACATTTACACCGAGCTGTGCTCTCTGAAACGCTCGAAACACGAGATATCACGATTTTGGTGTTCGTCGATTTTTCGTTCGCCACAGAAGTGGCAGACGACTTTTAACGCATGGATATTGTGCATTTGAGTAGAATGAAGGTTTTTTACACATTTACACCGAGCTGTGCTCTCAGAAACGCTCGAAACACGCGATATCACGATTCTGGTGTTCGTCGATTTTTCGTTCGCCATAGCTGTGGCTGACGACTTGTAACACATGGATCTTGTGTGTTTGAGTAGAATGAAGGTTTTTCATACATTTACACCGAGCTGTGCTCTCAGAAACGCTCGAAACACGCGATATCACGATTTTGGTGTTCCTCGATTTTTCGTTCTCCACAGCTGTGGATGACGACTTTTGACGCATGGATATCGTGCATTTGAGTAGAATGAAGGTTTTTGACACATTTACACCGAGCTGTGCTCTCAGAAACGCTCGAAACACGCGATATCACGATTTTGGTGATCTTCAATGTTTCGTTCGCCACGGCTGTGGCAGACAACTTTTAACACATGGATCTTGTGTGTTTGAGCAGAATGAAGGTTTTTGACACATTTACACCGAGCTGTGCTCTCAGAAACGCTCGAAACACGCGATATCACGATTTTGGTGATCTTCAATGTTTCGTTCGCCACGGCTGTGGCAGACAACTTTTAACACATGGATTTTGTGTATTTGAGTAGAATGAAGGTTTTTCATACATTTACACCGAGCTGTGCTCTCAGAAACGATCGAAACACGCGATATCACTATTTTGGTGTTCGTCGATTTTTCGTTCGCCACAGCTGTGCCAGACGACTTTTAACGCATGGATATTGTGCATTTGAGTAGAATGAAGGTTTTTTTACACATTTACACCGAGCTGTGCTCTCAGAAACGCTCGAAACAATCGAGATCACGATTTTGGTGATCCTCGATGTTTCGTTCTCCACAGCTGTGACTGACGACTTTTGATTCATGGATATTGTGCATTTGAGTAGAATGAAGGTTCTTCATACATTTACACCGAGCTGTGCTCTCAGAAAGGCTCGAAACACGCGATATCACGATTTTTCGTTCTCCACAGCTGTGCCTGACGACTTTTGACGCATGGATATTGTGCATTTGAGTAGAATGAAGGTTTTTGAAACATTTACACCGAACTGTACTCTCGGAAACGCTCGAAACACGCGATATCACGATTTTGGTGTTCGTCGATTTTTCGTTCGCCACGGCGGTGGCAGACGGCTTTTAACGCCTGGATCTTGTGTGTTTGAGTAGAATGACGGTTTTTGACACATTTACACCGAGCTGTGCTCTCAGAAACGCTCGAAACACGCGATATCACGATTTTTCGTTCCCCACAGCTGTGCCTGACGACTTTTGACGCATGGATATTGTGCATTTGAGTAGAATGAAGGTTTTTGACACATTTACACCGAACTGTACTCTCGGAAACGCTCGAAACACGCGATATCACGATTTTGGTGTTCGTCGATTTTTCGTTCGCCACGGCGGTGGCAGACGGCTTTTAACGCCTGGATCTTGTGTGTTTGAGTAGAATGACGGTTTTTGACACATTTACACCGAGCTGTGCTCTCAGAAACGCTCGAAACACGCGATATCACGATTTTGGTGCTGTTCAAAGTTTCGTTCGCCTCAGCTGTGCCAGACAACTTTTAACACATGGATATTGTGCATTTGAGTAGAATGAAGGTTTTTAACACATTTACACCGAGCTGTGCTCTCAGAAACGCTCGAAACACGCGATATCACGATTTTGGTTTTCGTCGATTTTTCGTTCGCCACAGATGTGCCAGACGACTTTTAACGTATGGATAATGTGCATTTGAGTAGAATGAAGGTTTTTCATACATTTACACCGAGCTGTGCTCTCAGAAACGCTCGAAACACGCGATATCACGATTTTGATGATCCTCGATTTTTCGTTCTCCACAGCTGTGCCGGACGACTTTTGACGCATGGATATTGTGCATTTGAGTAGAATGAAGGTTTTTGACACATTTACACCGAGCTGTGCTCTGAGAAACGCTCGAAACACGCGAGATCACGATTTTGGTGATCCTCGATGTTTCGTTCTCCACAGCTGAGACTGACGACTTTTGATTCATGGATATTGTGCATTTGAGTAGAATGAAGGTTTTTGACACATATACACCGAGCTGTGCTCTCAGAAACGCTCGAAACACGCGATATCACGATTTTGGTGATCTTCAATGTTTCGTTCGCCACGGCTGTGCCAGACAACTTTTAACACATGGATCTTGTGTATTTGAGCAGAATGAAGGTTTTTGACACATTTACACCGAGCTGTGCTCTCAGAAACGCTCGAAACACGCGATATCACGATTTTGATGATCCTCGATTTTTCGTTCTCCACAGCTGTGCCGGACGACTTTTGACGCATGGATATTGTGCATTTGAGTAGAATGAAGGTTTTTGACACATTTACACCGAGCTGTGCTCTGAGAAACGCTCGAAACACGCGAGATCACGATTTTGGTGATCCTCGATGTTTCGTTCTCCACAGCTGAGACTGACGACTTTTGATTCATGGATATTGTGCATTTGAGTAGAATGAAGGTTTTTGACACATATACACCGAGCTGTGCTCTCAGAAACGCTCGAAACACGCGATATCACGATTTTGGTGATCTTCAATGTTTCGTTCGCCACGGCTGTGCCAGACAACTTTTAACACATGGATCTTGTGTATTTGAGCAGAATGAAGGTTTTTGACACATTTACACCGAGCTGTGCTCTCAGAATCGCTCGAAACTCGCGATATCACGATTTTGGTTTTCGTCGATTTTTTGTTCGCCACAGATGTGCCAGACGACTTTTAACGCATGGATATTGTGCATTTGAGCAGAATGAAGGTTTTTGACACATTTACACCGAGCTGTGCTCTCAGAAACGCTCGAAACACGCGATATCACGATTTTGGTGATCTTCAATGTTTCGTTCGCCACGGCTGTGACAGACAAATTTTAACACATGGATCTTGTGTGTTTGAGCCGAATGAAGGTTTTTTACACATTTACACCGAGCTGTGCTCTCTGAAACGCTCGAAACACGAGATATCACGATTTTGGTGTTCGTCGATTTTTCGTTCGCCACAGAAGTGGCAGACGACTTTTAACGCATGGATATTGTGCATTTGAGTAGAATGAAGGTTTTTTACACATTTACACCGAGCTGTGCTCTCAGAAACGCTCGAAACACGCGATATCACGATTCTGGTGTTCGTCGATTTTTCGTTCGCCATAGCTGTGGCTGACGACTTGTAACACATGGATCTTGTGTGTTTGAGTAGAATGAAGGTTTTTCATACATTTACACCGAGCTGTGCTCTCAGAAACGCTCGAAACACGCGATATCACGATTTTGGTGTTCCTCGATTTTTCGTTCTCCACAGCTGTGGATGACGACTTTTGACGCATGGATATCGTGCATTTGAGTAGAATGAAGGTTTTTGACACATTTACACCGAGCTGTGCTCTCAGAAACGCTCGAAACACGCGATATCACGATTTTGGTGATCTTCAATGTTTCGTTCGCCACGGCTGTGGCAGACAACTTTTAACACATGGATCTTGTGTGTTTGAGCAGAATGAAGGTTTTTGACACATTTACACCGAGCTGTGCTCTCAGAAACGCTCGAAACACGCGATATCACGATTTTGGTGATCTTCAATGTTTCGTTCGCCACGGCTGTGGCAGACAACTTTTAACACATGGATTTTGTGTATTTGAGTAGAATGAAGGTTTTTCATACATTTACACCGAGCTGTGCTCTCAGAAACGATCGAAACACGCGATATCACTATTTTGGTGTTCGTCGATTTTTCGTTCGCCACAGCTGTGCCAGACGACTTTTAACGCATGGATATTGTGCATTTGAGTAGAATGAAGGTTTTTTTACACATTTACACCGAGCTGTGCTCTCAGAAACGCTCGAAACAATCGAGATCACGATTTTGGTGATCCTCGATGTTTCGTTCTCCACAGCTGTGACTGACGACTTTTGATTCATGGATATTGTGCATTTGAGTAGAATGAAGGTTCTTCATACATTTACACCGAGCTGTGCTCTCAGAAAGGCTCGAAACACGCGATATCACGATTTTTCGTTCTCCACAGCTGTGCCTGACGACTTTTGACGCATGGATATTGTGCATTTGAGTAGAATGAAGGTTTTTGAAACATTTACACCGAACTGTACTCTCGGAAACGCTCGAAACACGCGATATCACGATTTTGGTGTTCGTCGATTTTTCGTTCGCCACGGCGGTGGCAGACGGCTTTTAACGCCTGGATCTTGTGTGTTTGAGTAGAATGACGGTTTTTGACACATTTACACCGAGCTGTGCTCTCAGAAACGCTCGAAACACGCGATATCACGATTTTGGTTTTCGTCGATTTTTCGGTCGCCACAGATGTGCCAGACGACTTTTAACGCATGGATATTGTGCATTTGAGCAGAATGAAGGTTTTTGACACATTTACACCGAGCTGTGCTCTCAGAAACGCTCGAAACACCCGACATCACGATTTTGGTGCTGTTCAAAGTTTCGTTCGCCTCAGCTGTGCCAGACAACTTTTAACACATGGATATTGTGCATTTGAGTAGAATGAAGGTTTCTAACACATTTACACCGAGCTGTGCTCTCAGAAACGCTCGAAACACGCGATATCACGATTTTGGTTTTCGTCGATTTTTCGTTCGCCACAGATGTGCCAGACGACTTTTAACGTATGGATAATGTGCATTTGAGTAGAATGAAGGTTTTTCATACATTTACACCGAGCTGTGCTCTCAGAAACGCTCGAAACACGCGATATCACGATTTTGATGATCCTCGATTTTTCGTTCTCCACAGCTGTGCCGGACGACTTTTGACGCATGGATATTGTGCATTTGAGTAGAATGAAGGTTTTTGACACATTTACACCGAGCTGTGCTCTGAGAAACGCTCGAAACACGCGAGATCACGATTTTGGTGATTCTCGATGTTTCGTTCGCCACGGCGGTGGCAGACAACTTTTAACACATGGATCTTGTGTATTTGAGTAAACTTTTAACACATGGATATTGTGCATTTGAGTAGAATGAAGGTTTTTGACACATTTACACCGAACTGTGCTCTCAGAAACGCTCGAAACACGCGATACGATTTTGGTGTTCGTCGATTTTTCGTTCGCCACAGCTGTGCCAGACGACTTTTAACGCATGAATATTGTGCATTTGAGCAGAATGAAGGAATTTGACACATTAACACCGAGCTGTGCTCTCAGAAACGCTCGAAACACGCGAGATCACGATTTTAGTGTTCTTCAATGTTTCATTCGCCACTGCTGTGCCAGACAACTTTTAACACATGGATTTTGTGTATTTGAGTAGAATGAAGGTTTTTGACACATTTACACCGAGCTGTGCTCTCAGAAACGCTCGAAACACGCGATATCACGATTTTGATGATCCTCGATTTTTCGTTCTCCACAGCTGTGCCTGACGACTTTTGACGCATGGATATTGTGCATTTGAGTAGAATGAAGGTTTTTGACACATTTACACAGAGCTGTGCTCTCAGAAACGGTCGAAACACGCGAGATCACGATTTTAGTGTTCTTCAATGTTTCATTCGCCACTGCTGTGCCAGACAACTTTTAACGCATGGATTTTGTGTATTTGAGTAGAATGAAGGTTTTTGACACATTTACACCGAGCTGTGCTCTCAGTATCGATCGAAACTCGCGATATCACGATTTTGGTGATCCTCGATTTTTCGTTCTCCACAGCTGTGCCAGACGACTTTTAACGCATGAATATTGTGCATTTGAGTAGAATGAAGGTTTTTCATACATTTACACCGAGCTGTGCTCTCAGAAACGCTCGAAACACGCGATATCACGATTTTGATGATCCTCGATTTTTCGTTCTCCACAGCTGTGCCGGACGACTTTTGACGCATGGATATTGTGCATTTGAGTAGAATGTAGGTTTTTGACACATTTACACCGAGCTGTGCTCTGAGAAACGCTCGAAACACGCGAGATCACGATTTTGGTGATCCTCGATGTTTCGTTCTCCACAGCTGAGACTGACGACTTTTGATTCATGGATATTGTGCATTTGAGTAGAATGAAGGTTTTTGACACATATACACCGAGCTGTGCTCTCAGAAACGCTCGAAACACGCGATATCACGATTTTGGTGATCTTCAATGTTTCGTTCGCCACGGCTGTGGCAGAAAACTTTTAACACATGGATATTGTGCATTTGAGTAGAATGAAGGTTTCTGACACATTTATACCGAGCTGTGCTCTCAGAAACGCTCGAAACACGCGATATCACGATTTTGGTGTTCTTCGATTTTTCGTTCGCCACATTTGTGGCAGACGACTTTTAACGCATGGATAATGTGCACTTGAGTTGAATGAAGGTTTTTCATACATTTACACCGAGCTGTGCTCTCAGAAACGCTCTAAACATGCGATATCACGATTTTGGTACTGTTCAAAGTTTCGTTCGCCACTGCTGTGCCAGACAACTTGTAACACATGGATCTTGTGTATTTGAGTTTCTACTCAAACCTTCATTCTTGAAGGTTTTTGACACATTTACACCGAGCTGTGCTCTCAGAAACGCTCGAAACACGCGTTATCACGATTTTGGTGATCCTCGATGTTTCGTTCTCCACAGCTGTGCCTGACGACTTTTGAGGCATGGATATTGTGCATTTGAGTAGAATGAAGGTTTTTGACACATTTACACCGAGCTGGCTCTCAGAAACGCTCGAAACACGCGATAGCACGATTTTGGTGATCTTTAATGTTTCGTTCGCCACGGCGGTGGCAGACAACTTTTAACACATGGATCTTGTGTATTTGAGTAGAGTGAAGGTTTTTGACACATTTACACCGAACTGTGCTCTCAGAAACGCTCGAAACACGCGATATCACGATTTTGGTGTTCGTCGATTTTTCGTTCGCCACAGCTGTGGCTGACGACTTTTAACACATGGATCTTGTGTGTTTGAGTAGAATGAAGGTTTTTGACATATCTACACCGAGCTGTGCACTCAGAACCGTTCGAAACACGCAATATCACGATTTTGGTGCTGTTCAAAGTTTCGTTCGCCGCAGCTGTGCCAGACAACTTTTAATACATGTATATTGTGCATTTGAGTAGAATGAAGGTTTTTGACACATTTACACCGAGCTGTGCTCTCAGAAACGCTCGAAACACGCGATATCACGATTTTGGTGATCTTCAATGTTTCGTTCGCCACGGCTGTGGCAGACAACTTTTAACACATGGATCTTGTGTGTTTGAGCCGAATGAAGGTTTTTTACACATTTACACCGAGCTGTGCTCTCTGAAACGCTCGAAACACGCGATACGATTTTGGTGTTCGTCGATTTTTCGTTCGCCACAGCTGTGCCAGACGACTTTTAACGCATGAATATTGTGCATTTGAGCAGAATGAAGGAATTTGACACATTAACACCGAGCTGTGCTCTCAGAAACGCTCGAAACACGCGAGATCACGATTTTAGTGTTCTTCAATGTTTCATTCGCCACTGCTGTGCCAGACAACTTTTAACGCGTGGATCCTGTGTGTTTGAGTAGAATGAAGGTTTTTTACACATTTACACCGAGCTGTGCTCTCAGAAACGCTCGAAACAATCGAGATCACGATTTTGGTGATCCTCGATGTTTCGTTCTCCACAGCTGTGACTGACGACTTTTGATTCATGGATATTGTGCATTTGAGTAGAATGAAGGTTCTTCATACATTTACACCGAGCTGTGCTCTCAGAAAGGCTCGAAACACGCGATATCACGATTTTTCGTTCTCCACAGCTGTGCCTGACGACTTTTGACGCATGGATATTGTGCATTTGAGTAGAATGAAGGTTTTTGAAACATTTACACCGAACTGTACTCTCGGAAACGCTCGAAACACGCGATATCACGATTTTGGTGTTCGTCGATTTTTCGTTCGCCACGGCGGTGGCAGACGGCTTTTAACGCCTGGATCTTGTGTGTTTGAGTAGAATGACGGTTTTTGACACATTTACACCGAGCTGTGCTCTCAGAAACGCTCGAAACACGCGATATCACGATTTTGGTTTTCGTCGATTTTTCGGTCGCCACAGATGTGCCAGACGACTTTTAACGCATGGATATTGTGCATTTGAGCAGAATGAAGGTTTTTGACACATTTACACCGAGCTGTGCTCTCAGAAACGCTCGAAACACCCGACATCACGATTTTGGTGCTGTTCAAAGTTTCGTTCGCCTCAGCTGTGCCAGACAACTTTTGACACATGGATATTGTGCATTTGAGTAGAATGAAGGTTTTTAACACATTTACACCGAGCTGTGCTCTCAGAAACGCTCGAAACACGCGATATCACGATTTTGGTGTTCGTCGATTTTTTGTTCGCCACAGATGTGCCAGACGACTTTTAACGCATGGATATTGTGCATTTGAGCAGAATGAAGGTTTTTGACACATTTACACCGAGCTGTGCTCTCAGAAACGCTCGAAACACGCGATATCACGATTTTGGTGATCTTCAATGTTTCGTTCGCCACGGCTGTGGCAGACAAATTTTAACACATGGATCTTGTGTGTTTGAGCCGAATGAAGGTTTTTTACACATTTACACCGAGCTGTGCTCTCTGAAACGCTCGAAACACGAGATATCACGATTTTGGTGTTCGTCGATTTTTCGTTCGCCACAGAAGTGGCAGACGACTTTTAACGCATGGATATTGTGCATTTGAGTAGAATGAAGGTTTTTTACACATTTACACCGAGCTGTGCTCTCAGAAACGCTCGAAACACGCGATATCACGATTCTGGTGTTCGTCGATTTTTCGTTCGCCATAGCTGTGGCTGACGACTTGTAACACATGGATCTTGTGTGTTTGAGTAGAATGAAGGTTTTTCATACATTTACACCGAGCTGTGCTCTCAGAAACGCTCGAAACACGAAATATCACGATTTTGGTGTTCCTCGATTTTTCGTTCTCCACAGCTGTGGATGACGACTTTTGACGCATGGATATCGTGCATTTGAGTAGAATGAAGGTTTTTGACACATTTACACCGAGCTGTGCTCTCAGAAACGCTCGAAACACGCGATATCACGATTTTGGTGATCTTCAATGTTTCGTTCGCCACGGCTGTGGCAGACAACTTTTAACACATGGATCTTGTGTGTTTGAGCAGAATGAAGGTTTTTGACACATTTACACCGAGCTGTGCTCTCAGAAACGCTCGAAACACGCGATATCACGATTTTGGTGATCTTCAATGTTTCGTTCGCCACGGCTGTGGCAGACAACTTTTAACACATGGATTTTGTGTATTTGAGTAGAATGAAGGTTTTTCATACATTTACACCGAGCTGTGCTCTCAGAAACGATCGAAACACGCGATATCACTATTTTGGTGTTCGTCGATTTTTCGTTCGCCACAGCTGTGCCAGACGACTTTTAACGCATGGATATTGTGCATTTGAGTAGAATGAAGGTTTTTTTACACATTTACACCGAGCTGTGCTCTCAGAAACGCTCGAAACAATCGAGATCACGATTTTGGTGATCCTCGATGTTTCGTTCTCCACAGCTGTGACTGACGACTTTTGATTCATGGATATTGTGCATTTGAGTAGAATGAAGGTTCTTCATACATTTACACCGAGCTGTGCTCTCAGAAAGCCTCGAAACACGCGATATCACGATTTTTCGTTCTCCACAGCTGTGCCTGACGACTTTTGACGCATGGATATTGTGCATTTGAGTAGAATGAAGGTTTTTGAAACATTTACACCGAACTGTACTCTCGGAAACGCTCGAAACACGCGATATCACGATTTTGGTGTTCGTCGATTTTTCGTTCGCCACGGCGGTGGCAGACGGCTTTTAACGCCTGGATCTTGTGTGTTTGAGTAGAATGACGGTTTTTGACACATTTACACCGAGCTGTGCTCTCAGAAACGCTCGAAACACGCGATATCACGATTTTGGTGTTCTTCAATGTTTCGTTCGCCACGGCTGTGGCAGACAACGTTTAACACATGGATCTTGTGTATTTGAGTAGAATGAAGATTTTTGACACATTTACACCGAGCTGTGCTCTCAGAAACGCTCGAAACACGCGATATCACGATTTTGGTGATCTTCAATGTTTCGTTCGCCACGGCTGTGGCAGACAACTTTTAACACATGGATCTTGTGTGTTTGAGCAGAATGAAGGTTTTTGACACATTTACACCGAGCTGTGCTCTCAGAAACGCTCGAAACACGCGATATCACGATTTTGGTGATCTTCAATGTTTCGTTCGCCACGGCTGTGGCAGACAACTTTTAACACATGGATTTTGTGTATTTGAGTAGAATGAAGGTTTTTCATACATTTACACCGAGCTGTGCTCTCAGAAACGATCGAAACACGCGATATCACTATTTTGGTGTTCGTCGATTTTTCGTTCGCCACGGCGGTGGCAGACGGCTTTTAACGCCTGGATCTTGTGTGTTTGAGTAGAATGACGGTTTTTGACACATTTACACCGAGCTGTGCTCTCAGAAACGCTCGAAACACGCGATATCACGATTTTGGTTTTCGTCGATTTTTCGGTCGCCACAGATGTGCCAGACGACTTTTAACGCATGGATATTGTGCATTTGAGCAGAATGAAGGTTTTTGACACATTTACACCGAGCTGTGCTCTCAGAAACGCTCGAAACACCCGACATCACGATTTTGGTGCTGTTCAAAGTTTCGTTCGCCTCAGCTGTGCCAGACAACTTTTAACACATGGATATTGTGCATTTGAGTAGAATGAAGGTTTTTAACACATTTACACCGAGCTGTGCTCTCAGAAACGCTCGAAACACGCGATATCACGATTTTGGTTTTCGTCGATTTTTCGTTCGCCACAGATGTGCCAGACGACTTTTAACGTATGGATAATGTGCATTTGAGTAGAATGAAGGTTTTTCATACATTTACACCGAGCTGTGCTCTCAGAAACGCTCGAAACACGCGATATCACGATTTTGATGATCCTCGATTTTTCGTTCTCCACAGCTGTGCCGGACGACTTTTGACGCATGGATATTGTGCATTTGAGTAGAATGAAGGTTTTTGACACATTTACACCGAGCTGTGCTCTGAGAAACGCTCGAAACACGCGAGATCACGATTTTGGTGATTCTCGATGTTTCGTTCTCCACAGCTGAGACTGACGACTTTTGATTCATGGATATTGTGCATTTGAGTAGAATGAAGGTTTTTGACACATTTACACCGAGCTGTGCTCTCAGAAACGCTCGAAACACGCGATATCACGATTTTGATGATCCTCGATTTTTCGTTCTCCACAGCTGTGCCTGACGACTTTTGACGCATGGATATTGTGCATTTGAGTAGAATGAAGGTTTTTGACACATTTACACAGAGCTGTGCTCTCAGAAACGGTCGAAACACGCGAGATCACGATTTTAGTGTTCTTCAATGTTTCATTCGCCACTGCTGTGCCAGACAACTTTTAACGCATGGATTTTGTGTATTTGAGTAGAATGAAGGTTTTTGACACATTTACACCGAGCTGTGCTCTCAGTATCGATCGAAACTCGCGATATCACGATTTTGGTGATCCTCGATTTTTCGTTCTCCACAGCTGTGCCAGACGACTTTTAACGCATGAATATTGTGCATTTGAGTAGAATGAAGGTTTTTCATACATTTACACCGAGCTGTGCTCTCAGAAACGCTCGAAACACGCGATATCACGATTTTGATGATCCTCGATTTTTCGTTCTCCACAGCTGTGCCGGACGACTTTTGACGCATGGATATTGTGCATTTGAGTAGAATGTAGGTTTTTGACACATTTACACCGAGCTGTGCTCTGAGAAACGCTCGAAACACGCGAGATCACGATTTTGGTGATCCTCGATGTTTCGTTCTCCACAGCTGAGACTGACGACTTTTGATTCATGGATATTGTGCATTTGAGTAGAATGAAGGTTTTTGACACATATACACCGAGCTGTGCTCTCAGAAACGCTCGAAACACGCGATATCACGATTTTGGTGATCTTCAATGTTTCGTTCGCCACGGCTGTGGCAGAAAACTTTTAACACATGGATATTGTGCATTTGAGTAGAATGAAGGTTTCTGACACATTTATACCGAGCTGTGCTCTCAGAAACGCTCGAAACACGCGATATCACGATTTTGGTGTTCTTCGATTTTTCGTTCGCCACATTTGTGGCAGACGACTTTTAACGCATGGATAATGTGCACTTGAGTTGAATGAAGGTTTTTCATACATTTACACCGAGCTGTGCTCTCAGAAACGCTCTAAACATGCGATATCACGATTTTGGTACTGTTCAAAGTTTCGTTCGCCACTGCTGTGCCAGACAACTTGTAACACATGGATCTTGTGTATTTGAGTTTCTACTCAAACCTTCATTCTTGAAGGTTTTTGACACATTTACACCGAGCTGTGCTCTCAGAAACGCTCGAAACACGCGTTATCACGATTTTGGTGATCCTCGATGTTTCGTTCTCCACAGCTGTGCCTGACGACTTTTGAGGCATGGATATTGTGCATTTGAGTAGAATGAAGGTTTTTGACACATTTACACCGAGCTGGCTCTCAGAAACGCTCGAAACACGCGATAGCACGATTTTGGTGATCTTTAATGTTTCGTTCGCCACGGCGGTGGCAGACAACTTTTAACACATGGATCTTGTGTATTTGAGTAGAGTGAAGGTTTTTGACACATTTACACCGAACTGTGCTCTCAGAAACGCTCGAAACACGCGATATCACGATTTTGGTGTTCGTCGATTTTTCGTTCGCCACAGCTGTGGCTGACGACTTTTAACACATGGATCTTGTGTGTTTGAGTAGAATGAAGGTTTTTGACATATCTACACCGAGCTGTGCACTCAGAACCGTTCGAAACACGCAATATCACGATTTTGGTGCTGTTCAAAGTTTCGTTCGCCGCAGCTGTGCCAGACAACTTTTAATACATGTATATTGTGCATTTGAGTAGAATGAAGGTTTTTGACACATTTACACCGAGCTGTGCTCTCAGAAACGCTCGAAACACGCGATATCACGATTTTGGTGATCTTCAATGTTTCGTTCGCCACGGCTGTGGCAGACAACTTTTAACACATGGATCTTGTGTGTTTGAGCCGAATGAAGGTTTTTTACACATTTACACCGAGCTGTGCTCTCTGAAACGCTCGAAACACGCGATACGATTTTGGTGTTCGTCGATTTTTCGTTCGCCACAGCTGTGCCAGACGACTTTTAACGCATGAATATTGTGCATTTGAGCAGAATGAAGGAATTTGACACATTAACACCGAGCTGTGCTCTCAGAAACGCTCGAAACACGCGAGATCACGATTTTAGTGTTCTTCAATGTTTCATTCGCCACTGCTGTGCCAGACAACTTTTAACGCGTGGATCCTGTGTGTTTGAGTAGAATGAAGGTTTTTTACACATTTACACCGAGCTGTGCTCTCAGAAACGCTCGAAACAATCGAGATCACGATTTTGGTGATCCTCGATGTTTCGTTCTCCACAGCTGTGACTGACGACTTTTGATTCATGGATATTGTGCATTTGAGTAGAATGAAGGTTCTTCATACATTTACACCGAGCTGTGCTCTCAGAAAGGCTCGAAACACGCGATATCACGATTTTTCGTTCTCCACAGCTGTGCCTGACGACTTTTGACGCATGGATATTGTGCATTTGAGTAGAATGAAGGTTTTTGAAACATTTACACCGAACTGTACTCTCGGAAACGCTCGAAACACGCGATATCACGATTTTGGTGTTCGTCGATTTTTCGTTCGCCACGGCGGTGGCAGACGGCTTTTAACGCCTGGATCTTGTGTGTTTGAGTAGAATGACGGTTTTTGACACATTTACACCGAGCTGTGCTCTCAGAAACGCTCGAAACACGCGATATCACGATTTTGGTTTTCGTCGATTTTTCGGTCGCCACAGATGTGCCAGACGACTTTTAACGCATGGATATTGTGCATTTGAGCAGAATGAAGGTTTTTGACACATTTACACCGAGCTGTGCTCTCAGAAACGCTCGAAACACCCGACATCACGATTTTGGTGCTGTTCAAAGTTTCGTTCGCCTCAGCTGTGCCAGACAACTTTTGACACATGGATATTGTGCATTTGAGTAGAATGAAGGTTTTTAACACATTTACACCGAGCTGTGCTCTCAGAAACGCTCGAAACACGCGATATCACGATTTTGGTGTTCGTCGATTTTTTGTTCGCCACAGATGTGCCAGACGACTTTTAACGCATGGATATTGTGCATTTGAGCAGAATGAAGGTTTTTGACACATTTACACCGAGCTGTGCTCTCAGAAACGCTCGAAACACGCGATATCACGATTTTGGTGATCTTCAATGTTTCGTTCGCCACGGCTGTGGCAGACAAATTTTAACACATGGATCTTGTGTGTTTGAGCCGAATGAAGGTTTTTTACACATTTACACCGAGCTGTGCTCTCTGAAACGCTCGAAACACGAGATATCACGATTTTGGTGTTCGTCGATTTTTCGTTCGCCACAGAAGTGGCAGACGACTTTTAACGCATGGATATTGTGCATTTGAGTAGAATGAAGGTTTTTTACACATTTACACCGAGCTGTGCTCTCAGAAACGCTCGAAACACGCGATATCACGATTCTGGTGTTCGTCGATTTTTCGTTCGCCATAGCTGTGGCTGACGACTTGTAACACATGGATCTTGTGTGTTTGAGTAGAATGAAGGTTTTTCATACATTTACACCGAGCTGTGCTCTCAGAAACGCTCGAAACACGAAATATCACGATTTTGGTGTTCCTCGATTTTTCGTTCTCCACAGCTGTGGATGACGACTTTTGACGCATGGATATCGTGCATTTGAGTAGAATGAAGGTTTTTGACACATTTACACCGAGCTGTGCTCTCAGAAACGCTCGAAACACGCGATATCACGATTTTGGTGATCTTCAATGTTTCGTTCGCCACGGCTGTGGCAGACAACTTTTAACACATGGATCTTGTGTGTTTGAGCAGAATGAAGGTTTTTGACACATTTACACCGAGCTGTGCTCTCAGAAACGCTCGAAACACGCGATATCACGATTTTGGTGATCTTCAATGTTTCGTTCGCCACGGCTGTGGCAGACAACTTTTAACACATGGATTTTGTGTATTTGAGTAGAATGAAGGTTTTTCATACATTTACACCGAGCTGTGCTCTCAGAAACGATCGAAACACGCGATATCACTATTTTGGTGTTCGTCGATTTTTCGTTCGCCACAGCTGTGCCAGACGACTTTTAACGCATGGATATTGTGCATTTGAGTAGAATGAAGGTTTTTTTACACATTTACACCGAGCTGTGCTCTCAGAAACGCTCGAAACAATCGAGATCACGATTTTGGTGATCCTCGATGTTTCGTTCTCCACAGCTGTGACTGACGACTTTTGATTCATGGATATTGTGCATTTGAGTAGAATGAAGGTTCTTCATACATTTACACCGAGCTGTGCTCTCAGAAAGCCTCGAAACACGCGATATCACGATTTTTCGTTCTCCACAGCTGTGCCTGACGACTTTTGACGCATGGATATTGTGCATTTGAGTAGAATGAAGGTTTTTGAAACATTTACACCGAACTGTACTCTCGGAAACGCTCGAAACACGCGATATCACGATTTTGGTGTTCGTCGATTTTTCGTTCGCCACGGCGGTGGCAGACGGCTTTTAACGCCTGGATCTTGTGTGTTTGAGTAGAATGACGGTTTTTGACACATTTACACCGAGCTGTGCTCTCAGAAACGCTCGAAACACGCGATATCACGATTTTGGTGTTCTTCAATGTTTCGTTCGCCACGGCTGTGGCAGACAACGTTTAACACATGGATCTTGTGTATTTGAGTAGAATGAAGATTTTTGACACATTTACACCGAGCTGTGCTCTCAGAAACGCTCGAAACACGCGATATCACGATTTTGGTGATCTTCAATGTTTCGTTCGCCACGGCTGTGGCAGACAACTTTTAACACATGGATCTTGTGTGTTTGAGCAGAATGAAGGTTTTTGACACATTTACACCGAGCTGTGCTCTCAGAAACGCTCGAAACACGCGATATCACGATTTTGGTGATCTTCAATGTTTCGTTCGCCACGGCTGTGGCAGACAACTTTTAACACATGGATTTTGTGTATTTGAGTAGAATGAAGGTTTTTCATACATTTACACCGAGCTGTGCTCTCAGAAACGATCGAAACACGCGATATCACTATTTTGGTGTTCGTCGATTTTTCGTTCGCCACAGCTGTGCCAGACGACTTTTAACGCATGGATATTGTGCATTTGAGTAGAATGAAGGTTTTTTTACACATTTACACCGAGCTGTGCTCTCAGAAACGCTCGAAACAATCGAGATCACGATTTTGGTGATCCTCGATGTTTCGTTCTCCACAGCTGTGACTGACGACTTTTGATTCATGGATATTGTGCATTTGAGTAGAATGAAGGTTCTTCATACATTTACACCGAGCTGTGCTCTCAGAAAGGCTCGAAACACGCGATATCACGATTTTTCGTTCTCCACAGCTGTGCCTGACGACTTTTGACGCATGGATATTGTGCATTTGAGTAGAATGAAGGTTTTTGAAACATTTACACCGAACTGTACTCTCGGAAACGCTCGAAACACGCGATATCACGATTTTGGTGTTCGTCGATTTTTCGTTCGCCACGGCGGTGGCAGACGGCTTTTAACGCCTGGATCTTGTGTGTTTGAGTAGAATGACGGTTTTTGACACATTTACACCGAGCTGTGCTCTCAGAAACGCTCGAAACACGCGATATCACGATTTTTCGTTCCCCACAGCTGTGCCTGACGACTTTTGACGCATGGATATTGTGCATTTGAGTAGAATGAAGGTTTTTGACACATTTACACCGAACTGTACTCTCGGAAACGCTCGAAACACGCGATATCACGATTTTGGTGTTCGTCGATTTTTCGTTCGCCACGGCGGTGGCAGACGGCTTTTAACGCCTGGATCTTGTGTGTTTGAGTAGAATGACGGTTTTTGACACATTTACACCGAGCTGTGCTCTCAGAAACGCTCGAAACACGCGATATCACGATTTTGGTGCTGTTCAAAGTTTCGTTCGCCTCAGCTGTGCCAGACAACTTTTAACACATGGATATTGTGCATTTGAGTAGAATGAAGGTTTTTAACACATTTACACCGAGCTGTGCTCTCAGAAACGCTCGAAACACGCGATATCACGATTTTGGTTTTCGTCGATTTTTCGTTCGCCACAGATGTGCCAGACGACTTTTAACGTATGGATAATGTGCATTTGAGTAGAATGAAGGTTTTTCATACATTTACACCGAGCTGTGCTCTCAGAAACGCTCGAAACACGCGATATCACGATTTTGATGATCCTCGATTTTTCGTTCTCCACAGCTGTGCCGGACGACTTTTGACGCATGGATATTGTGCATTTGAGTAGAATGAAGGTTTTTGACACATTTACACCGAGCTGTGCTCTGAGAAACGCTCGAAACACGCGAGATCACGATTTTGGTGATCCTCGATGTTTCGTTCTCCACAGCTGAGACTGACGACTTTTGATTCATGGATATTGTGCATTTGAGTAGAATGAAGGTTTTTGACACATATACACCGAGCTGTGCTCTCAGAAACGCTCGAAACACGCGATATCACGATTTTGGTGATCTTCAATGTTTCGTTCGCCACGGCTGTGCCAGACAACTTTTAACACATGGATCTTGTGTATTTGAGCAGAATGAAGGTTTTTGACACATTTACACCGAGCTGTGCTCTCAGAATCGCTCGAAACTCGCGATATCACGATTTTGGTTTTCGTCGATTTTTTGTTCGCCACAGATGTGCCAGACGACTTTTAACGCATGGATATTGTGCATTTGAGCAGAATGAAGGTTTTTGACACATTTACACCGAGCTGTGCTCTCAGAAACGCTCGAAACACGCGATATCACGATTTTGGTGATCTTCAATGTTTCGTTCGCCACGGCTGTGACAGACAAATTTTAACACATGGATCTTGTGTGTTTGAGCCGAATGAAGGTTTTTTACACATTTACACCGAGCTGTGCTCTCTGAAACGCTCGAAACACGAGATATCACGATTTTGGTGTTCGTCGATTTTTCGTTCGCCACAGAAGTGGCAGACGACTTTTAACGCATGGATATTGTGCATTTGAGTAGAATGAAGGTTTTTTACACATTTACACCGAGCTGTGCTCTCAGAAACGCTCGAAACACGCGATATCACGATTCTGGTGTTCGTCGATTTTTCGTTCGCCATAGCTGTGGCTGACGACTTGTAACACATGGATCTTGTGTGCTTGAGTAGAATGAAGGTTTTTCATACATTTACACCGAGCTGTGCTCTCAGAAACGCTCGAAACACGCGATATCACGATTTTGGTGTTCCTCGATTTTTCGTTCTCCACAGCTGTGGATGACGACTTTTGACGCATGGATATCGTGCATTTGAGTAGAATGAAGGTTTTTGACACATTTACACCGAGCTGTGCTCTCAGAAACGCTCGAAACACGCGATATCACGATTTTGGTGATCTT
Source organism: Pimpla rufipes (assembly GCA_963932165.1). NCBI lineage: Eukaryota > Metazoa > Arthropoda > Insecta > Hymenoptera > Ichneumonidae > Pimpla > Pimpla rufipes. The sequence continues at coordinate 104,912 of CAWVQF010000037.1, forward strand.
CAATGTTTCGTTCGCCACGGCTGTGGCAGACAACTTTTAACACATGGATCTTGTGTGTTTGAGCAGAATGAAGGTTTTTGACACATTTACACCGAGCTGTGCTCTCAGAAACGCTCGAAACACGCGATATCACGATTTTGGTGATCTTCAATGTTTCGTTCGCCACGGCTGTGGCAGACAACTTTTAACACATGGATTTTGTGTATTTGAGTAGAATGAAGGTTTTTCATACATTTACACCGAGCTGTGCTCTCAGAAACGATCGAAACACGCGATATCACTATTTTGGTGTTCGTCGATTTTTCGTTCGCCACAGCTGTGCCAGACGACTTTTAACGCATGGATATTGTGCATTTGAGTAGAATGAAGGTTTTTTTACACATTTACACCGAGCTGTGCTCTCAGAAACGCTCGAAACAATCGAGATCACGATTTTGGTGATCCTCGATGTTTCGTTCTCCACAGCTGTGACTGACGACTTTTGATTCATGGATATTGTGCATTTGAGTAGAATGAAGGTTCTTCATACATTTACACCGAGCTGTGCTCTCAGAAAGCCTCGAAACACGCGATATCACGATTTTTCGTTCTCCACAGCTGTGCCTGACGACTTTTGACGCATGGATATTGTGCATTTGAGTAGAATGAAGGTTTTTGAAACATTTACACCGAACTGTACTCTCGGAAACGCTCGAAACACGCGATATCACGATTTTGGTGTTCGTCGATTTTTCGTTCGCCACGGCGGTGGCAGACGGCTTTTAACGCCTGGATCTTGTGTGTTTGAGTAGAATGACGGTTTTTGACACATTTACACCGAGCTGTGCTCTCAGAAACGCTCGAAACACGCGATATCACGATTTTGGTTTTCGTCGATTTTTCGGTCGCCACAGATGTGCCAGACGACTTTTAACGCATGGATATTGTGCATTTGAGCAGAATGAAGGTTTTTGACACATTTACACCGAGCTGTGCTCTCAGAAACGCTCGAAACACCCGACATCACGATTTTGGTGCTGTTCAAAGTTTCGTTCGCCTCAGCTGTGCCAGACAACTTTTAACACATGGATATTGTGCATTTGAGTAGAATGAAGGTTTTTAACACATTTACACCGAGCTGTGCTCTCAGAAACGCTCGAAACACGCGATATCACGATTTTGGTTTTCGTCGATTTTTCGTTCGCCACAGATGTGCCAGACGACTTTTAACGTATGGATAATGTGCATTTGAGTAGAATGAAGGTTTTTCATACATTTACACCGAGCTGTGCTCTCAGAAACGCTCGAAACACGCGATATCACGATTTTGATGATCCTCGATTTTTCGTTCTCCACTGCTGTGCCGGACGACTTTTGACGCATGGATATTGTGCATTTGAGTAGAATGAAGGTTTTTGACACATTTACACCGAGCTGTGCTCTGAGAAACGCTCGAAACACGCGAGATCACGATTTTGGTGATCCTCGATGTTTCGTTCTCCACAGCTGAGACTGACGACTTTTGATTCATGGATATTGTGCATTTGAGTAGAATGAAGGTTTTTGACACATATACACCGAGCTGTGCTCTCAGAAACGCTCGAAACACGCGATATCACGATTTTGGTGATCTTCAATGTTTCGTTCGCCACGGCTGTGCCAGACAACTTTTAACACATGGATCTTGTGTATTTGAGCAGAATGAAGGTTTTTGACACATTTACACCGAGCTGTGCTCTCAAAATCGCTCGAAACTCGCGATATCACGATTTTGGTTTTCGTCGATTTTTTGTTCGCCACAGATGTGCCAGACGACTTTTAACGCATGGATATTGTGCATTTGAGCAGAATGAAGGTTTTTGACACATTTACACCGAGCTGTGCTCTCTGAAACGCTCGAAACACGCGATATCACGATTTTGGTGTTCGTCGATTTTTCGTTCGCCACAGCTGTGCCAGACAACTTTTAACACATGCATTTTGTGTATTTGAGTAGAATGAAGGTTTTTGACACATTTACACCGAGCTGTGCTCTCAGAAACGCACGAAACACGCGATATCACGATTTTAGTGTTCTTCAATGTTTCATTCGCCACAGCTGTGCCAGACGACTTTTAAAGCATGAATATTGTGCATTTGAGTAGAATGAAGGTTTTTCATACATTTACACCGAGCTGTGCTCTCAGAATCGATCGAAACACGCGATATCACGATTTTGGTGTTCGTCGATTTTTCGTTCGCCACAGCTGTGCCAGACGACTTTTAACGCATGGATATTGTGCATTTGAGTAGAATGAAGGTTTTTTTACATATTTACACCGAGCTGTGCTCTCAGAAACGCTCGAAACACGCGATATCACGATTTTGGTGTTCGTCGATTTTTCGTTCGCCACAGCTGTGGCTGACGACTTTTAACACATGGATCTTGTGTGTTTGAGTAGAATGAAGGTTTTTGACACATCTACACCGAGCTGTGCACTCAGAACCGTTCGAAACGCGCAATATCACGATTTTGGTGCTGTTCAAAGTTTCGTTCGCCGCAGCTGTGCCAAACAACTTTTCACACATGGATATTGTGCATTTGAGTAGAATGAAGGTTTTTGACACATTTACACCGAGCTGTGCTCTCGGAAACGCTCGAAACACGCGATATCACGATTTTGGTGATCTTCAATGTTTCGTTCGCCACGGCTGTGGCAGACAACTTTTAACACATGGATCTTGTGTCGTTTACACCGAGCTGTGCTCTCAGAAACGCTCGAAACACGCGATATCACGATTTTGGTGTTCTTCAATGTTTCGTTCGCCACGGCTGTGGCAGACAACGTTTAACACATGGATCTTGTGTATTTGAGTAGAATGAAGGTTTTTTACACATTTACACCGAGCTGTGCTCTCAGAAACGCTCGAAACACGCGATATCACGATTTTGGTGTTCGTCGATTTTTCGTTAGACACAGCTGTGCCAGACGACTTTTAACGCATGAATATTCTGTATTTGAGCAGAATGAAGGTTTTTTACACATTTACACCGAGCTGTGCTCTCAGAAACGCTCGAAACACGCGATATCACGATTTTGGTGTTCTTCGATTTTTCGTTCGCCACATTTGGATAATGTGCATTTGAGTAGAATGAAGGTTTTTCATACATTCACACCGAGCTGTGCTCTCAGAAACGCTCGGAACACGAGATATCTCGATTTTGGTACTGTTCAAAGTTTCGTTCGCCACTGCTGTGCCAGACAACTTGTAACACATGGATCTTGTGTATTTGAGTAGAATGAAGGTTTTTGACACATTTACACCGAGCTGTGCTCTCAGAAACGCTCGAAACACGCGATATCACGATTTTGGTGATCTTCAATGTTTCGTTCGCCACGGCTGTGGCAGTCAACTTTTAACACATGGATCTTGTGTGTTTGAGCAGAATGAAGGTTTTTGACACATTCACACCGAGCTGTGCTCTCGGAAACGCTCGAAACATGCGATATCACGATTTTGGTGTTCGTCGATTTTTCATTCGCCACATTCGTAGCAGACGACTTTTAAAGCATGGATCTTGTGTGTTTGAGCAGAATGAAGGTTTATGACGCATTCACATCGAGCTGTGCTCTCAGAAACGCTCGAAACATGCGATTTCACGATTTTGGTGTTCGTCGATTTTTCATTCGCCACAGCTGTGGCAGACGACTTTTAACGCATGAATATTGTGCATTTGAGTAGAATGAAGATTTTTGACACATTTACACCGAACTATGCTCTCAGGAACGCTCGAAACACGCGATATCACGATTTTGGTGTTCTTCGATTTTTCGTTCGCCACATTTGTGGCAGACGACTTTTAACACATGGATATTGTGGATTTGAGTAGAATGAAGGTTTTTGACACATTTACACCGAGCTGTGCTCTCAGAAACGCTCGAAACACGCGATATCACGATTTTGGTGATCTTCAATGTTTCGTTCGCCACGGCTGTGGCAGAAAACTTTTAACACATGGATATTGTGCATTTGAGTAGAATGAAGGTTTCTGACACATTTATACCGAGCTGTGCTCTCAGAAACGCTCGAAACACGCGATATCACGATTTTGGTGTTCTTCGATTTTTCGTTCTCCACATTTGTGGCAGACGACTATTAAAGCATGGATAATGTGCACTTGAGTTGAATGAAGGTTTTTCATACATTTACACCGAGCTGTGCTCTCAGAAACGCTCTAAACACGCGATATCACGATTTTGGTACTGTTCAAAGTTTCGTTCGCCACTGCTGTGCCAGACAACTTGTAACACATGGATCTTGTGTATTTGAGTTTCTACTCAAACCTTCATTCTTGAAGGTTTTTGACACATTTACACCGAGCTGTGCTCTCAGATACGCTCGAAACACGCGTTATCACGATTTTGGTGATCCTCGATGTTTCGTTCTCCACAGCTGTGCCTGACGACTTTTGAGGCATGGATATTGTGCATTTGAGTAGAATGAAGGTTTTTGACACATTTACACCGAGCTGGCTCTCAGAAACGCTCGAAACACGCGATATCACGATTTTGGTGATCTTTAATGTTTCGTTCGCCACGGCGGTGGCAGACAACTTTTAACACATGGATCTTGTGTATTTGAGTAGAGTGAAGGTTTTTGACACATTTACACCGAACTGTGCTCTCAGAAACGCTCGAAACACGCGATACGATTTTGGTGTTCGTCGATTTTTCGTTCGCCACAGCTGTGCCAGACGACTTTTAACGCATGAATATTGTGCATTTGAGCAGAATGAAGGAATTTGACACATTAACACCGAGCTGTGCTCTCAGAAACGCTCGAAACACGCGAGATCACGATTTTAGTGTTCTTCAATGTTTCATTCGCCACTGCTGTGCCAGACAACTTTTAACACATGGATTTTGTGTATTTGAGTAGAATGAAGGTTTTTGACACATTTACACCGAGCTGTGCTCTCAGAAACGCTCGAAACACGCGATATCACGATTTTGATGATCCTCGATTTTTCGTTCTCCACAGCTGTGCCTGACGACTTTTGACGCATGGATATTGTGCATTTGAGTAGAATGAAGGTTTTTGACACATTTACACAGAGCTGTGCTCTCAGAAACGGTCGAAACACGCGAGATCACGATTTTAGTGTTCTTCAATGTTTCATTCGCCACTGCTGTGCCAGACAACTTTTAACGCATGGATTTTGTGTATTTGAGTAGAATGAAGGTTTTTGACACATTTACACCGAGCTGTGCTCTCAGTATCGATCGAAACTCGCGATATCACGATTTTGTTGATCCTCGATTTTTCGTTCTCCACAGCTGTGCCAGACGACTTTTAACGCATGAATATTGTGCATTTGAGTAGAATGAAGGTTTTTCATACATTTACACCGAGCTGTGCTCTCAGAAACGCTCGAAACACGCGATATCACGATTTTGATGATCCTCGATTTTTCGTTCTCCACAGCTGTGCCGGACGACTTTTGACGCATGGATATTGTGCATTTGAGTAGAATGTAGGTTTTTGACACATTTACACCGAGCTGTGCTCTGAGAAACGCTCGAAACACGCGAGATCACGATTTTGGTGATCCTCGATGTTTCGTTCTCCACAGCTGAGACTGACGACTTTTGATTCATGGATATTGTGCATTTGAGTAGAATGAAGGTTTTTGACACATATACACCGAGCTGTGCTCTCAGAAACGCTCGAAACACGCGATATCACGATTTTGGTGATCTTCAATGTTTCGTTCGCCACGGCTGTGGCAGAAAACTTTTAACACATGGATATTGTGCATTTGAGTAGAATGAAGGTTTCTGACACATTTATACCGAGCTGTGCTCTCAGAAACGCTCGAAACACGCGATATCACGATTTTGGTGTTCTTCGATTTTTCGTTCGCCACATTTGTGGCAGACGACTTTTAACGCATGGATAATGTGCACTTGAGTTGAATGAAGGTTTTTCATACATTTACACCGAGCTGTGCTCTCAGAAACGCTCTAAACATGCGATATCACGATTTTGGTACTGTTCAAAGTTTCGTTCGCCACTGCTGTGCCAGACAACTTGTAACACATGGATCTTGTGTATTTGAGTTTCTACTCAAACCTTCATTCTTGAAGGTTTTTGACACATTTACACCGAGCTGTGCTCTCAGAAACGCTCGAAACACGCGTTATCACGATTTTGGTGATCCTCGATGTTTCGTTCTCCACAGCTGTGCCTGACGACTTTTGAGGCATGGATATTGTGCATTTGAGTAGAATGAAGGTTTTTGACACATTTACACCGAGCTGGCTCTCAGAAACGCTCGAAACACGCGATAGCACGATTTTGGTGATCTTTAATGTTTCGTTCGCCACGGCGGTGGCAGACAACTTTTAACACATGGATCTTGTGTATTTGAGTAGAGTGAAGGTTTTTGACACATTTACACCGAACTGTGCTCTCAGAAACGCTCGAAACACGCGATATCACGATTTTGGTGTTCGTCGATTTTTCGTTCGCCACAGCTGTGGCTGACGACTTTTAACACATGGATCTTGTGTGTTTGAGTAGAATGAAGGTTTTTGACATATCTACACCGAGCTGTGCACTCAGAACCGTTCGAAACACGCAATATCACGATTTTGGTGCTGTTCAAAGTTTCGTTCGCCGCAGCTGTGCCAGACAACTTTTAATACATGTATATTGTGCATTTGAGTAGAATGAAGGTTTTTGACACATTTACACCGAGCTGTGCTCTCAGAAACGCTCGAAACACGCGATATCACGATTTTGGTGATCTTCAATGTTTCGTTCGCCACGGCTGTGGCAGACAACTTTTAACACATGGATCTTGTGTGTTTGAGCCGAATGAAGGTTTTTTACACATTTACACCGAGCTGTGCTCTCTGAAACGCTCGAAACACGCGATACGATTTTGGTGTTCGTCGATTTTTCGTTCGCCACAGCTGTGCCAGACGACTTTTAACGCATGAATATTGTGCATTTGAGCAGAATGAAGGAATTTGACACATTAACACCGAGCTGTGCTCTCAGAAACGCTCGAAACACGCGAGATCACGATTTTAGTGTTCTTCAATGTTTCATTCGCCACTGCTGTGCCAGACAACTTTTAACGCGTGGATCCTGTGTGTTTGAGTAGAATGAAGGTTTTTTACACATTTACACCGAGCTGTGCTCTCAGAAACGCTCGAAACAATCGAGATCACGATTTTGGTGATCCTCGATGTTTCGTTCTCCACAGCTGTGACTGACGACTTTTGATTCATGGATATTGTGCATTTGAGTAGAATGAAGGTTCTTCATACATTTACACCGAGCTGTGCTCTCAGAAAGGCTCGAAACACGCGATATCACGATTTTTCGTTCTCCACAGCTGTGCCTGACGACTTTTGACGCATGGATATTGTGCATTTGAGTAGAATGAAGGTTTTTGAAACATTTACACCGAACTGTACTCTCGGAAACGCTCGAAACACGCGATATCACGATTTTGGTGTTCGTCGATTTTTCGTTCGCCACGGCGGTGGCAGACGGCTTTTAACGCCTGGATCTTGTGTGTTTGAGTAGAATGACGGTTTTTGACACATTTACACCGAGCTGTGCTCTCAGAAACGCTCGAAACACGCGATATCACGATTTTGGTTTTCGTCGATTTTTCGGTCGCCACAGATGTGCCAGACGACTTTTAACGCATGGATATTGTGCATTTGAGCAGAATGAAGGTTTTTGACACATTTACACCGAGCTGTGCTCTCAGAAACGCTCGAAACACCCGACATCACGATTTTGGTGCTGTTCAAAGTTTCGTTCGCCTCAGCTGTGCCAGACAACTTTTGACACATGGATATTGTGCATTTGAGTAGAATGAAGGTTTTTAACACATTTACACCGAGCTGTGCTCTCAGAAACGCTCGAAACACGCGATATCACGATTTTGGTGTTCGTCGATTTTTTGTTCGCCACAGATGTGCCAGACGACTTTTAACGCATGGATATTGTGCATTTGAGCAGAATGAAGGTTTTTGACACATTTACACCGAGCTGTGCTCTCAGAAACGCTCGAAACACGCGATATCACGATTTTGGTGATCTTCAATGTTTCGTTCGCCACGGCTGTGGCAGACAAATTTTAACACATGGATCTTGTGTGTTTGAGCCGAATGAAGGTTTTTTACACATTTACACCGAGCTGTGCTCTCTGAAACGCTCGAAACACGAGATATCACGATTTTGGTGTTCGTCGATTTTTCGTTCGCCACAGAAGTGGCAGACGACTTTTAACGCATGGATATTGTGCATTTGAGTAGAATGAAGGTTTTTTACACATTTACACCGAGCTGTGCTCTCAGAAACGCTCGAAACACGCGATATCACGATTCTGGTGTTCGTCGATTTTTCGTTCGCCATAGCTGTGGCTGACGACTTGTAACACATGGATCTTGTGTGTTTGAGTAGAATGAAGGTTTTTCATACATTTACACCGAGCTGTGCTCTCAGAAACGCTCGAAACACGAAATATCACGATTTTGGTGTTCCTCGATTTTTCGTTCTCCACAGCTGTGGATGACGACTTTTGACGCATGGATATCGTGCATTTGAGTAGAATGAAGGTTTTTGACACATTTACACCGAGCTGTGCTCTCAGAAACGCTCGAAACACGCGATATCACGATTTTGGTGATCTTCAATGTTTCGTTCGCCACGGCTGTGGCAGACAACTTTTAACACATGGATCTTGTGTGTTTGAGCAGAATGAAGGTTTTTGACACATTTACACCGAGCTGTGCTCTCAGAAACGCTCGAAACACGCGATATCACGATTTTGGTGATCTTCAATGTTTCGTTCGCCACGGCTGTGGCAGACAACTTTTAACACATGGATTTTGTGTATTTGAGTAGAATGAAGGTTTTTCATACATTTACACCGAGCTGTGCTCTCAGAAACGATCGAAACACGCGATATCACTATTTTGGTGTTCGTCGATTTTTCGTTCGCCACAGCTGTGCCAGACGACTTTTAACGCATGGATATTGTGCATTTGAGTAGAATGAAGGTTTTTTTACACATTTACACCGAGCTGTGCTCTCAGAAACGCTCGAAACAATCGAGATCACGATTTTGGTGATCCTCGATGTTTCGTTCTCCACAGCTGTGACTGACGACTTTTGATTCATGGATATTGTGCATTTGAGTAGAATGAAGGTTCTTCATACATTTACACCGAGCTGTGCTCTCAGAAAGCCTCGAAACACGCGATATCACGATTTTTCGTTCTCCACAGCTGTGCCTGACGACTTTTGACGCATGGATATTGTGCATTTGAGTAGAATGAAGGTTTTTGAAACATTTACACCGAACTGTACTCTCGGAAACGCTCGAAACACGCGATATCACGATTTTGGTGTTCGTCGATTTTTCGTTCGCCACGGCGGTGGCAGACGGCTTTTAACGCCTGGATCTTGTGTGTTTGAGTAGAATGACGGTTTTTGACACATTTACACCGAGCTGTGCTCTCAGAAACGCTCGAAACACGCGATATCACGATTTTGGTGTTCTTCAATGTTTCGTTCGCCACGGCTGTGGCAGACAACGTTTAACACATGGATCTTGTGTATTTGAGTAGAATGAAGATTTTTGACACATTTACACCGAGCTGTGCTCTCAGAAACGCTCGAAACACGCGATATCACGATTTTGGTGTTCGTCGATTTTTCGTTAGACACAGCTGTGCCAGACGACTTTTAACGCATGAATATTCTGTATTTGAGCAGAATGAAGGTTTTTTACACATTTACACCGAGCTGTGCTCTCAGAAACGCTCGAAACACGCGATATCACGATTTTGGTGTTCGTCGATTTTTCGTTCGCCACGGCTGTGGCAGAAAACTTTTAACACATGGATATTGTGCATTTGAGTAGAATGAAGGTTTCTGACACATTTATACCGAGCTGTGCTCTCAGAAACGCTCGAAACACGCGATATCACGATTTTGGTGTTCTTCGATTTTTCGTTCTCCACATTTGTGGCAGACGACTATTAACGCATGGATAATGTGCACTTGAGTTGAATGAAGGTTTTTCATACATTTACACCGAGCTGTGCTCTCAGAAACGCTCTAAACACGCGATATCACGATTTTGGTACTGTTCAAAGTTTCGTTCGCCACTGCTGTGCCAGACAACTTGTAACACATGGATCTTGTGTATTTGAGTTTCTACTCAAACCTTCATTCTTGAAGGTTTTTGACACATTTACACCGAGCTGTGCTCTCAGATACGCTCGAAACACGCGTTATCACGATTTTGGTGATCCTCGATGTTTCGTTCTCCACAGCTGTGCCTGACGACATTTGAGGCATGGATATTGTGCATTTGAGTAGAATGAAGGTTTTTGACACATTTACACCGAGCTGGCTCTCAGAAACGCTCGAAACACGCGATATCACGATTTTGGTGATCTTTAATGTTTCGTTCGCCACGGCGGTGGCAGACAACTTTTAACACATGGATCTTGTGTATTTGAGTAGAGTGAAGGTTTTTGACACATTTACACCGAACTGTGCTCTCAGAAACGCTCGAAACACGCGATACGATTTTGGTGTTCGTCGATTTTTCGTTCGCCACAGCTGTGCCAGACGACTTTTAACGCATGAATATTGTGCATTTGAGCAGAATGAAGGAATTTGACACATTAACACCGAGCTGTGCTCTCAGAAACGCTCGAAACACGCGAGATCACGATTTTAGTGTTCTTCAATGTTTCATTCGCCACTGCTGTGCCAGACAACTTTTAACACATGGATTTTGTGTATTTGAGTAGAATGAAGGTTTTTGACACATTTACACCGAGCTGTGCTCTCAGAAACGCTGGAAACACGCGATATCACGATTTTGATGATCCTCGATTTTTCGTTCTCCACAGCTGTGCCTGACGACTTTTGACGCATGGATATTGTGCATTTGAGTAGAATGAATTTTTTTGACACATTTACACAGAGCTGTGCTCTCAGAAACGGTCGAAACACGCGAGATCACGATTTTAGTGTTCTTCAATGTTTCATTCGCCACTGCTGTGCCAGACAACTTTTAACGCATGGATTTTGTGTATTTGAGTAGAATGAAGGTTTTTGACACATTTACACCGAGCTGTGCTCTCAGTATCGATCGAAACTCGCGATATCACGATTTTGGTGATCCTCGATTTTTCGTTCTCCACAGCTGTGCCAGACGACTTTTAACGCATGAATATTGTGCATTTGAGTAGAATGAAGGTTTTTCATACATTTACACCGAGCTGTGCTCTCAGAAACGCTCGAAACACGCGATATCACGATTTTGATGATCCTCGATTTTTCGTTCTCCACAGCTGTGCCGGACGACTTTTGACGCATGGATATTGTGCATTTGAGTAGAATGAAGGTTTTTGACACATTTACACCGAGCTGTGCTCTGAGAAACGCTCGAAACACGCGAGATCACGATTTTGGTGATCCTCGATGTTTCGTTCTCCACAGCTGAGACTGACGACTTTTGATTCATGGATATTGTGCATTTGAGTAGAATGAAGGTTTTTGACACATATACACCGAGCTGTGCTCTCAGAAACGCTCGAAACACGCGATATCACGATTTTGGTGATCTTCAATGTTTCGTTCGCCACGGCTGTGGCAGAAAACTTTTAACACATGGATATTGTGCATTTGAGTAGAATGAAGGTTTCTGACACATTTATACCGAGCTGTGCTCTCAGAAACGCTCGAAACACGCGATATCACGATTTTGATGTTCTTCGATTTTTCGTTCGCCACATTTGTGGCAGACGACTTTTAACGCATGGATAATGTGCACTTGAGTTGAATGAAGGTTTTTCATACATTTACACCGAGCTGTGCTCTCAGAAACGCTCTAAACACGCGATATCACGATTTTGGTACTGTTCAAAGTTTCATTCGCCACTGCTGTGCCAGACAACTTGTAACACATGGATCTTGTGTATTTGAGTTTCTACTCAAACCTTCATTCTTGAAGGTTTTTGACACATTAACACCGAGCTGTGCTCTCAGAAACGCTCGAAACACGCGAGATCACGATTTTAGTGTTCTTCAATGTTTCATTCGCCACTGCTGTGCCAGACAACTTTTAACGCGTGGATCCTGTGTGTTTGAGTAGAATGAAGGTTTTTTACACATTTACACCGAGCTGTGCTCTCAGAAACGCTCGAAACAATCGAGATCACGATTTTGGTGATCCTCGATGTTTCGTTCTCCACAGCTGTGACTGACGACTTTTGATTCATGGATATTGTGCATTTGAGTAGAATGAAGGTTCTTCATACATTTACACCGAGCTGTGCTCTCAGAAAGGCTCGAAACACGCGATATCACGATTTTTCGTTCTCCACAGCTGTGCCTGACGACTTTTGACGCATGGATATTGTGCATTTGAGTAGAATGAAGGTTTTTGACACATTTACACCGAACTGTACTCTCGGAAACGCTCGAAACACGCGATATCACGATTTTGGTGTTCGTCGATTTTTCGTTCGCCACGGCGGTGGCAGACGGCTTTTAACGCCTGGATCTTGTGTGTTTGAGTAGAATGACGGTTTTTGACACATTTACACCGAGCTGTGCTCTCAGAAACGCTCGAAACACGCGATATCACGATTTTGGTTTTCGTCGATTTTTCGGTCGCCACAGATGTGCCAGACGACTTTTAACGCATGGATATTGTGCATTTGAGCAGAATGAAGGTTTTTGACACATTTACACCGAGCTGTGCTCTCAGAAACGCTCGAAACACCCGACATCACGATTTTGGTGCTGTTCAAAGTTTCGTTCGCCTCAGCTGTGCCAGACAACTTTTAACACATGGATATTGTGCATTTGAGTAGAATGAAGGTTTTTAACACATTTACACCGAGCTGTGCTCTCAGAAACGCTCGAAACACGCGATATCACGATTTTGGTTTTCGTCGATTTTTCGTTCGCCACAGATGTGCCAGACGACTTTTAACGTATGGATAATGTGCATTTGAGTAGAATGAAGGTTTTTCATACATTTACACCGAGCTGTGCTCTCAGAAACGCTCGAAACACGCGATATCACGATTTTGATGATCCTCGATTTTTCGTTCTCCACAGCTGTGCCGGACGACTTTTGACGCATGGATATTGTGCATTTGAGTAGAATGAAGGTTTTTGACACATTTACACCGAGCTGTGCTCTGAGAAACGCTCGAAACACGCGAGATCACGATTTTGGTGATCCTCGATGTTTCGTTCTCCACAGCTGAGACTGACGACTTTTGATTCATGGATATTGTGCATTTGAGTAGAATGAAGGTTTTTGACACATATACACCGAGCTGTGCTCTCAGAAACGCTCGAAACACGCGATATCACGATTTTGGTGATCTTCAATGTTTCGTTCGCCACGGCTGTGCCAGACAACTTTTAACACATGGATCTTGTGTATTTGAGCAGAATGAAGGTTTTTGACACATTTACACCGAGCTGTGCTCTCAGAATCGCTCGAAACTCGCGATATCACGATTTTGGTTTTCGTCGATTTTTTGTTCGCCACAGATGTGCCAGACGACTTTTAACGCATGGATATTGTGCATTTGAGCAGAATGAAGGTTTTTGACACATTTACACCGAGCTGTGCTCTCAGAAACGCTCGAAACACGCGATATCACGATTTTGGTGATCTTCAATGTTTCGTTCGCCACGGCTGTGGCAGACAAATTTTAACACATGGATCTTGTGTGTTTGAGCCGAATGAAGGTTTTTTACACATTTACACCGAGCTGTGCTCTCTGAAACGCTCGAAACACGAGATATCACGATTTTGGTGTTCGTCGATTTTTCGTTCGCCACAGAAGTGGCAGACGACTTTTAACGCATGGATATTGTGCATTTGAGTAGAATGAAGGTTTTTTACACATTTACACCGAGCTGTGCTCTCAGAAACGCTCGAAACACGCGATATCACGATTCTGGTGTTCGTCGATTTTTCGTTCGCCATAGCTGTGGCTGACGACTTGTAACACATGGATCTTGTGTGTTTGAGTAGAATGAAGGTTTTTCATACATTTACACCGAGCTGTGCTCTCAGAAACGCTCGAAACACGCGATATCACGATTTTGGTGTTCCTCGATTTTTCGTTCTCCACAGCTGTGGATGACGACTTTTGACGCATGGATATCGTGCATTTGAGTAGAATGAAGGTTTTTGACACATTTACACCGAGCTGTGCTCTCAGAAACGCTCGAAACACGCGATATCACGATTTTGGTGATCTTCAATGTTTCGTTCGCCACGGCTGTGGCAGACAACTTTTAACACATGGATTTTGTGTATTTGAGTAGAATGAAGGTTTTTCATACATTTACACCGAGCTGTGCTCTCAGAAACGATCGAAACACGCGATATCACTATTTTGGTGTTCGTCGATTTTTCGTTCGCCACAGCTGTGCCAGACGACTTTTAACGCATGGATATTGTGCATTTGAGTAGAATGAAGGTTTTTTTACACATTTACACCGAGCTGTGCTCTCAGAAACGCTCGAAACAATCGAGATCACGATTTTGGTGATCCTCGATGTTTCGTTCTCCACAGCTGTGACTGACGACTTTTGATTCATGGATATTGTGCATTTGAGTAGAATGAAGGTTCTTCATACATTTACACCGAGCTGTGCTCTCAGAAAGGCTCGAAACACGCGATATCACGATTTTTCGTTCTCCACAGCTGTGCCTGACGACTTTTGACGCATGGATATTGTGCATTTGAGTAGAATGAAGGTTTTTGAAACATTTACACCGAACTGTACTCTCGGAAACGCTCGAAACACGCGATATCACGATTTTGGTGTTCGTCGATTTTTCGTTCGCCACGGCGGTGGCAGACGGCTTTTAACGCCTGGATCTTGTGTGTTTGAGTAGAATGACGGTTTTTGACATATTTACACCGAGCTGTGCTCTCAGAAACGCTCGAAACACGCGATATCACGATTTTTCGTTCTCCACAGCTGTGCCTGACGACTTTTGACGCATGGATATTGTGCATTTGAGTAGAATGAAGGTTTTTGACACATTTACACCGAACTGTACTCTCGGAAACGCTCGAAACACGCGATATCACGATTTTGGTGTTCGTCGATTTTTCGTTCGCCACGGCGGTGGCAGACGGCTTTTAACGCCTGGATCTTGTGTGTTTGAGTAGAATGACGGTTTTTGACACATTTACACCGAGCTGTGCTCTCAGAAACGCTCGAAACACGCGATATCACGATTTTGGTGCTGTTCAAAGTTTCGTTCGCCTCAGCTGTGCCAGACAACTTTTAACACATGGATATTGTGCATTTGAGTAGAATGAAGGTTTTTAACACATTTACACCGAGCTGTGCTCTCAGAAACGCTCGAAACACGCGATATCACGATTTTGGTTTTCGTCGATTTTTCGTTCGCCACAGATGTGCCAGACGACTTTTAACGTATGGATAATGTGCATTTGAGTAGAATGAAGGTTTTTCATACATTTACACCGAGCTGTGCTCTCAGAAACGCTCGAAACACGCGATATCACGATTTTGATGATCCTCGATTTTTCGTTCTCCACAGCTGTGCCGGACGACTTTTGACGCATGGATATTGTGCATTTGAGTAGAATGAAGGTTTTTGACACATTTACACCGAGCTGTGCTCTGAGAAACGCTCGAAACACGCGAGATCACGATTTTGGTGATCCTCGATGTTTCGTTCTCCACAGCTGAGACTGACGACTTTTGATTCATGGATATTGTGCATTTGAGTAGAATGAAGGTTTTTGACACATATACACCGAGCTGTGCTCTCAGAAACGCTCGAAACACGCGATATCACGATTTTGGTGATCTTCAATGTTTCGTTCGCCACGGCTGTGCCAGACAACTTTTAACACATGGATCTTGTGTATTTGAGCAGAATGAAGGTTTTTGACACATTTACACCGAGCTGTGCTCTCAGAATCGCTCGAAACTCGCGATATCACGATTTTGGTTTTCGTCGATTTTTTGTTCGCCACAGATGTGCCAGACGACTTTTAACGCATGGATATTGTGCATTTGAGCAGAATGAAGGTTTTTGACACATTTACACCGAGCTGTGCTCTCAGAAACGCTCGAAACACGCGATATCACGATTTTGGTGATCTTCAATGTTTCGTTCGCCACGGCTGTGACAGACAAATTTTAACACATGGATCTTGTGTGTTTGAGCCGAATGAAGGTTTTTTACACATTTACACCGAGCTGTGCTCTCTGAAACGCTCGAAACACGAGATATCACGATTTTGGTGTTCGTCGATTTTTCGTTCGCCACAGAAGTGGCAGACGACTTTTAACGCATGGATATTGTGCATTTGAGTAGAATGAAGGTTTTTTACACATTTACACCGAGCTGTGCTCTCAGAAACGCTCGAAACACGCGATATCACGATTCTGGTGTTCGTCGATTTTTCGTTCGCCATAGCTGTGGCTGACGACTTGTAACACATGGATCTTGTGTGTTTGAGTAGAATGAAGGTTTTTCATACATTTACACCGAGCTGTGCTCTCAGAAACGCTCGAAACACGCGATATCACGATTTTGGTGTTCCTCGATTTTTCGTTCTCCACAGCTGTGGATGACGACTTTTGACGCATGGATATCGTGCATTTGAGTAGAATGAAGGTTTTTGACACATTTACACCGAGCTGTGCTCTCAGAAACGCTCGAAACACGCGATATCACGATTTTGGTGATCTTCAATGTTTCGTTCGCCACGGCTGTGGCAGACAACTTTTAACACATGGATCTTGTGTGTTTGAGCAGAATGAAGGTTTTTGACACATTTACACCGAGCTGTGCTCTCAGAAACGCTCGAAACACGCGATATCACGATTTTGGTGATCTTCAATGTTTCGTTCGCCACGGCTGTGGCAGACAACTTTTAACACATGGATTTTGTGTATTTGAGTAGAATGAAGGTTTTTCATACATTTACACCGAGCTGTGCTCTCAGAAACGATCGAAACACGCGATATCACTATTTTGGTGTTCGTCGATTTTTCGTTCGCCACAGCTGTGCCAGACGACTTTTAACGCATGGATATTGTGCATTTGAGTAGAATGAAGGTTTTTTTACACATTTACACCGAGCTGTGCTCTCAGAAACGCTCGAAACAATCGAGATCACGATTTTGGTGATCCTCGATGTTTCGTTCTCCACAGCTGTGACTGACGACTTTTGATTCATGGATATTGTGCATTTGAGTAGAATGAAGGTTCTTCATACATTTACACCGAGCTGTGCTCTCAGAAAGCCTCGAAACACGCGATATCACGATTTTTCGTTCTCCACAGCTGTGCCTGACGACTTTTGACGCATGGATATTGTGCATTTGAGTAGAATGAAGGTTTTTGAAACATTTACACGGAACTGTACTCTCGGAAACGCTCGAAACACGCGATATCACGATTTTGGTGTTCGTCGATTTTTCGTTCGCCACGGCGGTGGCAGACGGCTTTTAACGCCTGGATCTTGTGTGTTTGAGTAGAATGACGGTTTTTGACACATTTACACCGAGCTGTGCTCTCAGAAACGCTCGAAACACGCGATATCACGATTTTGGTTTTCGTCGATTTTTCGGTCGCCACAGATGTGCCAGACGACTTTTAACGCATGGATATTGTGCATTTGAGCAGAATGAAGGTTTTTGACACATTTACACCGAGCTGTGCTCTCAGAAACGCTCGAAACACCCGACATCACGATTTTGGTGCTGTTCAAAGTTTCGTTCGCCTCAGCTGTGCCAGACAACTTTTAACACATGGATATTGTGCATTTGAGTAGAATGAAGGTTTTTAACACATTTACACCGAGCTGTGCTCTCAGAAACGCTCGAAACACGCGATATCACGATTTTGGTTTTCGTCGATTTTTCGTTCGCCACAGATGTGCCAGACGACTTTTAACGTATGGATAATGTGCATTTGAGTAGAATGAAGGTTTTTCATACATTTACACCGAGCTGTGCTCTCAGAAACGCTCGAAACACGCGATATCACGATTTTGATGATCCTCGATTTTTCGTTCTCCACTGCTGTGCCGGACGACTTTTGACGCATGGATATTGTGCATTTGAGTAGAATGAAGGTTTTTGACACATTTACACCGAGCTGTGCTCTGAGAAACGCTCGAAACACGCGAGATCACGATTTTGGTGATCCTCGATGTTTCGTTCTCCACAGCTGAGACTGACGACTTTTGATTCATGGATATTGTGCATTTGAGTAGAATGAAGGTTTTTGACACATATACACCGAGCTGTGCTCTCAGAAACGCTCGAAACACGCGATATCACGATTTTGGTGATCTTCAATGTTTCGTTCGCCACGGCTGTGCCAGACAACTTTTAACACATGGATCTTGTGTATTTGAGCAGAATGAAGGTTTTTGACACATTTACACCGAGCTGTGCTCTCAAAATCGCTCGAAACTCGCGATATCACGATTTTGGTTTTCGTCGATTTTTTGTTCGCCACAGATGTGCCAGACGACTTTTAACGCATAGATATTGTGCATTTGAGCAGAATGAAGGTTTTTGACACATTTACACCGAGCTGTGCTCTCAGAAACGCTCGAAACACGCGATATCACGATTTTGGTGATCTTCAATGTTTCGTTCGCCACGGCTGTGGCAGACAAATTTTAACACATGGATCTTGTGTGTTTGAGCCGAATGAAGGTTTTTTTCACATTTACACCGAGCTGTGCTCTCTGAAACGCTCGAAACACGCGATATCACGATTTTGGTGTTCGTCGATTTTTCGTTCGCCACAGCTGTGCCAGACAACTTTTAACACATGCATTTTGTGTATTTGAGTAGAATGAAGGTTTTTGACACATTTACACCGAGCTGTGCTCTCAGAAACGCACGAAACACGCGATATCACGATTTTAGTGTTCTTCAATGTTTCATTCGCCACAGCTGTGCCAGACGACTTTTAAAGCATGAATATTGTGCATTTGAGTAGAATGAAGGTTTTTCATACATTTACACCGAGCTGTGCTCTCAGAATCGATCGAAACACGCGATATCACGATTTTGGTGTTCGTCGATTTTTCGTTCGCCACAGCTGTGCCAGACGACTTTTAACGCATGGATATTGTGCATTTGAGTAGAATGAAGGTTTTTTACATATTTACACCGAGCTGTGCTCTCAGAAACGCTCGAAACACGCGATATCACGATTTTGGTGTTCGTCGATTTTTCGTTCGCCACAGCTGTGGCTGACGACTTTTAACACATGGATCTTGTGTGTTTGAGTAGAATGAAGGTTTTTGACACATCTACACCGAGCTGTGCACTCAGAACCGTTCGAAACGCGCAATATCACGATTTTGGTGCTGTTCAAAGTTTCGTTCGCCGCAGCTGTGCCAAACAACTTTTCACACATGGATATTGTGCATTTGAGTAGAATGAAGGTTTTTGACACATTTACACCGAGCTGTGCTCTCGGAAACGCTCGAAACACGCGATATCACGATTTTGGTGATCTTCAATGTTTCGTTCGCCACGGCTGTGGCACACAACTTTTAACACATGGATCTTGTGTGTTTGAGCCGAATGAAGGTTTTTTACACATTTACACCGAGCTGTGCTCTCTGAAACGCTCGAAACACGCGATATCACGATTTTGGTGATCCTCGATTTTTCGTTCTCCACAGCTGTGCCTGACGACTTTTGACGCATGGATATTGTGCATTTGAGTAGAATGAAGGTTTTTGACACATTTACACCGAGCTGTGCTCTCAGAAACGCTCTAAACACGCGATATCACGATTTTGGTACTGTTCAAAGTTTCGTTCGCCACTGCTGTGCCAGACAACTTGTAACACATGGATCTTGTGTATTTGAGTTTCTACTCAAACCTTCATTCTTGAAGGTTTTTGACACATTTACACCGAGCTGTGCTCTCAGAAACGCTCGAAACACGCGTTATCACGATTTTGGTGATCCTCGATGTTTCGTTCTCCACAGCTGTGCCTGACGACTTTTGAGGCATGGATATTGTGCATTTGAGTAGAATGAAGGTTTTTGACACATTTTCACCGAGCTGTGCTCTCAGAAACGCTCGAAACACGCGATATCACGATTTTGGTGATCTTTAATGTTTCGTTCGCCACCGCGGTGGCAGACAACTTTTAACACATGGATCTTGTGTATTTGAGTAGAGTGAAGGTTTTTGACACATTTACACCGAACTGTGCTCTCAGAAACGCTCGAAACACGCGATATCACGATTTTCGTGTTCGTCGATTTTTCGTTCGTCACAGCTGTGCCAGACGACTTTTAACGCATGGATATCGTGCATTTGAGTAGAATGAAGGTTTTTTACACATTTACACCGAGCTGTGCTCTCAGAAACGCTCGAAACACGCGATATCACGATTTTGGTGATCTTCGATTTTTCGTTCGCCACAGTTGTGGCAGACGACTTCTAACGGATGGATAATGTGCATTTGAGTAGAATGAAGGTTTTTCATACATTTACACCGAGCTGTGCTCTCAGAAACGTTCGAAACACGCGATATTACGATTTTGGTGATCCTCGGTTTTTCGTTTTCCACAGCTGTGGATGACGACTTTTGACGCATGGATATTGTGCATTTGAGTAGAATGAAGGTTTTTGACACATTTACACCGAGCTGTGCTCTCAGAAACGCTCGAAACACGCGATATCACGATTTTGGTGATCTTCAATGTTTCGTTCGCCACGGCTGTGGCAGACAACTTTTAACACATGGATCTTGAGTCGTTTACACCGAGCTGTGCTCTCAGAAACGCTCGAAACACGCGATATCACGATTTTGGTGCTGTTCAAAGTTTCGTTCGCCTCAGCTGTGCCAGACAACTTTTAACACATGGATATTGTGCATTTGAGTAGAATGAAGGTTTTTAACACATTTACACCGAGCTGTGCTCTCAGAAACGCTCGAAACACGCGATATCACGATTTTGGTTTTCGTCGATTTTTCGTTCGCCACAGATGTGCCAGACGACTTTTAACGTATGGATAATGTGCATTTGAGTAGAATGAAGGTTTTTCATACATTTACACCGAGCTGTGCTCTCAGAAACGCTCGAAACACGCGATATCACGATTTTGATGATCCTCGATTTTTCGTTCTCCACAGCTGTGCCGGACGACTTTTGACGCATGGATATTGTGCATTTGAGTAGAATGAAGGTTTTTGACACATTTACACCGAGCTGTGCTCTGAGAAACGCTCGAAACACGCGAGATCACGATTTTGGTGATCCTCGATGTTTCGTTCTCCACAGCTGAGACTGACGACTTTTGATTCATGGATATTGTGCATTTGAGTAGAATGAAGGTTTTTGACACATATACACCGAGCTGTGCTCTCAGAAACGCTCGAAACACGCGATATCACGATTTTGGTGATCTTCAATGTTTCGTTCGCCACGGCTGTGCCAGACAACTTTTAACACATGGATCTTGTGTATTTGAGCAGAATGAAGGTTTTTGACACATTTACACCGAGCTGTGCTCTCAGAATCGCTCGAAACTCGCGATATCACGATTTTGGTTTTCGTCGATTTTTTGTTCGCCACAGATGTGCCAGACGACTTTTAACGCATGGATATTGTGCATTTGAGCAGAATGAAGGTTTTTGACACATTTACACCGAGCTGTGCTCTCAGAAACGCTCGAAACACGCGATATCACGATTTTGGTGATCTTCAATGTTTCGTTCGCCACGGCTGTGGCAGACAAATTTTAACACATGGATCTTGTGTGTTTGAGCCGAATGAAGGTTTTTTCACATTTACACCGAGCTGTGCTCTCTGAAACGCTCGAAACACGCGATATCACGATTTTGGTGTTCGTCGATTTTTCGTTCGCCACAGCTGTGCCAGACAACTTTTAACACATGCATTTTGTGTATTTGAGTAGAATGAAGGTTTTTGACACATTTACACCGAGCTGTGCTCTCAGAAACGCACGAAACACGCGATATCACGATTTTAGTGTTCTTCAATGTTTCATTCGCCACAGCTGTGCCAGACGACTTTTAAAGCATGAATATTGTGCATTTGAGTAGAATGAAGGTTTTTCATACATTTACACCGAGCTGTGCTCTCAGAATCGATCGAAAAACGCGATATCACGATTTTGGTGTTCGTCGATTTTTCGTTCGCCACAGCTGTGCCAGACGACTTTTAACGCATGGATATTGTGCATTTGAGTAGAATGAAGGTTTTTTACATATTTACACCGAGCTGTGCTCTCAGAAACGCTCGAAACACGCGATATCACGATTTTGGTGTTCGTCGATTTTTCGTTCGCCACAGCTGTGGCTGACGACTTTTAACACATGGATCTTGTGTGTTTGAGTAGAATGAAGGTTTTTGACACATCTACACCGAGCTGTGCACTCAGAACCGTTCGAAACACGCAATATCACGATTTTGGTGCTGTTCAAAGTTTCTTTCGCCGCAGCTGTGCCAGACAACTTTTCACACATGGATATTGTGCATTTGAGTAGAATGAAGGTTTTTGACACATTTACACCGAGCTGTGCTCTCAGAAACGCTCGAAACACGCGATATCACGATTTTGGTGATCTTCAATGTTTCGTTCGCCACGGCTGTGGCACACAACTTTTAACACATGGATCTTGTGTGTTTGAGCCGAATGAAGGTTTTTTACACATTTACACCGAGCTGTGCTCTCTGAAACGCTCGAAACACGCGATATCACGATTTTGGTGATCCTCGATTTTTCGTTCTCCACAGCTGTGCCTGACGACTTTTGACGCATGGATATTGTGCATTTGAGTAGAATGGAGGTTTTTGACACATTTACACCGAGCTGTGCTCTCAGAAACGCTCTAAACACGCGATATCACGATTTTGGTACTGTTCAAAGTTTCGTTCGCCACTGCTGTGCCAGACAACTTGTAACACATGGATCTTGTGTATTTGAGTTTCTACTCAAACCTTCATTCTTGAAGGTTTTTGACACATTTACACCGAGCTGTGCTCTCAGAAACGCTCGAAACACGCGTTGTCACGATTTTGGTGATCCTCGATGTTTCGTTCTCCACAGCTGTGCCTGACGACTTTTGAGGCATGGATATTGTGCATTTGAGTAGAATGAAGGTTTTTGACACATTTTCACCGAGCTGTGCTCTCAGAAACGCTCGAAACACGCGATATCACGATTTTGGTGATCTTTAATGTTTCGTTCGCCACCGCGGTGGCAGACAACTTTTAACACATGGATCTTGTGTATTTGAGTAGAGTGAAGGTTTTTGACACATTTACACCGAACTGTGCTCTCAGAAACGCTCGAAACACGCGATATCACGATTTTCGTGTTCGTCGATTTTTCGTTCGTCACAGCTGTGCCAGACGACTTTTAACGCATGGATATCGTGCATTTGAGTAGAATGAAGGTTTTTTGCACATTTACACCGAGCTGTGCTCTCAGAAACGCTCGAAACACGCGATATCACGATTTTGGTGATCTTCGATTTTTCGTTCGCCACAGTTGTGGCAGACGACTTCTAACGGATGGATAATGTGCATTTGAGTAGAATGAAGGTTTTTCATACATTTACACCGAGCTGTGCTCTCAGAAACGTTCGAAACACGCGATATTACGATTTTGGTGATCCTCGGTTTTTCGTTTTCCACAGCTGTGGATGACGACTTTTGACGCATGGATATTGTGCATTTGAGTAGAATGAAGGTTTTTGACACATTTACACCGAGCTGTGCTCTCAGAAACGCTCGAAACACGCGATATCACGATTTTGGTGATCTTCAATGTTTCGTTCGCCACGGCTGTGGCAGACAACTTTTAACACATGGATCTTGTGTCGTTTACACCGAGCTGTGCTCTCAGAAACGCTCGAAACACGCGATATCACGATTTTGGTGTTCTTCAATGTTTCGTTCGCCACGGCTGTGGCAGACAACGTTTAACACATGGATCTTGTGTATTTGAGTAGAATGAAGATTTTTGACACATTTACACCGAGCTGTGCTCTCAGAAACGCTCGAAACACGCGATATCACGATTTTGGTGTTCGTCGATTTTTCGTTAGACACAGCTGTGCCAGACGACTTTTAACGCATGAATATTCTGTATTTGAGCAGAATGAAGGTTTTTTACACATTTACACCGAGCTGTGCTCTCAGAAACGCTCGAAACACGCGATATCACGATTTTGGTGTTCGTCGATTTTTCGTTAGACACAGCTGTGCCAGACGACTTTTAACGCATGAATATTCTGTATTTGAGCAGAATGAAGGTTTTTTACACATTTACACCGAGCTGTGCTCTCAGAAACGCTCGAAACACGCGATATCACGATTTTGGTGTTCTTCGATTTTTCGTTCGCCACATTTGGATAATGTGCATTTGATTAGAATGAAGGTTTTTCATACATTCACACCGAGCTGTGCTCTCAGAAACGCTCGGAACACGAGATATCTCGATTTTGGTACTGTTCAAAGTTTCGTTCGCCACTGCTGTGCCAGACAACTTGTAACCCATGGATCTTGTGTATTTGAGTAGAATGAAGGTTTTTGACACATTTACACCGAGCTGTGCTCTCAGAAACGCTCGAAACACGCGATATCACGATTTTGGTGATCTTCAATGTTTCGTTCGCCACGGCTGTGGCAGTCAACTTTTAACACATGGATCTTGTGTGTTTGAGCAGAATGAAGGTTTTTGACACATTCACAACGAGCTGTGCTCTCGGAAACGCTCGAAACATGCGATATCACGATTTTGGTGTTCGTCGATTTTTCATTCGCCACATTCGTAGCAGACGACTTTTAAAGCATGGATCTTGTGTGTTTGAGCAGAATGAAGGTTTATGACGCATTCACATCGAGCTGTGCTCTCAGAAACGCTCGAAACATGCGATATCACGATTTTGGTGTTCGTCGATTTTTCATTCGCCACAGCTGTGGCAGACGACTTTTAACGCATGAATATTGTGCATTTGAGTAGAATGAAGATTTTTGACACATTTACACCGAACTATGCTCTCAGGAACGCTCGAAACACGCGATATCACGATTTTGGTGTTCTTCGATTTTTCGTTCGCCACATTTGTGGCAGACGACTTTTAACGCATGGATATTGTGGATTTGAGTAGAATGAAGGTTTTTGACACATTTACACCGAGCTGTGCTCTCAGAAACGCTCGAAACACGCGATATCACGATTTTGGTGATCTTCAATGTTTCGTTCGCCACGGCTGTGGCAGAAAACTTTTAACACATGGATATTGTGCATTTGAGTAGAATGAAGGTTTCTGACACATTTATACCGAGCTGTGCTCTCAGAAACGCTCGAAACACGCGATATCACGATTTTGGTGTTCTTCGATTTTTCGTTCTCCACATTTGTGGCAGACGACTATTAACGCATGGATAATGTGCACTTGAGTTGAATGAAGGTTTTTCATACATTTACACCGAGCTGTGCTCTCAGAAACGCTCTAAACACGCGATATCACGATTTTGGTACTGTTCAAAGTTTCGTTCGCCACTGCTGTGCCAGACAACTTGTAACACATGGATCTTGTGTATTTGAGTTTCTACTCAAACCTTCATTCTTGAAGGTTTTTGACACATTTACACCGAGCTGTGCTCTCAGATACGCTCGAAACACGCGTTATCACGATTTTGGTGATCCTCGATGTTTCGTTCTCCACAGCTGTGCCTGACGACTTTTGAGGCATGGATATTGTGCATTTGAGTAGAATGAAGGTTTTTGACACATTTACACCGAGCTGGCTCTCAGAAACGCTCGAAACACGCGATATCACGATTTTGGTGATCTTTAATGTTTCGTTCGCCACGGCGGTGGCAGACAACTTTTAACACATGGATCTTGTGTATTTGAGTAGAGTGAAGGTTTTTGACACATTTACACCGAACTGTGCTCTCAGAAACGCTCGAAACACGCGATACGATTTTGGTGTTCGTCGATTTTTCGTTCGCCACAGCTGTGCCAGACGACTTTTAACGCATGAATATTGTGCATTTGAGCAGAATGAAGGAATTTGACACATTAACACCGAGCTGTGCTCTCAGAAACGCTCGAAACACGCGAGATCACGATTTTAG
Organism: Pimpla rufipes; assembly: GCA_963932165.1. Taxonomy (NCBI): domain Eukaryota; kingdom Metazoa; phylum Arthropoda; class Insecta; order Hymenoptera; family Ichneumonidae; genus Pimpla; species Pimpla rufipes. The sequence continues at coordinate 131,117 of CAWVQF010000037.1, forward strand.
TGTTCTTCAATGTTTCATTCGCCACTGCTGTGCCAGACAACTTTTAACACATGGATTTTGTGTATTTGAGTAGAATGAAGGTTTTTGACACATTTACACCGAGCTGTGCTCTCAGAAACGCTCGAAACACGCGATATCACGATTTTGATGATCCTCGATTTTTCGTTCTCCACAGCTGTGCCTGACGACTTTTGACGCATGGATATTGTGCATTTGAGTAGAATGAAGGTTTTTGACACATTTACACAGAGCTGTGCTCTCAGAAACGGTCGAAACACGCGAGATCACGATTTTAGTGTTCTTCAATGTTTCATTCGCCACTGCTGTGCCAGACAACTTTTAACGCATGGATTTTGTGTATTTGAGTAGAATGAAGGTTTTTGACACATTTATACCGAGCTGTGCTCTCAGTATCGATCGAATCTCGCGATATCACGATTTTGGTGATCCTCGGTTTTTCGTTCTCCACAGCTGTGCCAGACGACTTTTAACGCATGAATATTGTGCATTTGAGTAGAATGAAGGTTTTTCATACATTTACACCGAGCTGTGCTCTCAGAAACGCTCGAAACACGCGATATCACGATTTTGATGATCCTCGATTTTTCGTTCTCCACAGCTGTGCCGGACGACTTTTGACGCATGGATATTGTGCATTTGAGTAGAATGAAGGTTTTTGACACATTTACACCGAGCTGTGCTCTGAGAAACGCTCGAAACACGCGAGATCACGATTTTGGTGATCCTCGATGTTTCGTTCTCCACAGCTGAGACTGACGACTTTTGATTCATGGATATTGTGCATTTGAGTAGAATGAAGGTTTTTGACACATATACACCGAGCTGTGCTCTCAGAAACGCTCGAAACACGCGATATCACGATTTTGGTGATCTTCAATGTTTCGTTCGCCACGGCTGTGGCAGAAAACTTTTAACACATGGATATTGTGCATTTGAGTAGAATGAAGGTTTCTGACACATTTATACCGAGCTGTGCTCTCAGAAACGCTCGAAACACGCGATATCACGATTTTGGTGTTCTTCGATTTTTCGTTCGCCACATTTGTGGCAGACGACTTTTAACGCATGGATAATGTGCACTTGAGTTGAATGAAGGTTTTTCATACATTTACACCGAGCTGTGCTCTCAGAAACGCTCTAAACACGCGATATCACGATTTTGGTACTGTTCAAAGTTTCGTTCGCCACTGCTGTGCCAGACAACTTGTAACACATGGATCTTGTGTATTTGAGTTTCTACTCAAACCTTCATTCTTGAAGGTTTTTGACACATTTACACCGAGCTGTGCTCTTAGAAACGCTCGAAACACGCGTTATCACGATTTTGGTGATCCTCGATGTTTCGTTCTCCACAGCTGTGCCTGACGACTTTTGAGGCATGGATATTGTGCATTTGAGTAGAATGAAGGTTTTTGACACATTTACACCGAGCTGGCTCTCAGAAACGCTCGAAACACGCGATATCACGATTTTGGTGATCTTTAATGTTTCGTTCGCCACGGCGGTGGCAGACAACTTTTAACACATGGATCTTGTGTATTTGAGTAGAGTGAAGGTTTTTGACACATTTACACCGAACTGTGCTCTCAGAAACGCTCGAAACACGCGATATCACGATTTTGGTGTTCGTCGATTTTTCGTTCGCCACAGCTGTGGCTGACGACTTTTAACACATGGATCTTGTGTGTTTGAGTAGAATGAAGGTTTTTGACATATCTACACCGAGATGTGCACTCAGAACCGTTCGAAACACGCAATATCACGATTTTGGTGCTGTTCAAAGTTTCGTTCGCCGCAGCTGTGCCAGACAACTTTTAATACATGTATATTGTGCATTTGAGTAGAATGAAGGTTTTTGACACATTTACACCGAGCTGTGCTCTCAGAAACGCTCGAAACACGCGATATCACGATTTTGGTGATCTTCAATGTTTCGTTCGCCACGGCTGTGGCAGACAACTTTTAACACATGGATCTTGTGTGTTTGAGCCGAATGAAGGTTTTTTACACATTTACACCGAGCTGTGCTCTCTGAAACGCTCGAAACACGCGATACGATTTTGGTGTTCGTCGATTTTTCGTTCGCCACAGCTGTGCCAGACGACTTTTAACGCATGAATATTGTGCATTTGAGCAGAATGAAGGAATTTGACACATTAACACCGAGCTGTGCTCTCAGAAACGCTCGAAACACGCGAGATCACGATTTTAGTGTTCTTCAATGTTTCATTCGCCACTGCTGTGCCAGACAACTTTTAACGCGTGGATCCTGTGTGTTTGAGTAGAATGAAGGTTTTTTACACATTTACACCGAGCTGTGCTCTCAGAAACGCTCGAAACAATCGAGATCACGATTTTGGTGATCCTCGATGTTTCGTTCTCCACAGCTGTGACTGACGACTTTTGATTCATGGATATTGTGCATTTGAGTAGAATGAAGGTTCTTCATACATTTACACCGAGCTGTGCTCTCAGAAAGGCTCGAAACACGCGATATCACGATTTTTCGTTCTCCACAGCTGTGCCTGACGACTTTTGACGCATGGATATTGTGCATTTGAGTAGAATGAAGGTTTTTGACACATTTACACCGAACTGTACTCTCGGAAACGCTCGAAACACGCGATATCACGATTTTGGTGTTCGTCGATTTTTCGTTCGCCACGGCGGTGGCAGACGGCTTTTAACGCCTGGATCTTGTGTGTTTGAGTAGAATGACGGTTTTTGACACATTTACACCGAGCTGTGCTCTCAGAAACGCTCGAAACACGCGATATCACGATTTTGGTTTTCGTCGATTTTTCGGTCGCCACAGATGTGCCAGACGACTTTTAATGCATGGATATTGTGCATTTGAGCAGAATGAAGGTTTTTGACACATTTACACCGAGCTGTGCTCTCAGAAACGCACGAAACACCCGACATCACGATTTTGGTGCTGTTCAAAGTTTCGTTCGCCTCAGCTGTGCCAGACAACTTTTAACACATGGATATTGTGCATTTGAGTAGAATGAAGGTTTTTAACACATTTACACCGAGCTGTGCTCTCAGAAACGCTCGAAACACGCGATATCACGATTTTGGTTTTCGTCGATTTTTCGTTCGCCACAGATGTGCCAGACGACTTTTAACGTATGGATAATGTGCATTTGAGTAGAATGAAGGTTTTTCATACATTTACACCGAGCTGTGCTCTCAGAAACGCTCGAAACACGCGATATCACGATTTTGATGATCCTCGATTTTTCGTTCTCCACAGCTGTGCCGGACGACTTTTGACGCATGGATATTGTGCATTTGAGTAGAATGAAGGTTTTTGACACATTTACACCGAGCTGTGCTCTGAGAAACGCTCGAAACACGCGAGATCACGATTTTGGTGATCCTCGATGTTTCGTTCTCCACAGCTGAGACTGACGACTTTTGATTCATGGATATTGTGCATTTGAGTAGAATGAAGGTTTTTGACACATATACACCGAGCTGTGCTCTCAGAAACGCTCGAAACACGCGATATCACGATTTTGGTGATCTTCAATGTTTCGTTCGCCACGGCTGTGCCAGACAACTTTTAACACATGGATCTTGTGTATTTGAGCAGAATGAAGGTTTTTGACACATTTACACCGAGCTGTGCTCTCAGAATCGCTCGAAACTCGCGATATCACGATTTTGGTTTTCGTCGATTTTTTGTTCGCCACTGATGTGCCAGACGACTTTTAACGCATGGATATTGTGCATTTGAGCAGAATGAAGGTTTTTGACACATTTACACCGAGCTGTGCTCTCAGAAACGCTCGAAACACGCGATATCACGATTTTGGTGATCTTCAATGTTTCGTTCGCCACGGCTGTGGCAGACAAATTTTAACACATGGATCTTGTGTGTTTGAGCCGAATGAAGTTTTTTTACACATTTACACCGAGCTGTGCTCTCTGAAACGCTCGAAACACGAGATATCACGATTTTGGTGTTCGTCGATTTTTCGTTCGCCACAGAAGTGGCAGACGACTTTTAACGCATGGATATTGTGCATTTGAGTAGAATGAAGGTTTTTTACACATTTACACCGAGCTGTGCTCTCAGAAACGCTCGAAACACGCGATATCACGATTCTGGTGTTCGTCGATTTTTCGTTCGCCATAGCTGTGGCTGACGACTTGTAACACATGGATCTTGTGTGTTTGAGTAGAATGAAGGTTTTTCATACATTTACACCGAGCTGTGCTCTCAGAAACGCTCGAAACACGCGATATCACGATTTTGGTGTTCCTCGATTTTTCGTTCTCCACAGCTGTGGATGACGACTTTTGACGCATGGATATCGTGCATTTGAGTAGAATGAAGGTTTTTGACACATTTACACCGAGCTGTGCTCTCAGAAACGCTCGAAACACGCGATATCACGATTTTGGTGATCTTCAATGTTTCGTTCGCCACGGCTGTGGCAGACAACTTTTAACACATGGATCTTGTGTGTTTGAGCAGAATGAAGGTTTTTGACACATTTACACCGAGCTGTGCTCTCAGAAATGCTCGAAACACGCGATATCACGATTTTGGTGATCTTCAATGTTTCGTTCGCCACAGCTGTGCCAGACGACTTTTAACGCATGGATATTGTGCATTTGAGTAGAATGAAGGTTCTTCATACATTTACACCGAGCTGTGCTCTCAGAAACGATCGAAACACGCGATATCACGATTTTTCGTTCTCCACAGCTGTGCCTGACGACTTTTGACGCATGGATATTGTGCATTTGAGTAGAATGAAGGTTTTTGAAACATTTACACCGAACTGTACTCTCGGAAACGCTCGAAACACGCGATATCACGATTTTGGTGTTCGTCGATTTTTCGTTCGCCACGGCGGTGGCAGACGGCTTTAACGCCTGGATCTTGTGTGTTTGAGTAGAATGACGGTTTTTGACACATTTACACCGAGCTGTGCTCTCAGAAACGCTCGAAACACGCGATATCACGATTTTCCGTTCTCCACAGCTGTGCCTGACGACTTTTGACGCATGGATATTGTGCATTTGAGTAGAATGAAGGTTTTTGACACATTTACACCGAACTGTACTCTCGGAAACGCTCGAAACACGCGATATCACGATTTTGGTGTTCGTCGATTTTTCGTTCGCCACGGCGGTGGCAGACGGCTTTTAACGCCTGGATCTTGTGTGTTTGAGTAGAATGACGGTTTTTGACACATTTACACCGAGCTGTGCTCTCAGAAACGCTCGAAACACGCGATATCACGATTTTGGTGCTGTTCAAAGTTTCGTTTGCCTCAGCTGTGCCAGACAACTTTTAACACATGGATATTGTGCATTTGAGTAGAATGAAGGTTTTTAACACATTTACACCGAGCTGTGCTCTCAGAAACGCTCGAAACACGCGATATCACGATTTTGGTTTTCGTCGATTTTTCGTTCGCCACAGATGTGCCAGACGACTTTTAACGTATGGATAATGTGCATTTGAGTAGAATGAAGGTTTTTCATACATTTACACCGAGCTGTGCTCTCAGAAACGCTCGAAACACGCGATATCACGATTTTGATGATCCTCGATTTTTCGTTCTCCACAGCTGTGCCGGACGACTTTTGACGCATGGATATTGTGCATTTGAGTAGAATGAAGGTTTTTGACACATTTACACCGAGCTGTGCTCTGAGAAACGCTCGAAACACGCGAGATCACGATTTTGGTGATCCTCGATGTTTCGTTCTCCACAGCTGAGACTGACGACTTTTGATTCATGGATATTGTGCATTTGAGTAGAATGAAGGTTTTTGACACATATACACCGAGCTGTGCTCTCAGAAACGCTCGAAACACGCGATATCACGATTTTGGTGATCTTCAATGTTTCGTTCGCCACGGCTGTGCCAGACAACTTTTAACACATGGATCTTGTGTATTTGAGCAGAATGAAGGTTTTTGACACATTTACACCGAGCTGTGCTCTCAGAATCGCTCGAAACTCGCGATATCACGATTTTGGTTTTCGTCGATTTTTTGTTCGCCACAGATGTGCCAGACGACTTTTAACGCATGGATATTGTGCATTTGAGCAGAATGAAGGTTTTTGACACATTTACACCGAGCTGTGCTCTCAGAAACGCTCGAAACACGCGATATCACGATTTTGGTGATCTTCAATGTTTCGTTCGCCACGGCTGTGGCAGACAAATTTTAACACATGGATCTTGTGTGTTTGAGCCGAATGAAGGTTTTTTACACATTTACACCGAGCTGTGCTCTCTGAAACGCTCGAAACACGAGATATCACGATTTTGGTGTTCGTCGATTTTTCGTTCGCCACAGAAGTGGCAGACGACTTTTAACGCATGGATATTGTGCATTTGAGTAGAATGAAGGTTTTTTACACATTTACACCGAGCTGTGCTCTCAGAAACGCTCGAAACACGCGATATCACGATTCTGGTGTTCGTCGATTTTTCGTTCGCCATAGCTGTGGCTGACGACTTGTAACACATGGATCTTGTGTGTTTGAGTAGAATGAAGGTTTTTCATACATTTACACCGAGCTGTGCTCTCAGAAACGCTCGAAACACGCGATATCACGATTTTGGTGTTCCTCGATTTTTCGTTCTCCACAGCTGTGGATGACGACTTTTGACGCATGGATATCGTGCATTTGAGTAGAATGAAGGTTTTTGACACATTTACACCGAGCTGTGCTCTCAGAAACGCTCGAAACACGCGATATCACGATTTTGGTGATCTTCAATGTTTCGTTCGCCACGGCTGTGGCAGACAACTTTTAACACATGGATCTTGTGTGTTTGAGCAGAATGAAGGTTTTTGACACATTTACACCGAGCTGTGCTCTCAGAAACGCTCGAAACACGCGATATCACGATTTTGGTGATCTTCAATGTTTCGTTCGCCACGGCTGTGGCAGACAACTTTTAACACATGGATTTTGTGTATTTGAGTAGAATGAAGGTTTTTCATACATTTACACCGAGCTGTGCTCTCAGAAACGATCGAAACACGCGATATCACTATTTTGGTGTTCGTCGATTTTTCGTTCGCCACAGCTGTGCCAGACGACTTTTAACGCATGGATATTGTGCATTTGAGTAGAATGAAGGTTTTTTTACACATTTACACCGAGCTGTGCTCTCAGAAACGCTCGAAACAATCGAGATCACGATTTTGGTGATCCTCGATGTTTCGTTCTCCACAGCTGTGACTGACGACTTTTGATTCATGGATATTGTGCATTTGAGTAGAATGAAGGTTCTTCATACATTTACACCGAGCTGTGCTCTCAGAAAGCCTCGAAACACGCGATATCACGATTTTTCGTTCTCCACAGCTGTGCCTGACGACTTTTGACGCATGGATATTGTGCATTTGAGTAGAATGAAGGTTTTTGAAACATTTACACCGAACTGTACTCTCGGAAACGCTCGAAACACGCGATATCACGATTTTGGTGTTCGTCGATTTTTCGTTCGCCACGGCGGTGGCAGACGGCTTTTAACGCCTGGATCTTGTGTGTTTGAGTAGAATGACGGTTTTTGACACATTTACACCGAGCTGTGCTCTCAGAAACGCTCGAAACACGCGATATCACGATTTTGGTTTTCGTCGATTTTTCGGTCGCCACAGATGTGCCAGACGACTTTTAACGCATGGATATTGTGCATTTGAGCAGAATGAAGGTTTTTGACACATTTACACCGAGCTGTGCTCTCAGAAACGCTCGAAACACCCGACATCACGATTTTGGTGCTGTTCAAAGTTTCGTTCGCCTCAGCTGTGCCAGACAACTTTTAACACATGGATATTGTGCATTTGAGTAGAATGAAGGTTTTTAACACATTTACACCGAGCTGTGCTCTCAGAAACGCTCTAAACACGCGATATCACGATTTTGGTACTGTTCAAAGTTTCGTTCGCCACTGCTGTGCCATACAACTTGTAACACATGGATCTTGTGTATTTGAGTTTCTACTCAAACCTTCATTCTTGAAGGTTTTTGACACATTTACACCGAGCTGTGCTCTCAGAAACGCTCGAAACACGCGTTATCACGATTTTGGTGATCCTCGATGTTTCGTTCTCCACAGCTGTGCCTGACGACTTTTGAGGCATGGATATTGTGCATTTGAGTAGAATGAAGGTTTTTGACACATTTTCACCGAGCTGTGCTCTCAGAAACGCTCGAAACACGCGATATCACGATTTTGGTGATCTTTAATGTTTCGTTCGCCACCGCGGTGGCAGACAACTTTTAACACATGGATCTTGTGTATTTGAGTAGAGTGAAGGTTTTTGACACATTTACACCGAACTGTGCTCTCAGAAACGCTCGAAACACGCGATATCACGATTTTCGTGTTCGTCGATTTTTCGTTCGTCACAGCTGTGCCAGACGACTTTTAACGCATGGATATCGTGCATTTGAGTAGAATGAAGGTTTTTTACACATTTACACCGAGCTGTGCTCTCAGAAACGCTCGAAACACGCGATATCACGATTTTGGTGATCTTCGATTTTTCGTTCGCCACAGTTGTGGCAGACGACTTCTAACGGATGGATAATGTGCATTTGAGTAGAATGAAGGTTTTTGACACATTTACACCGAGCTGTGCTCTCAGAAACGCTCGAAACACGCGATATCACGATTTTGGTGATCTTCAATGTTTCGTTCGCTACGGCTGTGGCAGACAACTTTTAACACATGGATCTTGAGTCGTTTACACCGAGCTGTGCTCTCAGAAACGCTCGAAACACGCGATATCACGATTTTGGTGCTGTTCAAAGTTTCGTTCGCCTCAGCTGTGCCAGACAACTTTTAACACATGGATATTGTGCATTTGAGTAGAATGAAGGTTTTTAACACATTTACACCGAGCTGTGCTCTCAGAAACGCTCGAAACACGCGATATCACGATTTTGGTTTTCGTCGATTTTTCGTTCGCCACAGATGTGCCAGACGACTTTTAACGTATGGATAATGTGCATTTGAGTAGAATGAAGGTTTTTCATACATTTACACCGAGCTGTGCTCTCAGAAACGCTCGAAACACGCGATATCACGATTTTGATGATCCTCGATTTTTCGTTCTCCACAGCTGTGCCGGACGACTTTTGACGCATGGATATTGTGCATTTGAGTAGAATGAAGGTTTTTGACACATTTACACCGAGCTGTGCTCTGAGAAACGCTCGAAACACGCGAGATCACGATTTTGGTGATCTTCAATGTTTCGTTCGCCACGGCTGTGGCAGACAAATTTTAACACATGGATCTTGTGTGTTTGAGCCGAATGAAGGTTTTTTTCACATTTACACCGAGCTGTGCTCTCTGAAACGCTCGAAACACGCGATATCACGATTTTGGTGTTCGTCGATTTTTCGTTCGCCACAGCTGTGCCAGACAACTTTTAACACATGCATTTTGTGTATTTGAGTAGAATGAATGTTTTTGACACATTTACACCGAGCTGTGCTCTCAGAAACGCACGAAACACGCGATATCACGATTTTAGTGTTCTTCAATGTTTCATTCGCCACAGCTGTGCCAGACGACTTTTAAAGCATGAATATTGTGCATTTGAGTAGAATGAAGGTTTTTCATACATTTACACCGAGCTGTGCTCTCAGAATCGATCGAAAAACGCGATATCACGATTTTGGTGTTCGTCGATTTTTCGTTCGCCACAGCTGTGCCAGACGACTTTTAACGCATGGATATTGTGCATTTGAGTAGAATGAAGGTTTTTTACATATTTACACCGAGCTGTGCTCTCAGAAACGCTCGAAACACGCGATATCACGATTTTGGTGTTCGTCGATTTTTCGTTCGCCACAGCTGTGGCTGACGACTTTTAACACATGGATCTTGTGTGTTTGAGTAGAATGAAGGTTTTTGACACATCTACACCGAGCTGTGCACTCAGAACCGTTCGAAACACGCAATATCACGATTTTGGTGCTGTTCAAAGTTTCGTTCGCCGCAGCTGTGCCAGACAACTTTTCACACATGGATATTGTGCATTTGAGTAGAATGAAGGTTTTTGACACATTTACACCGAGCTGTGCTCTCAGAAACGCTCGAAACACGCGATATCACGATTTTGGTGATCTTCAATGTTTCGTTCGCCACGGCTGTGGCACACAACTTTTAACACATGGATCTTGTGTGTTTGAGCCGAATGAAGGTTTTTTACACATTTACACCGAGCTGTGCTCTCTGAAACGCTCGAAACACGCGATATCACGATTTTGGTGATCCTCGATTTTTCGTTCTCCACAGCTGTGCCTGACGACTTTTGACGCATGGATATTGTGCATTTGAGTAGAATGAAGGTTTTTGACACATTTACACCGAGCTGTGCTCTCAGAAACGCTCTAAACACGCGATATCACGATTTTGGTACTGTTCAAAGTTTCGTTCGCCACTGCTGTGCCAGACAACTTGTAACATATGGATCTTGTGTATTTGAGTTTCTACTCAAACCTTCATTCTTGAAGGTTTTTGACACATTTACACCGAGCTGTGCTCTCAGAAACGCTCGAAACACGCGTTATCACGATTTTGGTGATCCTCGATGTTTCGTTCTCCACAGCTGTGCCTGACGACTTTTGAGGCATGGATATTGTGCATTTGAGTAGAATGAAGGTTTTTTACACATTTACACCGAGCTGTGCTCTCAGAAACGCTCGAAACACGCGATATCACGATTTTGGTGATCTTCGATTTTTCGTTCGCCACAGTTGTGGCAGACGACTTCTAACGGATGGATAATGTGCATTTGAGTAGAATGAAGGTTTTTCATACATTTACACCGAGCTGTGCTCTCAGAAACGTTCGAAACACGCGATATTACGATTTTGGTGATCCTCGGTTTTTCGTTTTCCACAGCTGTGGATGACGACTTTTGACGCATGGATATTGTGCATTTGAGTAGAATGAAGGTTTTTGACACATTTACACCGAGCTGTGCTCTCAGAAACGCTCGAAACACGCGATATCACGATTTTGGTGATCTTCAATGTTTCGTTCGCCACGGCTGTGGCAGACAACTTTTAACACATGGATCTTGAGTCGTTTACACCGAGCTGTGCTCTCAGAAACGCTCGAAACACGCGATATCACGATTTTGGTGTTCTTCAATGTTTCGTTCGCCACGGCTGTGGCAGACAACGTTTAACACATGGATCTTGTGTATTTGAGTAGAATGAAGATTTTTGACACATTTACACCGAGCTGTGCTCTCAGAAACGCTCGAAACACGCGATATCACGATTTTGGTGTTCGTCGATTTTTCGTTAGACACAGCTGTGCCAGACGACTTTTAACGCATGAATATTCTGTATTTGAGCAGAATGATGGTTTTTTACACATTTACACCGAGCTGTGCTCTCAGAAACGCTCGAAACACGCGATATCACGATTTTGGTGTTCTTCGATTTTTCGTTCGCCACATTTGGATAATGTGCATTTGAGTAGAATGAAGGTTTTTCATACATTCACACCGAGCTGTGCTCTCAGAAACGCTCGGAACACGAGATATCTCGATTTTGGTACTGTTCAAAGTTTCGTTCGCCACTGCTGTGCCAGACAACTTGTAACACATGGATCTTGTGTATTTGAGTAGAATGAAGGTTTTTGACACATTTACACCGAGCTGTGCTCTCAGAAACGCTCGAAACACGCGATATCACGATTTTGGTGATCTTCAATGTTTCGTTCGCCACGGCTGTGGCAGTCAACTTTTAACACATGGATCTTGTGTGTTTGAGCAGAATGAAGGTTTTTGACACATTCACACCGAGCTGTGCTCTCGGAAACGCTCGGAACATGCGATATCACGATTTTGGTGTTCGTCGATTTTTCATTCGCCACATTCGTAGCAGACGACTTTTAAAGCATGGATCTTGTGTGTTTGAGCAGAATGAAGGTTTATGACGCATTCACATCGAGCTGTGCTCTCAGAAACGCTCGAAACATGCGATATCACGATTTTGGTGTTCATCGATTTTTCATTCGCCACAGCTGTGGCAGACGACTTTTAACGCATGAATATTGTGCATTTGAGTAGAATGAAGATTTTTGACACATTTACACCGAACTATGCTCTCAGGAACACTCGAAACACGCGATATCACGATTTTGGTGTTCTTCGATTTTTCGTTCGCCACATTTGTGGCAGACGACTTTTAACGCATGGATATTGTGGATTTGAGTAGAATGAAGGTTTTTGACACATTTACACCGAGCTGTGCTCTCAGAAACGCTCGAAACAATCGAGATCACGATTTTGGTGATCCTCGATGTTTCGTTCTCCACAGCTGTGACTGACGACTTTTGATTCATGGATATTGTGCATTTGAGTAGAATGAAGGTTTTTGACACATTTACACCGAACTGTGCTCTCAGAAACGCTCGAAACACGCGATATCACGATTTCGGTGTTCGTCGATTTTCGTTCGCCACAGCAGTGGCAGACAACTTTTAACACATGGATTTTGTGCATTTGAGCAGAATGAAGGTTTTTGACACACTTACACCGAGCTGTGCTCTCAGAAACGCACGAAACACGCGATATCACGATTTTAGTGTTCTTCAATGTTTCATTCGCCACAGCTGTGCGAGACGACTTTTAAAGCATGAATATCGTGCATTTGAGTAGAATGAAGGTTTTTCATACATTTACACCGAGCTGTGCTCTCAGAATCGATCGAAACACGCGATATCACGATTTTGGTGTTCGTCGATTTTTCGTTCGCCACAGCTGTGCCAGACGACTTTTAACGCATGAATATTGTGCATTTGAGCAGAATGAAGGTTTTTGACACATTTACACCGAGCTGTGCTCTCAGAAACGCTCGAAACACGCGAGATCACGATTTTAGTGTTCTTCAATGTTTCATTCGCCACTGCTGTGCCAGACAACTTTTAACACATTTATTTTGTGTATTTGAGTAGAATGAAGGTTTTTGACACATTTACACCGAGCTGTGCTCTCAGAAACGCTCGAAACACGCGATATCACGATTTTGATGATCCTCGATTTTTCGTTCTCCACAGCTGTGCCTGACGACTTTTGACGCATGGATATTGTGCATTTGAGTAGAATGAAGGTTTTTGACACATCTACACCGAGCAGTGCACTCAGAACCGTTCGAAACACGCGATATCACGATTTTGGTGCTGTTCAAAGTTTCGTTCGCCACAGCTGTGCCAGACAACTTTTAGCACATGGATCTTGTGTATTTGAGTAGAATGAAGGTTTTTGACACATTTACACCGAGCTGTGCTCTCAGAAACGCTCGAAACTCGCGATATCACGATTTTGGTGATCTTCAATGTTTCGTTCGCCACGGCTGTGCCAGACAACTTTTAACACATGGATCTTGTGTATTTGAGCCGAATGAAGGTTTTTTACACATTTACACCGAGCTGTGCTCTCTGAAACGCTCGAAACACGCGATATCACGATTTTGGTGTTCGTCGATTTTTCGTTCGCCACAGCTGTGCCAGACGACTTTTAAAGCATGGATCTTGTGTATTTGAGTATAGTGAATGTTTTTGACACATTTACACCGAACTGTGCTCTCAGAAACGCTCGAAACACGCGATATCACGATTTTGGTGTTCTTCAATGTTTCGTTCGCCACGGCTGTGGCAGACAACTTTTAACACATGGATCGTGTGTATTTGAGTAGAGTGAATGTTTTTGACACATTTACACCGAACTGTGCTCTCAGAAACGCTCGAAACACGCGATATCACGATTTTGGTGTTCTTCAATGTTTCGTTCGCCACGGCTGTGGCAGACAACTTTTAACACATGGATCTTGTGTATTTGAGTAGAGTGAATGTTTTTGACACATTTACACCGAACTGTGCTCTCAGAAACTCTCGAAACACGCGATATCACGATTTTGGTGTTCGTCGATTTTTCGTTCGCCACAGCTGTGCCAGACAACTTTTAACACATGGATCTTGTGTATTTGAGTAGAGTGAAGGTTTTTGACACATTTACACCGAACTGTGCTCTCAGAAACGCTCGAAACACGCGATATCACGATTTTGGTGTTCTTCAATGTTTCGTTCGCCACAGCTGTGCCAGACAACTTTTAACACATGGATCTTGTGTATTTGAGTAGAATGAAGGTTTTTGACACATTTACACCGATCTGTGCTCTCAGAAACGCTCGAAATACGCGATATCGCGATTTTGGTGTTCGTCGATTTTTCGTTCGCCACAGCTGTGCCAAACAACTTTTAACGCATGGATATTGTGCATTTGAGTAGAATGAAGGTTTCTGACATATTTATACCGAGCTGTGCTCTCAGAAAAGCTCGAAACACGCGATATCACGATTTTGGTGTTCTTCGATTTTTCGTTCGCCACATTTGTGGCAGACGACTTTTAACGCATGGATAATGTGCATTTGAGTTGAATGAAGGTTTTTCATACATTTACACCGAGCTGTGCTCTCAGAAACGCTCTAAACACGCGATATCACGATTTTGGTACTGTTCAAAGTTTCGTTCGCCACTGCTGTGCCAGACAACTTGTAACACATGGATCTTGTGTATTTGAGTTTCTACTCAAACCTTCATTCTTGAAGGTTTTTGACACATTTGCACCGAGCTGTGCTCTCAGAAACGCTCGAAACATGCGTTATCACGATTTTGGTGATCCTCGATGTTTCGTTCTCCACAGCTGGGCCTGACGACTTTTGAGGCATGGATATTGTGCATTTGAGTAGAATGAAGGTTTTTGACACATCTACACCGAGCAGTGCACTCAGAACCGTTCGAAACACGCGATATCACGATTTTGGTGCTGTTCAAAGTTTCGTTCGCCACAGCTGTGCCAGACAACTTTTAGCACATGGATCTTGTGTATTTGAGTAGAATGAAGGTTTTTGACACATTTACACCGAGCTGTGCTCTCAGAAACGCTCGAAACACGCGATATCACGATTTTGGTGTTCTTCAATGTTTCGTTCGCCACGGCTGTGGCAGACAACGTTTAACACATGGATCTTGTGTATTTGAGTAGAATGAAGATTTTTGACACATTTACACCGAGCTGTGCTCTCAGAAACGCTCGAAACACGCGATATCACGATTTTGGTGATCTTCGATTTTTCGTTCGCCACAGTTGTGGCAGACGACTTCTAACGCATGGATAATGTGCATTTGAGTAGAATAAAGGTTTTTCATACATTTACACCGAGCTGTGCTCTCAGAAACGTTCGAAACACGCGAGATCACGATTTTGGTGATCCTCGATGTTTCGTTCTCCACAGCTGAGACTGACGACTTTTGATTCATGGATATTGTGCATTTGAGTAGAATGAAGGTTTTTGACACATATACACCGAGCTGTGCTCTCAGAAACGCTCGAAACACGCGATATCACGATTTTGGTGATCTTCAATGTTTCGTTCGCCACGGCTGTGGCAGAAAACTTTTAACACATGGATATTGTGCATTTGAGTAGAATGAAGGTTTCTGACACATTTATACCGAGCTGTGCTCTCAGAAACGCTCGAAACACGCGATATCACGATTTTGGTGTTCTTCGATTTTTCGTTCGCCACATTTGTGGCAGACGACTTTTAACGCATGGATAATGTGCACTTGAGTTGAATGAAGGTTTTTCATACATTTACACCGAGCTGTGCTCTCAGAAACGCTCTAAACACGCGATATCACGATTTTGGTACTGTTCAAAGTTTCGTTCGCCACTGCTGTGCCAGACAACTTGTAACACATGGATCTTGTGTATTTGAGTTTCTACTCAAACCTTCATTCTTGAAGGTTTTTGACACATTTACACCGAGCTGTGCTCTCAGAAACGCTCGAAACACGCGTTATCACGATTTTGGTGATCCTCGATGTTTCGTTCTCCACAGCTGTGCCTGACGACTTTTGAGGCATGGATATTGTGCATTTGAGTAGAATGAAGGTTTTTGACACATTTACACCGAGCTGGCTCTCAGAAACGCTCGAAACACGCGATATCACGATTTTGGTGATCTTTAATGTTTCGTTCGCCACGGCGGTGGCAGACAACTTTTAACACATGGATCTTGTGTATTTGAGTAGAGTGAAGGTTTTTGACACATTTACACCGAACTGTGCTCTCAGAAACGCTCGAAACACGCGATATCACGATTTTGGTGTTCGTCGATTTTTCGTTCGCCACAGCTGTGGCTGACGACTTTTAACACATGGATCTTGTGTGTTTGAGTAGAATGAAGGTTTTTGACATATCTACACCGAGATGTGCACTCAGAACCGTTCGAAACACGCAATATCACGATTTTGGTGCTGTTCAAAGTTTCGTTCGCCGCAGCTGTGCCAGACAACTTTTAATACATGTATATTGTGCATTTGAGTAGAATGAAGGTTTTTGACACATTTACACCGAGCTGTGCTCTCAGAAACGCTCGAAACACGCGATATCACGATTTTGGTGATCTTCAATGTTTCGTTCGCCACGGCTGTGGCAGACAACTTTTAACACATGGATCTTGTGTGTTTGAGCCGAATGAAGGTTTTTTACACATTTACACCGAGCTGTGCTCTCTGAAACGCTCGAAACACGCGATACGATTTTGGTGTTCGTCGATTTTTCGTTCGCCACAGCTGTGCCAGACGACTTTTAACGCATGAATATTGTGCATTTGAGCAGAATGAAGGAATTTGACACATTAACACCGAGCTGTGCTCTCAGAAACGCTCGAAACACGCGAGATCACGATTTTAGTGTTCTTCAATGTTTCATTCGCCACTGCTGTGCCAGACAACTTTTAACGCGTGGATCCTGTGTGTTTGAGTAGAATGAAGGTTTTTTACACATTTACACCGAGCTGTGCTCTCAGAAACGCTCGAAACAATCGAGATCACGATTTTGGTGATCCTCGATGTTTCGTTCTCCACAGCTGTGACTGACGACTTTTGATTCATGGATATTGTGCATTTGAGTAGAATGAAGGTTCTTCATACATTTACACCGAGCTGTGCTCTCAGAAAGGCTCGAAACACGCGATATCACGATTTTTCGTTCTCCACAGCTGTGCCTGACGACTTTTGACGCATGGATATTGTGCATTTGAGTAGAATGAAGGTTTTTGACACATTTACACCGAACTGTACTCTCGGAAACGCTCGAAACACGCGATATCACGATTTTGGTGTTCGTCGATTTTTCGTTCGCCACGGCGGTGGCAGACGGCTTTTAACGCCTGGATCTTGTGTGTTTGAGTAGAATGACGGTTTTTGACACATTTACACCGAGCTGTGCTCTCAGAAACGCTCGAAACACGCGATATCACGATTTTGGTTTTCGTCGATTTTTCGGTCGCCACAGATGTGCCAGACGACTTTTAACGCATGGATATTGTGCATTTGAGCAGAATGAAGGTTTTTGACACATTTACACCGAGCTGTGCTCTCAGAAACGCACGAAACACCCGACATCACGATTTTGGTGCTGTTCAAAGTTTCGTTCGCCTCAGCTGTGCCAGACAACTTTTAACACATGGATATTGTGCATTTGAGTAGAATGAAGGTTTTTAACACATTTACACCGAGCTGTGCTCTCAGAAACGCTCGAAACACGCGATATCACGATTTTGGTTTTCGTCGATTTTTCGTTCGCCACAGATGTGCCAGACGACTTTTAACGTATGGATAATGTGCATTTGAGTAGAATGAAGGTTTTTCATACATTTACACCGAGCTGTGCTCTCAGAAACGCTCGAAACACGCGATATCACGATTTTGATGATCCTCGATTTTTCGTTCTCCACAGCTGTGCCGGACGACTTTTGACGCATGGATATTGTGCATTTGAGTAGAATGAAGGTTTTTGACACATTTACACCGAGCTGTGCTCTGAGAAACGCTCGAAACACGCGAGATCACGATTTTGGTGATCCTCGATGTTTCGTTCTCCACAGCTGAGACTGACGACTTTTGATTCATGGATATTGTGCATTTGAGTAGAATGAAGGTTTTTGACACATATACACCGAGCTGTGCTCTCAGAAACGCTCGAAACACGCGATATCACGATTTTGGTGATCTTCAATGTTTCGTTCGCCACGGCTGTGCCAGACAACTTTTAACACATGGATCTTGTGTATTTGAGCAGAATGAAGGTTTTTGACACATTTACACCGAGCTGTGCTCTCAGAATCGCTCGAAACTCGCGATATCACGATTTTGGTTTTCGTCGATTTTTTGTTCGCCACTGATGTGCCAGACGACTTTTAACGCATGGATATTGTGCATTTGAGCAGAATGAAGGTTTTTGACACATTTACACCGAGCTGTGCTCTCAGAAACGCTCGAAACACGCGATATCACGATTTTGGTGATCTTCAATGTTTCGTTCGCCACGGCTGTGGCAGACAAATTTTAACACATGGATCTTGTGTGTTTGAGCCGAATGAAGGTTTTTTACACATTTACACCGAGCTGTGCTCTCTGAAACGCTCGAAACACGAGATATCACGATTTTGGTGTTCGTCGATTTTTCGTTCTCCACAGCTGTGCCAGACGACTTTTAACGCATGAATATTGTGCATTTGAGTAGAATGAAGGTTTTTCATACATTTACACCGAGCTGTGCTCTCAGAAACGCTCGAAACACGCGATATCACGATTTTGATGATCCTCGATTTTTCGTTCTCCACAGCTGTGCCGGACGACTTTTGACGCATGGATATTGTGCATTTGAGTAGAATGAAGGTTTTTGACACATTTACACCGAGCTGTGCTCTGAGAAACGCTCGAAACACGCGAGATCACGATTTTGGTGATCCTCGATGTTTCGTTCTCCACAGCTGAGACTGACGACTTTTGATTCATGGATATTGTGCATTTGAGTAGAATGAAGGTTTTTGACACATATACACCGAGCTGTGCTCTCAGAAACGCTCGAAACACGCGATATCACGATTTTGGTGATCTTCAATGTTTCGTTCGCCACGGCTGTGGCAGAAAACTTTTAACACATGGATATTGTGCATTTGAGTAGAATGAAGGTTTCTGACACATTTATACCGAGCTGTGCTCTCAGAAACGCTCGAAACACGCGATATCACGATTTTGGTGTTCTTCGATTTTTCGTTCGCCACATTTGTGGCAGACGACTTTTAACGCATGGATAATGTGCACTTGAGTTGAATGAAGGTTTTTCATACATTTACACCGAGCTGTGCTCTCAGAAACGCTCTAAACACGCGATATCACGATTTTGGTACTGTTCAAAGTTTCGTTCGCCACTGCTGTGCCAGACAACTTGTAACACATGGATCTTGTGTATTTGAGTTTCTACTCAAACCTTCATTCTTGAAGGTTTTTGACACATTTACACCGAGCTGTGCTCTCAGAAACGCTCGAAACACGCGTTATCACGATTTTGGTGATCCTCGATGTTTCGTTCTCCACAGCTGTGCCTGACGACTTTTGAGGCATGGATATTGTGCATTTGAGTAGAATGAAGGTTTTTGACACATTTACACCGAGCTGGCTCTCAGAAACGCTCGAAACACGCGATATCACGATTTTGGTGATCTTTAATGTTTCGTTCGCCACGGCGGTGGCAGACAACTTTTAACACATGGATCTTGTGTATTTGAGTAGAGTGAAGGTTTTTGACACATTTACACCGAACTGTGCTCTCAGAAACGCTCGAAACACGCGATATCACGATTTTGGTGTTCGTCGATTTTTCGTTCGCCACAGCTGTGGCTGACGACTTTTAACACATGGATCTTGTGTGTTTGAGTAGAATGAAGGTTTTTGACATATCTACACCGAGATGTGCACTCAGAACCGTTCGAAACACGCAATATCACGATTTTGGTGCTGTTCAAAGTTTCGTTCGCCGCAGCTGTGCCAGACAACTTTTAATACATGTATATTGTGCATTTGAGTAGAATGAAGGTTTTTGACACATTTACACCGAGCTGTGCTCTCAGAAACGCTCGAAACACGCGATATCACGATTTTGGTGATCTTCAATGTTTCGTTCGCCACGGCTGTGGCAGACAACTTTTAACACATGGATCTTGTGTGTTTGAGCCGAATGAAGGTTTTTTACACATTTACACCGAGCTGTGCTCTCTGAAACGCTCGAAACACGCGATACGATTTTGGTGTTCGTCGATTTTTCGTTCGCCACAGCTGTGCCAGACGACTTTTAACGCATGAATATTGTGCATTTGAGCAGAATGAAGGAATTTGACACATTAACACCGAGCTGTGCTCTCAGAAACGCTCGAAACACGCGAGATCACGATTTTAGTGTTCTTCAATGTTTCATTCGCCACTGCTGTGCCAGACAACTTTTAACGCGTGGATCCTGTGTGTTTGAGTAGAATGAAGGTTTTTTACACATTTACACCGAGCTGTGCTCTCAGAAACGCTCGAAACAATCGAGATCACGATTTTGGTGATCCTCGATGTTTCGTTCTCCACAGCTGTGACTGACGACTTTTGATTCATGGATATTGTGCATTTGAGTAGAATGAAGGTTCTTCATACATTTACACCGAGCTGTGCTCTCAGAAAGGCTCGAAACACGCGATATCACGATTTTTCGTTCTCCACAGCTGTGCCTGACGACTTTTGACGCATGGATATTGTGCATTTGAGTAGAATGAAGGTTTTTGACACATTTACACCGAACTGTACTCTCGGAAACGCTCGAAACACGCGATATCACGATTTTGGTGTTCGTCGATTTTTCGTTCGCCACGGCGGTGGCAGACGGCTTTTAACGCCTGGATCTTGTGTGTTTGAGTAGAATGACGGTTTTTGACACATTTACACCGAGCTGTGCTCTCAGAAACGCTCGAAACACGCGATATCACGATTTTGGTTTTCGTCGATTTTTCGGTCGCCACAGATGTGCCAGACGACTTTTAACGCATGGATATTGTGCATTTGAGCAGAATGAAGGTTTTTGACACATTTACACCGAGCTGTGCTCTCAGAAACGCACGAAACACCCGACATCACGATTTTGGTGCTGTTCAAAGTTTCGTTCGCCTCAGCTGTGCCAGACAACTTTTAACACATGGATATTGTGCATTTGAGTAGAATGAAGGTTTTTAACACATTTACACCGAGCTGTGCTCTCAGAAACGCTCGAAACACGCGATATCACGATTTTGGTTTTCGTCGATTTTTCGTTCGCCACAGATGTGCCAGACGACTTTTAACGTATGGATAATGTGCATTTGAGTAGAATGAAGGTTTTTCATACATTTACACCGAGCTGTGCTCTCAGAAACGCTCGAAACACGCGATATCACGATTTTGATGATCCTCGATTTTTCGTTCTCCACAGCTGTGCCGGACGACTTTTGACGCATGGATATTGTGCATTTGAGTAGAATGAAGGTTTTTGACACATTTACACCGAGCTGTGCTCTGAGAAACGCTCGAAACACGCGAGATCACGATTTTGGTGATCCTCGATGTTTCGTTCTCCACAGCTGAGACTGACGACTTTTGATTCATGGATATTGTGCATTTGAGTAGAATGAAGGTTTTTGACACATATACACCGAGCTGTGCTCTCAGAAACGCTCGAAACACGCGATATCACGATTTTGGTGATCTTCAATGTTTCGTTCGCCACGGCTGTGCCAGACAACTTTTAACACATGGATCTTGTGTATTTGAGCAGAATGAAGGTTTTTGACACATTTACACCGAGCTGTGCTCTCAGAATCGCTCGAAACTCGCGATATCACGATTTTGGTTTTCGTCGATTTTTTGTTCGCCACTGATGTGCCAGACGACTTTTAACGCATGGATATTGTGCATTTGAGCAGAATGAAGGTTTTTGACACATTTACACCGAGCTGTGCTCTCAGAAACGCTCGAAACACGCGATATCACGATTTTGGTGATCTTCAATGTTTCGTTCGCCACGGCTGTGGCAGACAAATTTTAACACATGGATCTTGTGTGTTTGAGCCGAATGAAGGTTTTTTACACATTTACACCGAGCTGTGCTCTCTGAAACGCTCGAAACACGAGATATCACGATTTTGGTGTTCGTCGATTTTTCGTTCGCCACAGAAGTGGCAGACGACTTTTAACGCATGGATATTGTGCATTTGAGTAGAATGAAGGTTTTTTACACATTTACACCGAGCTGTGCTCTCAGAAACGCTCGAAACACGCGATATCACGATTCTGGTGTTCGTCGATTTTTCGTTCGCCATAGCTGTGGCTGACGACTTGTAACACATGGATCTTGTGTGTTTGAGTAGAATGAAGGTTTTTCATACATTTACACCGAGCTGTGCTCTCAGAAACGCTCGAAACACGCGATATCACGATTTTGGTGTTCCTCGATTTTTCGTTCTCCACAGCTGTGGATGACGACTTTTGACGCATGGATATCGTGCATTTGAGTAGAATGAAGGTTTTTGACACATTTACACCGAGCTGTGCTCTCAGAAACGCTCGAAACACGCGATATCACGATTTTGGTGATCTTCAATGTTTCGTTCGCCACGGCTGTGGCAGACAACTTTTAACACATGGATCTTGTGTGTTTGAGCAGAATGAAGGTTTTTGACACATTTACACCGAGCTGTGCTCTCAGAAACGCTCGAAACACGCGATATCACGATTTTGGTGATCTTCAATGTTTCGTTCGCCACAGCTGTGCCAGACGACTTTTAACGCATGGATATTGTGCATTTGAGTAGAATGAAGGTTCTTCATACATTTACACCGAGCTGTGCTCTCAGAAACGATCGAAACACGCGATATCACGATTTTTCGTTCTCCACAGCTGTGCCTGACGACTTTTGACGCATGGATATTGTGCATTTGAGTAGAATGAAGGTTTTTGAAACATTTACACCGAACTGTACTCTCGGAAACGCTCGAAACACGCGATATCACGATTTTGGTGTTCGTCGATTTTTCGTTCGCCACGGCGGTGGCAGACGGCTTTAACGCCTGGATCTTGTGTGTTTGAGTAGAATGACGGTTTTTGACACATTTACACCGAGCTGTGCTCTCAGAAACGCTCGAAACACGCGATATCACGATTTTCCGTTCTCCACAGCTGTGCCTGACGACTTTTGACGCATGGATATTGTGCATTTGAGTAGAATGAAGGTTTTTGACACATTTACACCGAACTGTACTCTCGGAAACGCTCGAAACACGCGATATCACGATTTTGGTGTTCGTCGATTTTTCGTTCGCCACGGCGGTGGCAGACGGCTTTTAACGCCTGGATCTTGTGTGTTTGAGTAGAATGACGGTTTTTGACACATTTACACCGAGCTGTGCTCTCAGAAACGCTCGAAACACGCGATATCACGATTTTGGTGCTGTTCAAAGTTTCGTTCGCCTCAGCTGTGCCAGACAACTTTTAACACATGGATATTGTGCATTTGAGTAGAATGAAGGTTTTTAACACATTTACATCGAGCTGTGCTCTCAGAAACGCTCGAAACACGCGATATCACGATTTTGGTTTTCGTCGATTTTTCGTTCGCCACAGATGTGCCAGACGACTTTTAACGTATGGATAATGTGCATTTGAGTAGAATGAAGGTTTTTCATACATTTACACCGAGCTGTGCTCTCAGAAACGCTCGAAACACGCGATATCACGATTTTGATGATCCTCGATTTTTCGTTCTCCACAGCTGTGCCGGACGACTTTTGACGCATGGATATTGTGCATTTGAGTAGAATGAAGGTTTTTGACACATTTACACCGAGCTGTGCTCTGAGAAACGCTCGAAACACGCGAGATCACGATTTTGGTGATCCTCGATGTTTCGTTCTCCACAGCTGAGACTGACGACTTTTGATTCATGGATATTGTGCATTTGAGTAGAATGAAGGTTTTTGACACATATACACCGAGCTGTGCTCTCAGAAACGCTCGAAACACGCGATATCACGATTTTGGTGATCTTCAATGTTTCGTTCGCCACGGCTGTGCCAGACAACTTTTAACACATGGATCTTGTGTATTTGAGCAGAATGAAGGTTTTTGACACATTTACACCGAGCTGTGCTCTCAGAATCGCTCGAAACTCGCGATATCACGATTTTGGTTTTCGTCGATTTTTTGTTCGCCACAGATGTGCCAGACGACTTTTAACGCATGGATATTGTGCATTTGAGCAGAATGAAGGTTTTTGACACATTTACACCGAGCTGTGCTCTCAGAAACGCTCGAAACACGCGATATCACGATTTTGGAGATCTTCAATGTTTCGTTCGCCACGGCTGTGGCAGACAAATTTTAACACATGGATCTTGTGTGTTTGAGCCGAATGAAGGTTTTTTACACATTTACACCGAGCTGTGCTCTCTGAAACGCTCGAAACACGAGATATCACGATTTTGGTGTTCGTCGATTTTTCGTTCGCCACAGAAGTGGCAGACGACTTTTAACGCATGGATATTGTGCATTTGAGTAGAATGAAGGTTTTTTACACATTTACACCGAGCTGTGCTCTCAGAAACGCTCGAAACACGCGATATCACGATTCTGGTGTTCGTCGATTTTTCGTTCGCCATAGCTGTGGCTGACGACTTGTAACACATGGATCTTGTGTGTTTGAGTAGAATGAAGGTTTTTCATACATTTACACCGAGCTGTGCTCTCAGAAACGCTCGAAACACGCGATATCACGATTTTGGTGTTCCTCGATTTTTCGTTCTCCACAGCTGTGGATGACGACTTTTGACGCATGGATATCGTGCATTTGAGTAGAATGAAGGTTTTTGACACATTTACACCGAGCTGTGCTCTCAGAAACGCTCGAAACACGCGATATCACGATTTTGGTGATCTTCAATGTTTCGTTCGCCACGGCTGTGGCAGACAACTTTTAACACATGGATCTTGTGTGTTTGAGCAGAATGAAGGTTTTTGACACATTTACACCGAGCTGTGCTCTCAGAAACGCTCGAAACACGCGATATCACGATTTTGGTGATCTTCAATGTTTCGTTCGCCACGGCTGTGGCAGACAACTTTTAACACATGGATCTTGTGTATTTGAGTAGAATGAAGGTTTTTCATACATTTACACCGAGCTGTGCTCTCAGAAACGATCGAAACACGCGATATCACTATTTTGGTGTTCGTCGATTTTTCGTTCGCCACAGCTGTGCCAGACGACTTTTAACGCATGGATATTGTGCATTTGAGTAGAATGAAGGTTTTTTTACACATTTACACCGAGCTGTGCTCTCAGAAACGCTCGAAACAATCGAGATCACGATTTTGGTGATCCTCGATGTTTCGTTCTCCACAGCTGTGACTGACGACTTTTGATTCATGGATATTGTGCATTTGAGTAGAATGAAGGTTCTTCATACATTTACACCGAGCTGTGCTCTCAGAAAGCCTCGAAACACGCGATATCACGATTTTTCGTTCTCCACAGCTGTGCCTGACGACTTTTGACGCATGGATATTGTGCATTTGAGTAGAATGAAGGTTTTTGAAACATTTACACCGAACTGTACTCTCGGAAACGCTCGAAACACGCGATATCACGATTTTGGTGTTCGTCGATTTTTCGTTCGCCACGGCGGTGGCAGACGGCTTTTAACGCCTGGATCTTGTGTGTTTGAGTAGAATGACGGTTTTTGACACATTTACACCGAGCTGTGCTCTCAGAAACGCTCGAAACACGCGATATCACGATTTTGGTTTTCGTCGATTTTTCGGTCGCCACAGATGTGCCAGACGACTTTTAACGCATGGATATTGTGCATTTGAGCAGAATGAAGGTTTTTGACACATTTACACCGAGCTGTGCTCTCAGAAACGCTCGAAACACCCGACATCACGATTTTGGTGCTGTTCAAAGTTTCGTTCGCCTCAGCTGTGCCAGACAACTTTTAACACATGGATATTGTGCATTTGAGTAGAATGAAGGTTTTTAACACATTTACACCGAGCTGTGCTCTCAGAAACGCTCGAAACACGCGATATCACGATTTTGGTTTTCGTCGATTTTTCGTTCGCCACAGATGTGCCAGACGACTTTTAACGTATGGATAATGTGCATTTGAGTAGAATGAAGGTTTTTCATACATTTACACCGAGCTGTGCTCTCAGAAACGCTCGAAACACGCGATATCACGATTTTGATGATCCTCGATTTTTCGTTCTCCACAGCTGTGCCGGACGACTTTTGACGCATGGATATTGTGCATTTGAGTAGAATGAAGGTTTTTGACACATTTACACCGAGCTGTGCTCTCAGAAACGCACGAAACACGCGATATCACGATTTTAGTGTTCTTCATTGTTTCATTCGCCACAGCTGTGCCAGACGACTTTTAAAGCATGAATATTGTGCATTTGAGTAGAATGAAGGTTTTTCATACATTTACACCGAGCTGTGCTCTCAGAATCGATCGAAACACGCGATATCACGATTTTGGTGTTCGTCGATTTTTCGTTCGCCACAGCTGTGCCAGACGACTTTTAACGCATGGATATTGTGCATTTGAGTAGAATGAAGGTTTTTTACATATTTACACCGAGCTGTGCTCTCAGAAACGCTCGAAACACGCGATATCACGATTTTGGTGTTCGTCGATTTTTCGTTCGCCACAGCTGTGGCTGACGACTTTTAACACATGGATCTTGTGTGTTTGAGTAGAATGAAGGTTTTTGACACATCTACACCGAGCTGTGCACTCAGAACCGTTCGAAACACGCAATATCACGATTTTGGTGCTGTTCAAAGTTTCGTTCGCCGCAGCTGTGCCAAACAACTTTTCACACATGGATATTGTGCATTTGAGTAGAATGAAGGTTTTTGACACATTTACACCGAGCTGTGCTCTCGGAAACGCTCGAAACACGCGATATCACGATTTTGGTGATCTTCAATGTTTCGTTCGCCACGGCTGTGGCACACAACTTTTAACACATGGATCTTGTGTGTTTGAGCCGAATGAAGGTTTTTTACACATTTACACCGAGCTGTGCTCTCTGAAACGCTCGAAACACGCGATATCACGATTTTGGTGATCCTCGATTTTTCGTTCTCCACAGCTGTGCCTGACGACTTTTGACGCATGGATATTGTGCATTTGAGTAGAATGAAGGTTTTTGACACATTTACACCGAGCTGTGCTCTCAGAAACGCTCTAAACACGCGATATCACGATTTTGGTACTGTTCAAAGTTTCGTTCGCCACTGCTGTGCCATACAACTTGTAACACATGGATCTTGTGTATTTGAGTTTCTACTCAAACCTTCATTCTTGAAGGTTTTTGACACATTTACACCGAGCTGTGCTCTCAGAAACGCTCGAAACACGCGTTATCACGATTTTGGTGATCCTCGATGTTTCGTTCTCCACAGCTGTGCCTGACGACTTTTGAGGCATGGATATTGTGCATTTGAGTAGAATGAAGGTTTTTGACACATTTTCACCGAGCTGTGCTCTCAGAAACGCTCGAAACACGCGATATCACGATTTTGGTGATCTTTAATGTTTCGTTCGCCACCGCGGTGGCAGACAACTTTTAACACATGGATCTTGTGTATTTGAGTAGAGTGAAGGTTTTTGACACATTTACACCGAACTGTGCTCTCAGAAACGCTCGAAACACGCGATATCACGATTTTCGTGTTCGTCGATTTTTCGTTCGTCACAGCTGTGCCAGACGACTTTTAACGCATGGATATCGTGCATTTGAGTAGAATGAAGGTTTTTTACACATTTACACCGAGCTGTGCTCTCAGAAACGCTCGAAACACGCGATATCACGATTTTGGTGATCTTCGATTTTTCGTTCGCCACAGTTGTGGCAGACGACTTCTAACGGATGGATAATGTGCATTTGAGTAGAATGAAGGTTTTTGACACATTTACACCGAGCTGTGCTCTCAGAAACGCTCGAAACACGCGATATCACGATTTTGGTGATCTTCAATGTTTCGTTCGCCACGGCTGTGGCAGACAACTTTTAACACATGGATCTTGAGTCGTTTACACCGAGCTGTGCTCTCAGAAACGCTCGAAACACGCGATATCACGATTTTGGTGTTCTTCAATGTTTCGTTCGCCACGGCTGTGGCATACAACGTTTAACACATGGATCTTGTGTATTTGAGTAGAATGAAGATTTTTGACACATTTACACCGAGCTGTGCTCTCAGAAACGCTCGAAACACGCGATATCACGATTTTGGTGTTCGTCGATTTTTCGTTAGACACAGCTGTGCCAGACGACTTTTAACGCATGAATATTCTGTATTTGAGCAGAATGATGGTTTTTTACACATTTACACCGAGCTGTGCTCTCAGAAACGCTCGAAACACGCGATATCACGATTTTGGTGTTCTTCGATTTTTCGTTCGCCACATTTTTATAATGTGCATTTGAGTAGAATGAAGGTTTTTCATACATTCACACCGAGCTGTGCTCTCAGAAACGCTCGGAACACGAGATATCTCGATTTTGGTACTGTTCAAAGTTTCGTTCGCCACTGCTGTGCCAGACAACTTGTAACACATGGATCTTGTGTATTTGAGTAGAATGAAGGTTTTTGACACATTTACACCGAGCTGTGCTCTCAGAAACGCTCGAAACACGCGATATCACGATTTTGGTGATCTTCAATGTTTCGTTCGCCACGGCTGTGGCAGTCAACTTTTAACACATGGATCTTGTGTGTTTGAGCAGAATGAAGGTTTTTGACACATTCACACCGAGCTGTGCTCTCGGAAACGCTCGGAACATGCGATATCACGATTTTGGTGTTCGTCGATTTTTCATTCGCCACATTCGTAGCAGACGACTTTTAAAGCATGGATCTTGTGTGTTTGAGCAGAATGAAGGTTTATGACGCATTCACATCGAGCTGTGCTCTCAGAAACGCTCGAAACATGCGATATCACGATTTTGGTGTTCATCGATTTTTCATTCGCCACAGCTGTGGCAGACGACTTTTAACGCATGAATATTGTGCATTTGAGTAGAATGAAGATTTTTGACACATTTACACCGAACTATGCTCTCAGGAACACTCGAAACACGCGATATCACGATTTTGGTGTTCTTCGATTTTTCGTTCGCCACATTTGTGGCAGACGACTTTTAACGCATGGATATTGTGGATTTGAGTAGAATGAAGGTTTTTGACACATTTACACCGAGCTGTGCTCTCAGAAACGCTCGAAACAATCGAGATCACGATTTTGGTGATCCTCGATGTTTCGTTCTCCACAGCTGTGACTGACGACTTTTGATTCATGGATATTGTGCATTTGAGTAGAATGAAGGTTTTTGACACATTTACACCGAACTGTGCTCTCAGAAACGCTCGAAACACGCGATATCACGATTTCGGTGTTCGTCGATTTTCGTTCGCCACAGCAGTGGCAGACAACTTTTAACACATGGATTTTGTGCATTTGAGCAGAATGAAGGTTTTTGACACACTTACACCGAGCTGTGCTCTCAGAAACGCACGAAACACGCGATATCACGATTTTAGTGTTCTTCAATGTTTCATTCGCCACAGCTGTGCGAGACGACTTTTAAAGCATGAATATCGTGCATTTGAGTAGAATGAAGGTTTTTCATACATTTACACCGAGCTGTGCTCTCAGAATCGATCGAAACACGCGATATCACGATTTTGGTGTTCGTCGATTTTTCGTTCGCCACAGCTGTGCCAGACGACTTTTAACGCATGAATATTGTGCATTTGAGCAGAATGAAGGTTTTTGACACATTTACACCGAGCTGTGCTCTCAGAAACGCTCGAAACACGCGAGATCACGATTTTAGTGTTCTTCAATGTTTCATTCGCCACTGCTGTGCCAGACAACTTTTAACACATTTATTTTGTGTATTTGAGTAGAATGAAGGTTTTTGACACATTTACACCGAGCTGTGCTCTCAGAAACGCTCGAAACACGCGATATCACGATTTTGATGATCCTCGATTTTTCGTTCTCCACAGCTGTGCCTGACGACTTTTGACGCATGGATATTGTGCATTTGAGTAGAATGAAGGTTTTTGACACATCTACACCGAGCAGTGCACTCAGAACCGTTCGAAACACGCGATATCACGATTTTGGTGCTGTTCAAAGTTTCGTTCGCCACAGCTGTGCCAGACAACTTTTAGCACATGGATCTTGTGTATTTGAGTAGAATGAAGGTTTTTGACACATTTACACCGAGCTGTGCTCTCAGAAACGCTCGAAACTCGCGATATCACGATTTTGGTGATCTTCAATGTTTCGTTCGCCACGGCTGTGCCAGACAACTTTTAACACATGGATCTTGTGTATTTGAGCCGAATGAAGGTTTTTTACACATTTACACCGAGCTGTGCTCTCTGAAACGCTCGAAACACGCGATATCACGATTTTGGTGTTCGTCGATTTTTCGTTCGCCACAGCTGTGCCAGACGACTTTTAAAGCATGGATCTTGTGTATTTGAGTATAGTGAATGTTTTTGACACATTTACACCGAACTGTGCTCTCAGAAACGCTCGAAACACGCGATATCACGATTTTGGTGTTCTTCAATGTTTCGTTCGCCACGGCTGTGGCAGACAACTTTTAACACATGGATCGTGTGTATTTGAGTAGAGTGAATGTTTTTGACACATTTACACCGAACTGTGCTCTCAGAAACGCTCGAAACACGCGATATCACGATTTTGGTGTTCTTCAATGTTTCGTTCGCCACGGCTGTGGCAGACAACTTTTAACACATGGATCTTGTGTATTTGAGTAGAGTGAATGTTTTTGACACATTTACACCGAACTGTGCTCTCAGAAACTCTCGAAACACGCGATATCACGATTTTGGTGTTCGTCGATTTTTCGTTCGCCACAGCTGTGCCAGACAACTTTTAACACATGGATCTTGTGTATTTGAGTAGAGTGAAGGTTTTTGACACATTTACACCGAACTGTGCTCTCAGAAACGCTCGAAACACGCGATATCACGATTTTGGTGTTCTTCAATGTTTCGTTCGCCACAGCTGTGCCAGACAACTTTTAACACATGGATCTTGTGTATTTGAGTAGAATGAAGGTTTTTGACACATTTACACCGATCTGTGCTCTCAGAAACGCTCGAAATACGCGATATCGCGATTTTGGTGTTCGTCGATTTTTCGTTCGCCACAGCTGTGCCAAACAACTTTTAACGCATGGATATTGTGCATTTGAGTAGAATGAAGGTTTCTGACATATTTATACCGAGCTGTGCTCTCAGAAAAGCTCGAAACACGCGATATCACGATTTTGGTGTTCTTCGATTTTTCGTTCGCCACATTTGTGGCAGACGACTTTTAACGCATGGATAATGTGCATTTGAGTTGAATGAAGGTTTTTCATACATTTACACCGAGCTGTGCTCTCAGAAACGCTCTAAACACGCGATATCACGATTTTGGTACTGTTCAAAGTTTCGTTCGCCACTGCTGTGCCAGACAACTTGTAACACATGGATCTTGTGTATTTGAGTTTCTACTCAAACCTTCATTCTTGAAGGTTTTTGTCACATTTGCACCGAGCTGTGCTCTCAGAAACGCTCGAAACATGCGTTATCACGATTTTGGTGATCCTCGATGTTTCGTTCTCCACAGCTGGGCCTGACGACTTTTGAGGCATGGATATTGTGCATTTGAGTAGAATGAAGGTTTTTGACACATCTACACCGAGCAGTGCACTCAGAACCGTTCGAAACACGCGATATCACGATTTTGGTGCTGTTCAAAGTTTCGTTCGCCACAGCTGTGCCAGACAACTTTTAGCACATGGATCTTGTGTATTTGAGTAGAATGAAGGTTTTTGACACATTTACACCGAGCTGTGCTCTCAGAAACGCTCGAAACACTCGATATCACGATTTTGGTGTTCTTCAATGTTTCGTTCGCCACGGCTGTGGCAGACAACGTTTAACACATGGATCTTGTGTATTTGAGTAGAATGAAGATTTTTGACACATTTACACCGAGCTGTGCTCTCAGAAACGCTCGAAACACGCGATATCACGATTTTGGTGATCTTCGATTTTTCGTTCGCCACAGTTGTGGCAGACGACTTCTAACGCATGGATAATGTGCATTTGAGTAGAATAAAGGTTTTTCATACATTTACACCGAGCTGTGCTCTCAGAAACGTTCGAAACACGCGATATTACGATTTTGGTGATCCTCGGTTTTTCGTTTTCCACAGCTGTGGATGACGACTTTTAACACATGGATTTTGTGAATTTGAGTAGAATGAAGGTTTTTGACACATTTACACCGAGCTGTGTTCTCAGAATCGCTCGAAACTCGCGATATCACGATTTTGGTTTTCGTCGATTTTTCGTTCGCCACAGATGTGCCAGACGACTTTTAACGCATGAATATTGTGCATTTGAGCAGAATGAAGGTTTTTGACACATTTACACCGAGCTGTGCTCTCAGAAACGCTCGAAACACGCGATATCACGATTTTAGTGTTCTTCAATGTTTCATTCGCCACTGCTGTGCCAGACAACTTTTAACACATGGATTTTGTGTATTTGAGTAGAATGAAAGTTTTTGACACATTTACACCGAGCTGTGTTCTCAGAATCGCTCGAAACTCGCGATATCACGATTTTGGTTTTCGTCGATTTTTCGTTCGCCACAGATGTGCCAGACGACTTTTAACGCATGGATATTGTGCATTTGAGCAGAATGAAGGTTTTTGACACATTTACACCGAGCTGTGCTCTCAGAAACGCTCGAAACACGCGATATCACGATTTTGGTGTTCGTCGATTTTTCGTTCGCCACAGCTGTGGCTGACGACTTTTAACACATGGATCTTGTGTGTTTGAGTAGAATGAAGGTTTTTGACACATCTACACCGAGCTGTGCACTCAGAACCGTTCGAAACACGCAATATCACGATTTTGGTGCTGTTCAAAGTTTCGTTCGCCGCAGCTGTGCCAGACAACTTTTAACACATGGATATTGTACATTTGAGTAGAACGAAGGTTTTTGTCACATTTACACCGAGCTGTGCTCTCAGAAACGCTCGAAACACGCGATATCACGATTTTGGTGATCTTCAATGTTTCGTTCGCCACGGCTGTGGCAGACAAATTTTAACACATGGATATTGTGCATTGGAGTAGAATGAAGGTTTTTTACACATTTACACCGAGCTGTGCTCTCAGAAACGCTCGAAACACGCGATATCACGATTTTGGTGTTCGTCGATTTTTCGTTCGCCATATCTGTGGCTGACGACTTTTAACACATGGATCTTGTGTGTTTGAGTAGAATGAAGGTTTTTGACACATTTACACCGAGCTGTGCTCTCAGAAACGCTCGAAACACGCGATATCACGATTTTGGTGTTCGTCGATTTTTCGTTAGACACAGCTGTGCCAGACGACTTTTAACGCATGAATATTCTGTATTTGAGCAGAATGAAGGTTTTTTACACATTTACACCGAGCTGTGCTCTCAGAAACGCTCGAAACACGCGATATCACGATTTTGGTGTTCTTCGATTTTTCGTTCGCCACATTTGGATAATGTGCATTTGAGTAGAATGAAGGTTTTTCATACATTCACACCGAGCTGTGCTCTCAGAAACGCTCGAAACACGAGATATCTCGATTTTGGTACTGTTCAAAGTTTCGTTCGCCACTGCTGTGCCAGACAACATGTAACACATGGATCTTGTGTATTTGAGTAGAATGAAGGTTTTTGACACATTTACACCGAGCTGTGCTCTCAGAAACGCTCGAAACACGCGATATCACGATTTTGGTGATCTTCAATGTTTCGTTCGCCACGGCTGTGGCAGTCAACTTTTAACACATGGATCTTGTGTGTTTGAGCAGAATGAAGGTTTTTGACACATTCACACCGAGCTGTGCTCTCGGAAACGCTCGAAACATGCGATATCACGATTTTGGTGTTCGTCGATTTTTCATTCGCCACATTCGTAGCAGACGACTTTTAAAGCATGGATCTTGTGTGTTTGAGCAGAATGAAGGTTTATGACCCATTCACATCGAGCTGTGCTCTCAGAAACGCTCGAAACATGCGATATCACGATTTTGGTGTTCGTCGATTTTTCATTCGCCACAGCTGTGGCAGACGACTTTTAACGCATGAATATTGTGCATTTGAGTAGAATGAAGATTTTTGACACATTTACACCGAACTATGCTCTCAGGAACGCTCGAAACACACGATATCACGATTTTGGTGTTCTTCGATTTTTCGTTCGCCACATTTGTGGCAGACGACTTTTAACGCATGGATATTGTGGATTTGAGTAGAATGAAGGTTTTTGACACATTTACACCGAGCTGTGCTCTCAGAAACGCTCGAAACACGCGATATCACGATTTTGGTGATCTTCAATGTTTCGTTCGCCACGGCTGTGGCAGAAAACTTTTAACACATGGATATTGTGCATTTGAGTAGAATGAAGGTTTCTGACACATTTATACCGAGCTGTGCTCTCAGAAACGCTCGAAACACGCGATATCACGATTTTGGTGTTCTTCGATTTTTCGTTCGCCACATTTGTGGCAGACGACTTTTAACGCATGGATAATGTGCACTTGAGTTGAATGAAGATTTTTCATACATTTACACCGAGCTGTGCTCTCAGAAACGCTCTAAACACGCGATATCACGATTTTGGTACTGTTCAAAGTTTCGTTCGCCACTGCTGTGCCAGACAACTTGTAACACATGGATCTTGTGTATTTGAGTTTCTACTCAAACCTTCATTCTTGAAGGTTTTTGACACATTTACACCGAGCTGTGCTCTCAGAAACGCTCGAAACACGCGTTATCACGATTTTGGTGATCCTCGATGTTTCGTTCTCCACAGCTGTGCCTGACGACTTTTGAGGCATGGATATTGTGCATTTGAGTAGAATGAAGGTTTTTGACACATTTACACCGAGCTGGCTCTCAGAAACGCTCGAAACACGCGATATCACGATTTTGGTGATCTTTAATGTTTCGTTCGCCACGGCGGTGGCAGACAACTTTTAACACATGGATCTTGTGTATTTGAGTAGAGTGAAGGTTTTTGACACATTTACACCGAACTGTGCTCTCAGAAACGCTCGAAACACGCGATATCACGATTTTGGTGTTCGTCGATTTTTCGTTCGCCACAGCTGTGGCTGACGACTTTTA
Source organism: Pimpla rufipes (assembly GCA_963932165.1). Taxonomy (NCBI): domain Eukaryota; kingdom Metazoa; phylum Arthropoda; class Insecta; order Hymenoptera; family Ichneumonidae; genus Pimpla; species Pimpla rufipes. Next base: position 166,379 of record CAWVQF010000037.1, read on the forward strand.
ACACATGGATCTTGTGTGTTTGAGTAGAATGAAGGTTTTTGACATATCTACACCGAGCTGTGCACTCAGAACCGTTCGAAACACGCAATATCACGATTTTGGTGCTGTTCAAAGTTTCGTTCGCCGCAGCTGTGCCAGACAACTTTTAATACATGTATATTGTGCATTTGAGTAGAATGAAGGTTTTTGACACATTTACACCGAGTTGTGCTCTCAGAAACGCTCGAAACACGCGATATCACGATTTTGGTGATCTTCAATGTTTCGTTCGCCACGGCTGTGGCAGACAACTTTTAACACATGGATCTTGTGTGTTTGAGCCGAATGAAGGTTTTTTACACATTTACACCGAGCTGTGCTCTCTGAAACGCTCGAAACACGCGATACGATTTTGGTGTTCGTCGATTTTTCGTTCGCCACAGCTGTGCCAGACGACTTTTAACGCATGAATATTGTGCATTTGAGCAGAATGAAGGAATTTGACACATTAACACCGAGCTGTGCTCTTAGAAACGCTCGAAACACGCGAGATCACGATTTTAGTGTTCTTCAATGTTTCATTCGCCACTGCTGTGCCAGACAACTTTTAACACATGGATTTTGTGTATTTGAGTAGAATGAAGGTTTTTGACACATTTACACCGAGCTGTGCTCTCAGAAACGCTCGAAACACGCGATATCACGATTTTGATGATCCTCGATTTTTCGTTCTCCACAGCTGTGCCTGACGACTTTTGACGCATGGATATTGTGCATTTGAGTAGAATGCCGGTTTTTGACACATTTACACCGAGCTGTGCTCTCAGAAACGCTCGAAACATGCGATATCACGATTTTTCGTTCTCCACAGCTGTGCCTGACAACTTTTGACGCATGAATATTGTGCATTTGAGTAGAATGTAGGTTTATGACACATTTACACCGAGCTGTGCTCTCAGAAATGCTCGAAACACGCGATATCACGATTTTGGTGTTCGTCGATTTTTCGTTCGCCACAGCTGTGCCAGACAACTTTTAACACATGGATATTGTGCATTTGAGTAGAATGAAGGTTTTTGACACATTTACACAGAGCTGTGCTCTCAGAAACGGTCGAAACACGCGAGATCACGATTTTAGTGTTCTTCAATGTTTCATTCGCCACTGCTGTGCCAGACAACTTTTAACGCATGGATTTTGTGTATTTGAGTAGAATGAAGGTTTTTGACACATTTACACCGAGCTGTGCTCTCAGTATCGATCGAAACTCGCGATATCACGATTTTGGTGATCCTCGATTTTTCGTTCTCCACAGCTGTGCCAGACGACTTTTAACGCATGAATATTGTGCATTTGAGTAGAATGAAGGTTTTTCATACATTTACACCGAACTGTGCTCTCAGAAACGCTCGAAACACGCGATATCACGATTTTGGTGTTCGTCGATTTTTCGTTCGCCACAGCAGTGGCAGACGACTTTTAACGCGTGGATCCTGTGTGTTTGAGTAGAATGAAGGTTTTTTACACATTTACACCGAGCTGTGCTCTCAGAAACGCTCGAAACACGCGATATCACGATTTTGGTGTTCGTCGATTTTTCGTTCGCCACAGCTGTGGCTGACGACTTTTAACACATGGATCTTGTGTGTTTGAGTAGAATGAAGGTTTTTGACACATCTACACCGAGCTGTGCACTCAGAACCGTTCGAAACACGCAATTTCACGATTTTGGTGCTGTTCAAAGTTTCGTTCGCCGCAGCTGTGCCAGACAACTTTTAACACATGGATATTGTGCATTTGAGTAGAATGAAGGTTTTTGACACATTTACACCGAGCTGTGCTCTCAGAAACGCTCGAAACACGCGAGATCACGATTTTAGTGTTCTTCAATGTTTCATTCGCCACTGCTGTGCCAGACAACTTTTAACACATGGATTTTGTGTATTTGAGTAGAATGAAGGTTTTTGACACATTTACACCGAGCTGTGCTCTCAGAAACGCTCAAAACACGCGATATCACGATTTTGGTGATCCTCGATGTTCCGTTCTCCACAGCTGTGACTGACGACTTTTGATTCATGGATATTGTGCATTTGAGTAGAATGAAGGTTCTTCATACATTTACACCGAGCTGTGCTCTCAGTAACGCTCGAAACACGCGATATCACGATTTTGATGATCCTCGATTTTTCGTTCTCCACAGCTGTGCCTGATGACTTTTGACGCATGGATATTGTGCATTTGAGTAGAATGAAGGTTTTTGACACATTTACACCGAGCTGTGCTCTGAGAAACGCTCGAAACACGCGAGATCACGATTTTGGTGATCCTCGATGTTTCGTTCTCCACATCTGAGACTGACGACTTTTGATTCATGGATATTGTGCATTTGAGTAGAATGAAGGTTTTTGACACATATACACCGAGCTGTGCTCTCAGAAACGCTCGAAACACGCGATATCACGATTTTGGTGATCTTCAATGTTTAGTTCGCCACGGCTGTGCCAGACAACTTTTAACACATGGATCTTGTGTATTTGAGTAGAATGAAGGTTTTTGACACATTTACACCGAGCTGTGCTCTCAGAATCGCTCGAAACTCGCGATATCACGATTTTGGTTTTCGTCGATTTTTTGTTCGCCACCGCTGTGGCTGACGACTTTTAGCACATGCATCTTGTGTATTTGAGTAGAATGAAGGTTTTTGACACATCTACACCGAGCAGTGCACTCAGAACCGTTCGAAACACGCGATATCACGATTTTGGTGATCTTCGATTTTTCGTTCGCCACAGTTGTGGCAGACGACTTCTAACGCATGGATAATGTGCATTTGAGTAGAATAAAGGTTTTTCATACATTTACACCGAGCTGTGCTCTCAGAAACGTTCGAAACACGCGATATTACGATTTTGGTGATCCTCGGTTTTTCGTTTTCCACAGCTGTGGATGACGACTTTTAACACATGGATTTTGTGTATTTGAGTAGAATGAAGGTTTTTGACACATTTACACCGAGCTGTGTTCTCAGAATCGCTCGAAACTCGCGATATCACGATTTTGGTTTTCGTCGATTTTTCGTTCGCCACAGATGTGCCAGACGACTTTTAACGCATGAATATTGTGCATTTGAGCAGAATGAAGGTTTTTGACACATTTACACCGAGTTGTGCTCTCAGAAACGCTCGAAACACGCGATATCACGATTTTAGTGTTCTTCAATGTTTCATTCGCCACTGCTGTGCCAGACAAATTTTAACACATGGATTTTGTGTATTTGAGTAGAATGAAAGTTTTTGACACATATACACCGAGCTGTGTTCTCAGAATCGCTCGAAACTCGCGATATCACGATTTTGGTTTTCGTCGATTTTTCTTTCGCCACAGATGTGCCAGACGACTTTTAACGTTTGGATATTGTGCATTTGAGCAGAATGAAGGTTTTTTACACATTTACACCGAGCTGTGCTCTCAGAAACGCTCGAAACACGCGATATCACGATTTTGGTGTTCGTCGATTTTTCGTTCGCCACAGCAGTGGCTGACGACTTTTAACACATGGATCTTGTGTGTTTGAGTAGAATGAAGGTTTTTGACACATCTACACCGAGCTGTGCACTCAGAACCGTTCGAAACACGCAATATCACGATTTTGGTGCTGTTCAAAGTTTCGTTCGCCGCAGCTGTGCCAGACAACTTTTAACGCATGAATATTGTGCATTTGAGCAGAATGAAGGTTTTTGACACATTTACACCGAGCTGTGCTCTCAGAAACGCTCGAAACACGCGAGATCACGATTTTAGTGTTCTTCAATGTTTCATTCGCCACTGCTGTGCCAGACAACTTTTAACACATGGATTTTGTGTATTTGAGTAGAATGAAGGTTTTTGACACATTTACACCGAGCTGTGCTCTCAGAAACGCTCAAAACACGCGATATCACGATTTTGGTGATCCTCGATGTTTCGTTCTCCACAGCTGTGACTGACGACTTTTGATTCATGGATATTGTGCATTTGAGTAGAATGAAGGTTCTTCATACATTTACACCGAGCTGTGCTCTCAGTAACGCTCGAAACACGCGATATCACGATTTTGATGATCCTCGATTTTTCGTTCTCCACAGCTGTGCCTGATGACTTTTGACGCATGGATATTGTGCATTTGAGTAGAATGAAGGTTTTTGACACATTTACACCGAGCTGTGCTCTGAGAAACGCTCGAAACACGCGAGATCACGATTTTGGTGATCCTCGATGTTTCGTTCTCCACATCTGAGACTGACGACTTTTGATTCATGGATATTGTGCATTTGAGTAGAATGAAGGTTTTTGACACATATACACCGAGCTGTGCTCTCAGAAACGCTCGAAACACGCGATATCACGATATTGGTGATCTTCAATGTTTCGTTCGCCACGGCTGTGCCAGACAACTTTTAACACATGGATCTTGTGTATTTGAGTAGAATGAAGGTTTTTGACACATTTACACCGAGCTGTGCTCTCAGAATCGCTCGAAACTCGCGATATCACGATTTTGGTTTTCGTCGATTTTTTGTTCGCCACAGCTGTGGCTGACGACTTTTAGCACATGCATCTTGTGTATTTGAGTAGAATGAAGGTTTTTGACACATCTACACCGAGCAGTGCACTCAGAACCGTTCGAAACACGCGATATCACGATTTTGGTGATCTTCGATTTTTCGTTCGCCACAGTTGTGGCAGACGACTTCTAACGCATGGATAATGTGCATTTGAGTAGAATAAAGGTTTTTCATACATTTACACCGAGCTGTGCTCTCAGAAACGTTCGAAACACGCGATATTACGATTTTGGTGATCCTCGGTTTTTCGTTTTCCACAGCTGTGGATTACGACTTTTAACACATGGATTTTGTGTATTTGAGTAGAATGAAGGTTTTTGACACATTTACACCGAGCTGTGTTCTCAGAATCGCTCGAAACTCGCGATATCACGATTTTGGTTTTCGTCGATTTTTCGTTCGCCACAGATGTGCCAGACGACTTTTAACGCATGAATATTGTGCATTTGAGCAGAATGAAGGTTTTTGACACATTTACACCGAGTTGTGCTCTCAGAAACGCTCGAAACACGCGATATCACGATTTTAGTGTTCTTCAATGTTTCATTCGCCACTGCTGTGCCAGACAAATTTTAACACATGGATTTTGTGTATTTGAGTAGAATGAAAGTTTTTGACACATTTACACCGAGCTGTGTTCTCAGAATCGCTCGAAACTCGCGATATCACGATTTTGGTTTTCGTCTATTTTTCGTTCGCCACAGATGTGCCAGACGACTTTTAACGTATGGATATTGTGCATTTGAGCAGAATGAAGGTTTTTGACACATTTACACCGAGCTGTGCTCTCAGAAACGCTCGAAACACGCGATATCACGATTTTGGTGTTCGTCGATTTTTCGTTCGCCACAGCTGTGGCTGACGACTTTTAACACATGGATCTTGTGTGTTTGAGTAGAATGAAGGTTTTTGACACATCTACACCGAGCTGTGCACTCAGAACCGTTCGAAACACGCAATATCACGATTTTGGTGTTCTTCAATGTTTCGTTCGCCACAGATGTGCCAGACGACTTTTAACGCATGAATATTGTGCATTTGAGCAGAATGAAGGTTTTTGACACATTTACACCGAGTTGTGCTCTCAGAAACGCTCGAAACACGCGATATCACGATTTTGGTGTTCGTCGATTTTTCGTTCGCCACAGCAGTGGCAGACGACTTTTAACGCGTGGATCCTGTGTGTTTGAGTAGAATGAAGGTTTTTTACACATTTACACCGAGCTGTGCTCTCAGAAACGCTCGAAACACGCGATATCACGATTTTGGTGTTCGTCGATTTTTCGTTCGCCACAGCTGTGGCTGACGACTTTTAACACATGGATCTTGTGTGTTTGAGTAGAATGAAGGTTTTTGACACATCTACACCGAGCTGTGCACTCAGAACCGTTCGAAACACGCAATTTCACGATTTTGGTGCTGTTCAAAGTTTCGTTCGCCGCAGCTGTGCCAGACAACTTTTAACACATGGATATTGTGCATTTGAGTAGAATGAAGGTTTTTGACACATTTACACCGAGCTGTGCTCTCAGAAACGCTCGAAACACGCGAGATCACGATTTTAGTGTTCTTCAATGTTTCATTCGCCACTGCTGTGCCAGACAACTTTTAACACATGGATTTTGTGTATTTGAGTAGAATGAAGGTTTTTGACACATTTACACCGAGCTGTGCTCTCAGAAACGCTCAAAACACGCGATATCACGATTTTGGTGATCCTCGATGTTCCGTTCTCCACAGCTGTGACTGACGACTTTTGATTCATGGATATTGTGCATTTGAGTAGAATGAAGGTTCTTCATACATTTACACCGAGCTGTGCTCTCAGTAACGCTCGAAACACGCGATATCACGATTTTGATGATCCTCGATTTTTCGTTCTCCACAGCTGTGCCTGATGACTTTTGACGCATGGATATTGTGCATTTGAGTAGAATGAAGGTTTTTGACACATTTACACCGAGCTGTGCTCTGAGAAACGCTCGAAACACGCGAGATCACGATTTTGGTGATCCTCGATGTTTCGTTCTCCACATCTGAGACTGACGACTTTTGATTCATGGATATTGTGCATTTGAGTAGAATGAAGGTTTTTGACACATATACACCGAGCTGTGCTCTCAGAAACGCTCGAAACACGCGATATCACGATTTTGGTGATCTTCAATGTTTAGTTCGCCACGGCTGTGCCAGACAACTTTTAACACATGGATCTTGTGTATTTGAGTAGAATGAAGGTTTTTGACACATTTACACCGAGCTGTGCTCTCAGAATCGCTCGAAACTCGCGATATCACGATTTTGGTTTTCGTCGATTTTTTGTTCGCCACCGCTGTGGCTGACGACTTTTAGCACATGCATCTTGTGTATTTGAGTAGAATGAAGGTTTTTGACACATCTACACCGAGCAGTGCACTCAGAACCGTTCGAAACACGCGATATCACGATTTTGGTGATCTTCGATTTTTCGTTCGCCACAGTTGTGGCAGACGACTTCTAACGCATGGATAATGTGCATTTGAGTAGAATAAAGGTTTTTCATACATTTACACCGAGCTGTGCTCTCAGAAACGTTCGAAACACGCGATATTACGATTTTGGTGATCCTCGGTTTTTCGTTTTCCACAGCTGTGGATGACGACTTTTAACACATGGATTTTGTGTATTTGAGTAGAATGAAGGTTTTTGACACATTTACACCGAGCTGTGTTCTCAGAATCGCTCGAAACTCGCGATATCACGATTTTGGTTTTCGTCGATTTTTCGTTCGCCACAGATGTGCCAGACGACTTTTAACGCATGAATATTGTGCATTTGAGCAGAATGAAGGTTTTTGACACATTTACACCGAGTTGTGCTCTCAGAAACGCTCGAAACACGCGATATCACGATTTTAGTGTTCTTCAATGTTTCATTCGCCACTGCTGTGCCAGACAAATTTTAACACATGGATTTTGTGTATTTGAGTAGAATGAAAGTTTTTGACACATATACACCGAGCTGTGTTCTCAGAATCGCTCGAAACTCGCGATATCACGATTTTGGTTTTCGTCGATTTTTCTTTCGCCACAGATGTGCCAGACGACTTTTAACGTTTGGATATTGTGCATTTGAGCAGAATGAAGGTTTTTTACACATTTACACCGAGCTGTGCTCTCAGAAACGCTCGAAACACGCGATATCACGATTTTGGTGTTCGTCGATTTTTCGTTCGCCACAGCAGTGGCTGACGACTTTTAACACATGGATCTTGTGTGTTTGAGTAGAATGAAGGTTTTTGACACATCTACACCGAGCTGTGCACTCAGAACCGTTCGAAACACGCAATATCACGATTTTGGTGCTGTTCAAAGTTTCGTTCGCCGCAGCTGTGCCAGACAACTTTTAACGCATGAATATTGTGCATTTGAGCAGAATGAAGGTTTTTGACACATTTACACCGAGCTGTGCTCTCAGAAACGCTCGAAACACGCGAGATCACGATTTTAGTGTTCTTCAATGTTTCATTCGCCACTGCTGTGCCAGACAACTTTTAACACATGGATTTTGTGTATTTGAGTAGAATGAAGGTTTTTGACACATTTACACCGAGCTGTGCTCTCAGAAACGCTCAAAACACGCGATATCACGATTTTGGTGATCCTCGATGTTTCGTTCTCCACAGCTGTGACTGACGACTTTTGATTCATGGATATTGTGCATTTGAGTAGAATGAAGGTTCTTCATACATTTACACCGAGCTGTGCTCTCAGTAACGCTCGAAACACGCGATATCACGATTTTGATGATCCTCGATTTTTCGTTCTCCACAGCTGTGCCTGATGACTTTTGACGCATGGATATTGTGCATTTGAGTAGAATGAAGGTTTTTGACACATTTACACCGAGCTGTGCTCTGAGAAACGCTCGAAACACGCGAGATCACGATTTTGGTGATCCTCGATGTTTCGTTCTCCACATCTGAGACTGACGACTTTTGATTCATGGATATTGTGCATTTGAGTAGAATGAAGGTTTTTGACACATATACACCGAGCTGTGCTCTCAGAAACGCTCGAAACACGCGATATCACGATATTGGTGATCTTCAATGTTTCGTTCGCCACGGCTGTGCCAGACAACTTTTAACACATGGATCTTGTGTATTTGAGTAGAATGAAGGTTTTTGACACATTTACACCGAGCTGTGCTCTCAGAATCGCTCGAAACTCGCGATATCACGATTTTGGTTTTCGTCGATTTTTTGTTCGCCACAGCTGTGGCTGACGACTTTTAGCACATGCATCTTGTGTATTTGAGTAGAATGAAGGTTTTTGACACATCTACACCGAGCAGTGCACTCAGAACCGTTCGAAACACGCGATATCACGATTTTGGTGATCTTCGATTTTTCGTTCGCCACAGTTGTGGCAGACGACTTCTAACGCATGGATAATGTGCATTTGAGTAGAATAAAGGTTTTTCATACATTTACACCGAGCTGTGCTCTCAGAAACGTTCGAAACACGCGATATTACGATTTTGGTGATCCTCGGTTTTTCGTTTTCCACAGCTGTGGATTACGACTTTTAACACATGGATTTTGTGTATTTGAGTAGAATGAAGGTTTTTGACACATTTACACCGAGCTGTGTTCTCAGAATCGCTCGAAACTCGCGATATCACGATTTTGGTTTTCGTCGATTTTTCGTTCGCCACAGATGTGCCAGACGACTTTTAACGCATGAATATTGTGCATTTGAGCAGAATGAAGGTTTTTGACACATTTACACCGAGTTGTGCTCTCAGAAACGCTCGAAACACGCGATATCACGATTTTAGTGTTCTTCAATGTTTCATTCGCCACTGCTGTGCCAGACAAATTTTAACACATGGATTTTGTGTATTTGAGTAGAATGAAAGTTTTTGACACATTTACACCGAGCTGTGTTCTCAGAATCGCTCGAAACTCGCGATATCACGATTTTGGTTTTCGTCTATTTTTCGTTCGCCACAGATGTGCCAGACGACTTTTAACGTATGGATATTGTGCATTTGAGCAGAATGAAGGTTTTTGACACATTTACACCGAGCTGTGCTCTCAGAAACGCTCGAAACACGCGATATCACGATTTTGGTGTTCGTCGATTTTTCGTTCGCCACAGCTGTGGCTGACGACTTTTAACACATGGATCTTGTGTGTTTGAGTAGAATGAAGGTTTTTGACACATCTACACCGAGCTGTGCACTCAGAACCGTTCGAAACACGCAATATCACGATTTTGGTGTTCTTCAATGTTTCGTTCGCCACAGATGTGCCAGACGACTTTTAACGCATGAATATTGTGCATTTGAGCAGAATGAAGGTTTTTGACACATTTACACCGAGTTGTGCTCTCAGAAACGCTCGAAACACGCGATATCACGATTTTAGTGTTCTTCAATGTTTCATTCGCCACTGCTGTGCCAGACAACTTTTAACACATGGATTTTGTGTATTTGAGTAGAATGAAGGTTTTTGACACATTTACACCGAGCTGTGTTCTCAGAATCGCTCGAAACTCGCGATATCACGATTTTGGTTTTCGTCGATTTTTCGTTCGCCACAGATGTGCCAGACGACTTTTAACGCATGGATATTGTGCATTTGAGCAGAATGAAGGTTTTTGACACATTTACAACGAGCTGTGCTCTCAGAAACGCTCGAAACACGCGAGATCACGATTTTAGTGTTCTTCAATGTTTCATTCGCCACAGCTGTGGCTGACGACTTTTAACACATGGATCTTGTGTGTTTGAGTAGAATGAAGGTTTTTGACACATCTACACCGAGCTGTGCACTCAGAATCGCTCGAAACTCGCGATATCACGATTTTGGTTTTCGTCGATTTTTCGTTCGCCACAGATGTGCCAGACGACTTTTAACGCATGGATATTGTGCATTTGAGCAGAATGAAGGTTTTTGACACATTTACACCGAGCTGTGCTCTCAGAAACGCTCGAAACACGCGATATCACGATTTTGGTGTTCGTCGATTTTTCGTTCGCCACAGCTGTGCCAGACGACTTTTAACGCATGGATTTTGTGCATTTGAGCAGAATGAAGGTTTTTGAAACACTTACACCGAGCTGTGCTCTCAGAAATGCACGAAACACGCGATATCACGATTTTGGTGTTCGTCGATTTTTCGTTCGCCACAGCAGTGGCAGGCGACTTTTAACGCATGGATATTGTGCATTTGAGTAGAATGAAGGTTTTTTACACATTTACACCGAGCTGTGCTCTCAGAAACGCTCGAAACACGCGATATCACGATTTTGGTGTTCGTCGATTTTTCGTTCGCCACAGATGTGCCAGACGACTTTTAACGCATGGATAATGTGCATTTGAGTAGAATGAAGGTTCTACATACATTTACACCGAGCTGTGCTCTCAGAAACGCTCGAAACACGCGATATCACGATTTTGGTGATCTTCAATGTTTCGTTCGCCACGGCTGTGCCAGACAACTTTTTACACATGGATCTTGTGTATTTGAGTAGAATGAAGGTTTTTGACGCATTTACACCGAGCTGTGCTCTCAGAAACGCACGACACACGCGATATCTCGATTTTTGTGTTCGGCGATTTTTCGTTCGCCACGGCGGTGGCAGACGGCTTTTAACGCCTGGATCTTGTGTGTTTGAGTAGAATGACGGTTTTTGACACATTTACACCGAGCTATGCTCTCAGAAATGCTCGAAACACGCGAGATCACGATTTTAGTGTTCTTCAATGTTTCATTCGCCACTGCTGTGGCAGACAACTTTTAACACATGGATTTTGTGCATTTGAGCAGAATGAAGGTTTTTGACGCACTTACACCGAGCTGTGCTCTCAGAAACGCACGAAACACGCGATATCACGATTTTAGTGTTCTTCAATGTTTCATTCGCCACAGTTGTGCCAGACGACTTTTAAAGCATGAATATTGTGCATTTGAGTAGAATGAAGGTTTTTCATACATTTACACAGAGAGCACAGTCGAGCTGTGCTCTCAGAATCGATCGAAACACGCGATATCACGATTTTGGTGTTCGTCGATTTTTCGTTCGCCACAGCTGTGCCAGACAACTTTTAACACATGGATTTTGTGTATTTGAGTAGAATAAAGGTTTTTGACACATTTACACCGAGCTGTGCTCTCAGAAACGCTCGAAACACGCGATATCACGATTTTGGTGTTCTTCAATGTTTCGTTCGCCACAGCTGTGCCAGACAACTTTTAACACATGGATCTTGTGTATTTGAGTAGAATGAAGGTTTTTGACACATTTACACCGATCTGTGCTCTCAGAAACGCTCGAAATACGCGATATCGCGATTTTGGTGTTCGTCGATTTTTCGTTCGCCACAGCTGTGCCAAACAACTTTTAACGCATGGATATTGTGCATTTGAGTAGAATGAAGGTTTCTGACATATTTATACCGAGCTGTGCTCTCAGAAAAGCTCGAAACACGCGATATCACGATTTTGGTGTTCTTCGATTTTTCGTTCGCCACATTTGTGGCAGACGACTTTTAACGCATGGATAATGTGCATTTGAGTTGAATGAAGGTTTTTCATACATTTACACCGAGCTGTGCTCTCAGAAACGCTCTAAACACGCGATATCACGATTTTGGTACTGTTCAAAGTTTCGTTCGCCACTGCTGTGCCAGACAACTTGTAACACATGGATCTTGTGTATTTGAGTTTCTACTCAAACCTTCATTCTTGAAGGTTTTTGACACATTTGCACCGAGCTGTGCTCTCAGAAACGCTCGAAACACGCGTTATCACGATTTTGGTGATCCTCGATGTTTCGTTCTCCACAGCTGTGCCTGACGACTTTTGAGGCATGGATATTGTGCATTTGAGTAGAATGAAGGTTTTTGACACATCTACACCGAGCAGTGCACTCAGAACCGTTCGAAACACGCGATATCACGATTTTGGTGCTGTTCAAAGTTTCGTTCGCCACAGCTGTGCCAGACAACTTTTAGCACATGGATCTTGTGTATTTGAGTAGAATGAAGGTTTTTGACACATTTACACCGAGCTGTGCTCTCAGAAACGCTCGAAACACGCGATATCACGATTTTGGTGATCTTCAATGTTTCGTTCGCCACGGCGGTGGCAGACAACTTTTAACACATGGAACTTGTGTATTTGAGTAGAGTGAAGGTTTTTGACACATTTACACCGAGCTATGCTCTCAGGAACGCTCGAAACACGAGATATCTCGATTTTGGTACTGTTCAAAGTTTCGTTCTCCACTGCTGTGTCAGACAACTTGTAACACATGGATCTTGTGTATTTGAGTAGAATGAAGGTATTTGACACGTTTACACCGAGCTGTGCTCTCAGAAACGCTCGAAACACGCGATATCACGATTTTGGTGTTCTTCAATGTTTCGTTCGCCACGGCTGTGGCAGACAACGTTTAACACATGGATCTTGTGTATTTCAGTAGAATGAAGATTTTTGACACATTTACACCGAGCTGTGCTCTCAGAAACGCTCGAAACACGCTATATCACGATTTTGGTGATCTTCGATTTTTCGTTCGCCACAGTTGTGGCAGACGACTTCTAACGCATGGATAATGTGCATTTGACTAGAATAAAGGTTTTTCATACATTTACACCGAGCTGTGCTCTCAGAAACGCTCGAAACACGCGATATCACGATTTTGGTGTTCGTCGATTTTTCGTTAGACACAGCTGTGCCAGACGACTTTTAACGCATGAATATTCTGTATTTGAGCAGAATGATGGTTTTTTACACATTTACACCGAGCTGTGCTCTCAGAAACGCTCGAAACACGCGATATCACGATTTTGGTGTTCTTCGATTTTTCGTTCGCCACATTTGGATAATGTGCATTTGAGTAGAATGAAGGTTTTTCATACATTCACACCGAGCTGTGCTCTCAGAAACGCTCGGAACACGAGATATCTCGATTTTGGTACTGTTCAAAGTTTCGTTCGCCACTGCTGTGCCAGACAACTTGTAACACATGGATCTTGTGTATTTGAGTAGAATGAAGGTTTTTGACACATTTACACCGAGCTGTGCTCTCAGAAACGCTCGAAACACGCGATATCACGATTTTGGTGATCTTCAATGTTTCGTTCGCCACGGCTGTGGCAGTCAACTTTTAACACATGGATCTTGTGTGTTTGAGCAGAATGAAGGTTTTTGACACATTCACACCGAGCTGTGCTCTCGGAAACGCTCGGAACATGCGATATCACGATTTTGGTGTTCGTCGATTTTTCATTCGCCACATTCGTAGCAGACGACTTTTAAAGCATGGATCTTGTGTGTTTGAGCAGAATGAAGGTTTATGACGCATTCACATCGAGCTGTGCTCTCAGAAACGCTCGAAACATGCGATATCACGATTTTGGTGTTCATCGATTTTTCATTCGCCACAGCTGTGGCAGACGACTTTTAACGCATGAATATTGTGCATTTGAGTAGAATGAAGATTTTTGACACATTTACACCGAACTATGCTCTCAGGAACACTCGAAACACGCGATATCACGATTTTGGTGTTCTTCGATTTTTCGTTCGCCACATTTGTGGCAGACGACTTTTAACGCATGGATATTGTGGATTTGAGTAGAATGAAGGTTTTTGACACATTTACACCGAGCTGTGCTCTCAGAAACGCTCGAAACAATCGAGATCACGATTTTGGTGATCCTCGATGTTTCGTTCTCCACAGCTGTGACTGACGACTTTTGATTCATGGATATTGTGCATTTGAGTAGAATGAAGGTTTTTGACACATTTACACCGAACTGTGCTCTCAGAAACGCTCGAAACACGCGATATCACGATTTCGGTGTTCGTCGATTTTCGTTCGCCACAGCAGTGGCAGACAACTTTTAACACATGGATTTTGTGCATTTGAGCAGAATGAAGGTTTTTGACACACTTACACCGAGCTGTGCTCTCAGAAACGCACGAAACACGCGATATCACGATTTTAGTGTTCTTCAATGTTTCATTCGCCACAGCTGTGCGAGACGACTTTTAAAGCATGAATATCGTGCATTTGAGTAGAATGAAGGTTTTTCATACATTTACACCGAGCTGTGCTCTCAGAATCGATCGAAACACGCGATATCACGATTTTGGTGTTCGTCGATTTTTCGTTCGCCACAGCTGTGCCAGACGACTTTTAACGCATGAATATTGTGCATTTGAGCAGAATGAAGGTTTTTGACACATTTACACCGAGCTGTGCTCTCAGAAACGCTCGAAACACGCGAGATCACGATTTTAGTGTTCTTCAATGTTTCATTCGCCACTGCTGTGCCAGACAACTTTTAACACATTTATTTTGTGTATTTGAGTAGAATGAAGGTTTTTGACACATTTACACCGAGCTGTGCTCTCAGAAACGCTCGAAACACGCGATATCACGATTTTGATGATCCTCGATTTTTCGTTCTCCACAGCTGTGCCTGACGACTTTTGACGCATGGATATTGTGCATTTGAGTAGAATGAAGGTTTTTGACACATCTACACCGAGCAGTGCACTCAGAACCGTTCGAAACACGCGATATCACGATTTTGGTGCTGTTCAAAGTTTCGTTCGCCACAGCTGTGCCAGACAACTTTTAGCACATGGATCTTGTGTATTTGAGTAGAATGAAGGTTTTTGACACATTTACACCGAGCTGTGCTCTCAGAAACGCTCGAAACTCGCGATATCACGATTTTGGTGATCTTCAATGTTTCGTTCGCCACGGCTGTGCCAGACAACTTTTAACACATGGATCTTGTGTATTTGAGCCGAATGAAGGTTTTTTACACATTTACACCGAGCTGTGCTCTCTGAAACGCTCGAAACACGCGATATCACGATTTTGGTGTTCGTCGATTTTTCGTTCGCCACAGCTGTGCCAGACGACTTTTAAAGCATGGATCTTGTGTATTTGAGTATAGTGAATGTTTTTGACACATTTACACCGAACTGTGCTCTCAGAAACGCTCGAAACACGCGATATCACGATTTTGGTGTTCTTCAATGTTTCGTTCGCCACGGCTGTGGCAGACAACTTTTAACACATGGATCGTGTGTATTTGAGTAGAGTGAATGTTTTTGACACATTTACACCGAACTGTGCTCTCAGAAACGCTCGAAACACGCGATATCACGATTTTGGTGTTCTTCAATGTTTCGTTCGCCACGGCTGTGGCAGACAACTTTTAACACATGGATCTTGTGTATTTGAGTAGAGTGAATGTTTTTGACACATTTACACCGAACTGTGCTCTCAGAAACTCTCGAAACACGCGATATCACGATTTTGGTGTTCGTCGATTTTTCGTTCGCCACAGCTGTGCCAGACAACTTTTAACACATGGATCTTGTGTATTTGAGTAGAGTGAAGGTTTTTGACACATTTACACCGAACTGTGCTCTCAGAAACGCTCGAAACACGCGATATCACGATTTTGGTGTTCTTCAATGTTTCGTTCGCCACAGCTGTGCCAGACAACTTTTAACACATGGATCTTGTGTATTTGAGTAGAATGAAGGTTTTTGACACATTTACACCGATCTGTGCTCTCAGAAACGCTCGAAATACGCGATATCGCGATTTTGGTGTTCGTCGATTTTTCGTTCGCCACAGCTGTGCCAAACAACTTTTAACGCATGGATATTGTGCATTTGAGTAGAATGAAGGTTTCTGACATATTTATACCGAGCTGTGCTCTCAGAAAAGCTCGAAACACGCGATATCACGATTTTGGTGTTCTTCGATTTTTCGTTCGCCACATTTGTGGCAGACGACTTTTAACGCATGGATAATGTGCATTTGAGTTGAATGAAGGTTTTTCATACATTTACACCGAGCTGTGCTCTCAGAAACGCTCTAAACACGCGATATCACGATTTTGGTACTGTTCAAAGTTTCGTTCGCCACTGCTGTGCCAGACAACTTGTAACACATGGATCTTGTGTATTTGAGTTTCTACTCAAACCTTCATTCTTGAAGGTTTTTGACACATTTGCACCGAGCTGTGCTCTCAGAAACGCTCGAAACATGCGTTATCACGATTTTGGTGATCCTCGATGTTTCGTTCTCCACAGCTGGGCCTGACGACTTTTGAGGCATGGATATTGTGCATTTGAGTAGAATGAAGGTTTTTGACACATCTACACCGAGCAGTGCACTCAGAACCGTTCGAAACACGCGATATCACGATTTTGGTGCTGTTCAAAGTTTCGTTCGCCACAGCTGTGCCAGACAACTTTTAGCACATGGATCTTGTGTATTTGAGTAGAATGAAGGTTTTTGACACATTTACACCGAGCTGTGCTCTCAGAAACGCTCGAAACACGCGATATCACGATTTTGGTGTTCTTCAATGTTTCGTTCGCCACGGCTGTGGCAGACAACGTTTAACACATGGATCTTGTGTATTTGAGTAGAATGAAGATTTTTGACACATTTACACCGAGCTGTGCTCTCAGAAACGCTCGAAACACGCGATATCACGATTTTGGTGATCTTCGATTTTTCGTTCGCCACAGTTGTGGCAGACGACTTCTAACGCATGGATAATGTGCATTTGAGTAGAATAAAGGTTTTTCATACATTTACACCGAGCTGTGCTCTCAGAAACGTTCGAAACACGCGAGATCACGATTTTGGTGATCCTCGATGTTTCGTTCTCCACAGCTGAGACTGACGACTTTTGATTCATGGATATTGTGCATTTGAGTAGAATGAAGGTTTTTGACACATATACACCGAGCTGTGCTCTCAGAAACGCTCGAAACACGCGATATCACGATTTTGGTGATCTTCAATGTTTCGTTCGCCACGGCTGTGGCAGAAAACTTTTAACACATGGATATTGTGCATTTGAGTAGAATGAAGGTTTCTGACACATTTATACCGAGCTGTGCTCTCAGAAACGCTCGAAACACGCGATATCACGATTTTGGTGTTCTTCGATTTTTCGTTCGCCACATTTGTGGCAGACGACTTTTAACGCATGGATAATGTGCACTTGAGTTGAATGAAGGTTTTTCATACATTTACACCGAGCTGTGCTCTCAGAAACGCTCTAAACACGCGATATCACGATTTTGGTACTGTTCAAAGTTTCGTTCGCCACTGCTGTGCCAGACAACTTGTAACACATGGATCTTGTGTATTTGAGTTTCTACTCAAACCTTCATTCTTGAAGGTTTTTGACACATTTACACCGAGCTGTGCTCTCAGAAACGCTCGAAACACGCGTTATCACGATTTTGGTGATCCTCGATGTTTCGTTCTCCACAGCTGTGCCTGACGACTTTTGAGGCATGGATATTGTGCATTTGAGTAGAATGAAGGTTTTTGACACATTTACACCGAGCTGGCTCTCAGAAACGCTCGAAACACGCGATATCACGATTTTGGTGATCTTTAATGTTTCGTTCGCCACGGCGGTGGCAGACAACTTTTAACACATGGATCTTGTGTATTTGAGTAGAGTGAAGGTTTTTGACACATTTACACCGAACTGTGCTCTCAGAAACGCTCGAAACACGCGATATCACGATTTTGGTGTTCGTCGATTTTTCGTTCGCCACAGCTGTGGCTGACGACTTTTAACACATGGATCTTGTGTGTTTGAGTAGAATGAAGGTTTTTGACATATCTACACCGAGATGTGCACTCAGAACCGTTCGAAACACGCAATATCACGATTTTGGTGCTGTTCAAAGTTTCGTTCGCCGCAGCTGTGCCAGACAACTTTTAATACATGTATATTGTGCATTTGAGTAGAATGAAGGTTTTTGACACATTTACACCGAGCTGTGCTCTCAGAAACGCTCGAAACACGCGATATCACGATTTTGGTGATCTTCAATGTTTCGTTCGCCACGGCTGTGGCACATGTGGCTTTTAACACATGGATCTTGTGTGTTTGAGCCGAATGAAGGTTTTTTACACATTTACACCGAGCTGTGCTCTCTGAAACGCTCGAAACACGCGATACGATTTTGGTGTTCGTCGATTTTTCGTTCGCCACAGCTGTGCCAGACGACTTTTAACGCATGAATATTGTGCATTTGAGCAGAATGAAGGAATTTGACACATTAACACCGAGCTGTGCTCTCAGAAACGCTCGAAACACGCGAGATCACGATTTTAGTGTTCTTCAATGTTTCATTCGCCACTGCTGTGCCAGACAACTTTTAACGCGTGGATCCTGTGTGTTTGAGTAGAATGAAGGTTTTTTACACATTTACACCGAGCTGTGCTCTCAGAAACGCTCGAAACAATCGAGATCACGATTTTGGTGATCCTCGATGTTTCGTTCTCCACAGCTGTGACTGACGACTTTTGATTCATGGATATTGTGCATTTGAGTAGAATGAAGGTTCTTCATACATTTACACCGAGCTGTGCTCTCAGAAAGGCTCGAAACACGCGATATCACGATTTTTCGTTCTCCACAGCTGTGCCTGACGACTTTTGACGCATGGATATTGTGCATTTGAGTAGAATGAAGGTTTTTGACACATTTACACCGAACTGTACTCTCGGAAACGCTCGAAACACGCGATATCACGATTTTGGTGTTCGTCGATTTTTCGTTCGCCACGGCGGTGGCAGACGGCTTTTAACGCCTGGATCTTGTGTGTTTGAGTAGAATGACGGTTTTTGACACATTTACACCGAGCTGTGCTCTCAGAAACGCTCGAAACACGCGATATCACGATTTTGGTTTTCGTCGATTTTTCGGTCGCCACAGATGTGCCAGACGACTTTTAACGCATGGATATTGTGCATTTGAGCAGAATGAAGGTTTTTGACACATTTACACCGAGCTGTGCTCTCAGAAACGCACGAAACACCCGACATCACGATTTTGGTGCTGTTCAAAGTTTCGTTCGCCTCAGCTGTGCCAGACAACTTTTAACACATGGATATTGTGCATTTGAGTAGAATGAAGGTTTTTAACACATTTACACCGAGCTGTGCTCTCAGAAACGCTCGAAACACGCGATATCACGATTTTGGTTTTCGTCGATTTTTCGTTCGCCACAGATGTGCCAGACGACTTTTAACGTATGGATAATGTGCATTTGAGTAGAATGAAGGTTTTTCATACATTTACACCGAGCTGTGCTCTCAGAAACGCTCGAAACACGCGATATCACGATTTTGATGATCCTCGATTTTTCGTTCTCCACAGCTGTGCCGGACGACTTTTGACGCATGGATATTGTGCATTTGAGTAGAATGAAGGTTTTTGACACATTTACACCGAGCTGTGCTCTGAGAAACGCTCGAAACACGCGAGATCACGATTTTGGTGATCCTCGATGTTTCGTTCTCCACAGCTGAGACTGACGACTTTTGATTCATGGATATTGTGCATTTGAGTAGAATGAAGGTTTTTGACACATATACACCGAGCTGTGCTCTCAGAAACGCTCGAAACACGCGATATCACGATTTTGGTGATCTTCAATGTTTCGTTCGCCACGGCTGTGCCAGACAACTTTTAACACATGGATCTTGTGTATTTGAGCAGAATGAAGGTTTTTGACACATTTACACCGAGCTGTGCTCTCAGAATCGCTCGAAACTCGCGATATCACGATTTTGGTTTTCGTCGATTTTTTGTTCGCCACTGATGTGCCAGACGACTTTTAACGCATGGATATTGTGCATTTGAGCAGAATGAAGGTTTTTGACACATTTACACCGAGCTGTGCTCTCAGAAACGCTCGAAACACGCGATATCACGATTTTGGTGATCTTCAATGTTTCGTTCGCCACGGCTGTGGCAGACAAATTTTAACACATGGATCTTGTGTGTTTGAGCCGAATGAAGGTTTTTTACACATTTACACCGAGCTGTGCTCTCTGAAACGCTCGAAACACGAGATATCACGATTTTGGTGTTCGTCGATTTTTCGTTCGCCACAGAAGTGGCAGACGACTTTTAACGCATGGATATTGTGCATTTGAGTAGAATGAAGGTTTTTTACACATTTACACCGAGCTGTGCTCTCAGAAACGCTCGAAACACGCGATATCACGATTCTGGTGTTCGTCGATTTTTCGTTCGCCATAGCTGTGGCTGACGACTTGTAACACATGGATCTTGTGTGTTTGAGTAGAATGAAGGTTTTTCATACATTTACACCGAGCTGTGCTCTCAGAAACGCTCGAAACACGCGATATCACGATTTTGGTGTTCCTCGATTTTTCGTTCTCCACAGCTGTGGATGACGACTTTTGACGCATGGATATCGTGCATTTGAGTAGAATGAAGGTTTTTGACACATTTACACCGAGCTGTGCTCTCAGAAACGCTCGAAACACGCGATATCACGATTTTGGTGATCTTCAATGTTTCGTTCGCCACGGCTGTGGCAGACAACTTTTAACACATGGATCTTGTGTGTTTGAGCAGAATGAAGGTTTTTGACACATTTACACCGAGCTGTGCTCTCAGAAACGCTCGAAACACGCGATATCACGATTTTGGTGATCTTCAATGTTTCGTTCGCCACAGCTGTGCCAGACGACTTTTAACGCATGGATATTGTGCATTTGAGTAGAATGAAGGTTCTTCATACATTTACACCGAGCTGTGCTCTCAGAAACGATCGAAACACGCGATATCACGATTTTTCGTTCTCCACAGCTGTGCCTGACGACTTTTGACGCATGGATATTGTGCATTTGAGTAGAATGAAGGTTTTTGAAACATTTACACCGAACTGTACTCTCGGAAACGCTCGAAACACGCGATATCACGATTTTGGTGTTCGTCGATTTTTCGTTCGCCACGGCGGTGGCAGACGGCTTTAACGCCTGGATCTTGTGTGTTTGAGTAGAATGACGGTTTTTGACACATTTACACGGAGCTGTGCTCTCAGAAACGCTCGAAACACGCGATATCACGATTTTCCGTTCTCCACAGCTGTGCCTGACGACTTTTGACGCATGGATATTGTGCATTTGAGTAGAATGAAGGTTTTTGACACATTTACACCGAACTGTACTCTCGGAAACGCTCGAAACACGCGATATCACGATTTTGGTGTTCGTCGATTTTTCGTTCGCCACGGCGGTGGCAGACGGCTTTTAACGCCTGGATCTTGTGTGTTTGAGTAGAATGACGGTTTTTGACACATTTACACCGAGCTGTGCTCTCAGAAACGCTCGAAACACGCGATATCACGATTTTGGTGCTGTTCAAAGTTTCGTTCGCCTCAGCTGTGCCAGACAACTTTTAACACATGGATATTGTGCATTTGAGTAGAATGAAGGTTTTTAACACATTTACACCGAGCTGTGCTCTCAGAAACGCTCGAAACACGCGATATCACGATTTTGGTTTTCGTCGATTTTTCGTTCGCCACAGATGTGCCAGACGACTTTTAACGTATGGATAATGTGCATTTGAGTAGAATGAAGGTTTTTCATACATTTACACCGAGCTGTGCTCTCAGAAACGCTCGAAACACGCGATATCACGATTTTGATGATCCTCGATTTTTCGTTCTCCACAGCTGTGCCGGACGACTTTTGACGCATGGATATTGTGCATTTGAGTAGAATGAAGGTTTTTGACACATTTACACCGAGCTGTGCTCTGAGAAACGCTCGAAACACGCGAGATCACGATTTTGGTGATCCTCGATGTTTCGTTCTCCACAGCTGAGACTGACGACTTTTGATTCATGGATATTGTGCATTTGAGTAGAATGAAGGTTTTTGACACATATACACCGTGCTGTGCTCTCAGAAACGCTCGAAACACGCGATATCACGATTTTGGTGATCTTCAATGTTTCGTTCGCCACGGCTGTGCCAGACAACTTTTAACACATGGATCTTGTGTATTTGAGCAGAATGAAGGTTTTTGACACATTTACACCGAGCTGTGCTCTCAGAATCGCTCGAAACTCGCGATATCACGATTTTGGTTTTCGTCGATTTTTTGTTCGCCACAGATGTGCCAGACGACTTTTAACGCATGGATATTGTGCATTTGAGCAGAATGAAGGTTTTTGACACATTTACACCGAGCTGTGCTCTCAGAAACGCTCGAAACACGCGATATCACGATTTTGGAGATCTTCAATGTTTCGTTCGCCACGGCTGTGGCAGACAAATTTTAACACATGGATCTTGTGTGTTTGAGCCGAATGAAGGTTTTTTACACATTTACACCGAGCTGTGCTCTCTGAAACGCTCGAAACACGAGATATCACGATTTTGGTGTTCGTCGATTTTTCGTTCGCCACAGAAGTGGCAGACGA
Source organism: Pimpla rufipes (assembly GCA_963932165.1). Taxonomy (NCBI): domain Eukaryota; kingdom Metazoa; phylum Arthropoda; class Insecta; order Hymenoptera; family Ichneumonidae; genus Pimpla; species Pimpla rufipes. The sequence continues at coordinate 189,282 of CAWVQF010000037.1, forward strand.
CTTTTAACGCATGGATATTGTGCATTTGAGTAGAATGAAGGTTTTTTACACATTTACACCGAGCTGTGCTCTCAGAAACGCTCGAAACACGCGATATCACGATTCTGGTGTTCGTCGATTTTTCGTTCGCCATAGCTGTGGCTGACGACTTGTAACACATGGATCTTGTGTGTTTGAGTAGAATGAAGGTTTTTCATACATTTACACCGAGCTGTGCTCTCAGAAACGCTCGAAACACGCGATATCACGATTTTGGTGTTCCTCGATTTTTCGTTCTCCACAGCTGTGGATGACGACTTTTGACGCATGGATATCGTGCATTTGAGTAGAATGAAGGTTTTTGACACATTTACACCGAGCTGTGCTCTCAGAAACGCTCGAAACACGCGATATCACGATTTTGGTGATCTTCAATGTTTCGTTCGCCACGGCTGTGGCAGACAACTTTTAACACATGGATCTTGTGTGTTTGAGCAGAATGAAGGTTTTTGACACATTTACACCGAGCTGTGCTCTCAGAAACGCTCGAAACACGCGATATCACGATTTTGGTGATCTTCAATGTTTCGTTCGCCACGGCTGTGGCAGACAACTTTTAACACATGGATTTTGTGTATTTGAGTAGAATGAAGGTTTTTCATACATTTACACCGAGCTGTGCTCTCAGAAACGATCGAAACACGCGATATCACTATTTTGGTGTTCGTCGATTTTTCGTTCGCCACAGCTGTGCCAGACGACTTTTAACGCATGGATATTGTGCATTTGAGTAGAATGAAGGTTTTTTTACACATTTACACCGAGCTGTGCTCTCAGAAACGCTCGAAACAATCGAGATCACGATTTTGGTGATCCTCGATGTTTCGTTCTCCACAGCTGTGACTGACGACTTTTGATTCATGGATATTGTGCATTTGAGTAGAATGAAGGTTCTTCATACATTTACACCGAGCTGTGCTCTCAGAAAGCCTCGAAACACGCGATATCACGATTTTTCGTTCTCCACAGCTGTGCCTGACGACTTTTGACGCATGGATATTGTGCATTTGAGTAGAATGAAGGTTTTTGAAACATTTACACCGAACTGTACTCTCGGAAACGCTCGAAACACGCGATATCACGATTTTGGTGTTCGTCGATTTTTCGTTCGCCACGGCGGTGGCAGACGGCTTTTAACGCCTGGATCTTGTGTGTTTGAGTAGAATGACGGTTTTTGACACATTTACACCGAGCTGTGCTCTCAGAAACGCTCGAAACACGCGATATCACGATTTTGGTTTTCGTCGATTTTTCGGTCGCCACAGATGTGCCAGACGACTTTTAACGCATGGATATTGTGCATTTGAGCAGAATGAAGGTTTTTGACACATTTACACCGAGCTGTGCTCTCAGAAACGCTCGAAACACCCGACATCACGATTTTGGTGCTGTTCAAAGTTTCGTTCGCCTCAGCTGTGCCAGACAACTTTTAACACATGGATATTGTGCATTTGAGTAGAATGAAGGTTTTTAACACATTTACACCGAGCTGTGCTCTCAGAAACGCTCGAAACACGCGATATCACGATTTTGGTTTTCGTCGATTTTTCGTTCGCCACAGATGTGCCAGACGACTTTTAACGTATGGATAATGTGCATTTGAGTAGAATGAAGGTTTTTCATACATTTACACCGAGCTGTGCTCTCAGAAACGCTCGAAACACGCGATATCACGATTTTGATGATCCTCGATTTTTCGTTCTCCACAGCTGTGCCGGACGACTTTTGACGCATGGATATGGTGCATTTGAGTAGAATGAAGGTTTTTGACACATTTACACCGAGCTGTGCTCTGAGAAACGCTCGAAACACGCGAGATCACGATTTTGGTGATCCTCGATGTTTCGTTCTCCACAGCTGAGACTGACGACTTTTGATTCATGGATATTGTGCATTTGAGTAGAATGAAGGTTTTTGACACATATACACCGAGCTGTGCTCTCAGAAACGCTCGAAACACGCGATATCACGATTTTGGTGATCTTCAATGTTTCGTTCGCCACGGCTGTGCCAGACAACTTTTAACACATGGATCTTGTGTATTTGAGCAGAATGAAGGTTTTTTACACATTTACACCGAGCTGTGCTCTCAGAATCGCTCGAAACTCGCGATATCACGATTTTGGTTTTCGTCGATTTTTTGTTCGCCACAGATGTGCCAGACGACTTTTAACGCATGGATATTGTGCATTTGAGCAGAATGAAGGTTTTTGACACATTTACACCGAGCTGTGCTCTCAGAAACGCTCGAAACACGCGATATCACGATTTTGGTGATCTTCAATGTTTCGTTCGCCACGGCTGTGGCAGACAAATTTTAACACATGGATCTTGTGTGTTTGAGCCGAATGAAGGTTTTTTTCACATTTACACCGAGCTGTGCTCTCTGAAACGCTCGAAACACGCGATATCACGATTTTGGTGTTCGTCGATTTTTCGTTCGCCACAGCTGTGCCAGACAACTTTTAACACATGCATTTTGTGTATTTGAGTAGAATGAAGGTTTTTGACACATTTACACCGAGCTGTGCTCTCAGAAACGCACGAAACACGCGATATCACGATTTTAGTGTTCTTCATTGTTTCATTCGCCACAGCTGTGTCAGACGACTTTTAAAGCATGAATATTGTGCATTTGAGTAGAATGAAGGTTTTTCATACATTTACACCGAGCTGTGCTCTCAGAATCGATCGAAACACGCGATATCACGATTTTGGTGTTCGTCGATTTTTCGTTCGCCACAGCTGTGCCAGACGACTTTTAACGCATGGATATTGTGCATTTGAGTAGAATGAAGGTTTTTTACACATTTACACCGAGCTGTGCTCTCTGAAACGCTCGAAACACGCGATATCACGATTTTGGTGATCCTCGATTTTTCGTTCTCCACAGCTGTGCCTGACGACTTTTGACGCATGGATATTGTGCATTTGAGTAGAATGAATTTTTTTGACACATTTACACCGAGCTGTGCTCTCAGAAACGCTCTAAACACGCGATATCACGATTTTGGTACTGTTCAAAGTTTCGTTCGCCACTGCTGTGCCATACAACTTGTAACACATGGATCTTGTGTATTTGAGTTTCTACTCAAACCTTCATTCTTGAAGGTTTTTGACACATTTACACCGAGCTGTGCTCTCAGAAACGCTCGAAACACGCGTTATCACGATTTTGGTGATCCTCGATGTTTCGTTCTCCACAGCTGTGCCTGACGACTTTTGAGGCATGGATATTGTGCATTTGAGTAGAATGAAGGTTTTTGACACATTTTCACCGAGCTGTGCTCTCAGAAACGCTCGAAACACGCGATATCACGATTTTGGTGATCTTTAATGTTTCGTTCGCCACCGCGGTGGCAGACAACTTTTAACACATGGATCTTGTGCATTTGAGTAGAATGAAGGTTTTTAACACATTTACACCGAGCTGTGCTCTCAGAAACGCTCGAAACACGCGATATCACGATTTTGGTTTTCGTCGATTTTTCGTTCGCCACAGATGTGCCAGACGACTTTTAACGTATGGATAATGTGCATTTGAGTAGAATGAAGGTTTTTCATACATTTACACCGAGCTGTGCTCTCAGAAACGCTCGAAACACGCGATATCACGATTTTGATGATCCTCGATTTTTCGTTCTCCACAGCTGTGCCGGACGACTTTTGACGCATGGATATTGTGCATTTGAGTAGAATGAAGGTTTTTGACACATTTACACCGAGCTGTGCTCTGAGAAACGCTCGAAACACGCGAGATCACGATTTTGGTGATCCTCGATGTTTCGTTCTCCACAGCTGAGACTGACGACTTTTGATTCATGGATATTGTGCATTTGAGTAGAATGAAGGTTTTTGACACATATACACCGAGCTGTGCTCTCAGAAACGCTCGAAACACGCGATATCACGATTTTGGTGATCTTCAATGTTTCGTTCGCCACGGCTGTGCCAGACAACTTTTAACACATGGATCTTGTGTATTTGAGCAGAATGAAGGTTTTTGACACATTTACACCGAGCTGTGCTCTCAGAATCGCTCGAAACTCGCGATATCACGATTTTGGTTTTCGTCGATTTTTTGTTCGCCACAGATGTGCCAGACGACTTTTAACGCATGGATATTGTGCATTTGAGCAGAATGAAGGTTTTTGACACATTTACACCGAGCTGTGCTCTCAGAAACGCTCGAAACACGCGATATCACGATTTTGGAGATCTTCAATGTTTCGTTCGCCACGGCTGTGGCAGACAAATTTTAACACATGGATCTTGTGTGTTTGAGCCGAATGAAGGTTTTTTACACATTTACACCGAGCTGTGCTCTCTGAAACGCTCGAAACACGAGATATCACGATTTTGGTGTTCGTAGATTTTTCGTTCGCCACAGAAGTGGCAGACGACTTTTAACGCATGGATATTGTGCATTTGAGTAGAATGAAGGTTTTTTACACATTTACACCGAGCTGTGCTCTCAGAAACGCTCGAAACACGCGATATCACGATTCTGGTGTTCGTCGATTTTTCGTTCGCCATAGCTGTGGCTGACGACTTGTAACACATGGATCTTTTGTGTTTGAGTAGAATGAAGGTTTTTCATACATTTACACCGAGCTGTGCTCTCAGAAACGCTCGAAACACGCGATATCACGATTTTGGTGTTCCTCGATTTTTCGTTCTCCACAGCTGTGGATGACGACTTTTGACGCATGGATATCGTGCATTTGAGTAGAATGAAGGTTTTTGACACATTTACACCGAGCTGTGCTCTCAGAAACGCTCGAAACACGCGATATCACGATTTTGGTGATCTTCAATGTTTCGTTCGCCACGGCTGTGGCAGACAACTTTTAACACATGGATCTTGTGTGTTTGAGCAGAATGAAGGTTTTTGACACATTTACACCGAGCTGTGCTCTCAGAAACGCTCGAAACACGCGATATCACGATTTTGGTGATCTTCAATGTTTCGTTCGCCACGGCTGTGGCAGACAACTTTTAACACATGGATTTTGTGTATTTGAGTAGAATGAAGGTTTTTCATACATTTACACCGAGCTGTGCTCTCAGAAACGATCGAAACACGCGATATCACTATTTTGGTGTTCGTCGATTTTTCGTTCGCCACAGCTGTGCCAGACGACTTTTAACGCATGGATATTGTGCATTTGAGTAGAATGAAGGTTTTTTTACACATTTACACCGAGCTGTGCTCTCAGAAACGCTCGAAACAATCGAGATCACGATTTTGGTGATCCTCGATGTTTCGTTCTCCACAGCTGTGACTGACGACTTTTGATTCATGGATATTGTGCATTTGAGTAGAATGAAGGTTCTTCATACATTTACACCGAGCTGTGCTCTCAGAAAGCCTCGAAACACGCGATATCACGATTTTTCGTTCTCCACAGCTGTGCCTGACGACTTTTGACGCATGGATATTGTGCATTTGAGTAGAATGAAGGTTTTTGAAACATTTACACCGAACTGTACTCTCGGAAACGCTCGAAACACGCGATATCACGATTTTGGTGTTCGTCGATTTTTCGTTCGCCACGGCGGTGGCAGACGGCTTTTAACGCCTGGATCTTGTGTGTTTGAGTAGAATGACGGTTTTTGACACATTTACACCGAGCTGTGCTCTCAGAAACGCTCGAAACACGCGATATCACGATTTTGGTTTTCGTCGATTTTTCGGTCGCCACAGATGTGCCAGACGACTTTTAACGCATGGATATTGTGCATTTGAGCAGAATGAAGGTTTTTGACACATTTACACCGAGCTGTGCTCTCAGAAACGCTCGAAACACCCGACATCACGATTTTGGTGCTGTTCAAAGTTTCGTTCGCCTCAGCTGTGCCAGACAACTTTTAACACATGGATATTGTGCATTTGAGTAGAATGATGGTTTTTAACACATTTACACCGAGCTGTGCTCTCAGAAACGCTCGAAACACGCGATATCACGATTTTGGTTTTCGTCGATTTTTCGTTCGCCACAGATGTGCCAGACGACTTTTAACGTATGGATAATGTGCATTTGAGTAGAATGAAGGTTTTTCATACATTTACACCGAGCTGTGCTCTCAGAAACGCTCGAAACACGCGATATCACGATTTTGATGATCCTCGATTTTTCGTTCTCCACAGCTGTGCCGGACGACTTTTGACGCATGGATATTGTGCATTTGAGTAGAATGAAGGTTTTTGACACATTTACACCGAGCTGTGCTCTGAGAAACGCTCGAAACACGCGAGATCACGATTTTGGTGATCCTCGATGTTTCGTTCTCCACAGCTGAGACTGACGACTTTTGATTCATGGATATTGTGCATTTGAGTAGAATGAAGGTTTTTGACACATATACACCGAGCTGTGCTCTCAGAAACGCTCGAAACACGCGATATCACGATTTTGGTGATCTTCAATGTTTCGTTCGCCACGGCTGTGCCAGACAACTTTTAACACATGGATCTTGTGTATTTGAGCAGAATGAAGGTTTTTGACACATTTACACCGAGCTGTGCTCTCAGAATCGCTCGAAACTCGCGATATCACGATTTTGGTTTTCGTCGATTTTTTGTTCGCCACAGATGTGCCAGACGACTTTTAACGCATGGATATTGTGCATTTGAGCAGAATGAAGGTTTTTGACACATTTACACCGAGCTGTGCTCTCAGAAACGCTCGAAACACGCGATATCACGATTTTGGTGATCTTCAATGTTTCGTTCGCCACGGCTGTGGCAGACAAATTTTAACACATGGATCTTGTGTGTTTGAGCCGAATGAAGGTTTTTTTCACATTTACACCGAGCTGTGCTCTCTGAAACGCTCGAAACACGCGATATCACGATTTTGGTGTTCGTCGATTTTTCGTTCGCCACAGCTGTGCCAGACAACTTTTAACACATGCATTTTGTGTATTTGAGTAGAATGAAGGTTTTTGACACATTTACACCGAGCTGTGCTCTCAGAAACGCACGAAACACGCGATATCACGATTTTAGTGTTCTTCATTGTTTCATTCGCCACAGCTGTGCCAGACGACTTTTAAAGCATGAATATTGTGCATTTGAGTAGAATGAAGGTTTTTCATACATTTACACCGAGCTGTGCTCTCAGAATCGATCGAAACACGCGATATCACGATTTTGGTGTTCGTCGATTTTTCGTTCGCCACAGCTGTGCCAGACGACTTTTAACGCATGGATATTGTGCATTTGAGTAGAATGAAGGTTTTTTACATATTTACACCGAGCTGTGCTCTCAGAAACGCTCGAAACACGCGATATCACGATTTTGGTGTTCGTCGATTTTTCGTTCGCCACAGCTGTGGCTGACGACTTTTAACACATGGATCTTGTGTGTTTGAGTAGAATGAAGGTTTTTGACACATCTACACCGAGCTGTGCACTCAGAACCGTTCGAAACACGCAATATCACGATTTTGGTGCTGTTCAAAGTTTCGTTCGCCGCAGCTGTGCCAAACAACTTTTCACACATGGATATTGTGCATTTGAGTAGAATGAAGGTTTTTGACACATTTACACCGAGCTGTGCTCTCGGAAACGCTCGAAACACGCGATATCACGATTTTGGTGATCTTCAATGTTTCGTTCGCCACGGCTGTGGCACACAACTTTTAACACATGGATCTTGTGTGTTTGAGCCGAATGAAGGTTTTTTACACATTTACACCGAGCTGTGCTCTCTGAAACGCTCGAAACACGCGATATCACGATTTTGGTGATCCTCGATTTTTCGTTCTCCACAGCTGTGCCTGACGACTTTTGACGCATGGATATTGTGCATTTGAGTAGAATGAAGGTTTTTGACACATTTACACCGAGCTGTGCTCTCAGAAACGCTCTAAACACGCGATATCACGATTTTGGTACTGTTCAAAGTTTCGTTCGCCACTGCTGTGCCATACAACTTGTAACACATGGATCTTGTGTATTTGAGTTTCTACTCAAACCTTCATTCTTGAAGGTTTTTGAAACATTTACACCGAGCTGTGCTCTCAGAAACGCTCGAAACACGCGTTATCACGATTTTGGTGATCCTCGATGTTTCGTTCTCCACAGCTGTGCCTGACGACTTTTGAGGCATGGATATTGTGCATTTGAGTAGAATGAAGGTTTTTGACACATTTTCACCGAGCTGTGCTCTCAGAAACGCTCGAAACACGCGATATCACGATTTTGGTGATCTTTAATGTTTCGTTCGCCACCGCGGTGGCAGACAACTTTTAACACATGGATCTTGTGTATTTGAGTAGAGTGAAGGTTTTTGACACATTTACACCGAACTGTGCTCTCAGAAACGCTCGAAACACGCGATATCACGATTTTCGTGTTCGTCGATTTTTCGTTCGTCACAGCTGTGCCAGACGACTTTTAACGCATGGATATCGTGCATTTGAGTAGAATGAAGGTTTTTTAAACATTTACACCGAGCTGTGCTCTCAGAAACGCTCGAAACACGCGATATCACGATTTTGGTGATCTTCGATTTTTCGTTCGCCACAGTTGTGGCAGACGACTTCTAACGGATGGATAATGTGCATTTGAGTAGAATGAAGGTTTTTGACACATTTACACCGAGCTGTGCTCTCAGAAACGCTCGAAACACGAGATATCTCGATTTTGGTACTGTTCAAAGTTTCGTTCTCCACTGCTGTGTCAGACAACTTGTAACACATGGATCTTGTGTATTTGAGTAGAATGAAGGTATTTGACACGTTTACACCGAGCTGTGCTCTCAGAAACGCTCGAAACACGCGATATCACGATTTTGGTGTTCTTCAATGTTTCGTTCGCCACGGCTGTGGCAGACAACGTTTAACACATGGATCTTGTGTATTTCAGTAGAATGAAGATTTTTGACACATTTACACCGAGCTGTGCTCTCAGAAACGCTCGAAACACGCTATATCACGATTTTGGTGATCTTCGATTTTTCGTTCGCCACAGTTGTGGCAGACGACTTCTAACGCATGGATAATGTGCATTTGAGTAGAATAAAGGTTTTTCATACATTTACACCGAGCTGTGCTCTCAGAAACGCTCGAAACACGCGATATCACGATTTTGGTGTTCGTCGATTTTTCGTTAGACACAGCTGTGCCAGACGACTTTTAACGCATGAATATTCTGTATTTGAGCAGAATGATGGTTTTTTACACATTTACACCGAGCTGTGCTCTCAGAAACGCTCGAAACACGCGATATCACGATTTTGGTGTTCTTCGATTTTTCGTTCGCCACATTTGGATAATGTGCATTTGAGTAGAATGAAGGTTTTTCATACATTCACACCGAGCTGTGCTCTCAGAAACGCTCGGAACACGAGATATCTCGATTTTGGTACTGTTCAAAGTTTCGTTCGCCACTGCTGTGCCAGACAACTTGTAACACATGGATCTTGTGTATTTGAGTAGAATGAAGGTTTTTGACACATTTACACCGAGCTGTGCTCTCAGAAACGCTCGAAACACGCGATATCACGATTTTGGTGATCTTCAATGTTTCGTTCGCCACGGCTGTGGCAGTCAACTTTTAACACATGGATCTTGTGTGTTTGAGCAGAATGAAGGTTTTTGACACATTCACACCGAGCTGTGCTCTCGGAAACGCTCGGAACATGCGATATCACGATTTTGGTGTTCGTCGATTTTTCATTCGCCACATTCGTAGCAGACGACTTTTAAAGCATGGATCTTGTGTGTTTGAGCAGAATGAAGGTTTATGACGCATTCACATCGAGCTGTGCTCTCAGAAACGCTCGAAACATGCGATATCACGATTTTGGTGTTCATCGATTTTTCATTCGCCACAGCTGTGGCAGACGACTTTTAACGCATGAATATTGTGCATTTGAGTAGAATGAAGATTTTTGACACATTTACACCGAACTATGCTCTCAGGAACACTCGAAACACGCGATATCACGATTTTGGTGTTCTTCGATTTTTCGTTCGCCACATTTGTGGCAGACGACTTTTAACGCATGGATATTGTGGATTTGAGTAGAATGAAGGTTTTTGACACATTTACACCGAGCTGTGCTCTCAGAAACGCTCGAAACAATCGAGATCACGATTTTGGTGATCCTCGATGTTTCGTTCTCCACAGCTGTGACTGACGACTTTTGATTCATGGATATTGTGCATTTGAGTAGAATGAAGGTTTTTGACACATTTACACCGAACTGTGCTCTCAGAAACGCTCGAAACACGCGATATCACGATTTCGGTGTTCGTCGATTTTCGTTCGCCACAGCAGTGGCAGACAACTTTTAACACATGGATTTTGTGCATTTGAGCAGAATGAAGGTTTTTGACACACTTACACCGAGCTGTGCTCTCAGAAACGCACGAAACACGCGATATCACGATTTTAGTGTTCTTCAATGTTTCATTCGCCACAGCTGTGCGAGACGACTTTTAAAGCATGAATATCGTGCATTTGAGTAGAATGAAGGTTTTTCATACATTTACACCGAGCTGTGCTCTCAGAATCGATCGAAACACGCGATATCACGATTTTGGTGTTCGTCGATTTTTCGTTCGCCACAGCTGTGCCAGACGACTTTTAACGCATGAATATTGTGCATTTGAGCAGAATGAAGGTTTTTGACACATTTACACCGAGCTGTGCTCTCAGAAACGCTCGAAACACGCGAGATCACGATTTTAGTGTTCTTCAATGTTTCATTCGCCACTGCTGTGCCAGACAACTTTTAACACATTTATTTTGTGTATTTGAGTAGAATGAAGGTTTTTGACACATTTACACCGAGCTGTGCTCTCAGAAACGCTCGAAACACGCGATATCACGATTTTGATGATCCTCGATTTTTCGTTCTCCACAGCTGTGCCTGACGACTTTTGACGCATGGATATTGTGCATTTGAGTAGAATGAAGGTTTTTGACACATCTACACCGAGCAGTGCACTCAGAACCGTTCGAAACACGCGATATCACGATTTTGGTGCTGTTCAAAGTTTCGTTCGCCACAGCTGTGCCAGACAACTTGTAACACATGGATCTTGTGTATTTGAGTTTCTACTCAAACCTTCATTCTTGAAGGTTTTTGACACATTTGCACCGAGCTGTGCTCTCAGAAACGCTCGAAACATGCGTTATCACGATTTTGGTGATCCTCGATGTTTCGTTCTCCACAGCTGGGCCTGACGACTTTTGAGGCATGGATATTGTGCATTTGAGTAGAATGAAGGTTTTTGACACATCTACACCGAGCAGTGCACTCAGAACCGTTCGAAACACGCGATATCACGATTTTGGTGCTGTTCAAAGTTTCGTTCGCCACAGCTGTGCCAGACAACTTTTAGCACATGGATCTTGTGTATTTGAGTAGAATGAAGGTTTTTGACACATTTACACCGAGCTGTGCTCTCAGAAACGCTCGAAACACGCGATATCACGATTTTGGTGTTCTTCAATGTTTCGTTCGCCACGGCTGTGGCAGACAACGTTTAACACATGGATCTTGTGTATTTGAGTAGAATGAAGATTTTTGACACATTTACACCGAGCTGTGCTCTCAGAAACGCTCGAAACACGCGATATCACGATTTTGGTGATCTTCGATTTTTCGTTCGCCACAGTTGTGGCAGACGACTTCTAACGCATGGATAATGTGCATTTGAGTAGAATAAAGGTTTTTCATACATTTACACCGAGCTGTGCTCTCAGAAACGTTCGAAACACGCGAGATCACGATTTTGGTGATCCTCGATGTTTCGTTCTCCACAGCTGAGACTGACGACTTTTGATTCATGGATATTGTGCATTTGAGTAGAATGAAGGTTTTTGACACATATACACCGAGCTGTGCTCTCAGAAACGCTCGAAACACGCGATATCACGATTTTGGTGATCTTCAATGTTTCGTTCGCCACGGCTGTGGCAGAAAACTTTTAACACATGGATATTGTGCATTTGAGTAGAATGAAGGTTTCTGACACATTTATACCGAGCTGTGCTCTCAGAAACGCTCGAAACACGCGATATCACGATTTTGGTGTTCTTCGATTTTTCGTTCGCCACATTTGTGGCAGACGACTTTTAACGCATGGATAATGTGCACTTGAGTTGAATGAAGGTTTTTCATACATTTACACCGAGCTGTGCTCTCAGAAACGCTCTAAACACGCGATATCACGATTTTGGTACTGTTCAAAGTTTCGTTCGCCACTGCTGTGCCAGACAACTTGTAACACATGGATCTTGTGTATTTGAGTTTCTACTCAAACCTTCATTCTTGAAGGTTTTTGACACATTTACACCGAGCTGTGCTCTCAGAAACGCTCGAAACACGCGTTATCACGATTTTGGTGATCCTCGATGTTTCGTTCTCCACAGCTGTGCCTGACGACTTTTGAGGCATGGATATTGTGCATTTGAGTAGAATGAAGGTTTTTGACACATTTACACCGAGCTGGCTCTCAGAAACGCTCGAAACACGCGATATCACGATTTTGGTGATCTTTAATGTTTCGTTCGCCACGGCGGTGGCAGACAACTTTTAACACATGGATCTTGTGTATTTGAGTAGAGTGAAGGTTTTTGACACATTTACACCGAACTGTGCTCTCAGAAACGCTCGAAACACGCGATATCACGATTTTGGTGTTCGTCGATTTTTCGTTCGCCACAGCTGTGGCTGACGACTTTTAACACATGGATCTTGTGTGTTTGAGTAGAATGAAGGTTTTTGACATATCTACACCGAGATGTGCACTCAGAACCGTTCGAAACACGCAATATCACGATTTTGGTGCTGTTCAAAGTTTCGTTCGCCGCAGCTGTGCCAGACAACTTTTAATACATGTATATTGTGCATTTGAGTAGAATGAAGGTTTTTGACACATTTACACCGAGCTGTGCTCTCAGAAACGCTCGAAACACGCGATATCACGATTTTGGTGATCTTCAATGTTTCGTTCGCCACGGCTGTGGCACATGTGGCTTTTAACACATGGATCTTGTGTGTTTGAGCCGAATGAAGGTTTTTTACACATTTACACCGAGCTGTGCTCTCTGAAACGCTCGAAACACGCGATACGATTTTGGTGTTCGTCGATTTTTCGTTCGCCACAGCTGTGCCAGACGACTTTTAACGCATGAATATTGTGCATTTGAGCAGAATGAAGGAATTTGACACATTAACACCGAGCTGTGCTCTCAGAAACGCTCGAAACACGCGAGATCACGATTTTAGTGTTCTTCAATGTTTCATTCGCCACTGCTGTGCCAGACAACTTTTAACGCGTGGATCCTGTGTGTTTGAGTAGAATGAAGGTTTTTTACACATTTACACCGAGCTGTGCTCTCAGAAACGCTCGAAACAATCGAGATCACGATTTTGGTGATCCTCGATGTTTCGTTCTCCACAGCTGTGACTGACGACTTTTGATTCATGGATATTGTGCATTTGAGTAGAATGAAGGTTCTTCATACATTTACACCGAGCTGTGCTCTCAGAAAGGCTCGAAACACGCGATATCACGATTTTTCGTTCTCCACAGCTGTGCCTGACGACTTTTGACGCATGGATATTGTGCATTTGAGTAGAATGAAGGTTTTTGACACATTTACACCGAACTGTACTCTCGGAAACGCTCGAAACACGCGATATCACGATTTTGGTGTTCGTCGATTTTTCGTTCGCCACGGCGGTGGCAGACGGCTTTTAACGCCTGGATCTTGTGTGTTTGAGTAGAATGACGGTTTTTGACACATTTACACCGAGCTGTGCTCTCAGAAACGCTCGAAACACGCGATATCACGATTTTGGTTTTCGTCGATTTTTCGGTCGCCACAGATGTGCCAGACGACTTTTAACGCATGGATATTGTGCATTTGAGCAGAATGAAGGTTTTTGACACATTTACACCGAGCTGTGCTCTCAGAAACGCACGAAACACCCGACATCACGATTTTGGTGCTGTTCAAAGTTTCGTTCGCCTCAGCTGTGCCAGACAACTTTTAACACATGGATATTGTGCATTTGAGTAGAATGAAGGTTTTTAACACATTTACACCGAGCTGTGCTCTCAGAAACGCTCGAAACACGCGATATCACGATTTTGGTTTTCGTCGATTTTTCGTTCGCCACAGATGTGCCAGACGACTTTTAACGTATGGATAATGTGCATTTGAGTAGAATGAAGGTTTTTCATACATTTACACCGAGCTGTGCTCTCAGAAACGCTCGAAACACGCGATATCACGATTTTGATGATCCTCGATTTTTCGTTCTCCACAGCTGTGCCGGACGACTTTTGACGCATGGATATTGTGCATTTGAGTAGAATGAAGGTTTTTGACACATTTACACCGAGCTGTGCTCTCAGAAACGCTCGAAACACGCGATATCACGATTCTGGTGTTCGTCGATTTTTCGTTCGCCATAGCTGTGGCTGACGACTTGTAACACATGGATCTTGTGTGTTTGAGTAGAATGAAGGTTTTTCATACATTTACACCGAGCTGTGCTCTCAGAAACGCTCGAAACACGCGATATCACGATTTTGGTGTTCCTCGATTTTTCGTTCTCCACAGCTGTGGATGACGACTTTTGACGCATGGATATCGTGCATTTGAGTAGAATGAAGGTTTTTGACACATTTACACCGAGCTGTGCTCTCAGAAACGCTCGAAACACGCGATATCACGATTTTGGTGATCTTCAATGTTTCGTTCGCCACGGCTGTGGCAGACAACTTTTAACACATGGATCTTGTGTGTTTGAGCAGAATGAAGGTTTTTGACACATTTACACCGAGCTGTGCTCTCAGAAACGCTCGAAACACGCGATATCACGATTTTGGTGATCTTCAATGTTTCGTTCGCCACGGCTGTGGCAGACAACTTTTAACACATGGATTTTGTGTATTTGAGTAGAATGAAGGTTTTTCATACATTTACACCGAGCTGTGCTCTCAGAAACGATCGAAACACGCGATATCACTATTTTGGTGTTCGTCGATTTTTCGTTCGCCACAGCTGTGCCAGACGACTTTTAACGCATGGATATTGTGCATTTGAGTAGAATGAAGGTTTTTTTACACATTTACACCGAGCTGTGCTCTCAGAAACGCTCGAAACAATCGAGATCACGATTTTGGTGATCCTCGATGTTTCGTTCTCCACAGCTGTGACTGACGACTTTTGATTCATGGATATTGTGCATTTGAGTAGAATGAAGGTTCTTCATACATTTACACCGAGCTGTGCTCTCAGAAAGCCTCGAAACACGCGATATCACGATTTTTCGTTCTCCACAGCTGTGCCTGACGACTTTTGACGCATGGATATTGTGCATTTGAGTAGAATGAAGGTTTTTGAAACATTTACACCGAACTGTACTCTCGGAAACGCTCGAAACACGCGATATCACGATTTTGGTGTTCGTCGATTTTTCGTTCGCCACGGCGGTGGCAGACGGCTTTTAACGCCTGGATCTTGTGTGTTTGAGTAGAATGACGGTTTTTGACACATTTACACCGAGCTGTGCTCTCAGAAACGCTCGAAACACGCGATATCACGATTTTGGTTTTCGTCGATTTTTCGGTCGCCACAGATGTGCCAGACGACTTTTAACGCATGGATATTGTGCATTTGAGCAGAATGAAGGTTTTTGACACATTTACACCGAGCTGTGCTCTCAGAAACGCTCGAAACACCCGACATCACGATTTTGGTGCTGTTCAAAGTTTCGTTCGCCTCAGCTGTGCCAGACAACTTTTAACACATGGATATTGTGCATTTGAGTAGAATGATGGTTTTTAACACATTTACACCGAGCTGTGCTCTCAGAAACGCTCGAAACACGCGATATCACGATTTTGGTTTTCGTCGATTTTTCGTTCGCCACAGATGTGCCAGACGACTTTTAACGTATGGATAATGTGCATTTGAGTAGAATGAAGGTTTTTCATACATTTACACCGAGCTGTGCTCTCAGAAACGCTCGAAACACGCGATATCACGATTTTGATGATCCTCGATTTTTCGTTCTCCACAGCTGTGCCGGACGACTTTTGACGCATGGATATTGTGCATTTGAGTAGAATGAAGGTTTTTGACACATTTACACCGAGCTGTGCTCTGAGAAACGCTCGAAACACGCGAGATCACGATTTTGGTGATCCTCGATGTTTCGTTCTCCACAGCTGAGACTGACGACTTTTGATTCATGGATATTGTGCATTTGAGTAGAATGAAGGTTTTTGACACATATACACCGAGCTGTGCTCTCAGAAACGCTCGAAACACGCGATATCACGATTTTGGTGATCTTCAATGTTTCGTTCGCCACGGCTGTGCCAGACAACTTTTAACACATGGATCTTGTGTATTTGAGCAGAATGAAGGTTTTTGACACATTTACACCGAGCTGTGCTCTCAGAATCGCTCGAAACTCGCGATATCACGATTTTGGTTTTCGTCGATTTTTTGTTCGCCACAGATGTGCCAGACGACTTTTAACGCATGGATATTGTGCATTTGAGCAGAATGAAGGTTTTTGACACATTTACACCGAGCTGTGCTCTCAGAAACGCTCGAAACACGCGATATCACGATTTTGGTGATCTTCAATGTTTCGTTCGCCACGGCTGTGGCAGACAAATTTTAACACATGGATCTTGTGTGTTTGAGCCGAATGAAGGTTTTTTTCACATTTACACCGAGCTGTGCTCTCTGAAACGCTCGAAACACGCGATATCACGATTTTGGTGTTCGTCGATTTTTCGTTCGCCACAGCTGTGCCAGACAACTTTTAACACATGCATTTTGTGTATTTGAGTAGAATGAAGGTTTTTGACACATTTACACCGAGCTGTGCTCTCAGAAACGCACGAAACACGCGATATCACGATTTTAGTGTTCTTCATTGTTTCATTCGCCACAGCTGTGCCAGACGACTTTTAAAGCATGAATATTGTGCATTTGAGTAGAATGAAGGTTTTTCATACATTTACACCGAGCTGTGCTCTCAGAATCGATCGAAACACGCGATATCACGATTTTGGTGTTCGTCGATTTTTCGTTCGCCACAGCTGTGCCAGACGACTTTTAACGCATGGATATTGTGCATTTGAGTAGAATGAAGGTTTTTTACATATTTACACCGAGCTGTGCTCTCAGAAACGCTCGAAACACGCGATATCACGATTTTGGTGTTCGTCGATTTTTCGTTCGCCACAGCTGTGGCTGACGACTTTTAACACATGGATCTTGTGTGTTTGAGTAGAATGAAGGTTTTTGACACATCTACACCGAGCTGTGCACTCAGAACCGTTCGAAACACGCAATATCACGATTTTGGTGCTGTTCAAAGTTTCGTTCGCCGCAGCTGTGCCAAACAACTTTTCACACATGGATATTGTGCATTTGAGTAGAATGAAGGTTTTTGACACATTTACACCGAGCTGTGCTCTCGGAAACGCTCGAAACACGCGATATCACGATTTTGGTGATCTTCAATGTTTCGTTCGCCACGGCTGTGGCACACAACTTTTAACACATGGATCTTGTGTGTTTGAGCCGAATGAAGGTTTTTTACACATTTACACCGAGCTGTGCTCTCTGAAACGCTCGAAACACGCGATATCACGATTTTGGTGATCCTCGATTTTTCGTTCTCCACAGCTGTGCCTGACGACTTTTGACGCATGGATATTGTGCATTTGAGTAGAATGAAGGTTTTTGACACATTTACACCGAGCTGTGCTCTCAGAAACGCTCTAAACACGCGATATCACGATTTTGGTACTGTTCAAAGTTTCGTTCGCCACTGCTGTGCCATACAACTTGTAACACATGGATCTTGTGTATTTGAGTTTCTACTCAAACCTTCATTCTTGAAGGTTTTTGAAACATTTACACCGAGCTGTGCTCTCAGAAACGCTCGAAACACGCGTTATCACGATTTTGGTGATCCTCGATGTTTCGTTCTCCACAGCTGTGCCTGACGACTTTTGAGGCATGGATATTGTGCATTTGAGTAGAATGAAGGTTTTTGACACATTTTCACCGAGCTGTGCTCTCAGAAACGCTCGAAACACGCGATATCACGATTTTGGTGATCTTTAATGTTTCGTTCGCCACCGCGGTGGCAGACAACTTTTAACACATGGATCTTGTGTATTTGAGTAGAGTGAAGGTTTTTGACACATTTACACCGAACTGTGCTCTCAGAAACGCTCGAAACACGCGATATCACGATTTTCGTGTTCGTCGATTTTTCGTTCGTCACAGCTGTGCCAGACGACTTTTAACGCATGGATATCGTGCATTTGAGTAGAATGAAGGTTTTTTAAACATTTACACCGAGCTGTGCTCTCAGAAACGCTCGAAACACGCGATATCACGATTTTGGTGATCTTCGATTTTTCGTTCGCCACAGTTGTGGCAGACGACTTCTAACGGATGGATAATGTGCATTTGAGTAGAATGAAGGTTTTTGACACATTTACACCGAGCTGTGCTCTCAGAAACGCTCGAAACACGAGATATCTCGATTTTGGTACTGTTCAAAGTTTCGTTCTCCACTGCTGTGTCAGACAACTTGTAACACATGGATCTTGTGTATTTGAGTAGAATGAAGGTATTTGACACGTTTACACCGAGCTGTGCTCTCAGAAACGCTCGAAACACGCGATATCACGATTTTGGTGTTCTTCAATGTTTCGTTCGCCACGGCTGTGGCAGACAACGTTTAACACATGGATCTTGTGTATTTCAGTAGAATGAAGATTTTTGACACATTTACACCGAGCTGTGCTCTCAGAAACGCTCGAAACACGCTATATCACGATTTTGGTGATCTTCGATTTTTCGTTCGCCACAGTTGTGGCAGACGACTTCTAACGCATGGATAATGTGCATTTGAGTAGAATAAAGGTTTTTCATACATTTACACCGAGCTGTGCTCTCAGAAACGCTCGAAACACGCGATATCACGATTTTGGTGTTCGTCGATTTTTCGTTAGACACAGCTGTGCCAGACGACTTTTAACGCATGAATATTCTGTATTTGAGCAGAATGATGGTTTTTTACACATTTACACCGAGCTGTGCTCTCAGAAACGCTCGAAACACGCGATATCACGATTTTGGTGTTCTTCGATTTTTCGTTCGCCACATTTGGATAATGTGCATTTGAGTAGAATGAAGGTTTTTCATACATTCACACCGAGCTGTGCTCTCAGAAACGCTCGGAACACGAGATATCTCGATTTTGGTACTGTTCAAAGTTTCGTTCGCCACTGCTGTGCCAGACAACTTGTAACACATGGATCTTGTGTATTTGAGTAGAATGAAGGTTTTTGACACATTTACACCGAGCTGTGCTCTCAGAAACGCTCGAAACACGCGATATCACGATTTTGGTGATCTTCAATGTTTCGTTCGCCACGGCTGTGGCAGTCAACTTTTAACACATGGATCTTGTGTGTTTGAGCAGAATGAAGGTTTTTGACACATTCACACCGAGCTGTGCTCTCGGAAACGCTCGGAACATGCGATATCACGATTTTGGTGTTCGTCGATTTTTCATTCGCCACATTCGTAGCAGACGACTTTTAAAGCATGGATCTTGTGTGTTTGAGCAGAATGAAGGTTTATGACGCATTCACATCGAGCTGTGCTCTCAGAAACGCTCGAAACATGCGATATCACGATTTTGGTGTTCATCGATTTTTCATTCGCCACAGCTGTGGCAGACGACTTTTAACGCATGAATATTGTGCATTTGAGTAGAATGAAGATTTTTGACACATTTACACCGAACTATGCTCTCAGGAACACTCGAAACACGCGATATCACGATTTTGGTGTTCTTCGATTTTTCGTTCGCCACATTTGTGGCAGACGACTTTTAACGCATGGATATTGTGGATTTGAGTAGAATGAAGGTTTTTGACACATTTACACCGAGCTGTGCTCTCAGAAACGCTCGAAACAATCGAGATCACGATTTTGGTGATCCTCGATGTTTCGTTCTCCACAGCTGTGACTGACGACTTTTGATTCATGGATATTGTGCATTTGAGTAGAATGAAGGTTTTTGACACATTTACACCGAACTGTGCTCTCAGAAACGCTCGAAACACGCGATATCACGATTTCGGTGTTCGTCGATTTTCGTTCGCCACAGCAGTGGCAGACAACTTTTAACACATGGATTTTGTGCATTTGAGCAGAATGAAGGTTTTTGACACACTTACACCGAGCTGTGCTCTCAGAAACGCACGAAACACGCGATATCACGATTTTAGTGTTCTTCAATGTTTCATTCGCCACAGCTGTGCGAGACGACTTTTAAAGCATGAATATCGTGCATTTGAGTAGAATGAAGGTTTTTCATACATTTACACCGAGCTGTGCTCTCAGAATCGATCGAAACACGCGATATCACGATTTTGGTGTTCGTCGATTTTTCGTTCGCCACAGCTGTGCCAGACGACTTTTAACGCATGAATATTGTGCATTTGAGCAGAATGAAGGTTTTTGACACATTTACACCGAGCTGTGCTCTCAGAAACGCTCGAAACACGCGAGATCACGATTTTAGTGTTCTTCAATGTTTCATTCGCCACTGCTGTGCCAGACAACTTTTAACACATTTATTTTGTGTATTTGAGTAGAATGAAGGTTTTTGACACATTTACACCGAGCTGTGCTCTCAGAAACGCTCGAAACACGCGATATCACGATTTTGATGATCCTCGATTTTTCGTTCTCCACAGCTGTGCCTGACGACTTTTGACGCATGGATATTGTGCATTTGAGTAGAATGAAGGTTTTTGACACATCTACACCGAGCAGTGCACTCAGAACCGTTCGAAACACGCGATATCACGATTTTGGTGCTGTTCAAAGTTTCGTTCGCCACAGCTGTGCCAGACAACTTTTAGCACATGGATCTTGTGTATTTGAGTAGAATGAAGGTTTTTGACACATTTACACCGAGCTGTGCTCTCAGAAACGCTCGAAACTCGCGATATCACGATTTTGGTGATCTTCAATGTTTCGTTCGCCACGGCTGTGCCAGACAACTTTTAACACATGGATCTTGTGTATTTGAGCCGAATGAAGGTTTTTTACACATTTACACCGAGCTGTGCTCTCTGAAACGCTCGAAACACGCGATATCACGATTTTGGTGTTCGTCGATTTTTCGTTCGCCACAGCTGTGCCAGACGACTTTTAAAGCATGGATCTTGTGTATTTGAGTATAGTGAATGTTTTTGACACATTTACACCGAACTGTGCTCTCAGAAACGCTCGAAACACGCGATATCACGATTTTGGTGTTCTTCAATGTTTCGTTCGCCACGGCTGTGGCAGACAACTTTTAACACATGGATCGTGTGTATTTGAGTAGAGTGAATGTTTTTGACACATTTACACCGAACTGTGCTCTCAGAAACGCTCGAAACACGCGATATCACGATTTTGGTGTTCTTCAATGTTTCGTTCGCCACGGCTGTGGCAGACAACTTTTAACACATGTATCTTGTGTATTTGAGTAGAGTGAATGTTTTTGACACATTTACACCGAACTGTGCTCTCAGAAACTCTCGAAACACGCGATATCACGATTTTGGTGTTCGTCGATTTTTCGTTCGCCACAGCTGTGCCAGACAACTTTTAACACATGGATCTTGTGTATTTGAGTAGAGTGAAGGTTTTTGACACATTTACACCGAACTGTGCTCTCAGAAACGCTCGAAACACGCGATATCACGATTTTGGTGTTCTTCAATGTTTCGTTCGCCACAGCTGTGCCAGACAACTTTTAACACATGGATCTTGTGTATTTGAGTAGAATGAAGGTTTTTGACACATTTACACCGATCTGTGCTCTCAGAAACGCTCGAAATACGCGATATCGCGATTTTGGTGTTCGTCGATTTTTCGTTCGCCACAGCTGTGCCAAACAACTTTTAACGCATGGATATTGTGCATTTGAGTAGAATGAAGGTTTCTGACATATTTATACCGAGCTGTGCTCTCAGAAAAGCTCGAAACACGCGATATCACGATTTTGGTGTTCTTCGATTTTTCGTTCGCCACATTTGTGGCAGACGACTTTTAACGCATGGATAATGTGCATTTGAGTTGAATGAAGGTTTTTCATACATTTACACCGAGCTGTGCTCTCAGAAACGCTCTAAACACGCGATATCACGATTTTGGTACTGTTCAAAGTTTCGTTCGCCACTGCTGTGCCAGACAACTTGTAACACATGGATCTTGTGTATTTGAGTTTCTACTCAAACCTTCATTCTTGAAGGTTTTTGACACATTTGCACCGAGCTGTGCTCTCAGAAACGCTCGAAACATGCGTTATCACGATTTTGGTGATCCTCGATGTTTCGTTCTCCACAGCTGGGCCTGACGACTTTTGAGGCATGGATATTGTGCATTTGAGTAGAATGAAGGTTTTTGACACATCTACACCGAGCAGTGCACTCAGAACCGTTCGAAACACGCGATATCACGATTTTGGTGCTGTTCAAAGTTTCGTTCGCCACAGCTGTGCCAGACAACTTTTAGCACATGGATCTTGTGTATTTGAGTAGAATGAAGGTTTTTGACACATTTACACCGAGCTGTGCTCTCAGAAACGCTCGAAACACGCGATATCACGATTTTGGTGTTCTTCAATGTTTCGTTCGCCACGGCTGTGGCAGACAACGTTTAACACATGGATCTTGTGTATTTGAGTAGAATGAAGATTTTTGACACATTTACACCGAGCTGTGCTCTCAGAAACGCTCGAAACACGCGATATCACGATTTTGGTGATCTTCGATTTTTCGTTCGCCACAGTTGTGGCAGACGACTTCTAACGCATGGATAATGTGCATTTGAGTAGAATAAAGGTTTTTCATACATTTACACCGAGCTGTGCTCTCAGAAACGTTCGAAACACGCGAGATCACGATTTTGGTGATCCTCGATGTTTCGTTCTCCACAGCTGAGACTGACGACTTTTGATTCATGGATATTGTGCATTTGAGTAGAATGAAGGTTTTTGACACATATACACCGAGCTGTGCTCTCAGAAACGCTCGAAACACGCGATATCACGATTTTGGTGATCTTCAATGTTTCGTTCGCCACGGCTGTGGCAGAAAACTTTTAACACATGGATATTGTGCATTTGAGTAGAATGAAGGTTTCTGACACATTTATACCGAGCTGTGCTCTCAGAAACGCTCGAAACACGCGATATCACGATTTTGGTGTTCTTCGATTTTTCGTTCGCCACATTTGTGGCAGACGACTTTTAACGCATGGATAATGTGCACTTGAGTTGAATGAAGGTTTTTCATACATTTACACCGAGCTGTGCTCTCAGAAACGCTCTAAACACGCGATATCACGATTTTGGTACTGTTCAAAGTTTCGTTCGCCACTGCTGTGCCAGACAACTTGTAACACATGGATCTTGTGTATTTGAGTTTCTACTCAAACCTTCATTCTTGAAGGTTTTTGACACATTTACACCGAGCTGTGCTCTCAGAAACGCTCGAAACACGCGTTATCACGATTTTGGTGATCCTCGATGTTTCGTTCTCCACAGCTGTGCCTGACGACTTTTGAGGCATGGATATTGTGCATTTGAGTAGAATGAAGGTTTTTGACACATTTACACCGAGCTGGCTCTCAGAAACGCTCGAAACACGCGATATCACGATTTTGGTGATCTTTAATGTTTCGTTCGCCACGGCGGTGGCAGACAACTTTTAACACATGGATCTTGTGTATTTGAGTAGAGTGAAGGTTTTTGACACATTTACACCGAACTGTGCTCTCAGAAACGCTCGAAACACGCGATATCACGATTTTGGTGTTCGTCGATTTTTCGTTCGCCACAGCTGTGGCTGACGACTTTTAACACATGGATCTTGTGTGTTTGAGTAGAATGAAGGTTTTTGACATATCTACACCGAGATGTGCACTCAGAACCGTTCGAAACACGCAATATCACGATTTTGGTGCTGTTCAAAGTTTCGTTCGCCGCAGCTGTGCCAGACAACTTTTAATACATGTATATTGTGCATTTGAGTAGAATGAAGGTTTTTGACACATTTACACCGAGCTGTGCTCTCAGAAACGCTCGAAACACGCGATATCACGATTTTGGTGATCTTCAATGTTTCGTTCGCCACGGCTGTGGCACATGTGGCTTTTAACACATGGATCTTGTGTGTTTGAGCCGAATGAAGGTTTTTTACACATTTACACCGAGCTGTGCTCTCTGAAACGCTCGAAACACGCGATACGATTTTGGTGTTCGTCGATTTTTCGTTCGCCACAGCTGTGCCAGACGACTTTTAACGCATGAATATTGTGCATTTGAGCAGAATGAAGGAATTTGACACATTAACACCGAGCTGTGCTCTCAGAAACGCTCGAAACACGCGAGATCACGATTTTAGTGTTCTTCAATGTTTCATTCGCCACTGCTGTGCCAGACAACTTTTAACGCGTGGATCCTGTGTGTTTGAGTAGAATGAAGGTTTTTTACACATTTACACCGAGCTGTGCTCTCAGAAACGCTCGAAACAATCGAGATCACGATTTTGGTGATCCTCGATGTTTCGTTCTCCACAGCTGTGACTGACGACTTTTGATTCATGGATATTGTGCATTTGAGTAGAATGAAGGTTCTTCATACATTTACACCGAGCTGTGCTCTCAGAAAGGCTCGAAACACGCGATATCACGATTTTTCGTTCTCCACAGCTGTGCCTGACGACTTTTGACGCATGGATATTGTGCATTTGAGTAGAATGAAGGTTTTTGACACATTTACACCGAACTGTACTCTCGGAAACGCTCGAAACACGCGATATCACGATTTTGGTGTTCGTCGATTTTTCGTTCGCCACGGCGGTGGCAGACGGCTTTTAACGCCTGGATCTTGTGTGTTTGAGTAGAATGACGGTTTTTGACACATTTACACCGAGCTGTGCTCTCAGAAACGCTCGAAACACGCGATATCACGATTTTGGTTTTCGTCGATTTTTCGGTCGCCACAGATGTGCCAGACGACTTTTAACGCATGGATATTGTGCATTTGAGCAGAATGAAGGTTTTTGACACATTTACACCGAGCTGTGCTCTCAGAAACGCACGAAACACCCGACATCACGATTTTGGTGCTGTTCAAAGTTTCGTTCGCCTCAGCTGTGCCAGACAACTTTTAACACATGGATATTGTGCATTTGAGTAGAATGAAGGTTTTTAACACATTTACACCGAGCTGTGCTCTCAGAAACGCTCGAAACACGCGATATCACGATTTTGGTTTTCGTCGATTTTTCGTTCGCCACAGATGTGCCAGACGACTTTTAACGTATGGATAATGTGCATTTGAGTAGAATGAAGGTTTTTCATACATTTACACCGAGCTGTGCTCTCAGAAACGCTCGAAACACGCGATATCACGATTTTGATGATCCTCGATTTTTCGTTCTCCACAGCTGTGCCGGACGACTTTTGACGCATGGATATTGTGCATTTGAGTAGAATGAAGGTTTTTGACACATTTACACCGAGCTGTGCTCTGAGAAACGCTCGAAACACGCGAGATCACGATTTTGGTGATCCTCGATGTTTCGTTCTCCACAGCTGAGACTGACGACTTTTGATTCATGGATATTGTGCATTTGAGTAGAATGAAGGTTTTTGACACATATACACCGAGCTGTGCTCTCAGAAACGCTCGAAACACGCGATATCACGATTTTGGTGATCTTCAATGTTTCGTTCGCCACGGCTGTGCCAGACAACTTTTAACACATGGATCTTGTGTATTTGAGCAGAATGAAGGTTTTTGACACATTTACACCGAGCTGTGCTCTCAGAATCGCTCGAAACTCGCGATATCACGATTTTGGTTTTCGTCGATTTTTTGTTCGCCACTGATGTGCCAGACGACTTTTAACGCATGGATATTGTGCATTTGAGCAGAATGAAGGTTTTTGACACATTTACACCGAGCTGTGCTCTCAGAAACGCTCGAAACACGCGATATCACGATTTTGGTGATCTTCAATGTTTCGTTCGCCACGGCTGTGGCAGACAAATTTTAACACATGGATCTTGTGTGTTTGAGCCGAATGAAGGTTTTTTACACATTTACACCGAGCTGTGCTCTCTGAAACGCTCGAAACACGAGATATCACGATTTTGGTGTTCGTCGATTTTTCGTTCGCCACAGAAGTGGCAGACGACTTTTAACGCATGGATATTGTGCATTTGAGTAGAATGAAGGTTTTTTACACATTTACACCGAGCTGTGCTCTCAGAAACGCTCGAAACACGCGATATCACGATTCTGGTGTTCGTCGATTTTTCGTTCGCCATAGCTGTGGCTGACGACTTGTAACACATGGATCTTGTGTGTTTGAGTAGAATGAAGGTTTTTCATACATTTACACCGAGCTGTGCTCTCAGAAACGCTCGAAACACGCGATATCACGATTTTGGTGTTCCTCGATTTTTCGTTCTCCACAGCTGTGGATGACGACTTTTGACGCATGGATATCGTGCATTTGAGTAGAATGAAGGTTTTTGACACATTTACACCGAGCTGTGCTCTCAGAAACGCTCGAAACACGCGATATCACGATTTTGGTGATCTTCAATGTTTCGTTCGCCACGGCTGTGGCAGACAACTTTTAACACATGGATCTTGTGTGTTTGAGCAGAATGAAGGTTTTTGACACATTTACACCGAGCTGTGCTCTCAGAAACGCTCGAAACACGCGATATCACGATTTTGGTGATCTTCAATGTTTCGTTCGCCACAGCTGTGCCAGACGACTTTTAACGCATGGATATTGTGCATTTGAGTAGAATGAAGGTTCTTCATACATCTACACCGAGCTGTGCTCTCAGAAACGATCGAAACACGCGATATCACGATTTTCCGTTCTCCACAGCTGTGCCTGACGACTTTTGACGCATGGATATTGTGCATTTGAGTAGAATGAAGGTTTTTGACACATTTACACCGAACTGTACTCTCGGAAACGCTCGAAACACGCGATATCACGATTTTGGTGTTCGTCGATTTTTCGTTCGCCACGGCGGTGGCAGACGGCTTTTAACGCCTGGATCTTGTGTGTTTGAGTAGAATGACGGTTTTTGACACATTTACACCGAGCTGTGCTCTCAGAAACGCTCGAAACACGCGATATCACGATTTTGGTGCTGTTCAAAGTTTCGTTCGCCTCAGCTGTGCCAGACAACTTTTAACACATGGATATTGTGCATTTGAGTAGAATGAAGGTTTTTAACACATTTACACCGAGCTGTGCTCTCAGAAACGCTCGAAACACGCGATATCACGATTTTGGTTTTCGTCGATTTTTCGTTCGCCACAGATGTGCCAGACGACTTTTAACGTATGGATAATGTGCATTTGAGTAGAATGAAGGTTTTTCATACATTTACACCGAGCTGTGCTCTCAGAAACGCTCGAAACACGCGATATCACGATTTTGATGATCCTCGATTTTTCGTTCTCCACAGCTGTGCCGGACGACTTTTGACGCATGGATATTGTGCATTTGAGTAGAATGAAGGTTTTTGACACATTTACACCGAGCTGTGCTCTGAGAAACGCTCGAAACACGCGAGATCACGATTTTGGTGATCCTCGATGTTTCGTTCTCCACAGCTGAGACTGACGACTTTTGATTCATGGATATTGTGCATTTGAGTAGAATGAAGGTTTTTGACACATATACACCGTGCTGTGCTCTCAGAAACGCTCGAAACACGCGATATCACGATTTTGGTGATCTTCAATGTTTCGTTCGCCACGGCTGTGCCAGACAACTTTTAACACATGGATCTTGTGTATTTGAGCAGAATGAAGGTTTTTGACACATTTACACCGAGCTGTGCTCTCAGAATCGCTCGAAACTCGCGATATCACGATTTTGGTTTTCGTCGATTTTTTGTTCGCCACAGATGTGCCAGACGACTTTTAACGCATGGATATTGTGCATTTGAGCAGAATGAAGGTTTTTGACACATTTACACCGAGCTGTGCTCTCAGAAACGCTCGAAACACGCGATATCACGATTTTGGTGTTCGTCGATTTTTCGTTCGCCACAGAAGTGGCAGACGACTTTTAACGCATGGATATTGTGCATTTGAGTAGAATGAAGGTTTTTTACACATTTACACCGAGCTGTGCTCTCAGAAACGCTCGAAACACGCGATATCACGATTCTGGTGTTCGTCGATTTTTCGTTCGCCATAGCTGTGGCTGACGACTTGTAACACATGGATCTTGTGTGTTTGAGTAGAATGAAGGTTTTTCATACATTTACACCGAGCTGTGCTCTCAGAAACGCTCGAAACACGCGATATCACGATTTTGGTGTTCCTCGATTTTTCGTTCTCCACAGCTGTGGATGACGACTTTTGACGCATGGATATCGTGCATTTGAGTAGAATGAAGGTTTTTGACACATTTACACCGAGCTGTGCTCTCAGAAACGCTCGAAACACGCGATATCACGATTTTGGTGATCTTCAATGTTTCGTTCGCCACGGCTGTGGCAGACAACTTTTAACACATGGATCTTGTGTGTTTGAGCAGAATGAAGGTTTTTGACACATTTACACCGAGCTGTGCTCTCAGAAACGCTCGAAACACGCGATATCACGATTTTGGTGATCTTCAATGTTTCGTTCGCCACGGCTGTGGCAGACAACTTTTAACACATGGATTTTGTGTATTTGAGTAGAATGAAGGTTTTTCATACATTTACACCGAGCTGTGCTCTCAGAAACGATCGAAACACGCGATATCACTATTTTGGTGTTCGTCGATTTTTCGTTCGCCACAGCTGTGCCAGACGACTTTTAACGCATGGATATTGTGCATTTGAGTAGAATGAAGGTTTTTTTACACATTTACACCGAGCTGTGCTCTCAGAAACGCTCGAAACAATCGAGATCACGATTTTGGTGATCCTCGATGTTTCGTTCTCCACAGCTGTGACTGACGACTTTTGATTCATGGATATTGTGCATTTGAGTAGAATGAAGGTTCTTCATACATTTACACCGAGCTGTGCTCTCAGAAAGCCTCGAAACACGCGATATCACGATTTTTCGTTCTCCACAGCTGTGCCTGACGACTTTTGACGCATGGATATTGTGCATTTGAGTAGAATGAAGGTTTTTGAAACATTTACACCGAACTGTACTCTCGGAAACGCTCGAAACACGCGATATCACGATTTTGGTGTTCGTCGATTTTTCGTTCGCCACGGCGGTGGCAGACGGCTTTTAACGCCTGGATCTTGTGTGTTTGAGTAGAATGACGGTTTTTGACACATTTACACCGAGCTGTGCTCTCAGAAACGCTCGAAACACGCGATATCACGATTTTGGTTTTCGTCGATTTTTCGGTCGCCACAGATGTGCCAGACGACTTTTAACGCATGGATATTGTGCATTTGAGCAGAATGAAGGTTTTTGACACATTTACACCGAGCTGTGCTCTCAGAAACGCTCGAAACACCCGACATCACGATTTTGGTGCTGTTCAAAGTTTCGTTCGCCTCAGCTGTGCCAGACAACTTTTAACACATGGATATTGTGCATTTGAGTAGAATGAAGGTTTTTAACACATTTACACCGAGCTGTGCTCTCAGAAACGCTCGAAACACGCGATATCACGATTTTGGTTTTCGTCGATTTTTCGTTCGCCACAGATGTGCCAGACGACTTTTAACGTATGGATAATGTGCATTTGAGTAGAATGAAGGTTTTTCATACATTTACACCGAGCTGTGCTCTCAGAAACGCTCGAAACACGCGATATCACGATTTTGATGATCCTCGATTTTTCGTTCTCCACAGCTGTGCCGGACGACTTTTGACGCATGGATATGGTGCATTTGAGTAGAATGAAGGTTTTTGACACATT
The DNA here is from genome assembly GCA_963932165.1 of Pimpla rufipes. NCBI lineage: Eukaryota > Metazoa > Arthropoda > Insecta > Hymenoptera > Ichneumonidae > Pimpla > Pimpla rufipes. The sequence continues at coordinate 219,339 of CAWVQF010000037.1, forward strand.
TACACCGAGCTGTGCTCTGAGAAACGCTCGAAACACGCGAGATCACGATTTTGGTGATCCTCGATGTTTCGTTCTCCACAGCTGAGACTGACGACTTTTGATTCATGGATATTGTGCATTTGAGTAGAATGAAGGTTTTTGACACATATACACCGAGCTGTGCTCTCAGAAACGCTCGAAACACGCGATATCACGATTTTGGTGATCTTCAATGTTTCGTTCGCCACGGCTGTGCCAGACAACTTTTAACACATGGATCTTGTGTATTTGAGCAGAATGAAGGTTTTTTACACATTTACACCGAGCTGTGCTCTCAGAATCGCTCGAAACTCGCGATATCACGATTTTGGTTTTCGTCGATTTTTTGTTCGCCACAGATGTGCCAGACGACTTTTAACGCATGGATATTGTGCATTTGAGCAGAATGAAGGTTTTTGACACATTTACACCGAGCTGTGCTCTCAGAAACGCACGAAACACCCGACATCACGATTTTGGTGCTGTTCAAAGTTTCGTTCGCCTCAGCTGTGCCAGACAACTTTTAACACATGGATATTGTGCATTTGAGTAGAATGAAGGTTTTTAACACATTTACACCGAGCTGTGCTCTCAGAAACGCTCGAAACACGCGATATCACGATTTTGGTTTTCGTCGATTTTTCGTTCGCCACAGATGTGCCAGACGACTTTTAACGTATGGATAATGTGCATTTGAGTAGAATGAAGGTTTTTCATACATTTACACCGAGCTGTGCTCTCAGAAACGCTCGAAACACGCGATATCACGATTTTGATGATCCTCGATTTTTCGTTCTCCACAGCTGTGCCGGACGACTTTTGACGCATGGATATTGTGCATTTGAGTAGAATGAAGGTTTTTGACACATTTACACCGAGCTGTGCTCTGAGAAACGCTCGAAACACGCGAGATCACGATTTTGGTGATCCTCGATGTTTCGTTCTCCACAGCTGAGACTGACGACTTTTGATTCATGGATATTGTGCATTTGAGTAGAATGAAGGTTTTTGACACATATACACCGAGCTGTGCTCTCAGAAACGCTCGAAACACGCGATATCACGATTTTGGTGATCTTCAATGTTTCGTTCGCCACGGCTGTGCCAGACAACTTTTAACACATGGATCTTGTGTATTTGAGCAGAATGAAGGTTTTTGACACATTTACACCGAGCTGTGCTCTCAGAATCGCTCGAAACTCGCGATATCACGATTTTGGTTTTCGTCGATTTTTTGTTCGCCACTGATGTGCCAGACGACTTTTAACGCATGGATATTGTGCATTTGAGCAGAATGAAGGTTTTTGACACATTTACACCGAGCTGTGCTCTCAGAAACGCTCGAAACACGCGATATCACGATTTTGGTGATCTTCAATGTTTCGTTCGCCACGGCTGTGGCAGACAAATTTTAACACATGGATCTTGTGTGTTTGAGCCGAATGAAGGTTTTTTACACATTTACACCGAGCTGTGCTCTCTGAAACGCTCGAAACACGAGATATCACGATTTTGGTGTTCGTCGATTTTTCGTTCGCCACAGAAGTGGCAGACGACTTTTAACGCATGGATATTGTGCATTTGAGTAGAATGAAGGTTTTTTACACATTTACACCGAGCTGTGCTCTCAGAAACGCTCGAAACACGCGATATCACGATTCTGGTGTTCGTCGATTTTTCGTTCGCCATAGCTGTGGCTGACGACTTGTAACACATGGATCTTGTGTGTTTGAGTAGAATGAAGGTTTTTCATACATTTACACCGAGCTGTGCTCTCAGAAACGCTCGAAACACGCGATATCACGATTTTGGTGTTCCTCGATTTTTCGTTCTCCACAGCTGTGGATGACGACTTTTGACGCATGGATATCGTGCATTTGAGTAGAATGAAGGTTTTTGACACATTTACACCGAGCTGTGCTCTCAGAAACGCTCGAAACACGCGATATCACGATTTTGGTGATCTTCAATGTTTCGTTCGCCACGGCTGTGGCAGACAACTTTTAACACATGGATCTTGTGTGTTTGAGCAGAATGAAGGTTTTTGACACATTTACACCGAGCTGTGCTCTCAGAAACGCTCGAAACACGCGATATCACGATTTTGGTGATCTTCAATGTTTCGTTCGCCACAGCTGTGCCAGACGACTTTTAACGCATGGATATTGTGCATTTGAGTAGAATGAAGGTTCTTCATACATCTACACCGAGCTGTGCTCTCAGAAACGATCGAAACACGCGATATCACGATTTTCCGTTCTCCACAGCTGTGCCTGACGACTTTTGACGCATGGATATTGTGCATTTGAGTAGAATGAAGGTTTTTGACACATTTACACCGAACTGTACTCTCGGAAACGCTCGAAACACGCGATATCACGATTTTGGTGTTCGTCGATTTTTCGTTCGCCACGGCGGTGGCAGACGGCTTTTAACGCCTGGATCTTGTGTGTTTGAGTAGAATGACGGTTTTTGACACATTTACACCGAGCTGTGCTCTCAGAAACGCTCGAAACACGCGATATCACGATTTTGGTGCTGTTCAAAGTTTCGTTCGCCTCAGCTGTGCCAGACAACTTTTAACACATGGATATTGTGCATTTGAGTAGAATGAAGGTTTTTAACACATTTACACCGAGCTGTGCTCTCAGAAACGCTCGAAACACGCGATATCACGATTTTGGTTTTCGTCGATTTTTCGTTCGCCACAGATGTGCCAGACGACTTTTAACGTATGGATAATGTGCATTTGAGTAGAATGAAGGTTTTTCATACATTTACACCGAGCTGTGCTCTCAGAAACGCTCGAAACACGCGATATCACGATTTTGATGATCCTCGATTTTTCGTTCTCCACAGCTGTGCCGGACGACTTTTGACGCATGGATATTGTGCATTTGAGTAGAATGAAGGTTTTTGACACATTTACACCGAGCTGTGCTCTGAGAAACGCTCGAAACACGCGAGATCACGATTTTGGTGATCCTCGATGTTTCGTTCTCCACAGCTGAGACTGACGACTTTTGATTCATGGATATTGTGCATTTGAGTAGAATGAAGGTTTTTGACACATATACACCGTGCTGTGCTCTCAGAAACGCTCGAAACACGCGATATCACGATTTTGGTGATCTTCAATGTTTCGTTCGCCACGGCTGTGCCAGACAACTTTTAACACATGGATCTTGTGTATTTGAGCAGAATGAAGGTTTTTGACACATTTACACCGAGCTGTGCTCTCAGAATCGCTCGAAACTCGCGATATCACGATTTTGGTTTTCGTCGATTTTTTGTTCGCCACAGATGTGCCAGACGACTTTTAACGCATGGATATTGTGCATTTGAGCAGAATGAAGGTTTTTGACACATTTACACCGAGCTGTGCTCTCAGAAACGCTCGAAACACGCGATATCACGATTTTGGTGTTCGTCGATTTTTCGTTCGCCACAGAAGTGGCAGACGACTTTTAACGCATGGATATTGTGCATTTGAGTAGAATGAAGGTTTTTTACACATTTACACCGAGCTGTGCTCTCAGAAACGCTCGAAACACGCGATATCACGATTCTGGTGTTCGTCGATTTTTCGTTCGCCATAGCTGTGGCTGACGACTTGTAACACATGGATCTTGTGTGTTTGAGTAGAATGAAGGTTTTTCATACATTTACACCGAGCTGTGCTCTCAGAAACGCTCGAAACACGCGATATCACGATTTTGGTGTTCCTCGATTTTTCGTTCTCCACAGCTGTGGATGACGACTTTTGACGCATGGATATCGTGCATTTGAGTAGAATGAAGGTTTTTGACACATTTACACCGAGCTGTGCTCTCAGAAACGCTCGAAACACGCGATATCACGATTTTGGTGATCTTCAATGTTTCGTTCGCCACGGCTGTGGCAGACAACTTTTAACACATGGATCTTGTGTGTTTGAGCAGAATGAAGGTTTTTGACACATTTACACCGAGCTGTGCTCTCAGAAACGCTCGAAACACGCGATATCACGATTTTGGTGATCTTCAATGTTTCGTTCGCCACGGCTGTGGCAGACAACTTTTAACACATGGATTTTGTGTATTTGAGTAGAATGAAGGTTTTTCATACATTTACACCGAGCTGTGCTCTCAGAAACGATCGAAACACGCGATATCACTATTTTGGTGTTCGTCGATTTTTCGTTCGCCACAGCTGTGCCAGACGACTTTTAACGCATGGATATTGTGCATTTGAGTAGAATGAAGGTTTTTTTACACATTTACACCGAGCTGTGCTCTCAGAAACGCTCGAAACAATCGAGATCACGATTTTGGTGATCCTCGATGTTTCGTTCTCCACAGCTGTGACTGACGACTTTTGATTCATGGATATTGTGCATTTGAGTAGAATGAAGGTTCTTCATACATTTACACCGAGCTGTGCTCTCAGAAAGCCTCGAAACACGCGATATCACGATTTTTCGTTCTCCACAGCTGTGCCTGACGACTTTTGACGCATGGATATTGTGCATTTGAGTAGAATGAAGGTTTTTGAAACATTTACACCGAACTGTACTCTCGGAAACGCTCGAAACACGCGATATCACGATTTTGGTGTTCGTCGATTTTTCGTTCGCCACGGCGGTGGCAGACGGCTTTTAACGCCTGGATCTTGTGTGTTTGAGTAGAATGACGGTTTTTGACACATTTACACCGAGCTGTGCTCTCAGAAACGCTCGAAACACGCGATATCACGATTTTGGTTTTCGTCGATTTTTCGGTCGCCACAGATGTGCCAGACGACTTTTAACGCATGGATATTGTGCATTTGAGCAGAATGAAGGTTTTTGACACATTTACACCGAGCTGTGCTCTCAGAAACGCTCGAAACACCCGACATCACGATTTTGGTGCTGTTCAAAGTTTCGTTCGCCTCAGCTGTGCCAGACAACTTTTAACACATGGATATTGTGCATTTGAGTAGAATGAAGGTTTTTAACACATTTACACCGAGCTGTGCTCTCAGAAACGCTCGAAACACGCGATATCACGATTTTGGTTTTCGTCGATTTTTCGTTCGCCACAGATGTGCCAGACGACTTTTAACGTATGGATAATGTGCATTTGAGTAGAATGAAGGTTTTTCATACATTTACACCGAGCTGTGCTCTCAGAAACGCTCGAAACACGCGATATCACGATTTTGATGATCCTCGATTTTTCGTTCTCCACAGCTGTGCCGGACGACTTTTGACGCATGGATATGGTGCATTTGAGTAGAATGAAGGTTTTTGACACATTTACACCGAGCTGTGCTCTGAGAAACGCTCGAAACACGCGAGATCACGATTTTGGTGATCCTCGATGTTTCGTTCTCCACAGCTGAGACTGACGACTTTTGATTCATGGATATTGTGCATTTGAGTAGAATGAAGGTTTTTGACACATATACACCGAGCTGTGCTCTCAGAAACGCTCGAAACACGCGATATCACGATTTTGGTGATCTTCAATGTTTCGTTCGCCACGGCTGTGCCAGACAACTTTTAACACATGGATCTTGTGTATTTGAGCAGAATGAAGGTTTTTTACACATTTACACCGAGCTGTGCTCTCAGAATCGCTCGAAACTCGCGATATCACGATTTTGGTTTTCGTCGATTTTTTGTTCGCCACAGATGTGCCAGACGACTTTTAACGCATGGATATTGTGCATTTGAGCAGAATGAAGGTTTTTGACACATTTACACCGAGCTGTGCTCTCAGAAACGCTCGAAACACGCGATATCACGATTTTGGTGATCTTCAATGTTTCGTTCGCCACGGCTGTGGCAGACAAATTTTAACACATGGATCTTGTGTGTTTGAGCCGAATGAAGGTTTTTTTCACATTTACACCGAGCTGTGCTCTCTGAAACGCTCGAAACACGCGATATCACGATTTTGGTGTTCGTCGATTTTTCGTTCGCCACAGCTGTGCCAGACAACTTTTAACACATGCATTTTGTGTATTTGAGTAGAATGAAGGTTTTTGACACATTTACACCGAGCTGTGCTCTCAGAAACGCACGAAACACGCGATATCACGATTTTAGTGTTCTTCATTGTTTCATTCGCCACAGCTGTGTCAGACGACTTTTAAAGCATGAATATTGTGCATTTGAGTAGAATGAAGGTTTTTCATACATTTACACCGAGCTGTGCTCTCAGAATCGATCGAAACACGCGATATCACGATTTTGGTGTTCGTCGATTTTTCGTTCGCCACAGCTGTGCCAGACGACTTTTAACGCATGGATATTGTGCATTTGAGTAGAATGAAGGTTTTTTACACATTTACACCGAGCTGTGCTCTCTGAAACGCTCGAAACACGCGATATCACGATTTTGGTGATCCTCGATTTTTCGTTCTCCACAGCTGTGCCTGACGACTTTTGACGCATGGATATTGTGCATTTGAGTAGAATGAAGGTTTTTGACACATTTACACCGAGCTGTGCTCTCAGAAACGCTCTAAACACGCGATATCACGATTTTGGTACTGTTCAAAGTTTCGTTCGCCACTGCTGTGCCATACAACTTGTAACACATGGATCTTGTGTATTTGAGTTTCTACTCAAACCTTCATTCTTGAAGGTTTTTGACACATTTACACCGAGCTGTGCTCTCAGAAACGCTCGAAACACGCGTTATCACGATTTTGGTGATCCTCGATGTTTCGTTCTCCACAGCTGTGCCTGACGACTTTTGAGGCATGGATATTGTGCATTTGAGTAGAATGAAGGTTTTTGACACATTTTCACCGAGCTGTGCTCTCAGAAACGCTCGAAACACGCGATATCACGATTTTGGTGATCTTTAATGTTTCGTTCGCCACCGCGGTGGCAGACAACTTTTAACACATGGATCTTGTGCATTTGAGTAGAATGAAGGTTTTTAACACATTTACACCGAGCTGTGCTCTCAGAAACGCTCGAAACACGCGATATCACGATTTTGGTTTTCGTCGATTTTTCGTTCGCCACAGATGTGCCAGACGACTTTTAACGTATGGATAATGTGCATTTGAGTAGAATGAAGGTTTTTCATACATTTACACCGAGCTGTGCTCTCAGAAACGCTCGAAACACGCGATATCACGATTTTGATGATCCTCGATTTTTCGTTCTCCACAGCTGTGCCGGACGACTTTTGACGCATGGATATTGTGCATTTGAGTAGAATGAAGGTTTTTGACACATTTACACCGAGCTGTGCTCTGAGAAACGCTCGAAACACGCGAGATCACGATTTTGGTGATCCTCGATGTTTCGTTCTCCACAGCTGAGACTGACGACTTTTGATTCATGGATATTGTGCATTTGAGTAGAATGAAGGTTTTTGACACATATACACCGAGCTGTGCTCTCAGAAACGCTCGAAACACGCGATATCACGATTTTGGTGATCTTCAATGTTTCGTTCGCCACGGCTGTGCCAGACAACTTTTAACACATGGATCTTGTGTATTTGAGCAGAATGAAGGTTTTTGACACATTTACACCGAGCTGTGCTCTCAGAATCGCTCGAAACTCGCGATATCACGATTTTGGTTTTCGTCGATTTTTTGTTCGCCACAGATGTGCCAGACGACTTTTAACGCATGGATATTGTGCATTTGAGCAGAATGAAGGTTTTTGACACATTTACACCGAGCTGTGCTCTCAGAAACGCTCGAAACACGCGATATCACGATTTTGGAGATCTTCAATGTTTCGTTCGCCACGGCTGTGGCAGACAAATTTTAACACATGGATCTTGTGTGTTTGAGCCGAATGAAGGTTTTTTACACATTTACACCGAGCTGTGCTCTCTGAAACGCTCGAAACACGAGATATCACGATTTTGGTGTTCGTCGATTTTTCGTTCGCCACAGAAGTGGCAGACGACTTTTAACGCATGGATATTGTGCATTTGAGTAGAATGAAGGTTTTTTACACATTTACACCGAGCTGTGCTCTCAGAAACGCTCGAAACACGCGATATCACGATTCTGGTGTTCGTCGATTTTTCGTTCGCCATAGCTGTGGCTGACGACTTGTAACACATGGATCTTGTGTGTTTGAGTAGAATGAAGGTTTTTCATACATTTACACCGAGCTGTGCTCTCAGAAACGCTCGAAACACGCGATATCACGATTTTGGTGTTCCTCGATTTTTCGTTCTCCACAGCTGTGGATGACGACTTTTGACGCATGGATATCGTGCATTTGAGTAGAATGAAGGTTTTTGACACATTTACACCGAGCTGTGCTCTCAGAAACGCTCGAAACACGCGATATCACGATTTTGGTGATCTTCAATGTTTCGTTCGCCACGGCTGTGGCAGACAACTTTTAACACATGGATCTTGTGTGTTTGAGCAGAATGAAGGTTTTTGACACATTTACACCGAGCTGTGCTCTCAGAAACGCTCGAAACACGCGATATCACGATTTTGGTGATCTTCAATGTTTCGTTCGCCACGGCTGTGGCAGACAACTTTTAACACATGGATTTTGTGTATTTGAGTAGAATGAAGGTTTTTCATACATTTACACCGAGCTGTGCTCTCAGAAACGATCGAAACACGCGATATCACTATTTTGGTGTTCGTCGATTTTTCGTTCGCCACAGCTGTGCCAGACGACTTTTAACGCATGGATATTGTGCATTTGAGTAGAATGAAGGTTTTTTTACACATTTACACCGAGCTGTGCTCTCAGAAACGCTCGAAACAATCGAGATCACGATTTTGGTGATCCTCGATGTTTCGTTCTCCACAGCTGTGACTGACGACTTTTGATTCATGGATATTGTGCATTTGAGTAGAATGAAGGTTCTTCATACATTTACACCGAGCTGTGCTCTCAGAAAGCCTCGAAACACGCGATATCACGATTTTTCGTTCTCCACAGCTGTGCCTGACGACTTTTGACGCATGGATATTGTGCATTTGAGTAGAATGAAGGTTTTTGAAACATTTACACCGAACTGTACTCTCGGAAACGCTCGAAACACGCGATATCACGATTTTGGTGTTCGTCGATTTTTCGTTCGCCACGGCGGTGGCAGACGGCTTTTAACGCCTGGATCTTGTGTGTTTGAGTAGAATGACGGTTTTTGACACATTTACACCGAGCTGTGCTCTCAGAAACGCTCGAAACACGCGATATCACGATTTTGGTTTTCGTCGATTTTTCGGTCGCCACAGATGTGCCAGACGACTTTTAACGCATGGATATTGTGCATTTGAGCAGAATGAAGGTTTTTGACACATTTACACCGAGCTGTGCTCTCAGAAACGCTCGAAACACCCGACATCACGATTTTGGTGCTGTTCAAAGTTTCGTTCGCCTCAGCTGTGCCAGACAACTTTTAACACATGGATATTGTGCATTTGAGTAGAATGATGGTTTTTAACACATTTACACCGAGCTGTGCTCTCAGAAACGCTCGAAACACGCGATATCACGATTTTGGTTTTCGTCGATTTTTCGTTCGCCACAGATGTGCCAGACGACTTTTAACGTATGGATAATGTGCATTTGAGTAGAATGAAGGTTTTTCATACATTTACACCGAGCTGTGCTCTCAGAAACGCTCGAAACACGCGATATCACGATTTTGATGATCCTCGATTTTTCGTTCTCCACAGCTGTGCCGGACGACTTTTGACGCATGGATATTGTGCATTTGAGTAGAATGAAGGTTTTTGACACATTTACACCGAGCTGTGCTCTGAGAAACGCTCGAAACACGCGAGATCACGATTTTGGTGATCCTCGATGTTTCGTTCTCCACAGCTGAGACTGACGACTTTTGATTCATGGATATTGTGCATTTGAGTAGAATGAAGGTTTTTGACACATATACACCGAGCTGTGCTCTCAGAAACGCTCGAAACACGCGATATCACGATTTTGGTGATCTTCAATGTTTCGTTCGCCACGGCTGTGCCAGACAACTTTTAACACATGGATCTTGTGTATTTGAGCAGAATGAAGGTTTTTGACACATTTACACCGAGCTGTGCTCTCAGAATCGCTCGAAACTCGCGATATCACGATTTTGGTTTTCGTCGATTTTTTGTTCGCCACAGATGTGCCAGACGACTTTTAACGCATGGATATTGTGCATTTGAGCAGAATGAAGGTTTTTGACACATTTACACCGAGCTGTGCTCTCAGAAACGCTCGAAACACGCGATATCACGATTTTGGTGATCTTCAATGTTTCGTTCGCCACGGCTGTGGCAGACAAATTTTAACACATGGATCTTGTGTGTTTGAGCCGAATGAAGGTTTTTTTCACATTTACACCGAGCTGTGCTCTCTGAAACGCTCGAAACACGCGATATCACGATTTTGGTGTTCGTCGATTTTTCGTTCGCCACAGCTGTGCCAGACAACTTTTAACACATGCATTTTGTGTATTTGAGTAGAATGAAGGTTTTTGACACATTTACACCGAGCTGTGCTCTCAGAAACGCACGAAACACGCGATATCACGATTTTAGTGTTCTTCATTGTTTCATTCGCCACAGCTGTGCCAGACGACTTTTAAAGCATGAATATTGTGCATTTGAGTAGAATGAAGGTTTTTCATACATTTACACCGAGCTGTGCTCTCAGAATCGATCGAAATACGCGATATCACGATTTTGGTGTTCGTCGATTTTTCGTTCGCCACAGCTGTGCCAGACGACTTTTAACGCATGGATATTGTGCATTTGAGTAGAATGAAGGTTTTTTACATATTTACACCGAGCTGTGCTCTCAGAAACGCTCGAAACACGCGATATCACGATTTTGGTGTTCGTCGATTTTTCGTTCGCCACAGCTGTGGCTGACGACTTTTAACACATGGATCTTGTGTGTTTGAGTAGAATGAAGGTTTTTGACACATCTACACCGAGCTGTGCACTCAGAACCGTTCGAAACACGCAATATCACGATTTTGGTGCTGTTCAAAGTTTCGTTCGCCGCAGCTGTGCCAAACAACTTTTCACACATGGATATTGTGCATTTGAGTAGAATGAAGGTTTTTGACACATTTACACCGAGCTGTGCTCTCGGAAACGCTCGAAACACGCGATATCACGATTTTGGTGATCTTCAATGTTTCGTTCGCCACGGCTGTGGCACACAACTTTTAACACATGGATCTTGTGTGTTTGAGCCGAATGAAGGTTTTTTACACATTTACACCGAGCTGTGCTCTCTGAAACGCTCGAAACACGCGATATCACGATTTTGGTGATCCTCGATTTTTCGTTCTCCACAGCTGTGCCTGACGACTTTTGACGCATGGATATTGTGCATTTGAGTAGAATGAAGGTTTTTGACACATTTACACCGAGCTGTGCTCTCAGAAACGCTCTAAACACGCGATATCACGATTTTGGTACTGTTCAAAGTTTCGTTCGCCACTGCTGTGCCATACAACTTGTAACACATGGATCTTGTGTATTTGAGTTTCTACTCAAACCTTCATTCTTGAAGGTTTTTGAAACATTTACACCGAGCTGTGCTCTCAGAAACGCTCGAAACACGCGTTATCACGATTTTGGTGATCCTCGATGTTTCGTTCTCCACAGCTGTGCCTGACGACTTTTGAGGCATGGATATTGTGCATTTGAGTAGAATGAAGGTTTTTGACACATTTTCACCGAGCTGTGCTCTCAGAAACGCTCGAAACACGCGATATCACGATTTTGGTGATCTTTAATGTTTCGTTCGCCACCGCGGTGGCAGACAACTTTTAACACATGGATCTTGTGTATTTGAGTAGAGTGAAGGTTTTTGACACATTTACACCGAACTGTGCTCTCAGAAACGCTCGAAACACGCGATATCACGATTTTCGTGTTCGTCGATTTTTCGTTCGTCACAGCTGTGCCAGACGACTTTTAACGCATGGATATCGTGCATTTGAGTAGAATGAAGGTTTTTTAAACATTTACACCGAGCTGTGCTCTCAGAAACGCTCGAAACACGCGATATCACGATTTTGGTGATCTTCGATTTTTCGTTCGCCACAGTTGTGGCAGACGACTTCTAACGGATGGATAATGTGCATTTGAGTAGAATGAAGGTTTTTGACACATTTACACCGAGCTGTGCTCTCAGAAACGCTCGAAACACGCGATATCACGATTTTGGTGATCTTCAATGTTTCGTTCGCCACGGCTGTGGCAGACAACTTTTAACACATGGATCTTGAGTCGTTTACACCGAGCTGTGCTCTCAGAAACGCTCGAAACACGCGATATCACGATTTTGGTGCTGTTCAAAGTTTCGTTCGCCTCAGCTGTGCCAGACAACTTTTAACACATGGATATTGTGCATTTGAGTAGAATGAAGGTTTTTAACACATTTACACCGAGCTGTGCTCTCAGAAACGCTCGAAACACGCGATATCACGATTTTGGTTTTCGTCGATTTTTCGTTCGCCACAGATGTGCCAGACGACTTTTAACGTATGGATAATGTGCATTTGAGTAGAATGAAGGTTTTTCATACATTTACACCGAGCTGTGCTCTCAGAAACGCTCGAAACACGCGATATCACGATTTTGATGATCCTCGATTTTTCGTTCTCCACAGCTGTGCCGGACGACTTTTGACGCATGGATATTGTGCATTTGAGTAGAATGAAGGTTTTTGACACATTTACACCGAGCTGTGCTCTGAGAAACGCTCGAAACACGCGAGATCACGATTTTGGTGATCCTCGATGTTTCGTTCTCCACAGCTGAGACTGACGACTTTTGATTCATGGATATTGTGCATTTGAGTAGAATGAAGGTTTTTGACACATATACACCGAGCTGTGCTCTCAGAAACGCTCGAAACACGCGATATCACGATTTTGGTGATCTTCAATGTTTCGTTCGCCACGGCTGTGGCAGACAAATTTTAACACATGGATCTTGTGTGTTTGAGCCGAATGAAGGTTTTTTTCACATTTATACCGAGCTGTGCTCTCTGAAACGCTCGAAACACGCGATATCACGATTTTGGTGTTCGTCGATTTTTCGTTCGCCACAGCTGTGCCAGACAACTTTTAACACATGCATTTTGTGTATTTGAGTAGAATGAATGTTTTTGACACATTTACACCGAGCTGTGCTCTCAGAAACGCACGAAACACGCGATATCACGATTTTAGTGTTCTTCAATGTTTCATTCGCCACAGCTGTGCCAGACGACTTTTAAAGCATGAATATTGTGCATTTGAGTAGAATGAAGGTTTTTCATACATTTACACCGAGCTGTGCTCTCAGAATCGATCGAAAAACGCGATATCACGATTTTGGTGTTCGTCGATTTTTCGTTCGCCACAGCTGTGCCAGACGACTTTTAACGCATGGATATTGTGCATTTGAGTAGAATGAAGGTTTTTTACATATTTACACCGAGCTGTGCTCTCAGAAACGCTCGAAACACGCGATATCACGATTTTGGTGTTCGTCGATTTTTCGTTCGCCACAGCTGTGGCTGACGACTTTTAACACATGGATCTTGTGTGTTTGAGTAGAATGAAGGTTTTTGACACATCTACACCGAGCTGTGCACTCAGAACCGTTCGAAACACGCAATATCACGATTTTGGTGCTGTTCAAAGTTTCGTTCGCCGCAGCTGTGCCAGACAACTTTTCACACATGGATATTGTGCATTTGAGTAGAATGAAGGTTTTTGACACATTTACACCGAGCTGTGCTCTCAGAAACGCTCGAAACACGCGATATCACGATTTTGGTGATCTTCAATGTTTCGTTCGCCACGGCTGTGGCACACAACTTTTAACACATGGATCTTGTGTGTTTGAGCCGAATGAAGGTTTTTTACACATTTACACCGAGCTGTGCTCTCTGAAACGCTCGAAACACGCGATATCACGATTTTGGTGATCTTCGATTTTTCGTTCGCCACAGTTGTGGCAGACGACTTCTAACGGATGGATAATGTGCATTTGAGTAGAATGAAGGTTTTTCATACATTTACACCGAGCTGTGCTCTCAGAAACGTTCGAAACACGCGATATTACGATTTTGGTGATCCTCGGTTTTTCGTTTTCCACAGCTGTGGATGACGACTTTTGACGCATGGATATTGTGCATTTGAGTAGAATGAAGGTTTTTGACACATTTACACCGAGCTGTGCTCTCAGAAACGCTCGAAACACGCGATATCACGATTTTGGTGATCTTCGATTTTTCGTTCGCCACAGTTGTGGCAGACGACTTCTAACGGATGGATAATGTGCATTTGAGTAGAATGAAGGTTTTTCATACATTTACACCGAGCTGTGCTCTCAGAAACGTTCGAAACACGCGATATTACGATTTTGGTGATCCTCGGTTTTTCGTTTTCCACAGCTGTGGATGACGACTTTTGACGCATGGATATTGTGCATTTGAGTAGAATGAAGGTTTTTGACACATTTACACCGAGCTGTGCTCTCAGAAACGCTCGAAACACGCGATATCACGATTTTGGTGATCTTCAATGTTTCGTTCGCCACGGCTGTGGCAGACAACTTTTAACACATGGATCTTGAGTCGTTTACACCGAGCTGTGCTCTCAGAAACGCTCGAAACACGCGATATCACGATTTTGGTGTTCTTCAATGTTTCGTTCGCCACGGCTGTGGCAGACAACGTTTAACACATGGATCTTGTGTATTTGAGTAGAATGAAGATTTTTGACACATTTACACCGAGCTGTGCTCTCAGAAACGCTCGAAACACGCGATATCACGATTTTGGTGTTCGTCGATTTTTCGTTAGACACAGCTGTGCCAGACGACTTTTAACGCATGAATATTCTGTATTTGAGCAGAATGATGGTTTTTTACACATTTACACCGAGCTGTGCTCTCAGAAACGCTCGAAACACGCGATATCACGATTTTGGTGTTCTTCGATTTTTCGTTCGCCACATTTGGATAATGTGCATTTGAGTAGAATGAAGGTTTTTCATACATTCACACCGAGCTGTGCTCTCAGAAACGCTCGGAACACGAGATATCTCGATTTTGGTACTGTTCAAAGTTTCGTTCGCCACTGCTGTGCCAGACAACTTGTAACACATGGATCTTGTGTATTTGAGTAGAATGAAGGTTTTTGACACATTTACACCGAGCTGTGCTCTCAGAAACGCTCGAAACACGCGATATCACGATTTTGGTGATCTTCAATGTTTCGTTCGCCACGGCTGTGGCAGTCAACTTTTAACACATGGATCTTGTGTGTTTGAGCAGAATGAAGGTTTTTGACACATTCACACCGAGCTGTGCTCTCGGAAACGCTCGGAACATGCGATATCACGATTTTGGTGTTCGTCGATTTTTCATTCGCCACATTCGTAGCAGACGACTTTTAAAGCATGGATCTTGTGTGTTTGAGCAGAATGAAGGTTTATGACGCATTCACATCGAGCTGTGCTCTCAGAAACGCTCGAAACATGCGATATCACGATTTTGGTGTTCATCGATTTTTCATTCGCCACAGCTGTGGCAGACGACTTTTAACGCATGAATATTGTGCATTTGAGTAGAATGAAGATTTTTGACACATTTACACCGAACTATGCTCTCAGGAACACTCGAAACACGCGATATCACGATTTTGGTGTTCTTCGATTTTTCGTTCGCCACATTTGTGGCAGACGACTTTTAACGCATGGATATTGTGGATTTGAGTAGAATGAAGGTTTTTGACACATTTACACCGAGCTGTGCTCTCAGAAACGCTCGAAACAATCGAGATCACGATTTTGGTGATCCTCGATGTTTCGTTCTCCACAGCTGTGACTGACGACTTTTGATTCATGGATATTGTGCATTTGAGTAGAATGAAGGTTTTTGACACATTTACACCGAACTGTGCTCTCAGAAACGCTCGAAACACGCGATATCACGATTTCGGTGTTCGTCGATTTTCGTTCGCCACAGCAGTGGCAGACAACTTTTAACACATGGATTTTGTGCATTTGAGCAGAATGAAGGTTTTTGACACACTTACACCGAGCTGTGCTCTCAGAAACGCACGAAACACGCGATATCACGATTTTAGTGTTCTTCAATGTTTCATTCGCCACAGCTGTGCGAGACGACTTTTAAAGCATGAATATCGTGCATTTGAGTAGAATGAAGGTTTTTCATACATTTACACCGAGCTGTGCTCTCAGAATCGATCGAAACACGCGATATCACGATTTTGGTGTTCGTCGATTTTTCGTTCGCCACAGCTGTGCCAGACGACTTTTAACGCATGAATATTGTGCATTTGAGCAGAATGAAGGTTTTTGACACATTTACACCGAGCTGTGCTCTCAGAAACGCTCGAAACACGCGAGATCACGATTTTAGTGTTCTTCAATGTTTCATTCGCCACTGCTGTGCCAGACAACTTTTAACACATTTATTTTGTGTATTTGAGTAGAATGAAGGTTTTTGACACATTTACACCGAGCTGTGCTCTCAGAAACGCTCGAAACACGCGATATCACGATTTTGATGATCCTCGATTTTTCGTTCTCCACAGCTGTGCCTGACGACTTTTGACGCATGGATATTGTGCATTTGAGTAGAATGAAGGTTTTTGACACATCTACACCGAGCAGTGCACTCAGAACCGTTCGAAACACGCGATATCACGATTTTGGTGCTGTTCAAAGTTTCGTTCGCCACAGCTGTGCCAGACAACTTTTAGCACATGGATCTTGTGTATTTGAGTAGAATGAAGGTTTTTGACACATTTACACCGAGCTGTGCTCTCAGAAACGCTCGAAACTCGCGATATCACGATTTTGGTGATCTTCAATGTTTCGTTCGCCACGGCTGTGCCAGACAACTTTTAACACATGGATCTTGTGTATTTGAGCCGAATGAAGGTTTTTTACACATTTACACCGAGCTGTGCTCTCTGAAACGCTCGAAACACGCGATATCACGATTTTGGTGTTCGTCGATTTTTCGTTCGCCACAGCTGTGCCAGACGACTTTTAAAGCATGGATCTTGTGTATTTGAGTATAGTGAATGTTTTTGACACATTTACACCGAACTGTGCTCTCAGAAACGCTCGAAACACGCGATATCACGATTTTGGTGTTCTTCAATGTTTCGTTCGCCACGGCTGTGGCAGACAACTTTTAACACATGGATCGTGTGTATTTGAGTAGAGTGAATGTTTTTGACACATTTACACCGAACTGTGCTCTCAGAAACGCTCGAAACACGCGATATCACGATTTTGGTGTTCTTCAATGTTTCGTTCGCCACGGCTGTGGCAGACAACTTTTAACACATGGATCTTGTGTATTTGAGTAGAGTGAATGTTTTTGACACATTTACACCGAACTGTGCTCTCAGAAACTCTCGAAACACGCGATATCACGATTTTGGTGTTCGTCGATTTTTCGTTCGCCACAGCTGTGCCAGACAACTTTTAACACATGGATCTTGTGTATTTGAGTAGAGTGAAGGTTTTTGACACATTTACACCGAACTGTGCTCTCAGAAACGCTCGAAACACGCGATATCACGATTTTGGTGTTCTTCAATGTTTCGTTCGCCACAGCTGTGCCAGACAACTTTTAACACATGGATCTTGTGTATTTGAGTAGAATGAAGGTTTTTGACACATTTACACCGATCTGTGCTCTCAGAAACGCTCGAAATACGCGATATCGCGATTTTGGTGTTCGTCGATTTTTCGTTCGCCACAGCTGTGCCAAACAACTTTTAACGCATGGATATTGTGCATTTGAGTAGAATGAAGGTTTCTGACATATTTATACCGAGCTGTGCTCTCAGAAAAGCTCGAAACACGCGATATCACGATTTTGGTGTTCTTCGATTTTTCGTTCGCCACATTTGTGGCAGACGACTTTTAACGCATGGATAATGTGCATTTGAGTTGAATGAAGGTTTTTCATACATTTACACCGAGCTGTGCTCTCAGAAACGCTCTAAACACGCGATATCACGATTTTGGTACTGTTCAAAGTTTCGTTCGCCACTGCTGTGCCAGACAACTTGTAACACATGGATCTTGTGTATTTGAGTTTCTACTCAAACCTTCATTCTTGAAGGTTTTTGACACATTTGCACCGAGCTGTGCTCTCAGAAACGCTCGAAACATGCGTTATCACGATTTTGGTGATCCTCGATGTTTCGTTCTCCACAGCTGGGCCTGACGACTTTTGAGGCATGGATATTGTGCATTTGAGTAGAATGAAGGTTTTTGACACATCTACACCGAGCAGTGCACTCAGAACCGTTCGAAACACGCGATATCACGATTTTGGTGCTGTTCAAAGTTTCGTTCGCCACAGCTGTGCCAGACAACTTTTAGCACATGGATCTTGTGTATTTGAGTAGAATGAAGGTTTTTGACACATTTACACCGAGCTGTGCTCTCAGAAACGCTCGAAACACGCGATATCACGATTTTGGTGTTCTTCAATGTTTCGTTCGCCACGGCTGTGGCAGACAACGTTTAACACATGGATCTTGTGTATTTGAGTAGAATGAAGATTTTTGACACATTTACACCGAGCTGTGCTCTCAGAAACGCTCGAAACACGCGATATCACGATTTTGGTGATCTTCGATTTTTCGTTCGCCACAGTTGTGGCAGACGACTTCTAACGCATGGATAATGTGCATTTGAGTAGAATAAAGGTTTTTCATACATTTACACCGAGCTGTGCTCTCAGAAACGTTCGAAACACGCGATATTACGATTTTGGTGATCCTCGGTTTTTCGTTTTCCACAGCTGTGGATGACGACTTTTAACACATGGATTTTGTGAATTTGAGTAGAATGAAGGTTTTTGACACATTTACACCGAGCTGTGTTCTCAGAATCGCTCGAAACTCGCGATATCACGATTTTGGTTTTCGTCGATTTTTCGTTCGCCACAGATGTGCCAGACGACTTTTAACGCATGAATATTGTGCATTTGAGCAGAATGAAGGTTTTTGACACATTTACACCGAGCTGTGCTCTCAGAAACGCTCGAAACACGCGATATCACGATTTTAGTGTTCTTCAATGTTTCATTCGCCACTGCTGTGCCAGACAACTTTTAACACATGGATTTTGTGTATTTGAGTAGAATGAAAGTTTTTGACACATTTACACCGAGCTGTGTTCTCAGAATCGCTCGAAACTCGCGATATCACGATTTTGGTTTTCGTCGATTTTTCGTTCGCCACAGATGTGCCAGACGACTTTTAACGCATGGATATTGTGCATTTGAGCAGAATGAAGGTTTTTGACACATTTACACCGAGCTGTGCTCTCAGAAACGCTCGAAACACGCGATATCACGATTTTGGTGATCTTCAATGTTTCGTTCGCCACGGCTGTGCCAGACAACTTTTAACACATGGATCTTGTGTATTTGAGCAGAATGAAGGTTTTTGACACATTTACACCGAGCTGTGCTCTCAGAATCGCTCGAAACTCGCGATATCACGATTTTGGTTTTCGTCGATTTTTTGTTCGCCACAGATGTGCCAGACGACTTTTAACGCATGGATATTGTGCATTTGAGCAGAATGAAGGTTTTTGACACATTTACACCGAGCTGTGCTCTCAGAAACGCTCGAAACACGCGATATCACGATTTTGGTGATCTTCAATGTTTCGTTCGCCACGGCTGTGGCAGACAAATTTTAACACATGGATCTTGTGTGTTTGAGCCGAATGAAGGTTTTTTTCACATTTACACCGAGCTGTGCTCTCTGAAACGCTCGAAACACGCGATATCACGATTTTGGTGTTCGTCGATTTTTCGTTCGCCACAGCTGTGCCAGACAACTTTTAACACATGCATTTTGTGTATTTGAGTAGAATGAAGGTTTTTGACACATTTACACCGAGCTGTGCTCTCAGAAACGCACGAAACACGCGATATCACGATTTTAGTGTTCTTCATTGTTTCATTCGCCACAGCTGTGCCAGACGACTTTTAAAGCATGAATATTGTGCATTTGAGTAGAATGAAGGTTTTTCATACATTTACACCGAGCTGTGCTCTCAGAATCGATCGAAATACGCGATATCACGATTTTGGTGTTCGTCGATTTTTCGTTCGCCACAGCTGTGCCAGACGACTTTTAACGCATGGATATTGTGCATTTGAGTAGAATGAAGGTTTTTTACATATTTACACCGAGCTGTGCTCTCAGAAACGCTCGAAACACGCGATATCACGATTTTGGTGTTCGTCGATTTTTCGTTCGCCACAGCTGTGGCTGACGACTTTTAACACATGGATCTTGTGTGTTTGAGTAGAATGAAGGTTTTTGACACATCTACACCGAGCTGTGCACTCAGAACCGTTCGAAACACGCAATATCACGATTTTGGTGCTGTTCAAAGTTTCGTTCGCCGCAGCTGTGCCAAACAACTTTTCACACATGGATATTGTGCATTTGAGTAGAATGAAGGTTTTTGACACATTTACACCGAGCTGTGCTCTCGGAAACGCTCGAAACACGCGATATCACGATTTTGGTGATCTTCAATGTTTCGTTCGCCACGGCTGTGGCACACAACTTTTAACACATGGATCTTGTGTGTTTGAGCCGAATGAAGGTTTTTTACACATTTACACCGAGCTGTGCTCTCTGAAACGCTCGAAACACGCGATATCACGATTTTGGTGATCCTCGATTTTTCGTTCTCCACAGCTGTGCCTGACGACTTTTGACGCATGGATATTGTGCATTTGAGTAGAATGAAGGTTTTTGACACATTTACACCGAGCTGTGCTCTCAGAAACGCTCTAAACACGCGATATCACGATTTTGGTACTGTTCAAAGTTTCGTTCGCCACTGCTGTGCCATACAACTTGTAACACATGGATCTTGTGTATTTGAGTTTCTACTCAAACCTTCATTCTTGAAGGTTTTTGAAACATTTACACCGAGCTGTGCTCTCAGAAACGCTCGAAACACGCGTTATCACGATTTTGGTGATCCTCGATGTTTCGTTCTCCACAGCTGTGCCTGACGACTTTTGAGGCATGGATATTGTGCATTTGAGTAGAATGAAGGTTTTTGACACATTTTCACCGAGCTGTGCTCTCAGAAACGCTCGAAACACGCGATATCACGATTTTGGTGATCTTTAATGTTTCGTTCGCCACCGCGGTGGCAAACAACTTTTAACACATGGATCTTGTGTATTTGAGTAGAGTGAAGGTTTTTGACACATTTACACCGAACTGTGCTCTCAGAAACGCTCGAAACACGCGATATCACGATTTTCGTGTTCGTCGATTTTTCGTTCGTCACAGCTGTGCCAGACGACTTTTAACGCATGGATATCGTGCATTTGAGTAGAATGAAGGTTTTTTAAACATTTACACCGAGCTGTGCTCTCAGAAACGCTCGAAACACGCGATATCACGATTTTGGTGATCTTCGATTTTTCGTTCGCCACAGTTGTGGCAGACGACTTCTAACGGATGGATAATGTGCATTTGAGTAGAATGAAGGTTTTTGACACATTTACACCGAGCTGTGCTCTCAGAAACGCTCGAAACACGCGATATCACGATTTTGGTGATCTTCAATGTTTCGTTCGCCACGGCTGTGGCAGACAACTTTTAACACATGGATCTTGAGTCGTTTACACCGAGCTGTGCTCTCAGAAACGCTCGAAACACGCGATATCACGATTTTGGTGCTGTTCAAAGTTTCGTTCGCCTCAGCTGTGCCAGACAACTTTTAACACATGGATATTGTGCATTTGAGTAGAATGAAGGTTTTTAACACATTTACACCGAGCTGTGCTCTCAGAAACGCTCGAAACACGCGATATCACGATTTTGGTTTTCGTCGATTTTTCGTTCGCCACAGATGTGCCAGACGACTTTTAACGTATGGATAATGTGCATTTGAGTAGAATGAAGGTTTTTCATACATTTACACCGAGCTGTGCTCTCAGAAACGCTCGAAACACGCGATATCACGATTTTGATGATCCTCGATTTTTCGTTCTCCACAGCTGTGCCGGACGACTTTTGACGCATGGATATTGTGCATTTGAGTAGAATGAAGGTTTTTGACACATTTACACCGAGCTGTGCTCTGAGAAACGCTCGAAACACGCGAGATCACGATTTTGGTGATCCTCGATGTTTCGTTCTCCACAGCTGAGACTGACGACTTTTGATTCATGGATATTGTGCATTTGAGTAGAATGAAGGTTTTTGACACATATACACCGAGCTGTGCTCTCAGAAACGCTCGAAACACGCGATATCACGATTTTAGTGATCTTCAATGTTTCGTTCGCCACGGCTGTGGCAGACAAATTTTAACACATGGATCTTGTGTGTTTGAGCCGAATGAAGGTTTTTTTCACATTTACACCGAGCTGTGCTCTCTGAAACGCTCGAAACACGCGATATCACGATTTTGGTGTTCGTCGATTTTTCGTTCGCCACAGCTGTGCCAGACAACTTTTAACACATGCATTTTGTGTATTTGAGTAGAATGAATGTTTTTGACACATTTACACCGAGCTGTGCTCTCAGAAACGCACGAAACACGCGATATCACGATTTTAGTGTTCTTCAATGTTTCATTCGCCACAGCTGTGCCAGACGACTTTTAAAGCATGAATATTGTGCATTTGAGTAGAATGAAGGTTTTTCATACATTTACACCGAGCTGTGCTCTCAGAATCGATCGAAAAACGCGATATCACGATTTTGGTGTTCGTCGATTTTTCGTTCGCCACAGCTGTGCCAGACGACTTTTAACGCATGGATATTGTGCATTTGAGTAGAATGAAGGTTTTTTACATATTTACACCGAGCTGTGCTCTCAGAAACGCTCGAAACACGCGATATCACGATTTTGGTGTTCGTCGATTTTTCGTTCGCCACAGCTGTGGCTGACGACTTTTAACACATGGATCTTGTGTGTTTGAGTAGAATGAAGGTTTTTGACACATCTACACCGAGCTGTGCACTCAGAACCGTTCGAAACACGCAATATCACGATTTTGGTGCTGTTCAAAGTTTCGTTCGCCGCAGCTGTGCCAGACAACTTTTCACACATGGATATTGTGCATTTGAGTAGAATGAAGGTTTTTGACACATTTACACCGAGCTGTGCTCTCAGAAACGCTCGAAACACGCGATATCACGATTTTGGTGATCTTCAATGTTTCGTTCGCCACGGCTGTGGCACACAACTTTTAACACATGGATCTTGTGTGTTTGAGCCGAATGAAGGTTTTTTACACATTTACACCGAGCTGTGCTCTCTGAAACGCTCGAAACACGCGATATCACGATTTTGGTGATCTTCGATTTTTCGTTCGCCACAGTTGTGGCAGACGACTTCTAACGGATGGATAATGTGCATTTGAGTAGAATGAAGGTTTTTCATACATTTACACCGAGCTGTGCTCTCAGAAACGTTCGAAACACGCGATATTACGATTTTGGTGATCCTCGGTTTTTCGTTTTCCACAGCTGTGGATGACGACTTTTGACGCATGGATATTGTGCATTTGAGTAGAATGAAGGTTTTTGACACATTTACACCGAGCTGTGCTCTCAGAAACGCTCGAAACACGCGATATCACGATTTTGGTGATCTTCGATTTTTCGTTCGCCACAGTTGTGGCAGACGACTTCTAACGGATGGATAATGTGCATTTGAGTAGAATGAAGGTTTTTCATACATTTACACCGAGCTGTGCTCTCAGAAACGTTCGAAACACGCGATATTACGATTTTGGTGATCCTCGGTTTTTCGTTTTCCACAGCTGTGGATGACGACTTTTGACGCATGGATATTGTGCATTTGAGTAGAATGAAGGTTTTTGACACATTTACACCGAGCTGTGCTCTCAGAAACGCTCGAAACACGCGATATCACGATTTTGGTGATCTTCAATGTTTCGTTCGCCACGGCTGTGGCAGACAACTTTTAACACATGGATCTTGAGTCGTTTACACCGAGCTGTGCTCTCAGAAACGCTCGAAACACGCGATATCACGATTTTGGTGTTCTTCAATGTTTCGTTCGCCACGGCTGTGGCAGACAACGTTTAACACATGGATCTTGTGTATTTGAGTAGAATGAAGATTTTTGACACATTTACACCGAGCTGTGCTCTCAGAAACGCTCGAAACACGCGATATCACGATTTTGGTGTTCGTCGATTTTTCGTTAGACACAGCTGTGCCAGACGACTTTTAACGCATGAATATTCTGTATTTGAGCAGAATGATGGTTTTTTACACATTTACACCGAGCTGTGCTCTCAGAAACGCTCGAAACACGCGATATCACGATTTTGGTGTTCTTCGATTTTTCGTTCGCCACATTTGGATAATGTGCATTTGAGTAGAATGAAGGTTTTTCATACATTCACACCGAGCTGTGCTCTCAGAAACGCTCGGAACACGAGATATCTCGATTTTGGTACTGTTCAAAGTTTCGTTCGCCACTGCTGTGCCAGACAACTTGTAACACATGGATCTTGTGTATTTGAGTAGAATGAAGGTTTTTGACACATTTACACCGAGCTGTGCTCTCAGAAACGCTCGAAACACGCGATATCACGATTTTGGTGATCTTCAATGTTTCGTTCGCCACGGCTGTGGCAGTCAACTTTTAACACATGGATCTTGTGTGTTTGAGCAGAATGAAGGTTTTTGACACATTCACACCGAGCTGTGCTCTCGGAAACGCTCGGAACATGCGATATCACGATTTTGGTGTTCGTCGATTTTTCATTCGCCACATTCGTAGCAGACGACTTTTAAAGCATGGATCTTGTGTGTTTGAGCAGAATGAAGGTTTATGACGCATTCACATCGAGCTGTGCTCTCAGAAACGCTCGAAACATGCGATATCACGATTTTGGTGTTCATCGATTTTTCATTCGCCACAGCTGTGGCAGACGACTTTTAACGCATGAATATTGTGCATTTGAGTAGAATGAAGATTTTTGACACATTTACACCGAACTATGCTCTCAGGAACACTCGAAACACGCGATATCACGATTTTGGTGTTCTTCGATTTTTCGTTCGCCACATTTGTGGCAGACGACTTTTAACGCATGGATATTGTGGATTTGAGTAGAATGAAGGTTTTTGACACATTTACACCGAGCTGTGCTCTCAGAAACGCTCGAAACAATCGAGATCACGATTTTGGTGATCCTCGATGTTTCGTTCTCCACAGCTGTGACTGACGACTTTTGATTCATGGATATTGTGCATTTGAGTAGAATGAAGGTTTTTGACACATTTACACCGAACTGTGCTCTCAGAAACGCTCGAAACACGCGATATCACGATTTCGGTGTTCGTCGATTTTCGTTCGCCACAGCAGTGGCAGACAACTTTTAACACATGGATTTTGTGCATTTGAGCAGAATGAAGGTTTTTGACACACTTACACCGAGCTGTGCTCTCAGAAACGCACGAAACACGCGATATCACGATTTTAGTGTTCTTCAATGTTTCATTCGCCACAGCTGTGCGAGACGACTTTTAAAGCATGAATATCGTGCATTTGAGTAGAATGAAGGTTTTTCATACATTTACACCGAGCTGTGCTCTCAGAATCGATCGAAACACGCGATATCACGATTTTGGTGTTCGTCGATTTTTCGTTCGCCACAGCTGTGCCAGACGACTTTTAACGCATGAATATTGTGCATTTGAGCAGAATGAAGGTTTTTGACACATTTACACCGAGCTGTGCTCTCAGAAACGCTCGAAACACGCGAGATCACGATTTTAGTGTTCTTCAATGTTTCATTCGCCACTGCTGTGCCAGACAACTTTTAACACATTTATTTTGTGTATTTGAGTAGAATGAAGGTTTTTGACACATTTACACCGAGCTGTGCTCTCAGAAACGCTCGAAACACGCGATATCACGATTTTGATGATCCTCGATTTTTCGTTCTCCACAGCTGTGCCTGACGACTTTTGACGCATGGATATTGTGCATTTGAGTAGAATGAAGGTTTTTGACACATCTACACCGAGCAGTGCACTCAGAACCGTTCGAAACACGCGATATCACGATTTTGGTGCTGTTCAAAGTTTCGTTCGCCACAGCTGTGCCAGACAACTTTTAGCACATGGATCTTGTGTATTTGAGTAGAATGAAGGTTTTTGACACATTTACACCGAGCTGTGCTCTCAGAAACGCTCGAAACTCGCGATATCACGATTTTGGTGATCTTCAATGTTTCGTTCGCCACGGCTGTGCCAGACAACTTTTAACACATGGATCTTGTGTATTTGAGCCGAATGAAGGTTTTTTACACATTTACACCGAGCTGTGCTCTCTGAAACGCTCGAAACACGCGATATCACGATTTTGGTGTTCGTCGATTTTTCGTTCGCCACAGCTGTGCCAGACGACTTTTAAAGCATGGATCTTGTGTATTTGAGTATAGTGAATGTTTTTGACACATTTACACCGAACTGTGCTCTCAGAAACGCTCGAAACACGCGATATCACGATTTTGGTGTTCTTCAATGTTTCGTTCGCCACGGCTGTGGCAGACAACTTTTAACACATGGATCGTGTGTATTTGAGTAGAGTGAATGTTTTTGACACATTTACACCGAACTGTGCTCTCAGAAACGCTCGAAACACGCGATATCACGATTTTGGTGTTCTTCAATGTTTCGTTCGCCACGGCTGTGGCAGACAACTTTTAACACATGGATCTTGTGTATTTGAGTAGAGTGAATGTTTTTGACACATTTACACCGAACTGTGCTCTCAGAAACTCTCGAAACACGCGATATCACGATTTTGGTGTTCGTCGATTTTTCGTTCGCCACAGCTGTGCCAGACAACTTTTAACACATGGATCTTGTGTATTTGAGTAGAGTGAAGGTTTTTGACACATTTACACCGAACTGTGCTCTCAGAAACGCTCGAAACACGCGATATCACGATTTTGGTGTTCTTCAATGTTTCGTTCGCCACAGCTGTGCCAGACAACTTTTAACACATGGATCTTGTGTATTTGAGTAGAATGAAGGTTTTTGACACATTTACACCGATCTGTGCTCTCAGAAACGCTCGAAATACGCGATATCGCGATTTTGGTGTTCGTCGATTTTTCGTTCGCCACAGCTGTGCCAAACAACTTTTAACGCATGGATATTGTGCATTTGAGTAGAATGAAGGTTTCTGACATATTTATACCGAGCTGTGCTCTCAGAAAAGCTCGAAACACGCGATATCACGATTTTGGTGTTCTTCGATTTTTCGTTCGCCACATTTGTGGCAGACGACTTTTAACGCATGGATAATGTGCATTTGAGTTGAATGAAGGTTTTTCATACATTTACACCGAGCTGTGCTCTCAGAAACGCTCTAAACACGCGATATCACGATTTTGGTACTGTTCAAAGTTTCGTTCGCCACTGCTGTGCCAGACAACTTGTAACACATGGATCTTGTGTATTTGAGTTTCTACTCAAACCTTCATTCTTGAAGGTTTTTGACACATTTGCACCGAGCTGTGCTCTCAGAAACGCTCGAAACATGCGTTATCACGATTTTGGTGATCCTCGATGTTTCGTTCTCCACAGCTGGGCCTGACGACTTTTGAGGCATGGATATTGTGCATTTGAGTAGAATGAAGGTTTTTGACACATCTACACCGAGCAGTGCACTCAGAACCGTTCGAAACACGCGATATCACGATTTTGGTGCTGTTCAAAGTTTCGTTCGCCACAGCTGTGCCAGACAACTTTTAGCACATGGATCTTGTGTATTTGAGTAGAATGAAGGTTTTTGACACATTTACACCGAGCTGTGCTCTCAGAAACGCTCGAAACACGCGATATCACGATTTTGGTGTTCTTCAATGTTTCGTTCGCCACGGCTGTGGCAGACAACGTTTAACACATGGATCTTGTGTATTTGAGTAGAATGAAGATTTTTGACACATTTACACCGAGCTGTGCTCTCAGAAACGCTCGAAACACGCGATATCACGATTTTGGTGATCTTCGATTTTTCGTTCGCCACAGTTGTGGCAGACGACTTCTAACGCATGGATAATGTGCATTTGAGTAGAATAAAGGTTTTTCATACATTTACACCGAGCTGTGCTCTCAGAAACGTTCGAAACACGCGATATTACGATTTTGGTGATCCTCGGTTTTTCGTTTTCCACAGCTGTGGATGACGACTTTTAACACATGGATTTTGTGAATTTGAGTAGAATGAAGGTTTTTGACACATTTACACCGAGCTGTGTTCTCAGAATCGCTCGAAACTCGCGATATCACGATTTTGGTTTTCGTCGATTTTTCGTTCGCCACAGATGTGCCAGACGACTTTTAACGCATGAATATTGTGCATTTGAGCAGAATGAAGGTTTTTGACACATTTACACCGAGCTGTGCTCTCAGAAACGCTCGAAACACGCGATATCACGATTTTAGTGTTCTTCAATGTTTCATTCGCCACTGCTGTGCCAGACAACTTTTAACACATGGATTTTGTGTATTTGAGTAGAATGAAAGTTTTTGACACATTTACACCGAGCTGTGTTCTCAGAATCGCTCGAAACTCGCGATATCACGATTTTGGTTTTCGTCGATTTTTCGTTCGCCACAGATGTGCCAGACGACTTTTAACGCATGGATATTGTGCATTTGAGCAGAATGAAGGTTTTTGACACATTTACACCGAGCTGTGCTCTCAGAAACGCTCGAAACACGCGATATCACGATTTTGGTGTTCGTCGATTTTTCGTTCGCCACAGCTGTGGCTGACGACTTTTAACACATGGATCTTGTGTGTTTGAGTAGAATGAAGGTTTTTGACACATCTACACCGAGCTGTGCACTCAGAACCGTTCGAAACACGCAATATCACGATTTTGGTGCTGTTCAAAGTTTCGTTCGCCGCAGCTGTGCCAGACAACTTTTAACACATGGATATTGTGCATTTGAGTAGAACGAAGGTTTTTGTCACATTTACACCGAGCTGTGCTCTCAGAAACGCTCGAAACACGCGATATCACGATTTTGGTGATCTTCAATGTTTCGTTCGCCACGGCTGTGGCAGACAAATTTTAACACATGGATATTGTGCATTGGAGTAGAATGAAGGTTTTTTACACATTTACACCGAGCTGTGCTCTCAGAAACGCTCGAAACACGCGATATCACGATTTTGGTGTTCGTCGATTTTTCGTTCGCCATATCTGTGGCTGACGACTTTTAACACATGGATCTTGTGTGTTTGAGTAGAATGAAGGTTTTTGACACATTTACACCGAGCTGTGCTCTCAGAAACGCTCGAAACACGCGATATCACGATTTTGGTGTTCGTCGATTTTTCGTTAGACACAGCTGTGCCAGACGACTTTTAACGCATGAATATTCTGTATTTGAGCAGAATGAAGGTTTTTTACACATTTACACCGAGCTGTGCTCTCAGAAACGCTCGAAACACGCGATATCACGATTTTGGTGTTCTTCGATTTTTCGTTCGCCACATTTGGATAATGTGCATTTGAGTAGAATGAAGGTTTTTCATACATTCACACCGAGCTGTGCTCTCAGAAACGCTCGAAACACGAGATATCTCGATTTTGGTACTGTTCAAAGTTTCGTTCGCCACTGCTGTGCCAGACAACATGTAACACATGGATCTTGTGTATTTGAGTAGAATGAAGGTTTTTGACACATTTACACCGAGCTGTGCTCTCAGAAACGCTCGAAACACGCGATATCACGATTTTGGTGATCTTCAATGTTTCGTTCGCCACGGCTGTGGCAGTCAACTTTTAACACATGGATCTTGTGTGTTTGAGCAGAATGAAGGTTTTTGACACATTCACACCGAGCTGTGCTCTCGGAAACGCTCGAAACATGCGATATCACGATTTTGGTGTTCGTCGATTTTTCATTCGCCACATTCGTAGCAGACGACTTTTAAAGCATGGATCTTGTGTGTTTGAGCAGAATGAAGGTTTATGACCCATTCACATCGAGCTGTGCTCTCAGAAACGCTCGAAACATGCGATATCACGATTTTGGTGTTCGTCGATTTTTCATTCGCCACAGCTGTGGCAGACGACTTTTAACGCATGAATATTGTGCATTTGAGTAGAATGAAGATTTTTGACACATTTACACCGAACTATGCTCTCAGGAACGCTCGAAACACACGATATCACGATTTTGGTGTTCTTCGATTTTTCGTTCGCCACATTTGTGGCAGACGACTTTTAACGCATGGATATTGTGGATTTGAGTAGAATGAAGGTTTTTGACACATTTACACCGAGCTGTGCTCTCAGAAACGCTCGAAACACGCGATATCACGATTTTGGTGATCTTCAATGTTTCGTTCGCCACGGCTGTGGCAGAAAACTTTTAACACATGGATATTGTGCATTTGAGTAGAATGAAGGTTTCTGACACATTTATACCGAGCTGTGCTCTCAGAAACGCTCGAAACACGCGATATCACGATTTTGGTGTTCTTCGATTTTTCGTTCGCCACATTTGTGGCAGACGACTTTTAACGCATGGATAATGTGCACTTGAGTTGAATGAAGGTTTTTCATACATTTACACCGAGCTGTGCTCTCAGAAACGCTCTAAACACGCGATATCACGATTTTGGTACTGTTCAAAGTTTCGTTCGCCACTGCTGTGCCAGACAACTTGTAACACATGGATCTTGTGTATTTGAGTTTCTACTCAAACCTTCATTCTTGAAGGTTTTTGACACATTTACACCGAGCTGTGCTCTCAGAAACGCTCGAAACACGCGTTATCACGATTTTGGTGATCCTCGATGTTTCGTTCTCCACAGCTGTGCCTGACGACTTTTGAGGCATGGATATTGTGCATTTGAGTAGAATGAAGGTTTTTGACACATTTACACCGAGCTGGCTCTCAGAAACGCTCGAAACACGCGATATCACGATTTTGGTGATCTTTAATGTTTCGTTCGCCACGGCGGTGGCAGACAACTTTTAACACATGGATCTTGTGTATTTGAGTAGAGTGAAGGTTTTTGACACATTTACACCGAACTGTGCTCTCAGAAACGCTCGAAACACGCGATATCACGATTTTGGTGTTCGTCGATTTTTCGTTCGCCACAGCTGTGGCTGACGACTTTTAACACATGGATCTTGTGTGTTTGAGTAGAATGAAGGTTTTTGACATATCTACACCGAGCTGTGCACTCAGAACCGTTCGAAACACGCAATATCACGATTTTGGTGCTGTTCAAAGTTTCGTTCGCCGCAGCTGTGCCAGACAACTTTTAATACATGTATATTGTGCATTTGAGTAGAATGAAGGTTTTTGACACATTTACACCGAGTTGTGCTCTCAGAAACGCTCGAAACACGCGATATCACGATTTTGGTGATCTTCAATGTTTCGTTCGCCACGGCTGTGGCAGACAACTTTTAACACATGGATCTTGTGTGTTTGAGCCGAATGAAGGTTTTTTACACATTTACACCGAGCTGTGCTCTCTGAAACGCTCGAAACACGCGATACGATTTTGGTGTTCGTCGATTTTTCGTTCGCCACAGCTGTGCCAGACGACTTTTAACGCATGAATATTGTGCATTTGAGCAGAATGAAGGAATTTGACACATTAACACCGAGCTGTGCTCTTAGAAACGCTCGAAACACGCGAGATCACGATTTTAGTGTTCTTCAATGTTTCATTCGCCACTGCTGTGCCAGACAACTTTTAACACATGGATTTTGTGTATTTGAGTAGAATGAAGGTTTTTGACACATTTACACCGAGCTGTGCTCTCAGAAACGCTCGAAACACGCGATATCACGATTTTGATGATCCTCGATTTTTCGTTCTCCACAGCTG
This sequence comes from Pimpla rufipes, assembly GCA_963932165.1. Taxonomy (NCBI): domain Eukaryota; kingdom Metazoa; phylum Arthropoda; class Insecta; order Hymenoptera; family Ichneumonidae; genus Pimpla; species Pimpla rufipes. The sequence continues at coordinate 251,264 of CAWVQF010000037.1, forward strand.
TGCCTGACGACTTTTGACGCATGGATATTGTGCATTTGAGTAGAATGCCGGTTTTTGACACATTTACACCGAGCTGTGCTCTCAGAAACGCTCGAAACATGCGATATCACGATTTTTCGTTCTCCACAGCTGTGCCTGACAACTTTTGACGCATGAATATTGTGCATTTGAGTAGAATGAAGGTTTATGACACATTTACACCGAGCTGTGCTCTCAGAAATGCTCGAAACACGCGATATCACGATTTTGGTGTTCGTCGATTTTTCGTTCGCCACAGCTGTGCCAGACAACTTTTAACACATGGATATTGTGCATTTGAGTAGAATGAAGGTTTTTGACACATTTACACAGAGCTGTGCTCTCAGAAACGGTCGAAACACGCGAGATCACGATTTTAGTGTTCTTCAATGTTTCATTCGCCACTGCTGTGCCAGACAACTTTTAACGCATGGATTTTGTGTATTTGAGTAGAATGAAGGTTTTTGACACATTTACACCGAGCTGTGCTCTCAGTATCGATCGAAACTCGCGATATCACGATTTTGGTGATCCTCGATTTTTCGTTCTCCACAGCTGTGCCAGACGACTTTTAACGCATGAATATTGTGCATTTGAGTAGAATGAAGGTTTTTCATACATTTACACCGAACTGTGCTCTCAGAAACGCTCGAAACACGCGATATCACGATTTTGGTGTTCGTCGATTTTTCGTTCGCCACAGCAGTGGCAGACGACTTTTAACGCGTGGATCCTGTGTGTTTGAGTAGAATGAAGGTTTTTTACACATTTACACCGAGCTGTGCTCTCAGAAACGCTCGAAACACGCGATATCACGATTTTGGTGTTCGTCGATTTTTCGTTCGCCACAGCTGTGGCTGACGACTTTTAACACATGGATCTTGTGTGTTTGAGTAGAATGAAGGTTTTTGACACATGTACACCGAGCTGTGCACTCAGAACCGTTCGAAACACGCAATTTCACGATTTTGGTGCTGTTCAAAGTTTCGTTCGCCGCAGCTGTGCCAGACAACTTTTAACACATGGATATTGTGCATTTGAGTAGAATGAAGGTTTTTGACACATTTACACCGAGCTGTGCTCTCAGAAACGCTCGAAACACGCGAGATCACGATTTTAGTGTTCTTCAATGTTTCATTCGCCACTGCTGTGCCAGACAACTTTTAACACATGGATTTTGTGTATTTGAGTAGAATGAAGGTTTTTGACACATTTACACCGAGCTGTGCTCTCAGAAACGCTCAAAACACGCGATATCACGATTTTGGTGATCCTCGATGTTCCGTTCTCCACAGCTGTGACTGACGACTTTTGATTCATGGATATTGTGCATTTGAGTAGAATGAAGGTTCTTCATACATTTACACCGAGCTGTGCTCTCAGTAACGCTCGAAACACGCGATATCACGATTTTGATGATCCTCGATTTTTCGTTCTCCACAGCTGTGCCTGATGACTTTTGACGCATGGATATTGTGCATTTGAGTAGAATGAAGGTTTTTGACACATTTACACCGAGCTGTGCTCTGAGAAACGCTCGAAACACGCGAGATCACGATTTTGGTGATCCTCGATGTTTCGTTCTCCACATCTGAGACTGACGACTTTTGATTCATGGATATTGTGCATTTGAGTAGAATGAAGGTTTTTGACACATATACACCGAGCTGTGCTCTCAGAAACGCTCGAAACACGCGATATCACGATTTTGGTGATCTTCAATGTTTAGTTCGCCACGGCTGTGCCAGACAACTTTTAACACATGGATCTTGTGTATTTGAGTAGAATGAAGGTTTTTGACACATTTACACCGAGCTGTGCTCTCAGAATCGCTCGAAACTCGCGATATCACGATTTTGGTTTTCGTCGATTTTTTGTTCGCCACCGCTGTGGCTGACGACTTTTAGCACATGCATCTTGTGTATTTGAGTAGAATGAAGGTTTTTGACACATCTACACCGAGCAGTGCACTCAGAACCGTTCGAAACACGCGATATCACGATTTTGGTGATCTTCGATTTTTCGTTCGCCACAGTTGTGGCAGACGACTTCTAACGCATGGATAATGTGCATTTGAGTAGAATAAAGGTTTTTCATACATTTACACCGAGCTGTGCTCTCAGAAACGTTCGAAACACGCGATATTACGATTTTGGTGATCCTCGGTTTTTCGTTTTCCACAGCTGTGGATGACGACTTTTAACACATGGATTTTGTGTATTTGAGTAGAATGAAGGTTTTTGACACATTTACACCGAGCTGTGTTCTCAGAATCGCTCGAAACTCGCGATATCACGATTTTGGTTTTCGTCGATTTTTCGTTCGCCACAGATGTGCCAGACGACTTTTAACGCATGAATATTGTGCATTTGAGCAGAATGAAGGTTTTTGACACATTTACACCGAGTTGTGCTCTCAGAAACGCTCGAAACACGCGATATCACGATTTTAGTGTTCTTCAATGTTTCATTCGCCACTGCTGTGCCAGACAAATTTTAACACATGGATTTTGTGTATTTGAGTAGAATGAAAGTTTTTGACACATATACACCGAGCTGTGTTCTCAGAATCGCTCGAAACTCGCGATATCACGATTTTGGTTTTCGTCGATTTTTCTTTCGCCACAGATGTGCCAGACGACTTTTAACGTTTGGATATTGTGCATTTGAGCAGAATGAAGGTTTTTTACACATTTACACCGAGCTGTGCTCTCAGAAACGCTCGAAACACGCGATATCACGATTTTGGTGTTCGTCGATTTTTCGTTCGCCACAGCAGTGGCTGACGACTTTTAACACATGGATCTTGTGTGTTTGAGTAGAATGAAGGTTTTTGACACATCTACACCGAGCTGTGCACTCAGAACCGTTCGAAACACGCAATATCACGATTTTGGTGCTGTTCAAAGTTTCGTTCGCCGCAGCTGTGCCAGACAACTTTTAACGCATGAATATTGTGCATTTGAGCAGAATGAAGGTTTTTGACACATTTACACCGAGCTGTGCTCTCAGAAACGCTCGAAACACGCGAGATCACGATTTTAGTGTTCTTCAATGTTTCATTCGCCACTGCTGTGCCAGACAACTTTTAACACATGGATTTTGTGTATTTGAGTAGAATGAAGGTTTTTGACACATTTACACCGAGCTGTGCTCTCAGAAACGCTCAAAACACGCGATATCACGATTTTGGTGATCCTCGATGTTTCGTTCTCCACAGCTGTGACTGACGACTTTTGATTCATGGATATTGTGCATTTGAGTAGAATGAAGGTTCTTCATACATTTACACCGAGCTGTGCTCTCAGTAACGCTCGAAACACGCGATATCACGATTTTGATGATCCTCGATTTTTCGTTCTCCACAGCTGTGCCTGATGACTTTTGACGCATGGATATTGTGCATTTGAGTAGAATGAAGGTTTTTGACACATTTACACCGAGCTGTGCTCTGAGAAACGCTCGAAACACGCGAGATCACGATTTTGGTGATCCTCGATGTTTCGTTCTCCACATCTGAGACTGACGACTTTTGATTCATGGATATTGTGCATTTGAGTAGAATGAAGGTTTTTGACACATATACACCGAGCTGTGCTCTCAGAAACGCTCGAAACACGCGATATCACGATATTGGTGATCTTCAATGTTTCGTTCGCCACGGCTGTGCCAGACAACTTTTAACACATGGATCTTGTGTATTTGAGTAGAATGAAGGTTTTTGACACATTTACACCGAGCTGTGCTCTCAGAATCGCTCGAAACTCGCGATATCACGATTTTGGTTTTCGTCGATTTTTTGTTCGCCACAGCTGTGGCTGACGACTTTTAGCACATGCATCTTGTGTATTTGAGTAGAATGAAGGTTTTTGACACATCTACACCGAGCAGTGCACTCAGAACCGTTCGAAACACGCGATATCACGATTTTGGTGATCTTCGATTTTTCGTTCGCCACAGTTGTGGCAGACGACTTCTAACGCATGGATAATGTGCATTTGAGTAGAATAAAGGTTTTTCATACATTTACACCGAGCTGTGCTCTCAGAAACGTTCGAAACACGCGATATTACGATTTTGGTGATCCTCGGTTTTTCGTTTTCCACAGCTGTGGATTACGACTTTTAACACATGGATTTTGTGTATTTGAGTAGAATGAAGGTTTTTGACACATTTACACCGAGCTGTGTTCTCAGAATCGCTCGAAACTCGCGATATCACGATTTTGGTTTTCGTCGATTTTTCGTTCGCCACAGATGTGCCAGACGACTTTTAACGCATGAATATTGTGCATTTGAGCAGAATGAAGGTTTTTGACACATTTACACCGAGTTGTGCTCTCAGAAACGCTCGAAACACGCGATATCACGATTTTAGTGTTCTTCAATGTTTCATTCGCCACTGCTGTGCCAGACAAATTTTAACACATGGATTTTGTGTATTTGAGTAGAATGAAAGTTTTTGACACATTTACACCGAGCTGTGTTCTCAGAATCGCTCGAAACTCGCGATATCACGATTTTGGTTTTCGTCTATTTTTCGTTCGCCACAGATGTGCCAGACGACTTTTAACGTATGGATATTGTGCATTTGAGCAGAATGAAGGTTTTTGACACATTTACACCGAGCTGTGCTCTCAGAAACGCTCGAAACACGCGATATCACGATTTTGGTGTTCGTCGATTTTTCGTTCGCCACAGCTGTGGCTGACGACTTTTAACACATGGATCTTGTGTGTTTGAGTAGAATGAAGGTTTTTGACACATCTACACCGAGCTGTGCACTCAGAACCGTTCGAAACACGCAATATCACGATTTTGGTGCTGTTCAAAGTTTCGTTCGCCGCAGCTGTGCCAGACAACTTTTAACGCATGAATATTGTGCATTTGAGCAGAATGAAGGTTTTTGACACATTTACACCGAGCTGTGCTCTCAGAAACGCTCGAAACACGCGAGATCACGATTTTAGTGTTCTTCAATGTTTCATTCGCCACTGCTGTGCCAGACAACTTTTAACACATGGATTTTGTGTATTTGAGTAGAATGAAGGTTTTTGACACATTTACACCGAGCTGTGTTCTCAGAATCGCTCGAAACTCGCGATATCACGATTTTGGTTTTCGTCGATTTTTCGTTCGCCACAGATGTGCCAGACGACTTTTAACGCATGGATATTGTGCATTTGAGCAGAATGAAGGTTTTTGACACATTTACACCGAGCTGTGCTCTCAGAAACGCTCGAAACACGCGAGATCACGATTTTAGTGTTCTTCAATGTTTCATTCGCCACAGCTGTGGCTGACGACTTTTAACACATGGATCTTGTGTGTTTGAGTAGAATGAAGGTTTTTGACACATCTACACCGAGCTGTGCACTCAGAATCGCTCGAAACTCGCGATATCACGATTTTGGTTTTCGTCGATTTTTCGTTCGCCACAGATGTGCCAGACGACTTTTAACGCATGGATATTGTGCATTTGAGCAGAATGAAGGTTTTTGACACATTTACACCGAGCTGTGCTCTCAGAAACGCTCGAAACACGCGATATCACGATTTTGGTGTTCGTCGATTTTTCGTTCGCCACAGCTGTGCCAGACGACTTTTAACGCATGGATTTTGTGCATTTGAGCAGAATGAAGGTTTTTGAAACACTTACACCGAGCTGTGCTCTCAGAAATGCACGAAACACGCGATATCACGATTTTGGTGTTCGTCGATTTTTCGTTCGCCACAGCAGTGGCAGACGACTTTTAACGCATGGATATTGTGCATTTGAGTAGAATGAAGGTTTTTTACACATTTACACCGAGCTGTGCTCTCAGAAACGCTCGAAACACGCGATATCACGATTTTGGTGTTCGTCGATTTTTCGTTCGCCACAGATGTGCCAGACGACTTTTAACGCATGGATAATGTGCATTTGAGTAGAATGAAGGTTCTACATACATTTACACCGAGCTGTGCTCTCAGAAACGCTCGAAACACGCGATATCACGATTTTGGTGATCTTCAATGTTTCGTTCGCCACGGCTGTGCCAGACAACTTTTTACACATGGATCTTGTGTATTTGAGTAGAATGAAGGTTTTTGACGCATTTACACCGAGCTGTGCTCTCAGAAACGCACGACACACGCGATATCTCGATTTTTGTGTTCGGCGATTTTTCGTTCGCCACGGCGGTGGCAGACGGCTTTTAACGCCTGGATCTTGTGTGTTTGAGTAGAATGACGGTTTTTGACACATTTACACCGAGCTATGCTCTCAGAAATGCTCGAAACACGCGAGATCACGATTTTAGTGTTCTTCAATGTTTCATTCGCCACTGCTGTGGCAGACAACTTTTAACACATGGATTTTGTGCATTTGAGCAGAATGAAGGTTTTTGACGCACTTACACCGAGCTGTGCTCTCAGAAACGCACGAAACACGCGATATCACGATTTTAGTGTTCTTCAATGTTTCATTCGCCACAGTTGTGCCAGACGACTTTTAAAGCATGAATATTGTGCATTTGAGTAGAATGAAGGTTTTTCATACATTTACACAGAGAGCACAGTCGAGCTGTGCTCTCAGAATCGATCGAAACACGCGATATCACGATTTTGGTGTTCGTCGATTTTTCGTTCGCCACAGCTGTGCCAGACAACTTTTAACACATGGATTTTGTGTATTTGAGTAGAATAAAGGTTTTTGACACATTTACACCGAGCTGTGCTCTCAGAAACGCTCGAAACACGCGATATCACGATTTTGGTGTTCTTCAATGTTTCGTTCGCCACAGCTGTGCCAGACAACTTTTAACACATGGATCTTGTGTATTTGAGTAGAATGAAGGTTTTTGACACATTTACACCGATCTGTGCTCTCAGAAACGCTCGAAATACGCGATATCGCGATTTTGGTGTTCGTCGATTTTTCGTTCGCCACAGCTGTGCCAAACAACTTTTAACGCATGGATATTGTGCATTTGAGTAGAATGAAGGTTTCTGACATATTTATACCGAGCTGTGCTCTCAGAAAAGCTCGAAACACGCGATATCACGATTTTGGTGTTCTTCGATTTTTCGTTCGCCACATTTGTGGCAGACGACTTTTAACGCATGGATAATGTGCATTTGAGTTGAATGAAGGTTTTTCATACATTTACACCGAGCTGTGCTCTCAGAAACGCTCTAAACACGCGATATCACGATTTTGGTACTGTTCAAAGTTTCGTTCGCCACTGCTGTGCCAGACAACTTGTAACACATGGATCTTGTGTATTTGAGTTTCTACTCAAACCTTCATTCTTGAAGGTTTTTGACACATTTGCACCGAGCTGTGCTCTCAGAAACGCTCGAAACACGCGTTATCACGATTTTGGTGATCCTCGATGTTTCGTTCTCCACAGCTGTGCCTGACGACTTTTGAGGCATGGATATTGTGCATTTGAGTAGAATGAAGGTTTTTGACACATCTACACCGAGCAGTGCACTCAGAACCGTTCGAAACACGCGATATCACGATTTTGGTGCTGTTCAAAGTTTCGTTCGCCACAGCTGTGCCAGACAACTTTTAGCACATGGATCTTGTGTATTTGAGTAGAATGAAGGTTTTTGACACATTTACACCGAGCTGTGCTCTCAGAAACGCTCGAAACACGCGATATCACGATTTTGGTGATCTTCAATGTTTCGTTCGCCACGGCGGTGGCAGACAACTTTTAACACATGGAACTTGTGTATTTGAGTAGAGTGAAGGTTTTTGACACATTTACACCGAGCTATGCTCTCAGGAACGCTCGAAACACGAGATATCTCGATTTTGGTACTGTTCAAAGTTTCGTTCTCCACTGCTGTGTCAGACAACTTGTAACACATGGATCTTGTGTATTTGAGTAGAATGAAGGTATTTGACACGTTTACACCGAGCTGTGCTCTCAGAAACGCTCGAAACACGCGATATCACGATTTTGGTGTTCTTCAATGTTTCGTTCGCCACGGCTGTGGCAGACAACGTTTAACACATGGATCTTGTGTATTTGAGTAGAATGAAGATTTTTGACACATTTACACCGAGCTGTGCTCTCAGAAACGCTCGAAACACGCTATATCACGATTTTGGTGATCTTCGATTTTTCGTTCGCCACAGTTGTGGCAGACGACTTCTAACGCATGGATAATGTGCATTTGAGTAGAATAAAGGTTTTTCATACATTTACACCGAGCTGTGCTCTCAGAAACGTTCGAAACACGCGATATTACGATTTTGGTGATCCTCGGTTTTTCGTTTTCCAAAGCTGTGGATGACGACTTTTAACACATGGATTTTGTGAATTTGAGTAGAATGAAGGTTTTTGACACATTTACACCGAGCTGTGTTCTCAGAATCGCTCGAAACTCGCGATATCACGATTTTGGTTTTCGTCGATTTTTCGTTCGCCACAGATGTGCCAGACGACTTTTAACGCATGAATATTGTGCATTTGAGCAGAATGAAGGTTTTTGACACATTTACACCGAGCTGTGCTCTCAGAAACGCTCGAAACACGCGATATCACGATTTTAGTGTTCTTCAATGTTTCATTCGCCACTGCTGTGCCAGACAACTTTTAACACATGGATTTTGTGTATTTGAGTAGAATGAAAGTTTTTGACACATTTACACCGAGCTGTGTTCTCAGAATCGCTCGAAACTCGCGATATCACGATTTTGGTTTTCGTCGATTTTTCGTTCGCCACAGATGTGCCAGACGACTTTTAACGCATGGATAATGTGCATTTGAGTAGAATGAAGGTTTTTCATACATTTACACCGAGCTGTGCTCTCAGAAACGCTCGAAACACGCGATATCACGATTTTGATGATCCTCGATTTTTCGTTCTCCACAGCTGTGCCTGACGACTTTTGACGAATGGATATTGTGCATTTGAGTAGAATGAAGGTTTTTGACACATTTACACCGAGCTGTGCTCTCAGAAACGCTCGAAACACGCGATATCACGATTTTGATGATCCTCGATTTTTCGTTCTCCACAGCTGTGCCTGACGACTTTTGACGAATGGATATTGTGCATTTGAGTAGAATGAAGGTTTTTGACACATTTACACCGAGGTGTGCTCTCAGAAACGCTCGAAACACGCGATATCACGATTTTGGTGATCTTTAATGTTTCGTTCGCCACGGCGGTGGCAGACAACTTTTAACACATGGATCTTGTGTATTTGAGTAGAGTGAAGGTTTTTGACACATTTACACCGAACTGTGCTCTCAGAAACGCTCGAAACACGCGATATCACGATTTTGGTGTTCGTCGATTTTTGGTTCGCCACAGCTGTGCCAGACGACTTTTAACGCATGAATATTGTGCATTTGAGCAGAATGAAGGTTTTTGACACATTTACACCGAGCTGTGCTCTCAGAAATGCTCGAAACACGCGAGATCACGATTTTAGTGTTCTTCAATGTTTCATTCGCCACTGCTGTGCCAGACAACTTTTAACACATGGATTTTGTGCATTTGAGCAGAATGAAGGTTTTTGACACACTTACACCGAGCTGTGCTCTCAGAAATGCACGAAACACGCGATATCACGATTTTGGTGTTCGTCGATTTTTCGTTCGCCACAGAAGTGGCAGACGACTTTTAACGCATGGATATTGTGCATTTGAGTAGAATGAAGGTTTTTTACACATTTACACCGAGCTGTGCTCTCAGAAACGCTCGAAACACGCGATATCACGATTTTGGTGTTCGTCGATTTTTCGTTCGCCATAGCTGTGGCTGACGACTTGTAACACATGGATCTTGTGTGTTTGAGTAGAATGAAGGTTTTTCATACATTTACACCGAGCTGTGCTCTCAGAAATGCTCGAAACACGCGATATCACGATTTTGATGTTCCTCGATTTTTCGTTCTCCACAGCTGTGGATGACGACTTTTGACGCATGGATATCGTGCATTTGAGTAGAATGAAGGTTTTTGACACATTTACACCGAGCTGTGCTCTCAGAAACGCTCGAAACAATCGAGATCACGATTTTGGTGATCCTCGATGTTTCGTTCTCCACAGCTGTGACTGACGACTTTTGATTCATGGATATTGTGCATTTGAGTAGAATGAAGGTTCTTCATACATTTACACCGAGCTGTGATCTCAGAAAGGCTCGAAACACGCGATATCACGATTTTTCGTTCTCCACAGCTGTGCCTGACGACTTTTGACGCATGGATATTGTGCATTTGAGTAGAATGAAGGTTTTTGACACATTTACACCGAACTGTACTCTCGGAAACGCTCGAAACACGCGATATCACGATTTTGGTGTTCGTCGATTTTTCGTTCGCCACGGCGGTGGCAGACGGCTTTTAACGCCTGGATCTTGTGTGTTTGAGTAGAATGACGGTTTTTGACACATTTACACCGAGCTGTGCTCTCAGAAACGCTCGAAACACGCGATATCACGATTTTGGTTTTCGTCGATTTTTCGGTCGCCACAGATGTGCCAGACGACTTTTAACGCATGGATATTGTGCATTTGAGCAGAATGAAGGTTTTTGACACATTTACACCGAGCTGTGCTCTCAGAAACGCTCGAAACACGCGACATCACGATTTTGGTGCTGTTCAAAGTTTCGTTCGCCTCAGCTGTGCCAGACAACTTTTAACACATGGATTTTGTGTATTTGAGTAGAATGAAGGTTTTTGACACATTTACACCGAGCTGTGTTCTCAGAATCGCTCGAAACTCGCGATATCACGATTTTGGTTTTCGTCGATTTTTCGTTCGCCACAGATGTGCCAGACGACTTTTAACGTGTTACGTCAAAAGTGTCGTTGATTTTACTCGAGCGACAAATTTACACGTATTAGTGCGGTTCAGCGTGATTACCCGTGCTCTGGTCAAGAAGGAAGGCTCCTCCCTATACCACATCTGACGAAGTACACTAAACGCGCAAGCTCTGTTTCGAGTCTAACCTTTCGGAAAATTACTCGGGGACGAGCTGCGAATGCTTCTTCAAAGGGAATTTGACTGAGGTCTGAGATGATGATGAAGTGATGATGGCTCGAGACAATGCGCGGATGATATTTCACCGATATAATTAATAATTTCACTTACCCTTTTTGTATTGAACTGGATGCTGGTGCTGCAGATGGGAAGGATACGATCGTAAAGAAACGGTGACACTGAATTTAAGATTGCAACCGTCGAATTTTATTCGTAAAACGAGGAAATTAAATAAACCGATTTTTCTCAACAAAGGATGTTAACATGTAATTAAACGTGATGATGTTCACAAATATCGGCACCTCGTGGTGTAACAAAATTCAGAGTTCGGATGTACAAGTTTCTCAAAATACGAAGTGTGCGAAATTATAAAATAAAATACAAAATTGGTCGATGCCCGAGAATACAAAACTGTAGTCTTATCTAAGTCTATGAACTCCTAAGTCCCCGTTTAGGACAAAGGTTCGAATTACGAAAAATGAAAATCTTGGCGAAGAACGGAATGAATCTAAGTCCGCGGTCGGATTAAAATTCGATGATGATTGGAGCTCGAAATTTCCTAAGTCCGCGTTACGATTTAAATTCGGATCTGATTTTCTTCAAAGTCCACGATATGATTTAATTTCGAAGCTGATTTTTTTCTAAGTCCGCGGTCGATTTAAATGATTTTTTCTAAGTCCGTGATCGATTTAAATGATTTTTTTCTAAGTCCGTGATCGATTTAAATGATTTTTTTCTAAGTCCGCGGTCGGGCAGAAATTCGTCGTTAATTCGATTTTAAAGTTTCGGTCTATGCTCGGGCAGAGATTCGACGTGGGTAGATCTAATTTTCGGGGCGCACTGCTTGCTTGTCGATTCTCTTTTGTCTTTTTATATGATTGGGACCTTCGATTGAGAGATGGTAGGGGTAGTGGTCTACGTGGTCTTCGACTCCCTAGCTCATGTTTAGAAGAGGACACCGCACCTCGCAGGTCGCGCGCGGCTCCGCGCGTGGCTCGTGACCCCGCGCCTGTCCCTTGCCCTCGCTCCACCTTGGCGGCTTCCTCTTTCGTCAATGTCTTCTCGATGTTTCGCTCAGGTGTTCACGCTTTTCGTTGAAACGATTCAGTTGTTGCCTTATTTGGACTTCTTCGCTTATAAGCTTATAAGTTTGCTATAGAGTACATTGTCTGAGTCCTTGAATTTTTACCAAGATCGCATTGACCCGGATTTGAATTTTACAGACTGTAATTTCTCGAATTTGTTGTAGAAAGTTCATCGCTTGTCGTTGCTAATACGTGTCATTACAAATTTTATATAAAATTGCAGCTTCATATTCTCGAGGGGACGTATCTTGACTTTCCTAATTATCCTAATTGTGCGAATCCCAATTTATAAATTGTTGAACCTTTCACCCTTTTGTTTATTTTAACAAGTATACTTCCAAATGTTATACTTTTCAAAAATTGTCCGTATTTAAATGTATGAATCCCGATTTTATAAACTTATTAATCCCTTTACCATTTTCTTATGTTAACAAATTATCATGTCGAATGTTATAACCTTTGAAAGTTATTCATATTTAAATGTATGCGTCCCGATTTTATAGACTATTAATTCTTTCCCCATTTTCTTATGTTAACAAATTACCGTTTTCTTATGTTAACAAATTCTCATGTCGAATGTTATATTCCTTACGGTTGTTCATAGGCTTTTTAATCATTTTGCCTCGTTATCTTACGGGGCTCCGTCTTTTGAGTTCCAAAGGTTCTTTGAGACATTGATTATTTCGTCTCGTGGCATCCTCTTATTCTTTTAATCTGTGCATTTACGGGGGTCTTCAAGAAAAGCGGAGGAATAGTTTTTATTACTTGGCCAAATTATAATTCCGTCATGTCCAAATCATGATTTTCGAGACGAAAAATGCAACGACGATTTTGGTGGACCGTAGGGCATTCACCCGGTGTCCCCAATAATCTTCGAGCTCTCAGGGCTAGGTAGAGTTCTTTTATTTCCCTTTTGTAATCGCAGGCGGGCTCGGCTGCAACGAGTGATCGAGGATCGTTGAGAGGCGTGGTCAAGCAAGGCCCGCGGCTGGCGGTCGATAACCCATCCGCCCGCTGCCTCTAGTTTCGTCTATCCCCGCTCGCTCGAGGGGCGTAGGTGACACTTTCTAGAGAGCTAGGTGTTCCGAAAAATCGGGCCCTGTTGTACCATCATCCGCACTCTTTTACCTCGACTTTTACCTCGACTGCCCCAGCGCTATCTGTCAACAGATTTTGTAATTTCCGGGGCCTGCAGGGACCGTTGCTCGTATTTTTGTCTACCGAATGCCCCCTTTCACCTGAAGTCTCGAAACTCATGACTGAACTATGGGTGCGTTTGTGCGAGTAGCACGAAGTTACGGCCTGACGTAACACCTCCCCCCTTAAAACGATTATTAGGATGAAAGACTAATAATCGAACATACGCCTATGGGGGTGATGGTGTATTTCCGCCCTTCTTGAATTTACTAGACAACTTTAGTAATCATTTCATAGCTGTAAATAATCGGTTCGCGTGAACTCTTTTCTCTTTTTGCAATTTCCTTTGATGCTATTATTTTTGATGAAGCGAATCAATTTCTCATTTGCCTTTGGAATTCATAAGTAAATAACCTCTACGAGGGCACGTGTCAGTTTCCTTTTTCAGTTTCGATTATTCAAAAAGTATTCGATTTCCCTGGACTTTCCGTGATCTATCATTGTGCATCTCGTTGTACATGTTCATATCGTTTCGATTGTCGTAACCGTGTATCTCCTCGTAAATATTCGCAATTATATTTTAATTAATGTCTTCAAAACGCATTATTACTAGTTTTTTTCTTACTTATAAGCGTACTGCAAGTAAATTCCCCTTTTCTTCTTTCCTTCTCTCTCCTTTTTCCTAGAGTTTTACTTCTCTCTTTCCTTTTTTTTTTTTTTATTCAATTAAAGTATTCCGTTTAACGTTCAAAATGTAACCTGGGTGAGTTTTTAGTCCTTGTAGCAATTAACCTCTTTTTCTTTGTTTGTCTTTTTTTTTTTTTTTTTTTTTCTATGCGGTCCTATGTAAAATTAATCAAGATTAGGTGTGAAATCGCACCTGACCATGTACTTAACTAATGCCCTAATTAATCCGATGTTCTTAAATTTAAACCTACCTAATGCAACATATCTACGTCATGTAATAATCTAAAGAGGGTGTTTCCTACGGTCTTGAAGTCGCACGGGTGATGACGGTGGCTTCTGGTCACGGGACATCTTCTTTGGATTCTCGTCGTCGATGTCGGCAGGTCAATGACTTGTTGGAGATGTCTACCTGATGTCTTCGTCTGCGTTGTTGATAGTGGATAGAAACTCTCGACGTCAGCAGCGAGCGTTTTTCGTTCGGGCGTGACACTGGGTGTCACGGCGGTTTTGATGAGTCGCGACGAGAAAGTGAATCTTCCGTCTCTCTCCTTTGCCCATTGGGTTGCCTTTACCAGATGTACCCGAGAGCGCGATGACTGCTTCTCCGCTGACAGGTATGAATGGCTTCCGGGCTTCGGGCCTGTTGCGTTTGTGTTGCCCGTGCCTCGCGCGTGCCTGGGATAGCCCTCTTAGCCTCAGGTGACTAGGTGACTCATCGTGTAATCCCATTATTCAATCGACATAATGTGTCTTAATCTGGACTATGTAATGGTAACAAATGAATTAATGGATGACTTTACAAGTGCGTTTTGTTCGTTCCCCTTTTTATTTTTTCCAAGTGATTTTATTTTTTTTTTTTTTTTTTTTTTTCTTCCTCTTTTTTTTTTGCTAGTTCATCTCTTCTTTTTTTTTTAATTAATATGTCCATTTACTCTGTGTTAATATATTATTATTATTGGTTATTATTGACATATATTTATACATATATGTGTATCTTTTTTTCCACTTTTTTTTTCTTCATTGACGCACAAAAAATAATAATGAACATTCCTTTTTTTTTTTGTTAAACTGCGCCCTAGTATAAATCATCCGTGGTCATCTCAAGATGTTGCCTTTAAGGTCATTTTAAATTTAATCCCAGAAATCGGTTAACTTTAATTGTAACACAAAAAAAATGATTTTTACTCACGAAATGGTGGGTGATACGTACGGTCTCAACCAGATGGATGTGGAAATATTGTTCAGTACCTTTTTTCGTCGCGGACGGGGTTAAGGTAGGTTATGAGTAGATGTGCAAGTTCGAAATCATCATTCGTCACGAAGGTGGCGGTTTTGTTTAGGGTACTCGGTCCTTCGTTCGGTGAGGTGTAACCCGAGCCTTGGTTTGTGGTATTCGTTGCGGCTCGTACGTCTCCGACCGCACTCAGTATTTCCTCCGTTTTTGAATAAAGATTATTCAGTATTTCGGCGACTTCCTCTCCGCTTAGGCATGGCAGTGGTGGCGCATCTGTATTGGATTTAATGAGAGACTGCGAAGCCTTTTCCGGTGCTGGAACCTCGCATGATTCTTTCGTAGAGGGCTGAGGGTCCGGGATTTTCTCCGGGTTTTCGTGATCGTGATGATTTGATGACGCCTTCACAGTTGCCATTAAGCCTGTTCTTTTGTGACTTCGGAGTACTCTATTTGATGGGGGAACATCTGGTCGTGATTTTTTCGTAGGTTTATTACGGTGACTCTTGGTGGATGAGGGGCGCTTCCTTCCTTCGCGCGGACACATGTTGCAGGCCTAAGATTGTATAGATTCATTTATTATTTGTTATTCTATTATGGGTGCATCATTCTCCACAATTTTCCGTGTGCACCATGAAGATCCTTGCTCTATAATTGAAATTCTTGAATTAATTCCACAATTACAGGTACAATGAAGCAGCAAGCGTTTTTAGTGAACTAATCTTATCTATGATATTAACATAACCGATTGTAAACATAAGATATATATATTTTTTTCCTTTTGTATTTTTTTTTTTTTTTTTTTTTTTTTTTCTTCGGATTAATTGTGACTTGCACACATATATCTATATATTTTTTTATGAATCTCCTCTTTTTTCCTCGTAAAAAATTTTTTTTCAATAAAATTTTTCTTCCGGCTCAATGATCGTTTCCCTTTTTCCCTTCAAGGAATGTTAGGTTGTTTTCTGTCTCTGCTAAGGTCGGGTGGGGTCGGTGAGTCATGTCTCAAATCTGGGTACATTTTACTGCTTTCTCCCGTGTTAGCTGCAGTACTGGGGTCCGGGATTTTCGTGTTCTTTGTCTTGCGTTTTTCGGTTGACGGCGCGGCGGTGATATTGTGCGGAGCCGCATTGGGCATTCCCGTTGCCCAGACGAAGGATAATGGTTGTGTCAATTGGTTTTTCATAAAGTAAGGGTTATATTGTGGAGGCAAACAATTTTCAGAAAAAGTTTGGAACGCCGGGGGAGTATAGCCGGGAGCGGCTTCGGGCTGATTTGCCTCTCTATTTTCGGGTTCACGTACATTGTACATAACGGCCACGTCGTTTAGTGGATTCGCGTTAGAGTCATCTCCCTTAGATTTTTCTCGTATTACTTTTTCGCATTTTCTACCTGGAGCTGACGGTTCTCCGTTGGGTTTCTCGGGTTTTCCAGAATTACTTGGTCGTCGACTCAAATGCAAAAGCAGATTAGTGACAGAGTCCCAAACTGCGCCTAAAAGATATATAGACCAACCGTATACAGTATGTAATGTATATCCGTGGATAATAGTGTCGAAAATGAGTTTAATAATGCGGCAAATTAATAGGAGTCCAATTAGTCCGGCGCTGATATTTCCGAAAATGGATAGATATCCCCACGTTTTTTCCCAAGTGGACTGAATAATTTTCGAGACAGATTCATCATCGAGTAAATTAGAGATTGATCCTCCTTGCATAATAGTGGGTTGACCAGATATTCCTCGAGCTACTGAATTTAATATAGCCGGGCGTTCGGCGGGGAACATTATATGGTCCCTTAGCTCGTCGAGGTCTTTCTGTGTGTATATGCCACTGGTGGCGAGACTGTGTGGGTTTCTGTATTGCCAGGTAGGCGCCGTGAGCGGTTTTACGACTGCAGGCGGCATGGCACGCACGGGGTCCGGGCCCATGCTGTACCAAACGCCGTCGAGCATATACATAGGCGATACCAAGCGATTGCACGTGACTTGCAGTCCCATTTTCGTTAAAATATGAGTTCTGGGTGAAAAATAATATGTATTATTTCCAATGTAAACTGGTAATTGATCATAACACTCTTTGGTCTGATGGATTTTTACGTCGACTGGGATGCATTTAATTATGTGTACGACCTCTCCGGCCGGGAGAGCCATATAACCGGGTCCCTTCATTATATTGTAAGCGAATTCGTCGGGAGAACGCCTAGCGATGGTTAGGGCATTTTGAAGGACCTGACGCTCGAGATTGCATTTTTGCGTTAATATATCATGGTACATATGTTTGAGTTCCGTACGAATGTGTTTTTCGACATATACGAATTTGGAATTCATGTATGCAAACAAGTCTAAATTGTTTACGGAGATCAATTCCTTTTTTATAAACGGATTTCCTCTTTCAGTAGGTACAATAATTAATTTGGGGTGTTCAGTGCGAATTAAAGTGTATCCACAGACGTGCGTCACGCCCTTGGCGGTAAGTGCGAATACAATTTCCCCTTCGGTCATGGAATATACTATTTGTTTAAAATTAGTGTGTATATCTGTTGTTTGATCTGCATTTCCTTCGTATAGCAACCCGTATCTGTCTGTTTTACACGCGTTTTCCGGGAGCGGATCCCAGTACGTGTTTCCTCCGTCCACGTCGTCGCATTGTCCTTCGTTTAAATTACACCGTGTGCCCGAGCGTAAATGTACTTTGTTGGCGTCAACATTCACTTCGGCCGTATAATCTCTCAAAGATATTTTCACCGTCCCTTTTACTATTACATTATCCCAATTACCGTAGGGATCAGAGTAATAAACTCCTTGACACTTGCCGTCTGAATCTAAGCTTCCGCTAATTGACACGGGCCTGGAGGTAGTATGGTTCGCTTTTATTCCAACGATTTCAGTGTTTCCGATTTTTATATTTCCCTGGCGATGCATTTGTCGGCAGCGATCTAGTGATATGTCGTCGACATAAGCATATTCACCGTTTGGTACGTCCATTGTGTGCGAGAACATTCCGCATTTTTTTATCGTGCGCAAAATTTCGACTTTGCATTGTATTACGTGTATTGACCCGTATTGGTTGATTTGCACTAATTGTATGTAAGTTTTAGTAACATTAACCTCGGGTTGTGGAATATTGCATTCCCCTACTTCCAATAAAGATAAGGTGGTGATGTTGCTTGAGGCTCCTCCGCAGTCGTAACCAATCAGGGCGTCCGCGGGGAGTAGGAGGCGGTACAGAAGTAGTATTGCTACGCTCCATGGCTCCCTCCTTGTCGGACTCATCTGTAATATGGCGTTAAAACACACCTTTACCCTTTTCCTCTTTAGCTACCTGGGTTCCGAATATTTTGTCGCGCGCGTTAGCTTTTCTCGCTGTCTATCCCTTCTTTCCATTTTTTCATGGTTCTACCTGCCCAGTGAGTCGTGGCGTGAGGGTGTTTGTTGGGAGAAAATTGTGACGAGTGGGGAAAAAGGCTGTCGTGAAGTTTTCTTCGTTAAGAAAATTTTAAATCAAAGTCATTCTCGTTTCTTTTGTCACAAAAGTAACTTCTCCAAAAAAAATATAATGGCCTCATCGTCTTCTTCGTCCGCTGCGTCCGGAGCTAGCTCTGAGTACAATGGTAAGTTGTATTTTGCAATATTAATACTCCTGCCCTTATCTACGTATTAATGTTTGTGTATTTTTTTCTCTTTTTTTTTTCAGTTGGTTTCGCCATCTCCGCCGAGGACCAGAAGTGGATTGAGGAGAAGAGGGCGGCCTTGGCTGCCTATATTAAACCGAAACAGCCGCTGCCCACGCATCCGGGGGCTAGGGTGCCTGAAGTATTGGGTGAGTTTCTTCGTTTTATTATTTATTATTAAAAATTTTTTATTATTATTTTTTTTTTGTAAAAAAAAATTCTTATTGATTTTTATTAATATATTTTTTTTTTTTTTCTTTTTTTTTTCAGATCTCGACCGGCGTCCGCGATACCCGGGCCTGTGCAGATACCACTGCTGGCACAAGGTCGACGAGATAACGGTGGAGGTTAATACCTACACCGGGGTCAGGACGTTCCCGGACAACTGGGAGGAGATGCGGGCCCCTCTCCCGCTGACCGGCCGTTGTGTACGTTGCGAGCTGGGCGAGCCAGCCCAGGTGCGTCGCCAGCCCGGGTTTTTGGACCGGAATGGCAACATCCGCCTGGTGTACGACACCCGGGGGCATCGCGACGACTACTACCTCGCCCTCGAGTAATTTTTAAGAAACGATTCTTATTAATAATTTTTTTTTTTTTTTTTTTTTTTTTTTTCTTCGTTTATTTTATTATTAAGATTTCCTTTTGTATTAGGTTTAAAAAAAAATAAAATAAAAAAAAAATTTACTTTAATTTTCGGCGTATTTGTGTTGGTTTTCTTTGCGAGATTCCCCTTTCTCTTTAATTTTAAGTATGGCACAAGTGGTTCTGCCCACTTGCCAATGCGGTTTTCTTCACTCGGTTGGTTGCTGGGGACGTTTGGTTGGATTTCATCGGTCTGGTCGCTCGGGCGGTCGATTGGTTGGTCGGTCAGTTGGTCGCTCGGTTGGTCGGTTCTTCCTCGCGAGGTGAGGCCGCGACAGCGTTCCGCGCGGTGTCCACATGGGTTACTGCCTCTGAGTGTTCTTACACTCATTGATCATTGGTGGGTTCTTTTTTCTCTTTTTCTCTCTCTTTTTTTTTTGTAGTTCTCCGAACAGTAATAGTTCGTTGAGAACAAAAAAAACATGCCATATCCCTTTCTTTCCTTTCTCTTTTTTTTTTATAGGTATGAGTTGCCGGCGGTCCGTCACCCGATCGGTGAGCGGATGACGCGATGTGATGCTCGTCTTTACGACGAGGAATGCTCCCCCTTTTGTTTTCAGCCCTTTCTTTTTCTTTCTCTCATATTTTCCTCTCTTTCTTTTTTTCTTTTTTTTTATCATTTTTTCCTTGCACCGTGGAAAATGTTGGAAAATGCATTATCCTGGTGTCACCAAAATTAATTAACCAATTTTATCACCCTAGTACACATTGAATGTACAAATTCTGTGGGTGAAAATTGATTTTATATTTTTTTTTCTTTATTTTTCTATTTTTGAAGCTTATGAGAAATGAATTGTATAGGGCCTTACACTGACCCAAATGGCCGAGCGGTAAAGGACCCGCCTCGCAACCATAGGGTTGTGGGTTCGAATCCCGGGGTTAATAATATTTTTTTTTTCTTGTTTTTTTTTTTTTTTTTTTTTTCAATATATGCATAAAAAGACTTTCGATACCGGTGGATTAATTTTTAACTCCAGGAAATATAATATATATATATATATATTTTTTTTTTTTTTTTTTTTTTTTTTTTGAGCATACTTTCTCCCTTTTTCTTTCTTCTCTCCTTATTTCTGTTTTCATTGATAGTCTGGGGGAAATGGCGGTAACATAGGCGGGGGTTGAGTCATACGGTTGGATAAAACTCCATGGTTCATGGCCATGTAGATCGGTTCCTCTGGGTTTAACATTGGCGTGACCTCTCCCTCCCTTTGATTGTAAGAGATTGAACTTGTGGGTTCGGTCGCCGATGTGCGTCGGGTTAATCGCCTCAGGGTTTCGGAGTCGACGGGCCTGGGTGTACCCGGGACGTTGTATATTGCTTCATTGAATCGTACATTAAATTCTGGGTCTAGCGCGCGACGGTAGCTGACAGTATCTTCAGTCGTTACTATCCTTTGTTGTGCGTTATACCACATATAGATTATTAACGTTCCGACTAGTGATGCTGAGAGTAAAATTACGATGAGTGGTACTGTAAATATAGCGGTTTGGCTTTTTAGCCGAATTATTCTGGCCGTTTCTTTTTCCCGCTCTGATTTAAATCCTTCAAGATTTGCTATCAATTCCTTTAGCGTTATTTCGTACCGAAGCCCGTTTGTCTCGCGGACCCATAAAGGTCTGTACACTTGGGGTATTATCGCGTCTAATTCTTTTTGGTAATCGGCGATGTCTGGGAACAATGTTGTAACGTTTAATGTGGCTGCCGGTACATATTGGTCCTCGAGGGTGGCTCCGGTTTCTCGCGTGGCTATAAGACTGGTGTAATTAGTGTGCCCCGAGCATCCTTCGCGTAACTGAATAATTCCCCTTCCTGCGATTGGTGTGATTTGTGTATGGTTTCCACAGACGATCTCCATTCGTTCCCTGTCAGGTAGATAAAATAACCAGCGGTTGGTCTTTCCAAATCGTTTCCAATGTGGGCCTTGATTTCTAACCAATTTTATGTCGCAAAAACTGTAGATTTGATGCAGGTTTCCGGTGATTATTAATGTTTCGCAAATCGGCGAAAGTGTTATGTCAAAAATTGGTTTGAAGGGAACGCACACTTTGTAGTCCTTGTGAGAGAGACAGTTATTCAGTTCTCCCTTGGAGAACTCCATATATTTTTTATTTTCCCATGACAAAATTATCATCGGCGTTTTCGGTTGTATGAACGCGGCTACCATCGTATTTTCCCCGAGAAATTGCGTTGTGGGGTAAGAGTGTAATCTGAACAGAGAGTACGCATTCGGTTCTATTAGGGGAATGTGCATTATAATTACGATTTTTCCGTCTTGGTAACTTAAGGTGATTCGCGACATTCTTATCAGTGCTTCCGGTCCGTCGTTGACCGCTACGGGGAACGTTAACGACTGGCCAGAGGTGGCAAAATCCTGAGCGACCTTTTCCAAAGTCTCGTGACCTAATAATTCTGGGTGAAGCAATCCCATTTTTGCAAAATGTATAATGTCGATTATAGTTTTTATGCTGGATAAATAGGCCTTGAGGACCGGCTCCACGCTGTTCCTCCACCCGAGAATTCTCAAAGCGTAATCCTCCCTGGATTGCTTGGTTAAACTGCGGTTCGTGTTTAATGTGGACCACGCTCTATTATGGAGTGTTTCCATCGCTTCTAAGTGTTCCCCGATGACGCGATATTCTGATTTCACTATATGCGTCTGGTCGTTCGTTAGCCTTACCATTCCATCTTCGCTGACATTAGCTTTCTCGAATTCGGTTTCAATAAATTTTGCTATAGTTTCAGGCATTTCTTCGAATAATGGTCCTCTAGTTATTTTTTCGTTGCTCGAAGATATTCTACGTAGATCGCCGAGAGTTTTTCCTTTTAATTTGTATAGGAGGTTGAACTTGCCAATAATTAATTTCGCTTTGTATTCCAAATCCTTTCTATTAACGAGTGAGGTGCACCGGTCAAATAAAAACATCCGACATTCTTCCTCCATCGTGTCCAAGGGTAGATGCAAAAAAGTAGGCCGTCGGTTTTCGATCGGTCTTAAATCGAAGAACGTTACCAATTTCCATTCGTCTCGCGCCACATACACGTCTTGCAATTTCTCGTAGTACAGTCCGGCGTCATTTTTGATATGTTGGATCTCGAATTCCGGCGACCCGAGGCATCCTCCGAATAGGAGCAAGAGCAGCAGATGGTACATCGTTGCTTGCCTTTAATCATAAATATTCAGAAATAATGAGGTCTTTGTCCTCTAGTTCTTCCTCTTTTATTCGTATTTTTTTTTTCCTCAGAATTTATTTATTTATTTATTTTATTTTCGTGTTAATTTTAAAAAAAAAATTTTTTTTTTGTTAAGTTTCCGTGCTTCATTTGATTTTGATTTCCAAGATCGGCCGTTTATTGTTTTATTAGTTGTGTATGAATATTTGTATTTTCACGTGTAGGTGTTTTCCGGCTTCCATTATTCGGTTATTCAATCCGTTACGTGTCGTCCGGTCGTGCTTGATTGGTGGGTCTCGGTGCGTAAGTAGGTCAACGAATCGGTGAGTCGGTGCATCGCATCAAGATAGGTGGTGGGGAAGGGCTAGGTACTTTCCTAAGTTTTTGTCCAAGCGGGCGTGTCCCTTTTGATAGTTAAGTGGGGATTGATATCCCGGAGTGACTCCAATATTTTTTTCCTAGTTCATTCATTCGTGATTGTTTCTTAGAGACGATTCCATCGTGGTATCTTTGGAGACATTATTATTTTTTTTCGATATCCATATTTTTTTCCTCTTGTCGTTTTATCCCTTTTCAATCAAATACAATGACTGCCGTGGTTTTGGAAAATTTGAAAACCTATCTCGCGGTTACTCTGGAGTCACTGGAAGACAGTCAAAATTTCGCGAGCCCTTGTGAAAGTGACGGGCGGGGAGTCGTGTGGCGCGGTGATATCGTTGGTGTCGCTCGTGGGTTGCGACGCATTGTGAATCAACTGATGTGAGTAAAAGTGTATTTATTATCGCTTTTCTTACTTTTTTTTCTGGTGTTTTGATTAATTATCGTATTTTTATAGCGTTGTTAATTTTATTTTTACGTGTTTTCTCCTTTTTTTTTTTTTTGAATAGTTGGGAGGACGACTTTTTTGCTGGTCCATTTGATTTGCGCCAATTGTTCGGGATGGAGCCTATGTCGCGACGCTTGGAGGTCGGGAGAGCTTCATTCTGGGTCCCCGAACATTACGACCTTGATGGGCCTTATCTGTCCGTTCGGACCTGGGAACCATGGACCCAAGACATGATGGATTATCTTCTGGTTCTGTTGGACGAGGATACCTCGCTATTACAGGCCATCCAAACAGTGGTCCACGTGCGGCGTGTGTCGAAGAGACAAGTCGAATTCGAGTGAGTTGAAATTGATAAACTTTCCTGTAGATGTATGTATTATTTTTTTCGCGATGGGAAAATTATTATTATCATTATTAAATTTTTTTTTTTTTTGTTTAGCCTGTTTTCTAGCGTGGGCCTTGGGGACGATCCTTTGGGACTTCGCAGGTTATTTGGTCAGGACTCGTTACTGGACCATAAAAAAGAGGTGGGAAAAATATTCCTGGTTCTCTCTCCTTTTTTTTTTTTTTTTGCATTCGTTAATTTCGGGAATTTTCCGCCTCTTTTTTTTTTCTTGTTCTAGCTCGTCAAGGGTATTCGGGGACGGCGTGGCCACCGAGGGTCCGTCCTTATTTCTCGCTGCTCACCTTTTTGGTAGCAGGTAATGTTATTACGAATATTTTTTTCCGGAGTCTCAATCGTTGTAGTCGTTATATATGTTATTTTTTTTTTTTCGCTGGGGGTTTTTCTATAACTTTCTGTGTCTTTGTTTGATTTCAGGGGCTGGTGTCTGCCGATGAATATTTATACGTACACCCCCTTTTTTTTTATTTTCGCGACACGGAACCTGTACCTTAAAAAAAAATAAAGAGTGACATTTTTACTTGCAACCCGTCTTCTCGTATTTTTTATTGTCGAGTTAACGCCGAAGGAAGTTTTTTTTTTTCCTTTTTTTTTGTAATTGTTTGCAATTTTTCTTATGATAAAAAAAAACGCGTTCTGACTTCCTTTCGTGTTAGCTCTTCCTTTATACCATTGTGCATTTCATGGTGTAATCTATTTTGCGCTGACATTGATCGCATAATTGCTTAGTTCTGGCGCACTTTGCGCAGCTAGTCGAGTGCATACACGGCAAAAATACTACGTTTATTTCCCGGGAATGACAGGTTTGGCATAACTCCGTTTCGGTTGCTTCGGACGTGTCAGAGTGACTGGAAGTTACGGGAGTCGAGTTCGGTGCCGCGAGGCCGGGGGTCGGGGGTCGGTTGATTCGGGAGACTCTCGCTCTTCCGTTCGCGCGTGTAGGGACCGTCCCGTTCAGCGCGGTGGATTTTCGTTTGTAATGACGTTCCTCGCGGGAAGGCACCTGTTCACGGGCGGAGACACCGCGGTTTTGATCTTCCTCTGATATGGGAGTCGAACTACGGCTCGGGGAGACGCGAGGAGAGCCAATGGTCATGTAAATAAATTGACAATATGGAAACCATCGGGTGTGCTGTTCCCAGGGATTATCGGTGGGTTTCCAGTTGCGAATTTTTCCTCCGCAGTGGAAACACATTACTTTGTCTTTTGTTCCAGTATAGAAAAATCCTGCCATCGCGAGAGTATCGGGGTTTAGTATATTTCCGTGTTTTTTCGGCCAACCACTAAAACTGTCCTTTCTCTTCTTATATCCCTCGTAGAGCGGTTCTACCGGGTGTACATATTGTTTCAGAGTACCGTATCCCTCGAGCAGTTCGGGGAGCTCTGGTGTCTCTGCTCGCATGGAATATGACGGGACTATACGTGGGTCAATGCCTATGGGCACATTCCCGCACGCGACTTTTCTTACAAATCGACAGTGCTCATGCTCTTTTTGATGTCTGACCATGGGGTCGTCGTTTTCCTCCCACGTAATGATCGTTGTTAAACAATCGAAACAGCTAACCGTATCTTCCCATCCCGTGTAATAAAATCCGGCGGCGGCGAGAGCCGTGGGATTTATTATATGCAAGTTCCATCTCCGAAAGCTGTCTAATCGAACTTGTTCAAATCGATATTTTTCGTGTATTGTTAGTACCGACATATTATTACTATTATTATTTATTATATTTTTTTTTTGTAGATATTTTCTTTTGATGTAATTTTATTCCGAAAATTCGTTAATTTTAGTGCATTAACCTTTCCCTGTGGTTAATTAATTTATACGTATTTATATATATTTTTTTTTTTTTCAATTCTTTCAAACGTTGTTATTTTGTTAATATTGGTTACGAAGTCGTTTTTATTACTTGTTATAAAATTTTTTGTCCTTGATCCCCTTATTTATTATTTAAAATTCAACCGGTACTTTACCGTTTTTTTTTCTTTTATTTTACTGGCACAATGTCATGAGGTTGTTTGCGGGCTTCCGATTTTTCCGTGCGTTTTCTTTCGTCGCTACCTTTAAGAAAAAATATCGTTTCACTAACTTGAATAATCGATTTTATAATTGATACGTGAATTTGTTGAGACGTGGTGTCACTTTGTATGTTCACTATCGTAATTTATTGTTGAATTATCATCCGTGTTTAAAGGAAAAGTTATTAACTCCCTTTCTTACGACGTTTGCTGTGAGTACTGTAGTTGTCCCCTTGATTTCTTTCCCGGGGCAATCGGTATCGTAGTTTCTATTATTTCGTGAATCGGTCCGCTCATCGGTATGGGGTCAGACTGACGAGGTTCCGGCCCAAAATAAGGGGTGGTCATAAACAGAGATACTCTCAAAAAACCCTCGGCTTCTGTTTGAACGTCTGTCGATGATTGTAGATAGCGGCAATTTGCTTGTCGAAAAGCGTGTTGTTGCGACGGGATGTCGTGAGCTCGCCAATTGCTCATCGTGAGGTTACAAAAGTAGCATTTTACTATGTCCTTTATTCTTGTGTAGAAAAACCCTGCTTTTGCCATTTCCACCGCTCTTATCGGTATACTCGCTGGCCAGGTAACGAAAGAGTGTATGCGAGTCATGAAATTCTCGTACATTGGGTGTATGGGATTCATCACCGGAGCGATTGTTAATGGGCCTTGGGGCGCCGCTGTTTCGGTGATGGGGACGGGCGGTTGTCCCGCTGAGACGATGGGAAGCCTAAAAGGGGGATCGGGGAGAGGCACGTTACCACACGGGAGTCCTCTGACGAATTTACAATCACTCGAGCATTTTCGATGCACATTTTTGGGATCATCGTTAGTTCTCCAGTTTCCAATTATTCTTTGACAGCAAAAGCATTTAGTTAAATCCCCTGTACCGAGATAAATAAATCCCGCTGCGGCTAATTTACCCGGATCGGGATTAGCGACGCGCCAATTTACAAAACTTTCAAGTCGTATCTGCTCGAAACCATAAGTGAAGTTACAACCTCTTATTGCCATGATTTACCTTCTGAAATATTTTATTATTATGTTTTTTTTTTATTAATGTGGTTAACAATTTAAATGATTGATTGTTTATGTTGCTTTTTTTTTTCTCTCTTTTTTTTTATAATTTCTGCGACACAGGATAGGCGTATTCGTGCATGTATTTAAATTATTATTATTAGTCCCTTTATTTTGTTCACGTTGTGCTTCAAATTATTCTATGGCGATCTTTGATTTTTTTAGTCGATTAGTGTGCACTACTAACTCCTTTCTCGGGAGTTTTATTCGTACGTTACCCTTCGTTAATATCGCCGTGACTTCATGTGGTCCCGTGTAGTGATCGCCGAGTTTCCCTGGTTTGGGTCCTTTAAGCAAAAATACCGGTTCACCGACTTTAAGCGTGATGGGATTTATTTTTTTATCCTGATATTCTTTAGATTTTTCTTTTGAGTCTATCAAATTTTTCCGTCCCATTCCTTGAATTTCGTGTATTTGTGTTACTAGTTCCGTTAAATAATCATCGTAAGTCGCAAGTTTCTCCATTTCCGACGGGGGCATACTGGAGGGAGTTCGCGCTCTTTTTCCGAATACCATTTCGTACGGCGTGTGTTTTGTTCCTTCGTGAACGTTCGTATTGTAATTAAAGATGGCCATTTCTACCCATTCATCCCAATTCTTTTGTTTTGTGGTAAATTGTTTCAAGTATTCGCCGAGGGCATGATGGGATCTTTCCAATGATCCATTGGATTGTGGGTGGAACGCGGTAGTTCTAACCTTTCGAATTTTAAATAATTTCGCGATTTGTTGTAGGAAATTGCTCAAAAAATTACTGCCTTGATCGGTAAGTACTGCTTTCGGTGACCCGAAATAGCAAATAAATCTTTTAACAAAGGCTTCGGCTATGGTCACAGCCCTTGCGTTGGGTAGTGGTATTGCCACGGAATATTTAGTTAGTTGATCTTGTGTGGTTAGAATGTATTCATTATCGAGATCTGTCTTGGGAAGCGGGCCTACTATATCCATTGCAATTTTATCAAAGGCTATCGCCGGTGTGTCGGTGATAATCATTGGCATTTTAGTTTTTGTTCTGACTAATTTTTTTAATTGGCAATGCAAACAACGTTGAATAAATAGTTGAATTTCTTCCTTTAAATTCTTCCAATAGTAATCGTGGCGAATTCGATTATAGGTTTTGCCGACTCCTCTGTGTCCGCCGACAGCTGAAGAATGCATTTCTTCAATAATTTTGTAACGATCTTCCGGGGGCGGTTCTCTAATTAGTCCCTGGCAAATAATAATTTTTACGTCACTATGAGCGAAAATTAAACGAAGCTGTGTTACAATGTCCTCCCATGGAACGTTTAAGATGTGACTTGTCTTGGCTATACTGACTATCTGGAGTGACAATTTTTCAATTAAGTGTCGGGCGCTCTTAAAAACTTCCACGATATTTCCGAGTATTAAGCTGGGTCCTTCTCCCGATTTATCGGTGATTGGAAGTGCCAAATTAAATCTACCATGTTTTTTGGAAATGGATTGCGCTTTATTCAGCGTTAAATTTTTTAGCTTGGGTAAACAATCTCTATCTTTTAGCATTACAGCTCCGGAGTCTACGGGTTCCCCCTCGGTTGAGACAAAGAATACCAAATTATCTCTTCTTGTATAAAGTAGGTCACGGGATAGCTTAACGTTGTTGGCTACTACTCTTCCGGTCGTAGGTGCACGTGTCCCCGGGGAAGGCAATAAATTAGCCTCTGAGGTGTCAGAAACATTGTCTTCGTCGCCCGATGCGTCGGACTCACGATCTTCGAGGGGTCTCGTTTTATGTCTTTTCTTTCTCCTTGATATGCTATCTTCATCGTCGTCGAGTTCGGTCTCGTCGCGGGGCACCTGATTGTCATGCAGAGTTTCCTTCTCCTCGCCTTCATTATTGATTCCATCTTGGAGCGATCGTCTGTCATCTTCGGTATTCGTCACGGGCCCTCTCTGTGTGACTTTTACGATGTCCTCCAGTCCCTTTTTTAATTCTCCATTTCTACGCGGGTCTACCGTGTTTTTTATGCTCGTGGTCGACAGGGCTTCCTCTGGGCTCTCTCGGGTCGTAGCAGTTACTGGGTCTGTTTTCGCTGGCGGTTCGTTAGGGTCGAGGGCCTCTAATTCCCAGTTACATTCTTCTGTTTCCGTGTAGGGATGTGTGGGTTCGATTTCGTCGTCGGTGTGCGTAATGTCATCGTCCGACTCTTCTTCTAATAATCGTGAAATTTCCGCGTCCGTTAACTTTCGTCTGAATTTAGTTCTGTTGTCATTTATTGGATTAATTCGTATTGTAAAAATGTCGTTGGGTGTGATTGATTTTTCTACTGGGTTTCTTGACAATGCGTCGGCGTTGACATTAGTTTTCCCGGCTTTGTATACTATCTCATATTCGTACTCGGCTAATTTTAATCTCCAGCGTAAGATTTTCGGATTGCCGTCGGTGGCTTTTCTGAACCACGTAAGCGGTTTATGATCCGTCACCACGGTAAAACGTCGTCCATATAAATACGGGCGGAAATGCAGTATCGAATATACAATCGCTAACGCTTCCTTTTCGTACGTGTCGTATCGCTCTTCGACTTGACTTAGAGCTCGCGAGGCGTAGGCACATGGGTGGTCGTGGTTAATTTCTCCCTGAGATAGGATGCTGCCGATAGCGTAGCCTGAGGCGTCCGTTGTGAGAATAAAAGGTTTGGAAAAATCCGGGTATTGTAATACAGGAGCGGAACAGAGTTTTTCCTTTAGTATTTCAAATGATTCTTGTTGTTCGGTTCCCCACTCGAAAGCATTTTCTTTTCGCAATAAAGCTGTGAGAGGCTTAGTGATTTTCGCGTATCCCTCAATAAATCGTCTGTAGTATCCCGTTAATCCTAAAAATTGACGGATGTTTTTAATGTTTTTTAGCACAGGATAATTACGTACCGCTTCTAATTTTTTCGGATCGGGCCGTACTCCGTTATTCCCAATTATGTGACCTAAATATGCGACTTCCTTTTTCAAGAATTCGCACTTGTCGGGTTGTAATTTAAAATTTGCGGCCTGTAGGCGTTTCATCAATTCGCGATATATTTTTCCATGTTCTTCTAAACTGTTGGCGTATATAACTATATCGTCTAAATAGACGAACACGCCCTGTCCAAGGAGTCCGCTTAGCGTGAGATCCATTGCTCGTTGAAAGGTGGGAGGGGCGTTCCGTAAGCCGAAAGGCATTCTCACGAACTCGTAGTGGCCTCGCGGTGTCGTAAAGGCGGTCTTATGTCTGTCTTCCGGGGCTACCTCTATTTGATGAAAACCCGAAGCTAGATCAAATACGGAGAAATATTGCGCTCCACCGAGTTGATCTAGTATGTCATTAATATTAGGAATTGGGTATGCATCGGCAATAGTTTTCTCGTTCAGGGCGCGGTAGTCGAACACAACTCTCCATTTTTTATTACCTTGCGAGTCGGCTTTCTTAGGCACGACCCACACCGGGCAGTTGTACGGTGAAGTGGACGGTATTATTATTCCTTTGCTGAGCATGTCTTCTATTTGTCTGCCTATCTCTTCTTTAGTACACTCGGGCCAACGATAACCTCTAGTATTGATGGGAAGATCATCCGTCGTTGGGATGCAATGTCGCAATATCGTTGTACAAGTTAATAAATCTCCCGGAATTTGATACAAATGTGCACTTTCTTCCAATAGCGTTTCTATACTGTCTTTCTCTTCTTCGTTCAACTCCGTGAGTCTCAATAAATTTTTTATTTGTTCCAAGCGATTATTCGATATTTCTTTTGTCACTACATAACACGGGGATTCGTTAACAGGAAATTGAATTTCTCTATATAGGTTACGACTGCTTAACCTTTGTACTAATGCAACGTCCATAATTTCGTAATGTATGGTCGAGTGTTTATTGACTTCAATTTGATTTTTCATTTTAATTTTATCCCGTTCTTTACTCGTGGGTAACAGCGCAGTGGCAAGCGGCGAACCCTCCGATGACTTGCCAGGCGTATTTTCATTGTCTCGCGATCTTGAAGTGGCGTTTACGTCACTTATTAATGCACTCAATTTGCGATCCTTTTTTTCTATACATTTTTCGAGATCAATTTCTTCATTTATTTTTGCTTCAAAATCTGGTGTTTCTTCCGATTTATTTTCCGCGTTTTCCTGGATTTTATCTATTTCAAAAGTATTTTCCGGATTCATTATTTCGTTATGCTCCAACTTTTTAATATCGGTCCTAGCTTCGACTCCTTCGGCGAGCGAGTTGACCCTCATAAATTCTGGGTAGGCCACCGACGTATCTCCGGCGGGGACTGGCGGCGTCGCCTGCACCCGTGCCTCCGAAAAGTCCGAGTGACACCCTTTTCTCATTGTCTCTGTTTCGTCGGTTTTTTTATTTTTCACTACTGACCTACAGCCTTCAATTTCTATCATATTTATTTCCGTGCTTTTCTGAGAGTATTCTTCTGGTTTTTCCGTATAAATTTTATTCAATTGATTTTGATCTTCGCGAACTTCCGGTTTAATTTCCGTGAATAATTCCTTATTTGCCAATGGCTTTGCATCGTTAACTCGAGTATTACCTTGATTATTCATTATTTCGTTCTTACTAATTTCATTCCTGGGTTTTCTTTCTTTTTCTAATAATTTTTCACGATCTGAGATTTTCATTGAACTGACTTTTTCGACATCCTCGAGGGATTCTGTCCCTACTGTACATGCGAAATTTATAGTATTTTCAATATTTCTTTGAATCTTTCCTGCCCGTTCTCCGGTGTCAGGTATCTCGATTGGTAACTGGTAACCACTATTTTTACTTTCATTTTTACTCGATTCATTTCTAATATCTGGTTTTCCTGATTCACAATTGTTTACCTCATCTTTACTGGGATTGGTTTCCTTGAGCGTTTCTTTTTTTAATTCTATCTCTTTACCCGGTAATTGTTCAAAGACTCGATTTTTTACAAGATCGTGACTGTCGACATCCTCGAGGGATTCTGCCCCTACTGTCCATGCGACATCACATAAATTTTCAACTTCAATGGGTCCTGCCCGTTCCTCGGTGTCAGGTTTCCCTATTGCAAGAGAACAAATTTCAATTTCATCATAATTTTCCATATTTCCACAAATTTTCGAGTCATCTACTTTTATCAGGGGCTGTGAAGGATAAAAATCAAAACTTCTTGGTTTTCCACTAGTTTCTGGGTTCTTCGTGTAATTCATTGTCTTTGCTTCATAATATTTATTTCTCTCTGTATCATTTTTCATTTCGCTTTTCTTTTCGTTTACTTGATTCGGGCTAATCTCGGGAGTTTCTTTCCTAGGGACTTGCGATTTCGTTTCTAATTCACTGCGTGTCGTTATATTTTTTTCCGGGGATATTTCTCTTTTTACTGGCGATGGTTCTGGTGCGGTTTTGCGTCCTTTCTTTGAATTGTGAAAAGTGTCTTCTGAACTTGATTCGGTTTCGTAACTCTTATTTTTACTCGATTTATCTTCGTTAGAATATTCTCGGGATTCTAATTCCATTACGGGCACATGCAATTCGACGGCCCAATTATTACTGTTGGTGATGTAAATATATGCTTTCCCGTTATTGTTTTTAACAAAGCCATCTTGTATTTCTACGCCTTTTACTGTACTCATTGGAGGTAAATAACCTTCTCTCATGGACAAATTTTTTACTCTTACGTAACACAACTTGGTAGATTTAGCAGGGACGACCATGGTTTCGGGCGTCGCGAATGGTATTATTACGCTTTGCATTTCTAATTGCCGATTTTCATAGTCAATTTTTACTCTATTCCCATCTAAATAATCGGATCCTAAAATTCCGGCTTCTTTTATCGGAAAATCATAACCGACAACATGGAAGGTAGCATAGCGTCCGTATATTTGAATCGTGACGCAACCGTGCGTATAGATAGAATTTTTTGTGATTCCCTTTAATTGGAGTATCTCTCCCTGATCTATCGGGGTACTGGGGTCTAAGAATTGTTCCTTGATAATATTTGGTCCGGCTCCGGTGTCGATCATGAGCAAAACGGGTCGTGTTAATTCGGGAGCTGTCGTCATTACACTGGGCACGCTGCCCTCGTTGTTCAAGTGGATATTAAATATTCGAATTACTCGTACGCTCGACTCGCTCTGCTGGCTGCGATACGGAGGATCGAGCGCTCGGCCTGCGTAGTCTCCCTCACCGCGCTCTTGCTCGGGGGACCATTGTCGTTTCCCTGGTTGCCATATCTCGGTCCGTTGTTCGGACGAACGGGACAATCGCGAATAAAATGTCCAAGTTGCTTGCAATAATGACACGGCCCTGAAGGATCTGCGGCGTTATTGGGTCGTTCCATATATTGACGATTATTACCAGCATTATTGGTCAGTGGTTGCGAATGATTATTACGAAATGGACAAATATGAGCTCCGTGGCCTTCTTTTTTGCAAATTTGACATCTTATTTCGTTCGGAACCGGGTATCTCAGATTTTGCGGGACTTGTACTTGCGACGGATGCACAGGTCTGAAGGACGAAGAAGGCAATCGCGAACATTTATCGGCTGTATGGCCGTTATTTTTGCACAACTGACAAAATGTGTTTTTTTCATCTTCTCTTTTTCCCGGGGGAAAAATTTTATAGCATCGATCGGCGGTGTGCCCACGTTTGTTACATACCTGACAAATTGTTAGTGCAGGGGCTTCAGTGTTGGGCTTGCTGTTGTTTAGAGGAGGAAAAATTTTAAAACATTTGTCGGCTGAATGGCCGGTCTTCGTGCACACCTGGCATACGGGTGGGTTCTTTATCTCTTTTCCGTACGATTGGTCGCGTGCTACCTGCGTTTGGGCCGTCTCTTTCCTCACGCACTCTTTGGCTACGTGACCCCTCTTCTCACACAACTGGCACGTCGGCTCTTCGCTCACTACTACATGCACGCCGCGCCGCCCCTCGGTTTTACTAGCCTGGGCCTTAGGTGTCTCCGGCATGGCGCCTCTCAAGATTGCCTGTGAGACTAAATTTTTCTCGATCTGCACCGCCTGTCTAATTAAGTATTCAAAATCATCGTTCGGAGCTAAACGTTGTTCGATTTCAGGTTTTAATCCGTGTCGAAAACAAGTAGGCAGACTTTTTCTGGTGTTTTCGATAAATGCTGCTGACAGCGGGTGATTAATATCTCCCTCATAATTTTCGAGTATTGCCTTTCCCAGATCTCTTATGCGATTCGCGTAGGTTATTACTGATTCTTTGTCGAGTTGATATATTGACCCTAATTCCCCTTGAAGTTGATAAATATTACGTTTAGGTGCGTAGATTTCTTTAAGAAATTGTTCCAAGTCAGAAATGGTATCAAAATTTTTCTCTTGTATTGTTCTGCGGGGTTCTCCGATTATTTTTATCCGCACGGCTTTCACTAGATTTACTTCGGCGCCTGGTCCCATCATAGCCAAGGCTTCCCTACATCCCTGAATGAATAAACCGAGCGACATGGTGTGCCCGTCATAATTAGGGATTACCGCTAAGGCATCCCTCAGTGAAAGGGTTTGATTATGTAATCCCATTTTGTGAACGGGATTTTCGGAT
Organism: Pimpla rufipes; assembly: GCA_963932165.1. Taxonomy (NCBI): domain Eukaryota; kingdom Metazoa; phylum Arthropoda; class Insecta; order Hymenoptera; family Ichneumonidae; genus Pimpla; species Pimpla rufipes. The sequence continues at coordinate 285,744 of CAWVQF010000037.1, forward strand.
TCTTCAGTTATGCCTGTTTTTGGTTTTGTCCCTAATTCCGCGTTTGTGTCTTTATCTGTATTCTCGTTAGGCTGATCTTTAGAACACCCGGGAGCGGATTCCGTATTTCGGAAAAAGTGCGATAGACTTTCTAATAAATTCCTTGGTACGATTTTCGATCTTTTCAATATTGATTTTACCGCGCGGTTTTGGTTTGTCGTATTCTTCGGGGTGTCGGGGAGAGCAGTTTTATATTCGGTAGCTTCGAGAGGCGTTGAAGTGCTTAAAGGTGTCCCAAATAATCCCGGGGAGGTGTTCGGGAGTGCGTGATTTCCGGTTGATGGGCCCGCGCGACCGGGGGGATTTTTACCTGCCTCGGCGCGTGCCACTTGTAATGACTCGAGGGGGACTTCTGAGCGGTCGGGGACCGAAGGCGGTCTCTCTATTGTTTCACCTTCGTTACTACGATCGCTGGATATAAGTAAATATTGGTTGGTCCCGTGAATAGGGTCTGGAATATATCCTACTAAGGCCCAATTGTTTCCAGGGGATTTATTTTCTGTGTTCGAGGGTATTTGTCCGCTGATTCTAATGTGTTCTTGCGTCTGTGTTATTTCGGAAATTTCCTCGGGTGATCTGAAGAAAACTTGTGTTTTATTTAAATCTTCACTATCGACTGATTTTGTGTCGTCACTCTCGTCTACTGATTTCGTATTTTCCCCGTCGTCGGTTTCGATTCTATAAGTTCTCACGCCGTCGTCAGTTATTTCCGCGGATTGTAAATTTTTGTCCGATTCGAAACTAATTCTCACTGTTTTTCCTCCTGTGTGTTCGGGGATTTGTTCGTCTTCCGTAACTGTCTCTGTTGATTCGTCCGATTCTGATTCAGAGGTTTTCTCCGAGTCAGCGATTCCTGGAAAATCGGGGACAGTTTCTTCGAATGGTCTTTTACCTGCTGTCTCGGGGATTTCGTGGGTTTCGGTCACTGTGTTAAGGGTATTAGTATTGTCTCCTGTTGTACGTCGACTTCGTTCGCAGGGATATGTACTCAATATTTTATCGTCTAACGGAAGGTTTTTAGAACGAGTCCCGTACATTTATAATAATTAATTTTTTTATTAGCGAGTTCTATTGATGTAATTATATTTGATTTTTTTGTATGTTTTTGCTCTCTTCTTGTTGACCTTTGTTTTAATCTGACATGAATGTGCGCACCACTGAATTATTATTCGAAATATATTTTGTACCCAGTCGCACAACATTTATAGGTGGAGAAGATTTTATCTCCTGCTGTTTTTAATCTGTTATCGGAGAAATCGGACTTGCAGGAGAGCAGTAAATCTCGGTGTAGGTCGTGTCAATGTTATCTTGGAGACATTCACTATGAGTTTTCCACAGTCTGGGGTCTGAAGCCCATATGGAGGATATAACTGGTGGTGTTGGTGTGGGGATGTCAATTGGAATCAATTTGTATTCTTTGCAAAAATAATCTTCGATTTGTTTTACTTTGCGTTCTCCGGAATGAGTCAACTGTAGTTTTGTTGCTTGATAATTTTTTCGACCACGACGTTTCCTTGCCATATACGGAAAAAGGGGGTCGTGGTAGGAGACTCAGAGTGAAACCTCTGTAATCACCTGCCTTACCTTTAGATTCGATTTCGTTGTTCTATTTCTCCAAAAATAAAAAAATTTCCGTTGAAGGTTTCCGTTTTACTTACTAAACAACGAGATTTGTTCAATAATTATTCAAAGGATTGTAAAAGGTCGTGGGATACGTGTCTCAGTAAGAGGAGCCAGTAGATTCTATTGGTGAGAGAAGTGCCTTAAGTCCGTCGGGTCTGGGGCGTCGATCTGGCCAGGTAGAATAATTCTACTTTCTATTCGTTTTTTGAGCTTGATATTTTCCTGAGGGATCTTCTCAATTGAGGTTTTGATACCGAATTCTTTTTCCGGTTGATTTTTTTCAAAGAAAGTTTTTTCAAAAATTGTTCTTTTATAATTATATTAATAAGTTCTTGAGTGACGGCTTCTAATTCAACAATACGCATGTGAAGCTCTACTAGTTTTTCCAAAGTGTCCATGTAATATGTTGAGTAATTGTTACAAAATTTCAAAGTCAAATCGTTGTAAATAGCAAAATGGTTCAGGCCTGTCAAATTATTTAAAGAAGCACTCTTAAGATCCCGGACGAGCCCCCAAAAATTTGTTACGTCAAAAGTGTCGTTGATTTTACTCGAGCGACAAATTTACACGTATTAGTGCGGTTCAGCGTGATTACCCGTGCTCTGGTCAAGAAGGAAGGCTCCTCCCTATACCACATCTGACGAAGTACACTAAACGCGCAAGCTCTGTTTCGAGTCTAACCTTTCGGAAAATTACTCGGGGACGAGCTGCGAATGCTTCTTCAAAGGGAATTTGACTGAGGTCTGAGATGATGATGAAGTGATGATGGCTCGAGACAATGCGCGGATGATATTTCACCGATATAATTAATAATTTCACTTACCCTTTTTGTATTGAACTGGATGCTGGTGCTGCAGATGGGAAGGATACGATCGTAAAGAAACGGTGACACTGAATTTAAGATTGCAACCGTCGAATTTTATTCGTAAAACGAGGAAATTAAATAAACCGATTTTTCTCAACAAAGGATGTTAACATGTAATTAAACGTGATGATGTTCACAAATATCGGCACCTCGTGGTGTAACAAAATTCAGAGTTCGGATGTACAAGTTTCTCAAAATACGAAGTGTGCGAAATTATAAAATAAAATACAAAATTGGTCGATGCCCGAGAATACAAAACTGTAGTCTTATCTAAGTCTATGAACTCCTAAGTCCCCGTTTAGGACAAAGGTTCGAATTACGAAAAATGAAAATCTTGGCGAAGAACGGAATGAATCTAAGTCCGCGGTCGGATTAAAATTCGATGATGATTGGAGCTCGAAATTTCCTAAGTCCGCGTTACGATTTAAATTCGGATCTGATTTTCTTCAAAGTCCACGATATGATTTAATTTCGAAGCTGATTTTTTTCTAAGTCCGCGGTCGATTTAAATGATTTTTTCTAAGTCCGTGATCGATTTAAATGATTTTTTTCTAAGTCCGTGATCGATTTAAATGATTTTTTTCTAAGTCCGCGGTCGGGCAGAAATTCGTCGTTAATTCGATTTTAAAGTTTCGGTCTATGCTCGGGCAGAGATTCGACGTGGGTAGATCTAATTTTCGGGGCGCACTGCTAGCTTGTCGATTCTCTTTTGTCTTTTTATATGATTGGGACCTTCGATTGAGAGATGGTAGGGGTAGTGGTCTACGTGGTCTTCGACTCCCTAGCTCATGTTTAGAAGAGGACACCGCACCTCGCAGGTCGCGCGCGGCTCCGCGCGTGGCTCGTGACCCCGCGCCTGTCCCTTGCCCTCGCTCCACCTTGGCGGCTTCCTCTTTCGTCAATGTCTTCTCGATGTTTCGCTCAGGTGTTCACGCTTTTCGTTGAAACGATTCAGTTGTTGCCTTATTTGGACTTCTTCGCTTATAAGCTTATAAGTTTGCTATAGAGTACATTGTCTGAGTCCTTGAATTTTTACCAAGATCGCATTGACCCGGATTTGAATTTTACAGACTGTAATTTCTCGAATTTGTTGTAGAAAGTTCATCGCTTGTCGTTGCTAATACGTGTCATTACAAATTTTATATAAAATTGCAGCTTCATATTCTCGAGGGGACGTATCTTGACTTTCCTAATTATCCTAATTGTGCGAATCCCAATTTATAAATTGTTGAACCTTTCACCCTTTTGTTTATTTTAACAAGTATACTTCCAAATGTTATACTTTTCAAAAATTGTCCGTATTTAAATGTATGAATCCCGATTTTATAAACTTATTAATCCCTTTACCATTTTCTTATGTTAACAAATTATCATGTCGAATGTTATAACCTTTGAAAGTTATTCATATTTAAATGTATGCGTCCCGATTTTATAGACTATTAATTCTTTCCCCATTTTCTTATGTTAACAAATTACCGTTTTCTTATGTTAACAAATTCTCATGTCGAATGTTATATTCCTTACGGTTGTTCATAGGCTTTTTAATCATTTTGCCTCGTTATCTTACGGGGCTCCGTCTTTTGAGTTCCAAAGGTTCTTTGAGACATTGATTATTTCGTCTCGTGGCATCCTCTTATTCTTTTAATCTGTGCATTTACGGGGGTCTTCAAGAAAAGCGGAGGAATAGTTTTTATTACTTGGCCAAATTATAATTCCGTCATGTCCAAATCATGATTTTCGAGACGAAAAATGCAACGACGATTTTGGTGGACCGTAGGGCATTCACCCGGTGTCCCCAATAATCTTCGAGCTCTCAGGGCTAGGTAGAGTTCTTTTATTTCCCTTTTGTAATCGCAGGCGGGCTCGGCTGCAACGAGTGATCGAGGATCGTTGAGAGGCGTGGTCAAGCAAGGCCCGCGGCTGGCGGTCGATAACCCATCCGCCCGCTGCCTCTAGTTTCGTCTATCCCCGCTCGCTCGAGGGGCGTAGGTGACACTTTCTAGAGAGCTAGGTGTTCCGAAAAATCGGGCCCTGTTGTACCATCATCCGCACTCTTTTACCTCGACTTTTACCTCGACTGCCCCAGCGCTATCTGTCAACAGATTTTGTAATTTCCGGGGCCTGCAGGGACCGTTGCTCGTATTTTTGTCTACCGAATGCCCCCTTTCACCTGAAGTCTCGAAACTCATGACTGAACTATGGGTGCGTTTGTGCGAGTAGCACGAAGTTACGGCCTGACGTAACAAACGCATGAATATTGTGCATTTGAGCAGAATGAAGGTTTTTGACACATTTACACCGAGTTGTGCTCTCAGAAACGCTCGAAACACGCGATATCACGATTTTAGTGTTCTTCAATGTTTCATTCGCCACTGCTGTGCCAGACAAATTTTAACACATGGATTTTGTGTATTTGAGTAGAATGAAAGTTTTTGACACATTTACACCGAGCTGTGTTCTCAGAATCGCTCGAAACTCGCGATATCACGATTTTGGTTTTCGTCGATTTTTCGTTCGCCACAGATGTGCCAGACGACTTTTAACGCATGGATATTGTGCATTTGAGCAGAATGAAGGTTTTTGACACATTTACACCGAGCTGTGCTCTCAGAAACGCTCGAAACACGCGAGATCACGATTTTAGTGTTCTTCAATGTTTCATTCGCCACAGCTGTGGCTGACGACTTTTAACACATGGATCTTGTGTGTTTGAGTAGAATGAAGGTTTTTGACACATCTACACCGAGCTGTGCACTCAGAATCGCTCGAAACTCGCGATATCACGATTTTGGTTTTCGTCGATTTTTCGTTCGCCACAGATGTGCCAGACGACTTTTAACGCATGGATATTGTGCATTTGAGCAGAATGAAGGTTTTTGACACATTTACACCGAGCTGTGCTCTCAGAAACGCTCGAAACACGCGATATCACGATTTTGGTGTTCGTCGATTTTTCGTTCGCCACAGCTGTGCCAGACGACTTTTAACGCATGGATTTTGTGCATTTGAGCAGAATGAAGGTTTTTGAAACACTTACACCGAGCTGTGCTCTCAGAAATGCACGAAACACGCGATATCACGATTTTGGTGTTCGTCGATTTTTCGTTCGCCACAGCAGTGGCAGACGACTTTTAACGCATGGATATTGTGCATTTGAGTAGAATGAAGGTTTTTTACACATTTACACCGAGCTGTGCTCTCAGAAACGCTCGAAACACGCGATATCACGATTTTGGTGTTCGTCGATTTTTCGTTCGCCACAGCTGTGCCAGACGACTTTTAACGCATGGATAATGTGCATTTGAGTAGAATGAAGGTTCTACATACATTTACACCGAGCTGTGCTCTCAGAAACGCTCGAAACACGCGATATCACGATTTTGGTGATCTTCAATGTTTCGTTCGCCACGGCTGTGCCAGACAACTTTTTACACATGGATCTTGTGTATTTGAGTAGAATGAAGGTTTTTGACGCATTTACACCGAGCTGTGCTCTCAGAAACGCACGACACACGCGATATCTCGATTTTTGTGTTCGGCGATTTTTCGTTCGCCACAGCTGTGCCAGACGACTTTTAACGCATGGATAATGTGCATTTGAGTAGAATGAAGGTTTTTCATACATTTACACCGAGCTGTGCTCTCAGAAACGCTCGAAACACGCGATATCACGATTTTGATGATCCTCGATTTTTCGTTCTCCACAGCTGTGCCTGACGACTTTTGACGAATGGATATTGTGCATTTGAGTAGAATGAAGGTTTTTGACACATTTACACCGAGCTGTGCTCTCAGAAACGCTCGAAACACGCGATATCACGATTTTGATGATCCTCGATTTTTCGTTCTCCACAGCTGTGCCTGACGACTTTTGACGCATTAATATTGTGCATTTGAGTAGAATGAAGGTTTTTGACACATTTACACCGAGCTGTGCTCTCAGAAACGCTCGAAACACGCGAGATCACGATTTTGGTGATCCTCGATGTTTCGTTCTCCACAGCTGTGACTGACGACTTTTGATTCATGGATATTGTGCATTTGAGTAAAATGAAGGTTCTTCATACATTTACACCGAGCTGTGCTCTCAGAAACGCTCGAAACATGCGATATCACGATTTTTCGTTCTCCACAGCTGTGCCTGACGACTTTTGACGCATGAATATTGTGCATTTGAGTAGAATGAAGGTTTATGACACATCTACACCGAGCTGTGCTCTCAGAAATGCTCGAAACACGCGAGATCACGATTTTAGTGTTCTTCAATGTTTCATTCGCCACTGCTGTGCCAGACAACTTTTAACACATGGATTTTGTGCATTTGAGCAGAATGAAGGTTTTTGACGCACTTACACCGAACTGTACTCTCAGAAACGCTCGAAACACGCGATATCACGATTTTGGTGTTCGTCGATTTTTCGTTCGCCACGGCGGTGGCAGACGGCTTTTAACGCCTGGATCTTGTGTGTTTGAGTAGAATGACGGTTTTTGACACATTTACACCGAGCTATGCTCTCAGAAATGCTCGAAACACGCGAGATCACGATTTTAGTGTTCTTCAATGTTTCATTCGCCACTGCTGTGGCAGACAACTTTTAACACATGGATTTTGTGCATTTGAGCAGAATGAAGGTTTTTGACGCACTTACACCGAGCTGTGCTCTCAGAAACGCACGAAACACGCGATATCACGATTTTAGTGTTCTTCAATGTTTCATTCGCCACAGTTGTGCCAGACGACTTTTAAAGCATGAATATTGTGCATTTGAGTAGAATGAAGGTTTTTCATACATTTACACAGAGAGCACAGTCGAGCTGTGCTCTCAGAATCGATCGAAACACGCGATATCACGATTTTGGTGTTCGTCGATTTTTCGTTCGCCACAGCTGTGCCAGACAACTTTTAACACATGGATTTTGTGTATTTGAGTAGAATAAAGGTTTTTGACACATTTACACCGAGCTGTGCTCTCAGAAACGCTCGAAACACGCGATATCACGATTTTGGTGTTCTTCAATGTTTCGTTCGCCACAGCTGTGCCAAACAACTTTTAACGCATGGATATTGTGCATTTGAGTAGAATGAAGGTTTCTGACATATTTATACCGAGCTGTGCTCTCAGAAAAGCTCGAAACACGCGATATCACGATTTTGGTGTTCTTCGATTTTTCGTTCGCCACATTTGTGGCAGACGACTTTTAACGCATGGATAATGTGCATTTGAGTTGAATGAAGGTTTTTCATACATTTACACCGAGCTGTGCTCTCAGAAACGCTCTAAACACGCGATATCACGATTTTGGTACTGTTCAAAGTTTCGTTCGCCACTGCTGTGCCAGACAACTTGTAACACATGGATCTTGTGTATTTGAGTTTCTACTCAAACCTTCATTCTTGAAGGTTTTTGACACATTTGCACCGAGCTGTGCTCTCAGAAACGCTCGAAACACGCGTTATCACGATTTTGGTGATCCTCGATGTTTCGTTCTCCACAGCTGTGCCTGACGACTTTTGAGGCATGGATATTGTGCATTTGAGTAGAATGAAGGTTTTTGACACATCTACACCGAGCAGTGCACTCAGAACCGTTCGAAACACGCGATATCACGATTTTGGTGCTGTTCAAAGTTTCGTTCGCCACAGCTGTGCCAGACAACTTTTAGCACATGGATCTTGTGAATTTGAGTAGAATGAACGTTTTTGACACATTTACACCGAGCTGTGTTCTCAGAATCGCTCGAAACTCGCGATATCACGATTTTGGTTTTCGTCGATTTTTCGTTCGCCACAGATGTGCCAGACGACTTTTAACGCATGAATATTGTGCATTTGAGCAGAATGAAGGTTTTTGACACATTTACACCGAGCTGTGCTCTCAGAAACGCTCGAAACACGCGATATCACGATTTTAGTGTTCTTCAATGTTTCATTCGCCACTGCTGTGCCAGACAACTTTTAACACATGGATTTTGTGTATTTGAGTAGAATGAAAGTTTTTGACACATTTACACCGAGCTGTGTTCTCAGAATCGCTCGAAACTCGCGATATCACGATTTTGGTTTTCGTCGATTTTTCGTTCGCCACAGATGTGCCAGACGACTTTTAACGCATGGATAATGTGCATTTGAGTAGAATGAAGGTTTTTCATACATTTACACCGAGCTGTGCTCTCAGAAACGCTCGAAACACGCGATATCACGATTTTGATGATCCTCGATTTTTCGTTCTCCACAGCTGTGCCTGACGACTTTTGACGAATGGATATTGTGCATTTGAGTAGAATGAAGGTTTTTGACACATTTACACCGAGCTGTGCTCTCAGAAACGCTCGAAACACGCGATATCACGATTTTGATGATCCTCGATTTTTCGTTCTCCACAGCTGTGCCTGACGACTTTTGACGAATGGATATTGTGCATTTGAGTAGAATGAAGGTTTTTGACACATTTACACCGAGGTGTGCTCTCAGAAACGCTCGAAACACGCGATATCACGATTTTGGTGATCTTTAATGTTTCGTTCGCCACGGCGGTGGCAGACAACTTTTAACACATGGATCTTGTGTATTTGAGTAGAGTGAAGGTTTTTGACACATTTACACCGAACTGTGCTCTCAGAAACGCTCGAAACACGCGATATCACGATTTTGGTGTTCGTCGATTTTTGGTTCGCCACAGCTGTGCCAGACGACTTTTAACGCATGAATATTGTGCATTTGAGCAGAATGAAGGTTTTTGACACATTTACACCGAGCTGTGCTCTCAGAAATGCTCGAAACACGCGAGATCACGATTTTAGTGTTCTTCAATGTTTCATTCGCCACTGCTGTGCCAGACAACTTTTAACACATGGATTTTGTGCATTTGAGCAGAATGAAGGTTTTTGACACACTTACACCGAGCTGTGCTCTCAGAAATGCACGAAACACGCGATATCACGATTTTGGTGTTCGTCGATTTTTCGTTCGCCACAGAAGTGGCAGACGACTTTTAACGCATGGATATTGTGCATTTGAGTAGAATGAAGGTTTTTTACACATTTACACCGAGCTGTGCTCTCAGAAACGCTCGAAACACGCGATATCACGATTTTGGTGTTCGTCGATTTTTCGTTCGCCATAGCTGTGGCTGACGACTTGTAACACATGGATCTTGTGTGTTTGAGTAGAATGAAGGTTTTTCATACATTTACACCGAGCTGTGCTCTCAGAAATGCTCGAAACACGCGATATCACGATTTTGATGTTCCTCGATTTTTCGTTCTCCACAGCTGTGGATGACGACTTTTGACGCATGGATATCGTGCATTTGAGTAGAATGAAGGTTTTTGACACATTTACACCGAGCTGTGCTCTCAGAAACGCTCGAAACACGCGATATCACGATTTTGGTGATCTTCAATGTTTCGTTCGCCACGGCTGTGGCAGACAACTTTTAACACATGGATCTTGTGTGTTTGAGCAGAATGAAGGTTTTTGACTCATTTACACCGAGCTGTGCTCTCAGAAACGCTCGAAACACGCGATATCACGATTTTGGTGATCTTCAATGTTTCGTTCGCCACGGCTGTGGCAGACAACTTTTAACACATGGATTTTGTGTATTTGAGTAGAATGAAGGTTTTTCATACATTTACACCGAGCTGTGCTCTCAGAAACGATCGAAACACGCGATATCACTATTTTGGTGTTCGTCGATTTTTCGTTACCCACAGCTGTGCCAGACGACTTTTAACGCATGGATTTTGTGCATTTGAGTAGAATGAAGGTTTTTTTACACATTTACACCGAGCTGTGCTCTCAGAAACGCTCGAAACAATCGAGATCACGATTTTGGTGATCCTCGATGTTTCGTTCTCCACAGCTGTGACTGACGACTTTTGATTCATGGATATTGTGCATTTGAGTAGAATGAAGGTTCTTCATACATTTACACCGAGCTGTGATCTCAGAAAGGCTCGAAACACGCGATATCACGATTTTTCGTTCTCCACAGCTGTGCCTGACGACTTTTGACGCATGGATATTGTGCATTTGAGTAGAATGAAGGTTTTTGACACATTTACACCGAACTGTACTCTCGGAAACGCTCGAAACACGCGATATCACGATTTTGGTGTTCGTCGATTTTTCGTTCGCCACGGCGGTGGCAGACGGCTTTTAACGCCTGGATCTTGTGTGTTTGAGTAGAATGACGGTTTTTGACACATTTACACCGAGCTGTGCTCTCAGAAACGCTCGAAACACGCGATATCACGATTTTGGTTTTCGTCGATTTTTCGGTCGCCACAGATGTGCCAGACGACTTTTAACGCATGGATATTGTGCATTTGAGCAGAATGAAGGTTTTTGACACATTTACACCGAGCTGTGCTCTCAGAAACGCTCGAAACACGCGACATCACGATTTTGGTGCTGTTCAAAGTTTCGTTCGCCTCAGCTGTGCCAGACAACTTTTAACACATGGATATTGTGCATTTGAGTAGAATGAAGGTTTTTAACACATTTACACCGAGCTGTGCTCTCAGAAACGCTCGAAACACGCGATATCACGATTTTGGTTTTCGTCGATTTTTCGTTCGCCACAGATGTGCCAGACGACTTTTAACGTATGGATAATGTGCATTTGAGTAGAATGAAGGTTTTTCATACATTTACACCGAGCTGTGCTCTCAGAAACGCTCGAAACACGCGATATCACAATTTTGATGATCCTCGATTTTTCGTTCTCCACAGCTGTGCCGGACGACTTTTGACGCATGGATATTGTGCATTTGAGTAGAATGAAGGTTTTTGACACATTTACACCGAGCTGTGCTCTGAGAAACGCTCGAAACACGCGAGATCACGATTTTGGTGATCCTCGATGTTTCGTTCTCCACAGCTGAGACTGACGACTTTTGATTCATGGATATTGTGCATTTGAGTAGAATGAAGGTTTTTGACACATATACACCGAGCTGTGCTCTCAGAAACGCTCGAAACACGCGATATCACGATTTTGGTGATCTTCAATGTTTCGTTCGCCACGGCTGTGGCAGACAACTTTTAACACATGGATTTTGTGTATTTGAGTAGAATGAAGGTTTTTCATACATTTACACCGAGCTGTGCTCTCAGAAACGATCGAAACACGCGATATCACTATTTTGGTGTTCGTCGATTTTTCGTTACCCACAGCTGTGCCAGACGACTTTTAACGCATGGATTTTGTGCATTTGAGTAGAATGAAGGTTTTTTTACACATTTACACCGAGCTGTGCTCTCAGAAACGCTCGAAACAATCGAGATCACGATTTTGGTGATCCTCGATGTTTCGTTCTCCACAGCTGTGACTGACGACTTTTGATTCATGGATATTGTGCATTTGAGTAGAATGAAGGTTCTTCATACATTTACACCGAGCTGTGATCTCAGAAAGGCTCGAAACACGCGATATCACGATTTTTCGTTCTCCACAGCTGTGCCTGACGACTTTTGACGCATGGATATTGTGCATTTGAGTAGAATGAAGGTTTTTGACACATTTACACCGAACTGTACTCTCGGAAACGCTCGAAACACGCGATATCACGATTTTGGTGTTCGTCGATTTTTCGTTCGCCACGGCGGTGGCAGACGGCTTTTAACGCCTGGATCTTGTGTGTTTGAGTAGAATGACGGTTTTTGACACATTTACACCGAGCTGTGCTCTCAGAAACGCTCGAAACACGCGATATCACGATTTTGGTTTTCGTCGATTTTTCGGTCGCCACAGATGTGCCAGACGACTTTTAACGCATGGATATTGTGCATTTGAGCAGAATGAAGGTTTTTGACACATTTACACCGAGCTGTGCTCTCAGAAACGCTCGAAACACGCGACATCACGATTTTGGTGCTGTTCAAAGTTTCGTTCGCCTCAGCTGTGCCAGACAACTTTTAACACATGGATATTGTGCATTTGAGTAGAATGAAGGTTTTTAACACATTTACACCGAGCTGTGCTCTCAGAAACGCTCGAAACACGCGATATCACGATTTTGGTTTTCGTCGATTTTTCGTTCGCCACAGATGTGCCAGACGACTTTTAACGTATGGATAATGTGCATTTGAGTAGAATGAAGGTTTTTCATACATTTACACCGAGCTGTGCTCTCAGAAACGCTCGAAACACGCGATATCACAATTTTGATGATCCTCGATTTTTCGTTCTCCACAGCTGTGCCGGACGACTTTTGACGCATGGATATTGTGCATTTGAGTAGAATGAAGGTTTTTGACACATTTACACCGAGCTGTGCTCTGAGAAACGCTCGAAACACGCGAGATCACGATTTTGGTGATCCTCGATGTTTCGTTCTCCACAGCTGAGACTGACGACTTTTGATTCATGGATATTGTGCATTTGAGTAGAATGAAGGTTTTTGACACATATACACCGAGCTGTGCTCTCAGAAACGCTCGAAACACGCGATATCACGATTTTGGTGATCTTCAATGTTTCGTTCGCCACGGCTGTGCCAGACAACTTTTAACACATGGATCTTGTGTATTTGAGCAGAATGAAGGTTTTTGACACATTTACACCGAGCTGTGCTCTCAGAATCGCTCGAAACTCGCGATATCACGATTTTGGTTTTCGTCGATTTTTTGTTCGCCACAGATGTGCCAGACGACTTTTAACGCATGGATATTGTGCATTTGAGCAGAATGAAGGTTTTTGACACATTTACACCGAGCTGTGCTCTCAGAAACGCTCGAAACACGCGATATCACGATTTTGGTGATCTTCAATGTTTCGTTCGCCACGGCTGTGGCAGACAAATTTTAACAAATGGATCTTGTGTGTTTGAGCCGAATGAAGGTTTTTTACACATTTACACCGAGCTGTGCTCTCTGAAACGCTCGAAACACGCGATATCACGATTTTGGTGTTCGTCGATTTTTCGTTCGCCACAGCTGTGCCAGACAACTTTTAACACATGCATTTTGTGTATTTGAGTAGAATGAAGGTTTTTGACACATTTACACCGAGCTGTGCTCTCAGAAATGCTCGAAACACGCGAGATCACGATTTTAGTGTTCTTCAATGTTTCATTCGCCACTGCTGTGCCAGACAACTTTTAACACATGGATTTTGTGCATTTGAGCAGAATGAAGGTTTTTGACGCACTTACACCGAGCTGTGCTCTCAGAAACGCACGAAACACGCGATATCACGATTTTAGTGTTCTTCAATGTTTCATTCGCCACAGCTGTGCCAGACGACTTTTAAAGCATGAATATTGTGCATTTGAGTAGAATGAAGGTTTTTCATACATTTACACCGAGCTGTGCTCTCAGAATCGATCGAAACACGCGATATCACGATTTTGGTGTTCGTCGATTTTTCGTTCGCCACAGCTGTGCCAGACGACTTTTAACGCATGGATATTGTGCATTTGAGTAGAATGAAGGTTTTTTACATATTTACACCGAGCTGTGCTCTCAGAAACGCTCGAAACACGCGATATCACGATTTTGGTGTTCGTCGATTTTTCGTTCGCCACAGCTGTGGCTGACGACTTTTAACACATGGATCTTGTGTGTTTGAGTAGAATGAAGGTTTTTGACACATCTACACCGAGCTGTGCACTCAGAACCGTTCGAAACACGCAATATCACGATTTTGGTGCTGTTCAAAGTTTCGTTCGCCGCAGCTGTGCCAGACAACTTTTAACACATGGATATTGTGCATTTGAGTAGAATGAAGGTTTTTGACACATTTACACCGAGCTGTGCTCTCAGAAACGCTCGAAACACGCGTTATCACGATTTTGGTGATCTTCATTGTTTCGTTCGCCACGGCTGTGGCAGACAACTTTTATCACATGGATATTGTGCATTTGAGTAGAATGAAGGTTTCTGACGCATTTATACAAAGCTGTGCTCTCAGAAACGCTCGAAACACGCGATATCACGATTTTGGTGTTCTTCGATTTTTCGTTCGCCACAGTTGTGCCAGACGACTTTTAACGCATGGATTATGTGCATTTGAGTAGAATGAAGGTTTTTCATACATTTACACCGAGCTGTGCTCTCAGAAACGTTCGAAACACGCGATATCACGATTTTGGTACTGTTCAAAGTTTCGTTCGCCACTGCTGTGCCAGACAACTTGTAACACATGGATCTTGTGTATTTGAGTTTCTACTCAAACCTTCATTCTTGAAGGTTTTTGACACATTTACACCGAGCTGTGCTCTCAGAAACGCTCGAAACACGCGTTATCACGATTTTGGTGATCCTCGATGAGTAGGTAACTCGGTGTTCATGCCAATCCAAGATGGCCGCCTGGCACGAAAGTCCCGGAGCGGCCATCTTGGATTCCGTGCCGCTCGACAGTGGGTGTTCGTGCCAAACTCAGGATTTTCGCCGCCTGGCGGCGCTGGTGGCGCGGCCCGTTCAAATACTTTCCCCCTCTCTCTCTCCCTCTTTCTCTCTCTCTCTCTCGCACCCTCACTGCGGATTGCGCGAAAACAGTGATGGGGTTATGTGTGGATGCAGCGTCAACCCTCCACCCAACCACCCCACCCGCTCGCGCATCTTATCTACCACCCACCACCCACCACCCACCCACCCCCTGCTCGGTCGCATCGCCCAACGGCGCTACCGCTCGCCCAACCGCTACGCCACCTGCTCACCCCATCGCCCATCCGCGCTACCATCCACCCGCCCACCCACCCACCCACTCACCCCCATCGCCCGTCCGCGCGGTATCCAGTCGTCCCTATAGCCCGTCTGCGCTGCCGCCCAGTCACCCTAGAGCCCATCCGCGCTACCACCCACCACCCACCCGTTGCTAGTGCTCGAAGGGCGCTCGGTGTTAATGTACCGTTGCATGGGCCCCGAGCGCTAGCCCTTGCCCACGGACATGCGCTGACGCGCCGATGAGACCGAGCAGGTAAGCGCGTCGTCGTGAAGAAAAAAGGTCTAGCGCTCCGTTAGTACGCGCGCCGTAGCAAGCGCTGACCTTTTTTTTTTTTCAGCCTCTACCGACCATGTGGCTCCGCGCGGTAGTAATTACAGTGGAGGAAACGAAATAATTTAAAAAGGTTTTACGAGAATATTTTCATTTTTATTCTTAAAATCTATGTATACATTTTCTTAACGTTTAAGAATATTTTATCTTTGAGGTTTATTTAGGTACATCCAATTGCAATTTTCGCTTTATATAATCAAAATGCTGGCAGACTAGTTCGGTGATAAATAGTTGCTTCCGTCGGTGAATCATATTCTGCGGGTCAATGTAGTACTGCCATCCAGCACCTTCAGCATTGGCGAAGAATTCATTTCTCTGAGCATGTTCAAAACAAGCGTTTCGAATTTTGTCCTTGATATCCTTTGAGAGGTCCCACTCTTATTCTACGGCCGTTTCGCGCACAGCATGCACGAGCGATGGTACACAGGTTATGAGGAGCGATTTCTCGTTGCGCAGTATATCCAGCTGGTGGTCAATCAGTGGCACCAAGCTCTTGAGACCCTCGTACGTTGTTTTTTGAAAAACGACAGCGGGCAAATAGGATCTTCTTGGCTTCTTGGACGGCTGTTCACCCTCAGTATTTTCCTGAAGATTTTCCAGAAGAATACATTTCTTCTTGTACGTCATTGTGCACGTTATTTTTTTTTGGCCGAATGGTTTTATGGAAAAATCTAAAAGATTTAATCCTTCATCGAACCAGGCGTCAATGGCAACCATTTCTTGTTTAAACGATAGCCACTCATCCTCGTTCATGGTAATTGCAGTTGATCCGCGTCCGTAGAATTTGATAATTGGTGTCGCGTTTTCCAGTTCATCCACGAGGTTGATGCCGATCGAGACCATCTTGCTCTGCGAAGCGTTGAGGTTATATGTTGTAGCCAGCAGTAGTGATGATTGCGATTTTCTTGGATTTTCGCATTCTGGCTCACGAGGCCGCTTGGTTGATGATGATGCGCTGGATACGTTAGACACGATACTCTGCATTTTTATTTAAATGCTTGGACCGATAGAGTGCTATGTAAACTGTTGTAGCGTTCTTGCCAGAATAAACTCAGCAGTTTTCCACGCGTATTTATATTCTAGCAAGAGTGGGCGTAACTTTGAACGTAAGAAGTAGAAGGGATGAACTTGTCTTAACAAGTAGCATCGTGGTGTAAATAAAAAAAAAATATACAAAAAAAAACTCTAAGAAGTAGGGATGAAGGTACACTACCACCTAGTGCGCGGGTTAAAAGAGAAAGTCAAAGATTCTGGTCTCTACGAATTTTACACCCCCAACCAACGAAAACCGTTTTGTTTGAAAGAGGGGGGCGGGCATCCATTATGCTGCACGTGTCACGTAGCCATGTCGAAGATCCTGTCTCGACTTGTTCAGCTTATAACAATGGTCCGGCTCGCACTGCGAGAGACAGAAAAAAAAGGACACCGACTACAAATAAAAAAAAAATAATAATGGCAGAACAACGTATACAAACTAAGAATTTACGAGAAGGGAAAGCTGTAGCGGAAATGCTCCTTTTTTTTTTAAGGGTTTTTCCGACCGTAGACCTGTCTCGTCCTGTCTCGACTTGTCTCGACTTGTCCATTACTCGTTGGGAGACGGTAATAAAAAAAAAATAAACATAGCCGCCGTCTAATATGCGTACTGGCGGAAATCCCAAGAAAATAAAAGTTTATACTATTGTGTAGCCGTATTTAGTAAACGTTTTACAGTTGTGAATGAAATGCATGGTTAAGTACATGCAATATAGTTTATGACAAGTCGTGCTATTGAGAGTACACAGGTTAAGGATTAAGCGCGCACAGCGCTCACTTTAGGGTGGGCAATAAAAATAAGGGTCACTACGGCGTTATTTTTTTTTTTTTTTTTCGTAACCACGAGCGGAGCCAGTGACCACCAATTATGTCGCAGCGCGAATTTTCCCAAAATCAGTGGAAGCAAGGAAAAGCGTGATTGGTTAACAAGTCTCAAGAAAGAGGGTGGGAGCTGGTGAGGTTGGGGGTAAGTATAATATCGTGTCGATTTTCTGAAATCGTGTTATTCCGTCGCAACAACTGTAGCGCAAAAGTCCTCACTGTGACGAAGTGGTGTGATTTACCTGTTTTTATTTTTGAAAAAATAAAAAGTTTTTTGTGTGGGTGTGTTCGTGCGTCGTAGCCATGAATTGCAACGATGAAACGTCCATCCGCAATGCCATTCAGGCTATACTGCTCATCGGTGTTACCGAGTATGGGTGGCAGGTTGGCACTGATAAGCGTTTGGAGCGCTGTAATCGTGCCGCAATCCGTCAGTTACCCAGAAATGGGTTGTTAAAGTGCTTGCGGTATGTGCTTTCGGCCTTCCCATCCGCGGCAGTTCTGCAGTTTGTTGACGACGGAGTGCTCCCCGCGTCGGCAGAGTTCCTGGAGGCTGCTTGGGAGGTGGTGAAGGCCAAAGCAATGGAGCGAGCCTTGGAGGATTTTAGTGACAACGACGAGTTGACACTGACGGCGGGGGAGTTGAAATTGCAGAAGCAATGTGACGCAGCAAATTGTGAGTACAAGATTAACAAAAAACAAACAAAAACTTAATAATGACTTTAAAAAAATATATATAAAAAATGAATTCAAAAGAAAAGTTATATTTATATTATTTATCAATTTTAGTGGCAAAACACGCCGAATCGCTGAGAGCTGTCGATCGACAGCTCGCCGGAGGGTTGACGACAAAGCGTTTGCGGGACGCTGTCGACGAGTCTCATGCTACGTTTAGGCCTAAGCGTGTGGGATTCATCACACCGGCTGGCCCTACGCAGAGGCCTAACGCTGAAACAACCGCGAAACCTCTGTCTACGGGGCCACGCGATTCAACCACCGGCTCCGATGGTATGTATAGAAATATATACATATATATATTTATTTATTTTAGTGACAATATTTATTTAATTATTAACTTTATTTTCCAGATTCTTTTTTTATGCCACCATCGGGGGTGGTTGTTTCCCGGACCAGTACGCAGGAGGACCTGTCGCAGGTGTTTAACCTGGGCCCCCTAGATAGTACGTATTTATTAAAGCGTTTATCTTTTTTTTTTTTTTTTTTTTTTCATGATGTAATAGGATAATTGTAACGATTATTTTATTTTTTTTATTTTTTTTTCAGTTTCCGCTATTAACGCGAGTGGAGTGGACGAGCTCCTGAATACGACGGTTGATTCGCTGCACAACTTGTCGGTTCAGGAGGCATTACACGATGAAGGAAGCCCGCCTGGTGAAGCAGACGAGGTCATGGAGGAGGTCGAGGAGGAGGAGAAAGAGGACACCGCGGCAGAAGACGCTAGGTCTTCCCGCCCACGCGTTGAGGCTGCAAACGAGGCGCCGACAGCCCCACAGGAGTGGTGTTGCGCTGCCCCGCAGCCTCGCAGTGAACGAGTGTGTAATGTGTCGTGCATTTGTGGAATGACCACCCCGCCTGCAGTGTGTTGTTGTGACACGCCGAAAAATGCGTCGCCATCATCACCACCACCATCATCAACGCCGATTCAGCAGGGTGGCTCGCGAAAGCGCCGTGCGTCGGAGGCAGCGGAAGGAGACACGGAGGGTCCGGTGCGTAATGGTGAGTCGAAACTCATAATTATAAGTGAAAATCGTCGCTACGTCGCGCGCTTTCGAACGTCGGGTATAGAGATCGCGCTGAAAATTCGTGAACCTACCGAGGGTGTCAACTCGGTAAAATGGCTCGAGGAAGCCCTCGAAGAATTGTTCGTGATGATTGTGAGTGCTTGTCAGCCAACCGATAAAATCGGTGTAGAATTTCATTCCGACGCGTTTTGTAAAGGGCCCGCCGGTTTGTCATTCCGTTACGTACATCAGTTTACGCTACACGATTTGTGTAGCTTAATAACTTCGATCTCGCAGAGCTCTGCTGGATTTCGTGTAGATAGCTCATTTAACATTATGGCAACGGTAGTTGAGATGCCTGTCGGGGGCAAAGGCTCAAAAGCGCTAACGAAGGATGATTTTTCGAAAACATCCATCTGCTTTATATCGAATACAGACAATCGGTGTCTTCCGCGGGCAATAGCAGTAGGGATAGTATACTCGGAGCGCGGAGAGCTTCGAAAGGGTGAGCTCCAGAATCGCTGGAGAAATATCTCGCGAGGCAATTCGGTCACTCAGCTTCAGGCAGCTAGGGATCTGATAGTGTCTAGCGGAGTAGAAATTCCGGAGAAGGGCTGTGGCCTACCTGAGATTCAGGCTTTTCAAGAGTTTCTCGCGCTCTCCGGAGTTTGTCTCCGAGTATATGAGTTCGAGTCCTTTGGTACAGGGGTACCTCCAATTTTCGACGGGTCGAGCGTACTGTCAAACGCCGCTGCTGAGATCGTGCACAGCGTAAATCTATTGCACTATCGAGAAACAGGTCATTTTAATTTGATAAAAGACCTCGCCGCCGCAGCCGGTTTCAAGTTCTTCTGCGCACCGTGCGGCAGTGCATATAACGACACTGTTGCACACAGCTGTGTCTCTATGTGTGCACATTGTACAAAGTTACCGCCGTGCGACGAAACTCTCGCAAAAATCAAGTGCGACGATTGCGGGCGTTTTTTCCGCGGGGCTGAGTGCTATCGGCACCACAAGAGTCTCGGCTCGCATGGACCGAAGTCGGCCTTGTGCGGTAGCTTGAAGGTGTGTGGAAAATGCTTAAAACTCGTCTATAGGCATTATGAGCGCGAGCATGTCTGTGGTACATTTTACTGTAGAATCTGTAAGAAGAAACGCCCAGATAATCACCAGTGCTTCATGGCACCGGCGAAGAAGCGTATCGAGAGTAAGAAACGTGAAATATTTATATTTTACGATTTCGAAACGCGACAGGAAACGAAACGCGCGGGGGTTGAAAACGAATTTCTTCACGAGGTGAACCTGTGCGTGAGTCAGCAGCGGTGTTCGGCGTGTATAGGGTCCGAGAAAGAAAGCGAGGCGTGTACACTCTGCGGCGGAGCGGATAGCGAAAAAATTTTCAGCGACAAGCCAGTTGCTGAATTTGTAGACTACGTTATGGGGCTGGAGAGTAAGCTAGTCAGCCAGGTAGTATGTATAGCGCACAACGCTAAAGGCTTCGACGCGCAGTTTATTCTTCGCTATCTTGTCGAAGAAAAATGCAGAATCCCACCGAGCCTTATTATGAACGGCACAAGCATCATGTCGATGCAAACAGGCACGGTCAAATTCATAGACAGCTTGAATTATTTTCATATGTCGCTGAGCGCTCTCCCACAAGCCTTTGGCTTAGGATCGAGCGTTTTCAAAGGCACCTTTCCGCATCTATTCAATAAAATAGAAAATCAAAATTATAACGGTGTGCTACCGGAAAAGGCCGCTTATGACCCCGACGCCATGAGCTGCAAGAATCGTGCAGAGTTTTTGCAATGGTACGACGCTGCCGCGGCTGCTGGTCAAAACTTTAACTTTGCAAAGGAACTGGTCGAGTACTGTAGAAGCGATGTCTGCATTCTCCGTAGAGCCTGTGCAGCGTTTCGGCAAATTTTTCTAGAGTCAGGCGAGGTATGTCCATTTACCGAGGCAACGACTATTGCGTCCGCATGCAACAAAGTCTACCGCAGGAAATTTCTAGAGGCCGACACAATAAGTGTACTTCCTAGGAACGGGTATCGGCGTGCAGATAACCAGTCAGAGATAGGTATCCAGTGGCTGTTGTGGTGCGAAAAAGTATTCAACACCGAGATTTTACATGCGGGGCGCGGTCGGGAACACCGTACTATAGACGGTACGCGGCTAGACGGATTTTTCGAGTCAAAGGAACACGGTAAAGTCGCGCTTCAATTCCACGGTTGTTTCTTCCACGGCTGTGATAGGTGCTACACCGACGTCGCGGCGCGCCAAAAAGAATGGCACGGTGCCACGATGAATGACCGATTCATACAAACGCTCACGATTTCTGAACGGATCAGAGCGTGTGGTTACACTCTGCACGAGATGTGGGAGTGCGATTTTAAAAAATTAAAGAACGCAGACCCGGCAATAAAAGCTCATTTGCAGGGACATCCAATCCTCACTGCAACACCTCTCGATCCGCGCGACGCGTTTTTCGGTGGGCGCACGGGTAACACCCGTACATTTTGCGAGACAAAAGGTAGCGAGAAAATACAGTACGTAGATGTATGCTCGCTTTATCCGTACATATCGAAGACGGGTAAATTTCCGACAGGGCATCCTCATGTGTACACTGAGGACACGTGTAGTGTGTTGACAGGCTCGACCAACGATTTAAGTAGGGTCGAAGGGATTGTCCGTTGTCGCGTATTGCCTCCCCGAAATCTTTATCATCCGGTTCTCCCCGTACGCATGCATAACCGATTAATTTTCGCGTTATGTCGTAAATGCAGCGAGGAGATGTGTCAGACAGAGTGCTGTCACGAAAACGTGGATGATCGAGTTTTCGAGGGGACTTGGGTGTCGTGTGAACTGCAGAAAGCCGTAGAGATGGGCTACAAAGTAGTCAAGATTTACGAGATTTGGCAGTACAACACTGAGCAGTATGATCAATCCACGAAAACGGGTGGTCTCTTTGGAGGATATATAAATCTTTGGTTGAAGATGAAGCAGGAGGCTAGCGGTTGGCCCACTAAAGACCCGTCGCCCGCCGAACAGGATGCGTATATCGCGCGTTATTTCGAAAACGAGGGTATCGCGTTGAATAAAGAAAATATTGTTTCGAATCCGGGTTTGCGTTCTGTGGCAAAATTGTGCTTAAATTCTTTTTGGGGCAAGTTCGGGCAACGCGAAAATCTTCCGAAGACCGAAATCGTGAAGACACGTCAAAGGGTCTTGGAACTCCTGACTGATGAATCCTGCGAAGTCCACAAGATTGTACATGTTAACGATGACACGATGTACGTCTGCTACAGTAGCACGTCGGAAAGTGTCAGCGTTAACGCGAATACAAACGTGGTCATCGCAGCATATACGACAGCTCAGGCGCGTTTGAAATTATATTCCTACCTTGAGAAATTAGATAGGCGCGTTTTGTACTACGACACGGACTCGTGTATTTACATCAGTAGCGGAAGCGAGACCGAGTACCACCCTCCATTAGGGAGTCTTTTGGGCGAGATGACGAACGAGCTGACAAAGTACGGCGAGGGCAGCTTCATCAAATCTTTCGTGTCGGGTGGGCCAAAATTTTACGGCTATCTAGTCAAGTGTTCCGAAGGAGACGATGCCTCCGAGTGCAAGGTTAAAGGAATAACGCTGAACTGGGCAAGCACTCAAATCATCAATTTTCAGTCGATTTGTCAACTTGTAAAAGATCCCGACAGCGTGCTTAGCGTGACGTATCGAGCGATTCGGCGAACTCACATGCACCAGGTCATCACGCGTTCAGAGAGTAAAACGTGCAAACCGGTACTCGTTAAGAGGCGTAGGTACGGTGAGCACGACTCGTTGCCGTACGGCTATAGACTCTAAGTAGCGAAATGTTAGACTTAAGTATTTGTAGACATTAGTGTTTGTAAGATATTTGCTACTCGCTTATTTTTTAGGACACCTTGCTGTGGGGAGCAACCGTGAGTCTCGACTCCTCAAACGTTAAGGAGACTTACTTTTTTTTTTTTTTTTTTCACAGAAAATATATTTGTATTTGTATATATGTATATTTGTATTAGTTTTAAGTCATGACGTTTTTTCAAATTTTTAATAAAATTCATATTTTCTTTTGTATTAATATTGCGGTGTATTTAATGTATGTTTAGAATTAGTAATAAATATTTCCGTAAAATTCAAATTGAATTGTAAATTGTCAGTTTTATTTAACACTCCTCCCGTCCTCCCAATCCTACACACTGCATTATAAGCTCGTTTGCAGTGCGTATAACCGCGGTTATTAGCTTTTTTTTTTCACACTGTGATCATAAGCTCAGATTCACAGTGTAGATCCGCAGTACATACCAGAGAAGCTTATTGGTATGTACAACCGCGGCGGCCCGGGCGCGGCGGCGGCGGCGGCGGCGGCTGCGGCGGGACGAGCAAGCCCAAAAAGAAAAACTAGCGACAGAGTGAGTCGTCTTCTTCTTCTTATGATATATGTATATATTATCGACGTCACAATTTTTCCATTCTCATTAGTCAAGATGGATCCACGGTGGAAACATCCATGGACTTCCATGATCGGTGGCCCGACCGGTTGTGGAAAGACATGTTTTGTGAAAAAGTTTTTAAAATATATTGCACAGATGGCCGATGTAGAGTTTGCGCGAATACTATTTTATTATTCAGAGTGGCAAGATGGCTACAAAGAGTACGGGGATAAAGTGGAATTTTTAGAAGGTCTGCCACAAAATTCAGATTTCGCTAGCGACCCGCGACCAAAACTTTTAATTATCGACGACTTAATGCGCGAATCGTCTAATAATACAATAGTCGATTTGTTTACAAAGGGCAGTCACCACAAAAATATAAGTGTTATTTTTATTTCTCAAAATATATTCCACCAAGGACACGGTCAACGCGATATTTCTCTAAACACAAACTACATCGTAGCGTTCAAGAATCCGCGAGACCGCGCACAGATTTCTCATCTCGCGCGACAGGTGTATCCAGAAGATCCAAAGTTTCTGCAAGAAGCTTATTGTGACGCAACGTCAAAGCCTCACGGCTATTTACTCTTAGACCTTAAGCAATCGACACCGGATAATTGTCGTTTCCGAACATGCATATTTCCGGACGATCCTCACAATTATGTGTACATCCCAAAGCGTGGTAGTGGAGCTCGTTCAAAAATGTAAGTATAAATAACTGCTTGCGAGTCATAATCGTATCATTTGTCTTCGTACTATGGCACCGTCAACATCCGCTAAAGCTTCTATTGGGAAGAAAAATATAATTTTGTTGCACGCCTTGTGTCACTTGGACAAACAGCAGCGAACGTCGTTACTACGCACCATCGATAAAAATAGTGTAAAGTGTATTTGTGAATGTGCTTTAAACACTCTCCACGGTGTTGTGCCATTAAAAAAGAACGAAAGACTACGCTTGGCGAAATACAAAAATATTCTACGACGTCTTGGAAATAACAGAGGCTGCTGGAAAAGTAAGAAGCGTGTAATTGTGCAAAAGGGAGGTGGATTTTTATTACCACTTCTTTTACCCATTATTGGCACCGTCTTGTCCAACTATTTCACCAACAATTAAAAAGTAAAAATGCAGCACGCCAAGAAAATGATTTTAATGCCTCAAGACGTTGTTGAAAAATTTCAACGTACCACAAGCGTCCCTTTCGAACAATCACAAACGGTTCAAACGCCGGGTAACATACTTAGTCGTCTCGACGCGGAAATGGATGAAATACTTCGCTCAGTGACTCCTGCTAACGAACGTGAAAAGTGGAAACTTTACCAACAAGTCTTACAACGCTATCAGTTTTTCACGGACGAAAATCGTCGTAATACGAGCGTGAGAGATAGTAAAGTAAACGAGCCAGAGGAAGCAGCAGCAGAAGCGGAAGAAGAAGAGCGCATCGACGACCAGACTATAATAGCTAGTGTGCCCTCAAAATACAGAAAACAAGCTGAGCAATTATTGCAATTTCTGAAAAGTTCGTCTGTCCGAAGCCAAATAAAGTGGGATAAAATTGGCGCTGTTACCATAAATGGTGAGCTTGTCAAAGACGCTAATATTATAGACCTTGTGAACGACGCCATGCGATCTAGAAAAACAGTGAGAGCTATTGGACGCGCTCAGTTTGGTGCCGAACTCCGACGTGTTGGTGTTCCTCGCGAATTCGTTGGTAATCATAGTTTGCTGTATGAAAATCTATCGTTGTCACCTCCACATCCAACGGCTACACCACAACCCAGCTTTTACGCAACAAGAAGCAATCAAAGCACACCAAATACCAGCCAAAGTACTTCACCGAGACGTCAGCAGACTGAAGCACAAGCCAAAACTTGGAAGACGTTAAATATATAATGGATACGCTAGGAAAATTCTATTACGACCCGGAGCATGCGGCCGGCTACGCTGGAGCTCCTAATCTAATTCGTACCGCCGAAAAAGAATCAATCCCGCGGGCTGATGTTGTGGACTGGTTGCAAGCCCAAAATGCTTACACGCTACACAAACCAATACGTCGAAGATTCCCAAGACGACATTACGTGGTGAACAATATTGATGATGTATGGGAAGCTGATCTTGTAGATCTCCGAGCCCTCAAAGATCATAATGATGGGTATGCCTATATTTTAGTTGTAATAGATGTCCTGAGTAAATACGCATGGGTCGAGTTGCTTCGAGATAAAACGTGTTCAGCAGTTACGGAAGCCTTCAAACGATTATTGGATAGAAGCAACGGCCGAATACCGGTATGGCTGCAGACAGATCGCGGCAAAGAATTTGTCGGAATCGTCCTGCAACAATTCTTAAAAAGTCGCAGCATCCATTTTCGTGTGGCCCGTAGTCCTGACGTAAAAGCCGCTGTCGTCGAGAGATTTAATAGAACATTGAAAGAACGCATGTGGCGTTACTTTACACATAAAAATACACGACGCTACACGGATGTACTACAATCAATAGTAAAGGCTTACAACGATACGAAACATTCAAGCACAAAAATGCAACCCGCAGCGGTGACTCTGGACAATGCAGAGATAGCTCGTTCAAATATTGAGAGCCGCTACAACCACGGTTATCGAATAGCTAAATACAAGGTTGGTGAGTATGTACGCATCAGTAAAGCCAAGACTGCGTTCGAGAAAGGTTACGAAGAGCGTTGGAGCGAAGAAATATTTAAAATACATCGAATTCTCACGTATAGACAACCGCCTGTATACGAATTGTCAGACTTGGAAGGCGAAGTGATTGACGGTTTCTTCTACGAGGAGGAAATAAGTGTTGTGAAAAAAGATATTAACGAAGAGGAATTTATAATTGATCAAATTTTACGCACAAAGGGCCGTGGTCGTAATAAACAAGTTTTTGTTAGCTGGCGCGGTTACCCAGAAAAATTTAACTCTTGGATCCCAGCATCAAATATCTTGAAAAAGTAAATTTCGGTACATTGAAATATTTTTTGAAAATGCGTGATCAGTTTTATTTGATCTTACCCAGTAATAGTAGTATGAAGTATTATCCCGATAACACAGTAACTCACTTTGTAACACAATTACCGCATTCAATAAAATTACCAGGAGAATGGGCTGTTGCTTTAACAGAGATTCAATTTCCATGCAATTTTATGCAATTTTCCGGTAAAGACACAGAAATAAAAGTAACTCGACACTCTCCAACGACACCGAATGCAGACAGTATTAAACACGATCGGCATACAGGTTTTGTACAGGGTATCTTGCCTTTACCTTCTAAAGAAAATGTCTTAAAAGGGCTCATGTCTTTAGCTAATTCAACCTACAAGCGCAGTGCTAAGGCTACTATACCACAGGGTAATTACACTTCGATAAATGTGTTAATTAATACAATTTACGAAGATGCCGCGTTTGACGATCATATTAAAATCAAGTATAACAACGACGCCGGAGGCATTGTAAGCATAGGCCGTGATATCGCCAATTGTGTATCCATAGGATGCCTTCAAACACACGAGGTTCGTCTCAGTGATAAATTATCCCGAGTACTTGGTTTTGAATCTAACAAACCCATAACACTGCGTGCGGAAACAGAAGATTTTCAAGCCAACTTTCTCGCATCTTTGTCCGAAACAATCCCCGATAAATTATTTGTGTATACTGATATATGTGAAAATTACATCACTGGTGATGTTCAAACTCCTCTTCTACGAATTGTACCGATAGACAATACAAATTATACCTACGGCGGCCTACAGACAAAAACTTTTTCACCACCAAACTATATACCCTTATTACGGACAGAATTTGACACGATCGACATAGATATAAGAACACACACTGGCGCGCCAGTGCCATTCGAGAGTGGAACGTTGACCGTTACATTACACTTTAAGCGTATACGCTAAATAAATCTGACAAAAATGAATCGTTACGTTGATCATTACGACAGTCAGGTTGGTGGTGGTGGGGTTAATCGTGTGTTTGTCGGTAGCGCCTATCAACGAGGGCACGGGCTTGGTAGTTTTTTGAGCGGTTTATTTCGCCGTGCACTGCCATTGTTAACACGGGGTGCACGCGCTGTTGGTAAGGAGGCCCTTCATACAGGGTGGAATATATTGGACGACGTCGCTCATAACACACCGTTCAAAGAAGCGTTGAAAAATCGTGTTACCGAAAGCGGTCGAAAATTAAAACGCAAGGCCGAAGAGTCGCTCGATAACCTTATGAGTGGTTCGGGATATAAGGTAAAGAATCGTGGACCTCCGCATCATTCAGCGCTCAGTCACGCTGGTATACACATCGGGTTTCCTGCACTTGGACCTCCGGGATCTATATCACGAAAAGCCAAGAGGACGCCGAAGAAGAAGAAGAAGAATACGACGACGAAGAAAACGAAGAAGAAGACGAAGAAGCCGAATACATCTAACAACCGTAAGAAGAACAGCAAAAGAAGTGGAAAATCAACAAAGAAGAAAGTAGCACGTAAGAATACGAAAAAGACGCGTATTGTTAAACGCAAAAGACGAACCGTTGCTGATATATTTGAATAATTATTTGTAACTTATATCTTAAGATTGTGTGTCTACGTATTTATTTTCAAAATGGCTTTCTTGCATCCGCACTCTTGTGAGTGTTTAAAATCAGAGCTCGATCTATTCACTCTTCCACCAACACAGACGAGTATAGAAGCGTCTAAAGGTGTTCATTATAAACCCATTTCATCTATCACTGATTCTGCTCCCCTTGAATTTGTTGTCCCTGGACACGGTGATGAATATATTGATCTAGCGCATACCATGCTCAGCCTACGTGTAGTACTAAAACCTGCGGCTGGAGATGCATCGGAAAACGACAAAGTAGGACCTGTTAACAATCTACTTCACTCACTTTTCAATCAATTAGATGTGTCATTCAACCAGAAACGTGTATCTCCATCGAATAACGCGTATGCTTACCGAGCATATATTGAAACATTATTAACTTATAAGGCCTCGACAAAGGATAGTCATCTAGCGTCTAGCATGTGGGTGAACGACGAGCCAGGTCAATTTGACAGGGCTCCCAGCGCACTTGGAGCCCTTGCGGATGGAGAGCCAGTGGTGGCAGTGGTGGATAATAAGGGACTAACTGCACGGCAGATGATGATGCGGCCTGGCAAAACAGTAGATCTTCTTGGATACCTACATTCTGATATATTCAATCAAGAGAAATTTTTACTGAACGGCGTTGAGCTTCGGTTGCGACTCGTACGCTCGAGAAATGCCTTCTGCCTGCTAGATGCATCCGGAAAAAATTATTCTGTTCACATCACTGATGCAAGCCTTATTGTCCGACGCGTAAAAATTGCACCTGGTGTATTATTAGCTCATGCGAGAGCTCTGAGCAAAGGGAGTGCAAAGTACCCCTTTACACGCGTAGAGGTGAAACCATTTACCATCCACAGCGGCGTTCACGGTGAGACGTTAGATAACGTTATTCTTGGTCAACTGCCGAAAAGAATTGTTCTTGGTTTTGTAGATAATAAGGCGTTCAATGGAGATAAAAGTTTGAATCCTTTCAATTTCCAACATTTTGGAATTAATTATTTGTCGCTTTACGTGGATGGAGTGCAAATACCTAGCAAGCCTTTACAACCGAATTTTGATGAAGGACTCTACGTTGACTCCTTTCACACGCTAGTTTCTGGCACGGGTATTTGCTGGGATGACGACAGTTGCGGGATTAAAAGATCCGAATACCCTCTGGGTCACTGCTTATTTTGTTTCGACTTGACACCCGATCTCTCAGCCGGAAGAGCTGGCCATTGGAACCTTGTACGACACGGCAGTGTTAGGCTAGAAGTACGCTTCAAAGAATCTCTCGCGCAAGCCATAAATTGTATAGTTTACACCGAATTTGATAATGTAGTTGAAATAGATTCTTCGCGCCAGGTTATGGTAGACTTTTCAGGCTAGTTTTAGTGAATATAAAATATTTTGTACGACAAATATAAAATAAATAAAATGTAAAAACAGGAATCTTGGTTTTCAATTTATTTGTATTCATCGAATTACAAGGTCTTGAGAAAAACATTTTACAAGAATATCCACATCCATATCCTTGACTTTTCCGCGCGGCTCATCCTGATCCTCAGCGGTGTACCCGCACGGACTATTTCTCATACGCAGTAGTGCGTATAATCGCTCAATCGTTGCCTGTAAAATAATAATAAGAAATATTTATATTCCACAAATATTTAGTTGACAATTGTAGATGTATACCACATACCTTGTCACGTAGGCGTCTTTTCGCCTGTCTTTTTATATGACGACGTTGTCGTCGATGACGATGCTTCCGAAGAGTTTTTCCACTCGGGTGTTTTTTGCCCCGCTTTACCGCTATAGACCCTTTGGTTTTACACGTACAGGTTTGGTTTTCCATTGCAGAGTTTTTCATCCTCGCTGCGTACGTCTAAGCGTCTAAGCGTCTTCTCTCGAAATGGTCAAGATTTCTCTTGTGCACCCTCGAAGTCTCAAGGCTGCTGCTACTGACCACGTTGTATTTACCCTAAGAACCCTTTTTTTTTTCTCGTTTTTTTTTCTCGTTGACCGCGTCACAGACTGTCATCTCTGCGGGGTGTTCTTCCGAAGACTTTCCACGCAGTAGGGGTTCATCCGGTCCGTGGACCCGTTGAAACAGGAATTTTCTTGTTGCGACGAGAAAAAAAAAAAAAATGAAAGTTCCCCTTCGCGGGTCATCTTTTCGCCGCCCTCGCAACCCCCACCCCCGACAACTGTAGCGGCATTTATAAATAAGAACTGCAGCTTCGAAAGCACTCATCATAGTACACGTCAAGACGACTCAGAGAAACAAAGTCTGCAACGAGTTCTACCAGTTGCCTATCAATCACCAGTCAGATGGATTTCGTAATTGATATTCAAGGGCTTTACGACCAAGACGGTGAATTCATTCCGAAGGAAGTTTCGGTTCTTACTGTGGATCACGATTATTTACTGCACTGGATAATAGCACCACCGTGTCTCTACACAGATCTTCCTACTGACGTGCGATTAAAGAACAACCTCTTTACCGAACACACACACGGTCTCGAGTGGTTTGATGGGGATATAACTCTCTGCCAATTAATAAACAATCTGAAAGACGTTGCTCGGGGCGCGAGACGAATTTATACTTACGGTGAAATTCAAACTGAGTATCTTCAAATTATTATGACCCGGGAGGTTCGAAATCTCGAACACGCGCACTGTCCACCATACGATCTTCTGCCGGGCAATCCACAACGCTGCCTGCACCACGCTTTGAAAAACCCCACTAAAAGATGCAGTTTGAACAGAGCTGCAAAAATAAAGCAATGGGTTCTTCACGACGTCTCACCACTGGACATGCGTGTTCATTCCGTTGTGCAGGTCGCACCTACGACTCCGGAGGTCTATTCACCACAAGAATTGGACATCGATGAATACGTTGCAAATAGCTCGGGCCCTGCAGGGATTGCCCCAGGACGTCTTCCGCGGCGTGTATGCAGCGGACCGGATTCCAATTCACCTGACGAGACCGACTGCAATTATTGTCAACACTGATGACCACTCACGCGGCGGGAGTCACTGGATCGCCATCTACATTGACCATGGAGGAAGAGGAGTGTATTTTGACAGCTATGGCATGCCGCCGGTTGTTACAAATCATATACACAGACTGCGAAAAAATTGCACAACCTTCCGATGGAACACGGAGCAAATGCAAAGTTTTTCTTCAACTGTGTGCGGCCACTTTTGCATTATGTTTCTGTATTATGTATGTACTGATAAGACTGATGGATACCGGGGACTTTTACGCTTCAGAAAAATCTTTACAAGCAATTTTAAACAGAACGATCGAATTGCAGAACAGTTCTACCATCGATTAATAAAACGTTTAACCGACGAAAAGAAAAATAATAATAAACATGATGATAATATGTTGGGTGGACGGCAAAATATTCAACACTGTAGCGCTATGGTAAAATATTAAGAAAAAAAAATGTATGCATAGATTTAAGAATAAAACTGAACATTTTTACGTAAAACGTTTTAATATTATTTCCCTGCCTACATTGTAATTAGCGTAGCGCGAGACGCCCGTTCAGGTAGAGGTAGAAAAAAAAAGGTCAGCGCTTGCTACGCAGCGCGTACTACCGGAGCGCTGACCCTTTCTTTCGCGACCGTGCGTTTACCTGCTTGGCTCCACCGGCGCGTCAACGCACGGGCGCTGCGGAAGGGTCACCACGCGGGGCCTAGTCGCCTGATACTTTTTCCACGCTTAACTTGAAACGCTAGAAATCGTTGGGCGGTGGGTGGGTGGTGGGTGGTGGGTGGTTTTTATGGCTATGGGTAGGTGCGCATGCTAAGCTCATGGGTGATGGGGTAGATGGGCCATGGGTGGTTCCTTGGGGGTGCGTAAACGGTGAGGGTGAGCAGGTGGTCGGTGGATACACGGTGAGGGTGAGGGTGGGTGGGCGGTGGGTGGGTGGGTGAGGGGTTTTCATATTCGCGATTTTTTTTTTTCCCGCGCAGCCCACCACAAAAAAAAAAAGCGAGTGAGAAAGACATAGGACGAGGGCGAGAGAGAGGGGCGACCCCAGCGACCCCAGCGCCGCCAGACGGCCAAAATCCTGAGTTTGGCACGAACACCCACTGTCGAGCGGCACGGAATCCAAGATGGCCGCTCCGGGACTTTCGTGCCAGGCGGCCATCTTGGATTGGCATGAACACCGAGTTACCTACTTCGATGTTTCGTTCTCCACAGCTGTGCCTGACGACTTTTGAGTCATGGATATTGTGCATTTGAGTAGAATGAAGGTTTTTGACACATTTACACCGAGCTGTGCTCTCAGAAACGCTCGAAACACGCGATATCACGATTTTGGTGTTCTTCGATTTTTCGTTCGCCACATTTGTGGCAGACGACTTTTAACGCATGGATATTGTGGATTTGAGTAGAATGAAGGTTTTTGACCCATTTACACCGAGCTGTGCTCTCAGAAACGCTCGAAACACGCGATATCACGATTTTGGTGATCTTCAATGTTTCGTTCGCCACGGCTGTGGCAGAAAACTTTTAACACATGGATATTGTGCATTTGAGTAGAATGAAGGTTTCTGACACATTTATACCGAGCTGTGCTCTCAGAAATGCTCGAAACACGCGATATCACGATTTTGGTGTTCCTCGATTTTTCGTTCGCCACATTTGTGGCAGACGACTTTTACCGCATGGATAATGTGCACTTGAGTTGAATGAAGGTTTTTCATACATTTACACCGAGCTGTGCTCTCAGAAACGCTCTAAACACGCGATATCACGATTTTGGTACTGTTCAAATTTTCGTTCGCCACTGCTGTGCCAGACAACTTGTAACACATGGATCTTGTGTATTTGAGTTTCTACTCAAACCTTCATTCTCGAAGGTTTTTGACACATTTACACCGAGCTGTGCTCTCAGAAACGCTCGAAACACGCGTTATCACGATTTTGGTGATCCTCGATGTTTCGTTCTCCACAGCTGTGCCTGATGACTTTTGAGGCATGGATATTGTGCATTTGAGTAGAATGAAGGTTTTTGACACATTTACACCGAGGTGTGCTCTCAGAAACGCTCGAAACACGCGATATCACGATTTTGGTGATCTTTAATGTTTCGTTCGCCACGGCGGTGGCAGACAACTTTTAACACATGGATCTTGTGTATTTGAGTAGAGTGAAAGTTTTTGACACATTTACACCGAACTGTGCTCTCAGAAACGCTCGAAACACGCGATATCACGATTTTGGTGTTCGTCGATTTTTGGTTCGCCACAGCTGTGCCAGACGACTTTTAACGCATGAATATTGTGCATTTGAGCAGAATGAAGGTTTTTGACACATTTACACCGAGCTGTGCTCTCAGAAATGCTCGAAACACGCGAGATCACGATTTTAGTGTTCTTCAATGTTTCATTCGCCACTGCTGTGCCAGACAACTTTTAACACATGGATTTTGTGCATTTGAGCAGAATGAAGGTTTTTGACACACTTACACCGAGCTGTGCTCTCAGAAATGCACGAAACACGCGATATCACGATTTTGGTGTTCGTCGATTTTTCGTTCGCCACAGAAGTGGCAGACGACTTTTAACGCTTGGATATTGTGCATTTGAGTAGAATGAAGGTTTTTTACACATTTACACCGAGCTGTGCTCTCAGAAACGCTCGAAACACGCGATATCACGATTTTGGTGTTCGTCGATTTTTCGTTCGCCATAGCTGTGGCTGACGACTTGTAACACATGGATCTTGTGTGTTTGAGTAGAATGAAGGTTTTTCATACATTTACACCGAGCTGTGCTCTCAGAAATGCTCGAAACACGCGATATCACGATTTTGATGTTCCTCGATTTTTCGTTCTCCACAGCTGTGGATGACGACTTTTGACGCATGGATATCGTGCATTTGAGTAGAATGAAGGTTTTTGACACATTTACACCGAGCTGTGCTCTCAGAAACGCTCGAAACACGCGATATCACGATTTTGGTGATCTTCAATGTTTCGTTCGCCACGGCTGTGGCAGACAACTTTTAACACATGGATCTTGTGTGTTTGAGCAGAATGAAGGTTTTTGACTCATTTACACCGAGCTGTGCTCTCAGAAACGCTCGAAACACGCGATATCACGATTTTGGTGATCTTCAATGTTTCGTTCGCCACGGCTGTGGCAGACAACTTTTAACACATGGATTTTGTGTATTTGAGTAGAATGAAGGTTTTTCATACATTTACACCGAGCTGTGCTCTCAGAAACGATCGAAACACGCGATATCACTATTTTGGTGTTCGTCGATTTTTCGTTACCCACAGCTGTGCCAGACGACTTTTAACGCATGGATTTTGTGCATTTGAGTAGAATGAAGGTTTTTTTACACATTTACACCGAGCTGTGCTCTCAGAAACGCTCGAAACAATCGAGATCACGATTTTGGTGATCCTCGATGTTTCGTTCTCCACAGCTGTGACTGACGACTTTTGATTCATGGATATTGTGCATTTGAGTAGAATGAAGGTTCTTCATACATTTACACCGAGCTGTGATCTCAGAAAGGCTCGAAACACGCGATATCACGATTTTTCGTTCTCCACAGCTGTGCCTGACGACTTTTGACGCATGGATATTGTGCATTTGAGTAGAATGAAGGTTTTTGACACATTTACACCGAACTGTACTCTCGGAAACGCTCGAAACACGCGATATCACGATTTTGGTGTTCGTCGATTTTTCGTTCGCCACGGCGGTGGCAGACGGCTTTTAACGCCTGGATCTTGTGTGTTTGAGTAGAATGACGGTTTTTGACACATTTACACCGAGCTGTGCTCTCAGAAACGCTCGAAACACGCGATATCACGATTTTGGTTTTCGTCGATTTTTCGGTCGCCACAGATGTGCCAGACGACTTTTAACGCATGGATATTGTGCATTTGAGCAGAATGAAGGTTTTTGACACATTTACACCGAGCTGTGCTCTCAGAAACGCTCGAAACACGCGACATCACGATTTTGGTGCTGTTCAAAGTTTCGTTCGCCTCAGCTGTGCCAGACAACTTTTAACACATGGATATTGTGCATTTGAGTAGAATGAAGGTTTTTAACACATTTACACCGAGCTGTGCTCTCAGAAACGCTCGAAACACGCGATATCACGATTTTGGTTTTCGTCGATTTTTCGTTCGCCACAGATGTGCCAGACGACTTTTAACGTATGGATAATGTGCATTTGAGTAGAATGAAGGTTTTTCATACATTTACACCGAGCTGTGCTCTCAGAAACGCTCGAAACACGCGATATCACAATTTTGATGATCCTCGATTTTTCGTTCTCCACAGCTGTGCCGGACGACTTTTGACGCATGGATATTGTGCATTTGAGTAGAATGAAGGTTTTTGACACATTTACACCGAGCTGTGCTCTGAGAAACGCTCGAAACACGCGAGATCACGATTTTGGTGATCCTCGATGTTTCGTTCTCCACAGCTGAGACTGACGACTTTTGATTCATGGATATTGTGCATTTGAGTAGAATGAAGGTTTTTGACACATATACACCGAGCTGTGCTCTCAGAAACGCTCGAAACACGCGATATCACGATTTTGGTGATCTTCAATGTTTCGTTCGCCACGGCTGTGCCAGACAACTTTTAACACATGGATCTTGTGTATTTGAGCAGAATGAAGGTTTTTGACACATTTACACCGAGCTGTGCTCTCAGAATCGCTCGAAACTCGCGATATCACGATTTTGGTTTTCGTCGATTTTTTGTTCGCCACAGATGTGCCAGACGACTTTTAACGCATGGATATTGTGCATTTGAGCAGAATGAAGGTTTTTGACACATTTACACCGAGCTGTGCTCTCAGAAACGCTCGAAACACGCGATATCACGATTTTGGTGATCTTCAATGTTTCGTTCGCCACGGCTGTGGCAGACAAATTTTAACAAATGGATCTTGTGTGTTTGAGCCGAATGAAGGTTTTTTACACATTTACACCGAGCTGTGCTCTCTGAAACGCTCGAAACACGCGATATCACGATTTTGGTGTTCGTCGATTTTTCGTTCGCCACAGCTGTGCCAGACAACTTTTAACACATGCATTTTGTGTATTTGAGTAGAATGAAGGTTTTTGACACATTTACACCGAGCTGTGCTCTCAGAAATGCTCGAAACACGCGAGATCACGATTTTAGTGTTCTTCAATGTTTCATTCGCCACTGCTGTGCCAGACAACTTTTAACACATGGATTTTGTGCATTTGAGCAGAATGAAGGTTTTTGACGCACTTACACCGAGCTGTGCTCTCAGAAACGCACGAAACACGCGATATCACGATTTTAGTGTTCTTCAATGTTTCATTCGCCACAGCTGTGCCAGACGACTTTTAAAGCATGAATATTGTGCATTTGAGTAGAATGAAGGTTTTTCATACATTTACACCGAGCTGTGCTCTCAGAATCGATCGAAACACGCGATATCACGATTTTGGTGTTCGTCGATTTTTCGTTCGCCACAGCTGTGCCAGACGACTTTTAACGCATGGATATTGTGCATTTGAGTAGAATGAAGGTTTTTTACATATTTACACCGAGCTGTGCTCTCAGAAACGCTCGAAACACGCGATATCACGATTTTGGTGTTCGTCGATTTTTCGTTCGCCACAGCTGTGGCTGACGACTTTTAACACATGGATCTTGTGTGTTTGAGTAGAATGAAGGTTTTTGACACATCTACACCGAGCTGTGCACTCAGAACCGTTCGAAACACGCAATATCACGATTTTGGTGCTGTTCAAAGTTTCGTTCGCCGCAGCTGTGCCAGACAACTTTTAACACATGGATATTGTGCATTTGAGTAGAATGAAGGTTTTTGACACATTTACACCGAGCTGTGCTCTCAGAAACGCTCGAAACACGCGTTATCACGATTTTGGTGATCTTCATTGTTTCGTTCGCCACGGCTGTGGCAGACAACTTTTATCACATGGATATTGTGCATTTGAGTAGAATGAAGGTTTCTGACGCATTTATACAAAGCTGTGCTCTCAGAAACGCTCGAAACACGCGATATCACGATTTTGGTGTTCTTCGATTTTTCGTTCGCCACAGTTGTGCCAGACGACTTTTAACGCATGGATTATGTGCATTTGAGTAGAATGAAGGTTTTTCATACATTTACACCGAGCTGTGCTCTCAGAAACGTTCGAAACACGCGATATCACGATTTTGGTACTGTTCAAAGTTTCGTTCGCCACTGCTGTGCCAGACAACTTGTAACACATGGATCTTGTGTATTTGAGTTTCTACTCAAACCTTCATTCTTGAAGGTTTTTGACACATTTACACCGAGCTGTGCTCTCAGAAACGCTCGAAACACGCGTTATCACGATTTTGGTGATCCTCGATGTTTCGTTCTCCACAGCTGTGCCTGACGACTTTTGAGGCATGGATATTGTGCATTTGAGTAGAATGAAGGTTTTTGACACATTTACACCGAGCTGTGCTCTCAGAAACGCTCGAAACACGCGATATCACGATTTTGGTGTTCTTCGATTTTTCGTTCGCCACATTTGTGGCAGACGACTTTTAACGCATGGATATTGTGGATTTGAGTAGAATGAAGGTTTTTGACACATTTACACCGAGCTGTGCTCTCAGAAACGCTCGAAACACGCGATATCACGATTTTGGTGATCTTCAATGTTTCGTTCGCCACGGCTGTGGCAGAAAACTTTTAACACATGGATATTGTGCATTTGAGTAGAATGAAGGTTTCTGACACATTTATACCGAGCTGTGCTCTCAGAAACGCTCGAAACACGCGATATCACGATTTTGGTGTTCGTCGATTTTTGGTTCGCCACAGCTGTGCCAGACGACTTTTAACGCATGAATATTGTGCATTTGAGCAGAATGAAGGTTTTTGACACATTTACACCGAGCTGTGCTCTCAGAAATGCTCGAAACACGCGAGATCACGATTTTAGTGTTCTTCAATGTTTCATTCGCCACTGCTGTGCCAGACAACTTTTAACACATGGATTTTGTGCATTTGAGCAGAATGAAGGTTTTTGACACACTTACACCGAGCTGTGCTCTCAGAAATGCACGAAACACGCGATATCACGATTTTGGTGTTCGTCGATTTTTCGTTCGCCACAGAAGTGGCAGACGACTTTTAACGCATGGATATTGTGCATTTGAGTAGAATGAAGGTTTTTTACACATTTACACCGAGCTGTGCTCTCAGAAACGCTCGAAACACGCGATATCACGATTTTGGTGTTCGTCGATTTTTCGTTCGCCATAGCTGTGGCTGACGACTTGTAACACATGGATCTTGTGTGTTTGAGTAGAATGAAGGTTTTTCATACATTTACACCGAGCTGTGCTCTCAGAAATGCTCGAAACACGCGATATCACGATTTTGATGTTCCTCGATTTTTCGTTCTCCACAGCTGTGGATGACGACTTTTGACGCATGGATATCGTGCATTTGAGTAGAATGAAGGTTTTTGACACATTTACACCGAGCTGTGCTCTCAGAAACGCTCGAAACACGCGATATCACGATTTTGGTGATCTTCAATGTTTCGTTCGCCACGGCTGTGGCAGACAACTTTTAACACATGGATCTTGTGTGTTTGAGCAGAATGAAGGTTTTTGACTCATTTACACCGAGCTGTGCTCTCAGAAACGCTCGAAACACGCGATATCACGATTTTGGTGATCTTCAATGTTTCGTTCGCCACGGCTGTGGCAGACAACTTTTAACACATGGATTTTGTGTATTTGAGTAGAATGAAGGTTTTTCATACATTTACACCGAGCTGTGCTCTCAGAAACGATCGAAACACGCGATATCACTATTTTGGTGTTCGTCGATTTTTCGTTACCCACAGCTGTGCCAGACGACTTTTAACGCATGGATTTTGTGCATTTGAGTAGAATGAAGGTTTTTTTACACATTTACACCGAGCTGTGCTCTCAGAAACGCTCGAAACAATCGAGATCACGATTTTGGTGATCCTCGATGTTTCGTTCTCCACAGCTGTGACTGACGACTTTTGATTCATGGATATTGTGCATTTGAGTAGAATGAAGGTTCTTCATACATTTACACCGAGCTGTGATCTCAGAAAGGCTCGAAACACGCGATATCACGATTTTTCGTTCTCCACAGCTGTGCCTGACGACTTTTGACGCATGGATATTGTGCATTTGAGTAGAATGAAGGTTTTTGACACATTTACACCGAACTGTACTCTCGGAAACGCTCGAAACACGCGATATCACGATTTTGGTGTTCGTCGATTTTTCGTTCGCCACGGCGGTGGCAGACGGCTTTTAACGCCTGGATCTTGTGTGTTTGAGTAGAATGACGGTTTTTGACACATTTACACCGAGCTGTGCTCTCAGAAACGCTCGAAACACGCGATATCACGATTTTGGTTTTCGTCGATTTTTCGGTCGCCACAGATGTGCCAGACGACTTTTAACGCATGGATATTGTGCATTTGAGCAGAATGAAGGTTTTTGACACATTTACACCGAGCTGTGCTCTCAGAAACGCTCGAAACACGCGACATCACGATTTTGGTGCTGTTCAAAGTTTCGTTCGCCTCAGCTGTGCCAGACAACTTTTAACACATGGATATTGTGCATTTGAGTAGAATGAAGGTTTTTAACACATTTACACCGAGCTGTGCTCTCAGAAACGCTCGAAACACGCGATATCACGATTTTGGTTTTCGTCGATTTTTCGTTCGCCACAGATGTGCCAGACGACTTTTAACGTATGGATAATGTGCATTTGAGTAGAATGAAGGTTTTTCATACATTTACACCGAGCTGTGCTCTCAGAAACGCTCGAAACACGCGATATCACAATTTTGATGATCCTCGATTTTTCGTTCTCCACAGCTGTGCCGGACGACTTTTGACGCATGGATATTGTGCATTTGAGTAGAATGAAGGTTTTTGACACATTTACACCGAGCTGTGCTCTGAGAAACGCTCGAAACACGCGAGATCACGATTTTGGTGATCCTCGATGTTTCGTTCTCCACAGCTGAGACTGACGACTTTTGATTCATGGATATTGTGCATTTGAGTAGAATGAAGGTTTTTGACACATATACACCGAGCTGTGCTCTCAGAAACGCTCGAAACACGCGATATCACGATTTTGGTGATCTTCAATGTTTCGTTCGCCACGGCTGTGGCAGACAACTTTTAACACATGGATTTTGTGTATTTGAGTAGAATGAAGGTTTTTCATACATTTACACCGAGCTGTGCTCTCAGAAACGATCGAAACACGCGATATCACTATTTTGGTGTTCGTCGATTTTTCGTTACCCACAGCTGTGCCAGACGACTTTTAACGCATGGATTTTGTGCATTTGAGTAGAATGAAGGTTTTTTTACACATTTACACCGAGCTGTGCTCTCAGAAACGCTCGAAACAATCGAGATCACGATTTTGGTGATCCTCGATGTTTCGTTCTCCACAGCTGTGACTGACGACTTTTGATTCATGGATATTGTGCATTTGAGTAGAATGAAGGTTCTTCATACATTTACACCGAGCTGTGATCTCAGAAAGGCTCGAAACACGCGATATCACGATTTTTCGTTCTCCACAGCTGTGCCTGACGACTTTTGACGCATGGATATTGTGCATTTGAGTAGAATGAAGGTTTTTGACACATTTACACCGAACTGTACTCTCGGAAACGCTCGAAACACGCGATATCACGATTTTGGTGTTCGTCGATTTTTCGTTCGCCACGGCGGTGGCAGACGGCTTTTAACGCCTGGATCTTGTGTGTTTGAGTAGAATGACGGTTTTTGACACATTTACACCGAGCTGTGCTCTCAGAAACGCTCG
This sequence comes from Pimpla rufipes, assembly GCA_963932165.1. Taxonomy (NCBI): domain Eukaryota; kingdom Metazoa; phylum Arthropoda; class Insecta; order Hymenoptera; family Ichneumonidae; genus Pimpla; species Pimpla rufipes. Next base: position 326,809 of record CAWVQF010000037.1, read on the forward strand.
AAACACGCGATATCACGATTTTGGTTTTCGTCGATTTTTCGGTCGCCACAGATGTGCCAGACGACTTTTAACGCATGGATATTGTGCATTTGAGCAGAATGAAGGTTTTTGACACATTTACACCGAGCTGTGCTCTCAGAAACGCTCGAAACACGCGACATCACGATTTTGGTGCTGTTCAAAGTTTCGTTCGCCTCAGCTGTGCCAGACAACTTTTAACACATGGATATTGTGCATTTGAGTAGAATGAAGGTTTTTAACACATTTACACCGAGCTGTGCTCTCAGAAACGCTCGAAACACGCGATATCACGATTTTGGTTTTCGTCGATTTTTCGTTCGCCACAGATGTGCCAGACGACTTTTAACGTATGGATAATGTGCATTTGAGTAGAATGAAGGTTTTTCATACATTTACACCGAGCTGTGCTCTCAGAAACGCTCGAAACACGCGATATCACAATTTTGATGATCCTCGATTTTTCGTTCTCCACAGCTGTGCCGGACGACTTTTGACGCATGGATATTGTGCATTTGAGTAGAATGAAGGTTTTTGACACATTTACACCGAGCTGTGCTCTGAGAAACGCTCGAAACACGCGAGATCACGATTTTGGTGATCCTCGATGTTTCGTTCTCCACAGCTGAGACTGACGACTTTTGATTCATGGATATTGTGCATTTGAGTAGAATGAAGGTTTTTGACACATATACACCGAGCTGTGCTCTCAGAAACGCTCGAAACACGCGATATCACGATTTTGGTGATCTTCAATGTTTCGTTCGCCACGGCTGTGCCAGACAACTTTTAACACATGGATCTTGTGTATTTGAGCAGAATGAAGGTTTTTGACACATTTACACCGAGCTGTGCTCTCAGAATCGCTCGAAACTCGCGATATCACGATTTTGGTTTTCGTCGATTTTTTGTTCGCCACAGATGTGCCAGACGACTTTTAACGCATGGATATTGTGCATTTGAGCAGAATGAAGGTTTTTGACACATTTACACCGAGCTGTGCTCTCAGAAACGCTCGAAACACGCGATATCACGATTTTGGTGATCTTCAATGTTTCGTTCGCCACGGCTGTGGCAGACAAATTTTAACAAATGGATCTTGTGTGTTTGAGCCGAATGAAGGTTTTTTACACATTTACACCGAGCTGTGCTCTCTGAAACGCTCGAAACACGCGATATCACGATTTTGGTGTTCGTCGATTTTTCGTTCGCCACAGCTGTGCCAGACAACTTTTAACACATGCATTTTGTGTATTTGAGTAGAATGAAGGTTTTTGACACATTTACACCGAGCTGTGCTCTCAGAAATGCTCGAAACACGCGAGATCACGATTTTAGTGTTCTTCAATGTTTCATTCGCCACTGCTGTGCCAGACAACTTTTAACACATGGATTTTGTGCATTTGAGCAGAATGAAGGTTTTTGACGCACTTACACCGAGCTGTGCTCTCAGAAACGCACGAAACACGCGATATCACGATTTTAGTGTTCTTCAATGTTTCATTCGCCACAGCTGTGCCAGACGACTTTTAAAGCATGAATATTGTGCATTTGAGTAGAATGAAGGTTTTTCATACATTTACACCGAGCTGTGCTCTCAGAATCGATCGAAACACGCGATATCACGATTTTGGTGTTCGTCGATTTTTCGTTCGCCACAGCTGTGCCAGACGACTTTTAACGCATGGATATTGTGCATTTGAGTAGAATGAAGGTTTTTTACATATTTACACCGAGCTGTGCTCTCAGAAACGCTCGAAACACGCGATATCACGATTTTGGTGTTCGTCGATTTTTCGTTCGCCACAGCTGTGGCTGACGACTTTTAACACATGGATCTTGTGTGTTTGAGTAGAATGAAGGTTTTTGACACATCTACACCGAGCTGTGCACTCAGAACCGTTCGAAACACGCAATATCACGATTTTGGTGCTGTTCAAAGTTTCGTTCGCCGCAGCTGTGCCAGACAACTTTTAACACATGGATATTGTGCATTTGAGTAGAATGAAGGTTTTTGACACATTTACACCGAGCTGTGCTCTCAGAAACGCTCGAAACACGCGTTATCACGATTTTGGTGATCTTCATTGTTTCGTTCGCCACGGCTGTGGCAGACAACTTTTATCACATGGATATTGTGCATTTGAGTAGAATGAAGGTTTCTGACGCATTTATACAAAGCTGTGCTCTCAGAAACGCTCGAAACACGCGATATCACGATTTTGGTGTTCTTCGATTTTTCGTTCGCCACAGTTGTGCCAGACGACTTTTAACGCATGGATTATGTGCATTTGAGTAGAATGAAGGTTTTTCATACATTTACACCGAGCTGTGCTCTCAGAAACGTTCGAAACACGCGATATCACGATTTTGGTACTGTTCAAAGTTTCGTTCGCCACTGCTGTGCCAGACAACTTGTAACACATGGATCTTGTGTATTTGAGTTTCTACTCAAACCTTCATTCTTGAAGGTTTTTGACACATTTACACCGAGCTGTGCTCTCAGAAACGCTCGAAACACGCGTTATCACGATTTTGGTGATCCTCGATGTTTCGTTCTCCACAGCTGTGCCTGACGACTTTTGAGTCATGGATATTGTGCATTTGAGTAGAATGAAGGTTTTTGACACATTTACACCGAGCTGTGCTCTCAGAAACGCTCGAAACACGCGATATCACGATTTTGGTGTTCTTCGATTTTTCGTTCGCCACATTTGTGGCAGACGACTTTTAACGCATGGATATTGTGGATTTGAGTAGAATGAAGGTTTTTGACCCATTTACACCGAGCTGTGCTCTCAGAAACGCTCGAAACACGCGATATCACGATTTTGGTGATCTTCAATGTTTCGTTCGCCACGGCTGTGGCAGAAAACTTTTAACACATGGATATTGTGCATTTGAGTAGAATGAAGGTTTCTGACACATTTATACCGAGCTGTGCTCTCAGAAATGCTCGAAACACGCGATATCACGATTTTGGTGTTCCTCGATTTTTCGTTCGCCACATTTGTGGCAGACGACTTTTACCGCATGGATAATGTGCACTTGAGTTGAATGAAGGTTTTTCATACATTTACACCGAGCTGTGCTCTCAGAAACGCTCTAAACACGCGATATCACGATTTTGGTACTGTTCAAATTTTCGTTCGCCACTGCTGTGCCAGACAACTTGTAACACATGGATCTTGTGTATTTGAGTTTCTACTCAAACCTTCATTCTCGAAGGTTTTTGACACATTTACACCGAGCTGTGCTCTCAGAAACGCTCGAAACACGCGTTATCACGATTTTGGTGATCCTCGATGTTTCGTTCTCCACAGCTGTGCCTGATGACTTTTGAGGCATGGATATTGTGCATTTGAGTAGAATGAAGGTTTTTGACACATTTACACCGAGGTGTGCTCTCAGAAACGCTCGAAACACGCGATATCACGATTTTGGTGATCTTTAATGTTTCGTTCGCCACGGCGGTGGCAGACAACTTTTAACACATGGATCTTGTGTATTTGAGTAGAGTGAAAGTTTTTGACACATTTACACCGAACTGTGCTCTCAGAAACGCTCGAAACACGCGATATCACGATTTTGGTGTTCGTCGATTTTTGGTTCGCCACAGCTGTGCCAGACGACTTTTAACGCATGAATATTGTGCATTTGAGCAGAATGAAGGTTTTTGACACATTTACACCGAGCTGTGCTCTCAGAAATGCTCGAAACACGCGAGATCACGATTTTAGTGTTCTTCAATGTTTCATTCGCCACTGCTGTGCCAGACAACTTTTAACACATGGATTTTGTGCATTTGAGCAGAATGAAGGTTTTTGACACACTTACACCGAGCTGTGCTCTCAGAAATGCACGAAACACGCGATATCACGATTTTGGTGTTCGTCGATTTTTCGTTCGCCACAGAAGTGGCAGACGACTTTTAACGCTTGGATATTGTGCATTTGAGTAGAATGAAGGTTTTTTACACATTTACACCGAGCTGTGCTCTCAGAAACGCTCGAAACACGCGATATCACGATTTTGGTGTTCGTCGATTTTTCGTTCGCCATAGCTGTGGCTGACGACTTGTAACACATGGATCTTGTGTGTTTGAGTAGAATGAAGGTTTTTCATACATTTACACCGAGCTGTGCTCTCAGAAATGCTCGAAACACGCGATATCACGATTTTGATGTTCCTCGATTTTTCGTTCTCCACAGCTGTGGATGACGACTTTTGACGCATGGATATCGTGCATTTGAGTAGAATGAAGGTTTTTGACACATTTACACCGAGCTGTGCTCTCAGAAACGCTCGAAACACGCGATATCACGATTTTGGTGATCTTCAATGTTTCGTTCGCCACGGCTGTGGCAGACAACTTTTAACACATGGATCTTGTGTGTTTGAGCAGAATGAAGGTTTTTGACTCATTTACACCGAGCTGTGCTCTCAGAAACGCTCGAAACACGCGATATCACGATTTTGGTGATCTTCAATGTTTCGTTCGCCACGGCTGTGGCAGACAACTTTTAACACATGGATTTTGTGTATTTGAGTAGAATGAAGGTTTTTCATACATTTACACCGAGCTGTGCTCTCAGAAACGATCGAAACACGCGATATCACTATTTTGGTGTTCGTCGATTTTTCGTTACCCACAGCTGTGCCAGACGACTTTTAACGCATGGATTTTGTGCATTTGAGTAGAATGAAGGTTTTTTTACACATTTACACCGAGCTGTGCTCTCAGAAACGCTCGAAACAATCGAGATCACGATTTTGGTGATCCTCGATGTTTCGTTCTCCACAGCTGTGACTGACGACTTTTGATTCATGGATATTGTGCATTTGAGTAGAATGAAGGTTCTTCATACATTTACACCGAGCTGTGATCTCAGAAAGGCTCGAAACACGCGATATCACGATTTTTCGTTCTCCACAGCTGTGCCTGACGACTTTTGACGCATGGATATTGTGCATTTGAGTAGAATGAAGGTTTTTGACACATTTACACCGAACTGTACTCTCGGAAACGCTCGAAACACGCGATATCACGATTTTGGTGTTCGTCGATTTTTCGTTCGCCACGGCGGTGGCAGACGGCTTTTAACGCCTGGATCTTGTGTGTTTGAGTAGAATGACGGTTTTTGACACATTTACACCGAGCTGTGCTCTCAGAAACGCTCGAAACACGCGATATCACGATTTTGGTTTTCTTCGATTTTTCGGTCGCCACAGATGTGCCAGACGACTTTTAACGCATGGATATTGTGCATTTGAGCAGAATGAAGGTTTTTGACACATTTACACCGAGCTGTGCTCTCAGAAACGCTCGAAACACGCGACATCACGATTTTGGTGCTGTTCAAAGTTTCGTTCGCCTCAGCTGTGCCAGACAACTTTTAACACATGGATATTGTGCATTTGAGTAGAATGAAGGTTTTTAACACATTTACACCGAGCTGTGCTCTCAGAAACGCTCGAAACACGCGATATCACGATTTTGGTTTTCGTCGATTTTTCGTTCGCCACAGATGTGCCAGACGACTTTTAACGTATGGATAATGTGCATTTGAGTAGAATGAAGGTTTTTCATACATTTACACCGAGCTGTGCTCTCAGAAACGCTCGAAACACGCGATATCACAATTTTGATGATCCTCGATTTTTCGTTCTCCACAGCTGTGCCGGACGACTTTTGACGCATGGATATTGTGCATTTGAGCAGAATGAAGGTTTTTGACACATTTACACCGAGCTGTGCTCTCAGAAACGCTCGAAACACGCGATATCACGATTTTGGTGATCTTCAATGTTTCGTTCGCCACGGCTGTGGCAGACAAATTTTAACAAATGGATCTTGTGTGTTTGAGCCGAATGAAGGTTTTTTACACATTTACACCGAGCTGTGCTCTCTGAAACGCTCGAAACACGCGATATCACGATTTTGGTGTTCGTCGATTTTTCGTTCGCCACAGCTGTGCCAGACAACTTTTAACACATGCATTTTGTGTATTTGAGTAGAATGAAGGTTTTTGACACATTTACACCGAGCTGTGCTCTCAGAAATGCTCGAAACACGCGAGATCACGATTTTAGTGTTCTTCAATGTTTCATTCGCCACTGCTGTGCCAGACAACTTTTAACACATGGATTTTGTGCATTTGAGCAGAATGAAGGTTTTTGACGCACTTACACCGAGCTGTGCTCTCAGAAACGCACGAAACACGCGATATCACGATTTTAGTGTTCTTCAATGTTTCATTCGCCACAGCTGTGCCAGACGACTTTTAAAGCATGAATATTGTGCATTTGAGTAGAATGAAGGTTTTTCATACATTTACACCGAGCTGTGCTCTCAGAATCGATCGAAACACGCGATATCACGATTTTGGTGTTCGTCGATTTTTCGTTCGCCACAGCTGTGCCAGACGACTTTTAACGCATGGATATTGTGCATTTGAGTAGAATGAAGGTTTTTTACATATTTACACCGAGCTGTGCTCTCAGAAACGCTCGAAACACGCGATATCACGATTTTGGTGTTCGTCGATTTTTCGTTCGCCACAGCTGTGGCTGACGACTTTTAACACATGGATCTTGTGTGTTTGAGTAGAATGAAGGTTTTTGACACATCTACACCGAGCTGTGCACTCAGAACCGTTCGAAACACGCAATATCACGATTTTGGTGCTGTTCAAAGTTTCGTTCGCCGCAGCTGTGCCAGACAACTTTTAACACATGGATATTGTGCATTTGAGTAGAATGAAGGTTTTTGACACATTTACACCGAGCTGTGCTCTCAGAAACGCTCGAAACACGCGTTATCACGATTTTGGTGATCTTCATTGTTTCGTTCGCCACGGCTGTGGCAGACAACTTTTATCACATGGATATTGTGCATTTGAGTAGAATGAAGGTTTCTGACGCATTTATACAAAGCTGTGCTCTCAGAAACGCTCGAAACACGCGATATCACGATTTTGGTGTTCTTCGATTTTTCGTTCGCCACAGTTGTGCCAGACGACTTTTAACGCATGGATTATGTGCATTTGAGTAGAATGAAGGTTTTTCATACATTTACACCGAGCTGTGCTCTCAGAAACGTTCGAAACACGCGATATCACGATTTTGGTACTGTTCAAAGTTTCGTTCGCCACTGCTGTGCCAGACAACTTGTAACACATGGATCTTGTGTATTTGAGTTTCTACTCAAACCTTCATTCTTGAAGGTTTTTGACACATTTACACCGAGCTGTGCTCTCAGAAACGCTCGAAACACGCGTTATCACGATTTTGGTGATCCTCGATGTTTCGTTCTCCACAGCTGTGCCTGACGACTTTTGAGGCATGGATATTGTGCATTTGAGTAGAATGAAGGTTTTTGACACATTTACACCGAGCTGTGCTCTCAGAAACGCTCGAAACACGCGATATCACGATTTTGGTGTTCTTCGATTTTTCGTTCGCCACATTTGTGGCAGACGACTTTTAACGCATGGATATTGTGGATTTGAGTAGAATGAAGGTTTTTGACACATTTACACCGAGCTGTGCTCTCAGAAACGCTCGAAACACGCGATATCACGATTTTGGTGATCTTCAATGTTTCGTTCGCCACGGCTGTGGCAGAAAACTTTTAACACATGGATATTGTGCATTTGAGTAGAATGAAGGTTTCTGACACATTTATACCGAGCTGTGCTCTCAGAAACGCTCGAAACACGCGATATCACGATTTTGGTGTTCCTCGATTTTTCGTTCGCCACATTTGTGGCAGACGACTTTTACCGCATGGATAATGTGCACTTGAGTTGAATGAAGGTTTTTCATACATTTACACCGAGCTGTGCTCTCAGAAACGCTCTAAACACGCGATATCACGATTTTGGTACTGTTCAAATTTTCGTTCGCCACTGCTGTGCCAGACAACTTGTAACACATGGATCTTGTGTATTTGAGTTTCTACTCAAACCTTCATTCTCGAAGGTTTTTGACACATTTACACCGAGCTGTGCTCTCAGAAACGCTCGAAACACGCGTTATCACGATTTTGGTGATCCTCGATGTTTCGTTCTCCACAGCTGTGCCTGATGACTTTTGAGGCATGGATATTGTGCATTTGAGTAGAATGAAGGTTTTTGACACATTTACACCGAGGTGTGCTCTCAGAAACGCTCGAAACACGCGATATCACGATTTTGGTGATCTTTAATGTTTCGTTCGCCACGGCGGTGGCAGACAACTTTTAACACATGGATCTTGTGTATTTGAGTAGAGTGAAGGTTTTTGACACATTTACACCGAACTGTGCTCTCAGAAACGCTCGAAACACGCGATATCACGATTTTCGTGTTCGTCGATTTTTCGTTCGTCACAGCTGTGCCAGACGACTTTTAACGCATGGATATCGTGCATTTGAGTAGAATGAAGGTTTTTTACACATTTACACCGAGCTGTGCTCTCAGAAACGCTCGAAACACGCGATATCACGATTTTGGTGTTCGTCGATTTTTCGTTGGCCACAGCTGTGGCTGACGACTTTTAACACATGGATCTTGTGTGTTTGAGTAGAATGAAGGTTTTTGACACATCTACACCGAGCTGTGCACTCAGAACCGTTCGAAACACGCAATATCACGATTTTGGTGCTGTTCAACGTTTCGTTCGCCGCAGCTGTGCCAGACAACTTTTAACACATTGATATTGTGCATTTGAGTAGAATGAAGGTTTTTGACACATTTACACCGAGCTGTGCTCTCAGAAACGCTCGAAACACGCGATATCACGATTTTGGTGATCTTCAATGTTTCGTTCGCCACGGCTGTGGCACACAACTTTTAACACATGGATCTTGTGTGTTTGAGCCGAATGAAGGTTTTTTACACATTTACACCGAGCTGTGCTCTCTGAAACTCTCGAAACACGCGATATCACGATTTTGGTGATCATCAATGTTACGTTCGCCACGGCTGTGGCACACAACTTTTAACACATGGATCTTGTGTGTTTGAGCCGAATGAAGGTTTTTGACACATTTACACCGAGCTGTGCTCTCAGAAACGCTCGAAACACGCGATATCACGATTTTGGTGATCTTCAATGTTTCGTTCGCCACGGCTGTGGCAGACAACTTTTAACACATGGATTTTGTGTATTTGAGTAGAATGAAGGTTTTTCATACATTTACACCGAGCTGTGCTCTCAGAAACGATCGAAACATGCGATATCACTATTTTGGTGTTCGTCGATTTTTCGTTCGCCACAGCTGTGCCAGACGACTTTTAACGCATGGATATTGTGCATTTGAGTAGAATGAAGGTTTTTTTACACATTTACACCGAGCTGTGCTCTCAGAAACGCTCGAAACAATCGAGATCACGATTTTGGTGATCCTCGATGTTTCGTTCTCCACAGCTGTGAATGACGACTTTTGATTCATGGATATTGTGCATTTGAGTAGAATGAAGGTTCTTCATACATTTACACCGAGCTGTGCTCTCAGAAAGGCTCGAAACACGCGATATCACGATTTTTCGTTCTCCATAGCTGTGCCTGACGACTTTTGACGCATGGATATTGTGCATTTGAGTAGAATGAAGGTTTTTGACACATTTACACCGAACTGTACTCTCGGAAACGCTCGAAACACGCGTTATCACAATTTTGGTGATCCTCGATGTTTCGTTCTCCACAGCTGTGCCTGACGACTTTTGAGGCTTGGATATTGTGCATTTGAGTAGAATGAAGGTTTTTGACACATCTACACCGAGCAGTGCACTCAGAACCGTTCGAAACACGCGATATCACGATTTTGGTGCTGTTCAAAGTTTCGTTCGCCACAGCTGTGCCAGACAACTTTTAGCACATGGATCTTGTGTATTTGAGTAGAATGAAGGTTTTTGACACATTTACACCGAGCTGTGCTCTCAGAAACGCTCGAAACACGCGATATCACGATTTTGGTGTTCTTCAATGTTTCGTTCGCCACAGCTGTGCCAGACAATTTTTAACACATGGATCTTGTGTATTTGAGTAGAATGAAGGTTTTTGACACATTTACACCGATCTGTGCTCTCAGAAACGCTCGAAACACGCGATATCGCGATTTTGGTGTTCGTCGATTTTTCGTTCGCCACAGCTGTGCCAAACGACTTTTAACGCATGGATATTGTGCATTCGAGTAGAATGAAGGTTTCTGACATATTTATACCGAGCTGTGCTCTCAGAAAAGCTCGAAACACGCGATATCACGATTTTGGTGATCTTCAATGTTTCGTTCGCCACGGCTGTGCCAGACAACTTTTAACACATGGATCTTGTGTATTTGAGCAGAATGAAGGTTTTTGACACATTTACACCGAGCTGTGCTCTCAGAATCGCTCGAAACTCGCCATATCACGATTTTGGTTTTCGTCGATTTTTTGTTCGCCACAGATGTGCCAGACGACTTTTAACACATGGATCTTGTGTGTTTGAGCCGAATGAAGGTTTTTTACACATTTACACCGAGCTGTGCTCTCTGAAACGCTCGAAACACGCGATATCACGATTTTGGTGTTGGTCGATTTTTCGTTCGCCACAGCTGTGCCAGACAACTTTTAACACATGCATTTTGTGTATTTGAGTAGAATGAAGGTTTTTGACACATTTACACCGAGCTGTGCTCTCAGAAATGCTCGAAACACGCGAGATCACGATTTTAGTGTTCTTCAATGTTTCATTCGCCACTGCTGTGCCAGACAACTTTTAACACATGGATTTTGTGCATTTGAGCAGAATGAAGGTTTTTGACGCACTTACACCGAGCTCTGCTCTCAGAAACGCACGAAACACGCGATATCACGATTTTAGTGTTCTTCAATGTTTCATTCGCCACAGCTGTGCCAGACGACTTTTAAATCATGAATATTGTGCATTTGAGTAGAATGAAGGTTTTTCATACATTTACACCGAGCTGTGCTCTCAGAATCGATCGAAACACGCGATATCACGATTTTGGTGTTCGTCGATTTTTCGTTCGCCACAGCTGTGCCAGACGACTTTTAACGCATGGATATTGTGCATTTGAGTAGAATGAAGGTTTTTTACATATTTACACCGAGCTGTGCTCTCAGAAACGCTAGAAACACGCGATATCACGATTTTGGTGTTCGTCGATTTTTCGTTCGCCACAGCTGTGGCTGACGACTTTTAACACATGGATCTTGTGTGTTTGAGTAGAATGAAGGTTTTTGACACATCTACACCGAGCTGTGCACTCAGAACCGTTCGAAACACGCAATATCACGATTTTGGTGCTGTTCAAAGTTTCGTTCGCCGCAGCTGTGCCAGACAACTTTTAACACATGGATATTGTGCATTTGAGTAGAATGAAGGTTTTTGACACATTTACACCGAGCTGTGCTCTCAGAAACGCTCGAAACACGCGATATCACGATTTTGGTGATCATCAATGTTACGTTCGCCACGGCTGTGGCACACAACTTTTAACACATGGATCTTGTGTGTTTGAGCCGAATGAAGGTTTTTTTACACATTTACACCGAGCTGTGCTCTCTGAAACGCTCGAAACACGCGATATCACGATTTTGGTGTTCGTCGATTTTTCGTTCGCCTCAGCTGTGCCAGACGACTTTTAACGCATGAATATTGTGCATTTGAGCAGAATGAAGGTTTTTGACACATTTACACCGAGCTGTGCTCTCAGAAATGCACGAAACACGCGAGATCACGATTTTAGTGTTCTTCAATGTTTCATTCGCCACTGCTGTGCCAGACAACTTTTAACACATGGATTTTGTGCATTTGAGCAGAATGAAGGTTTTTGACACACTTACACCGAGCTGTGCTCTCAGAAATGCACGAAACACGCGATATCACGATTTTGGTGTTCGTCGATTTTTCGTTCGCCACAGAAGTGGCAGACGACTTTTAACGCATGGATATTGTGCATTTGAGTAGAATGAAGGTTTTTTACACATTTACACCGAGCTGTGCTCTCAGAAACGCTCGAAACACGCGATATCACGATTTTGGTGTTCGTCGATTTTTCGTTCGCCATAGCTGTGGCTGACGACTTTTAACACATGGATCTTGTGTGTTTGAGTAGAATGAAGGTTTTTGACACATTTACACCGAGCTGTGCACTCAGAACCGTTCGAAACACGCGATATCACGATTTTGGTGCTGTTCAATGTTTCGTTCGCCAGGGCTGTGCCAGACAACTTTTAATACATGGATCTTGTGTATTTGAGTAGAATGAAGGATTTTGACACATCTAAACCGAGCTGTGCACTCAGAACCGTTCGAAACACGCGATATCACGATTTTGGTGCTGTTCAAAGTTTCGTTCGCCACAGCTGTGCCAGACAACTTTTAGCACATGGATCTTGTGTATTTGAGTAGAATGAAGGTTTTTGACACATTTACACCGAGCTGTGCTCTCAGAAACGCTCGAAACACGCGATATCACGATTTTGGTGATCTTCAATGTTTCGTTCGCCACGGCTGTGCCAGACAACTTTTAACACATGGATCTTGTGTATTTGAGTAGAATGAAGGTTTTTGACGCATTTACACCGAGCTGTGCTCTCAGAAACGCTCGAAACACGCGATATCACGATTTTGGTGTTCGTCGATTTTTCGTTCGCCACAGCTGTGCCAGACGACTTTTAACGCATGAATATTGTGCATTTGAGCAGAATGAAGGTTTTTGACACATTTACACCGAGCTGTGCTCTCAGAAATGCTCGAAACACGCGAGATCACGATTTTAGTGTTCTTCAATGTTTCATTCGCCACTGCTGTGCCAGACAACTTTTAACACATGGATTTTGTGCATTTGAGCAGAATGAAGGTTTTTGACACACTTACACCGAGCTGTGCTCTCAGAAATGCACGAAACACGCGATATCACGATTTTGGTGTTCGTCGATTTTTCGTTCGCCACAGAAGTGGCAGACGACTTTTAACACATGGATCTTGTGTGTTTGAGTAGAATGAAGGTTTTTGACACATTTACACCGAGCTGTGCACTCAGAACCGTTCGAAACACGCGATATCACGATTTTGGTGCTGTTCAATGTTTCGTTCGCCAGGGCTGTGCCAGACAACTTTTAACACATGGATCTTGTGTATTTGAGTAGAATGAAGGATTTTGACACATCTACACCGAGCTGTGCACTCAGAACCGTTCGAAACACGCGATATCACGATTTTGGTGCTGTTCAAAGTTTCGTTCGCCACAGCTGTGCCAGACAACTTTTAGCACATGGATCTTGTGTATTTGAGTAGAATGAAGGTTTTTGACACATTTACACCGAGCTGTGCTCTCAGAAACGCTCGAAACACGCGATATCACGATTTTGGTGATCTTCAATGTTTCGTTCGCCACGGCTGTGCCAGACAACTTTTAACACATGGATCTTGTGTATTTGAGTAGAATGAAGGTTTTTGACGCATTTAGACCGAGCTGTGCTCTCAGAAACGCTCGAAACACGCGATATCACGATTTTGGTGTTCGTCGATTTTTGTTCGCCACAGCTGTGCCAGACGAGTTTTAATGCATGAATATTGTGCATTTGAGTAGAATGAAGGATTTTCGTACATTTACACCGAGCTGTGCTCTCAGAAACGCTCGAAACACGCGATATCACGATTTTGGTGTTCGTCGATTTTTCGTTCGCCACAGCTGTGCCAGACGACTTTTAACGCATGGATAATGTGCATTTGAGTAGAATGAAGGTTTTTCAAACATTTACACCGAGCTGTGCTCTCAGAAACGCTCGAAACACGCGATATCACGATTTTGGTGATCCTCGATTTTTCGTTCTCCGCAGCTGTGCCTGACGACTTTTGACGCATGGATATTGTGCATTTGAGTAGAATGAAGGTTTTTGACACATTTACACCGAACTGTGCTCTCAGAAACGCTCGAAACACGCGATATCACGATTTTGGTGTTCGTCGATTTTCGTTCGCCACAGCAGTGGCAGACAACTTTTAACACATGGATTTTGTGCATTTGAGCAGAATGAAGGTTTTTGACACACTTACACCGAGCTGTGCTCTCAGAAACGCACGAAACACGCGATATCACGATTTTAGTGTTCTTCAATGTTTCATTCGCCACAGCTGTGCGAGACGACTTTTAAAGCATGAATATCGTGCATTTGAGTAGAATGAAGGTTTTTCATACATTTACACCGAGCTGTGCTCTCAGAATCGATCGAAACACGCGATATCACGATTTTGGTGTTCGTCGATTTTTCGTTCGCCACAGCTGTGCCAGACGACTTTTAACGCATGAATATTGTGCATTTGAGCAGAATGAAGGTTTTTGACACATTTACACCGAGCTGTGCTCTCAGAAATGCTCGAAACACGCGAGATCACGATTTTAGTGTTCTTCAATGTTTCATTCGCCACTGCTGTGCCAGACAACTTTTAACACATGGATTTTGTGTATTTGAGTAGAATGAAGGTTTTTGACACATTTACACCGAGCTGTGCTCTCAGAAACGCTCGAAACACGCGATATCAAGATTTTGATGATCCTCGATTTTTCGTTCTCCACAGCTGTGCGTGACGACTTTTGACGCATGGATATTGTGCATTTGAGTAGAATGAAGGTTTTTGACACATCTACACCGAGCAGTGCACTCAGAACCGTTCGAAACACGCGATATCACGATTTTGGTGCTGTTCAAAGTTTCGTTCGCCACAGCTGTGCCAGACAACTTTTAGCACATGGATCTTGTGTATTTGAGTAGAATGAAGGTTTTTGACACATTTAAACCGAGCTGTGCTCTCAGAAACGCTCGAAACTCGCGATATCACGATTTTGGTGATCTTCAATGTTTCGTTCGCCACGGCTGTGCCAGACAACTTTTAACACATGGATCTTGTGTATTTGAGCCGAATGAAGGTTTTTTACACATTTACACCGAGCTGTGCTCTCTTAAAGGCTCGAAACACGCGATATCACGATTTTGGTGTTCTTCAATGTTTCATTCGCCACGGCTGTGGCAGACAACTTTTAACACATGGATCGTGTGTATTTGAGTAGAGTGAATGTTTTTGACACATTTACACCGAACTGTGCTCTCAGAAACGCTCGAAACACGCGATATCACGATTTTGGTGTTCTTCAATGTTTCGTTCGCCACGGCTGTGGCAGACAACTTTTAACACATGGATCTTGTGTATTTGAGTAGAGTGAATGTTTTTGACACATTTACACCGAGCTGTGCTCACAGAAATGCTCGAAACACGCGAGATCACGATTTTAGTGTTCTTCAATGTTTCATTCGCCACTGCTGTGCCAGACAACTTTTAACACATGGATTTTGTGCATTTGAGCAGAATGAAGGTTTTTGACGCACTTACACCGAGCTGTGCTCTCAGAAACGCACGAAACACGCGATATCACGATTTTAGTGTTCTTCAATGTTTCATTCGCCACAGCTGTGCCAGACGACTTTTAAAGCATGAATATTGTGCATTTGAGTAGAATGAAGGTTTTTCATACATTTACACCGAGCTGTGCTCTCAGAATCGATCGAAACACGCGATATCACGATTTTGGTGTTCGTCGATTTTTCGTTCGCCACAGCTGTGCCAGACGACTTTTAACGCATGGATTTTGTGCATTTGAGTAGAATGAAGGTTTTTTACATATTTACACCGAGCTGTGCTCTCAGAAACGCTCGAAACACGCGATATCACGATTTTGGTGTTCGTCGATTTTTCGTTCGCCACAGCTGTGCCAGACGACTTTTAACGCATGAATATTGTGCATTTGAGCAGAATGAAGGTTTTTGACACATTTACACCGAGCTGTGCTCTCAGAACCGTTCGAAGCACGCAATATCACGATTTTGGTGCTGTTCAAAGTTTCGTTCGCCGCAGCTGTGCCAGACAACTTTTAACAGATGGATATTGTGCATTTGACTAGAATGAAGGTTTTTGACACATTTACACCGAGCTGTGTTCTCAGAAACGCTCGAAACACGCGATATCACGATTTTGGTGATCTTCAATGTTTCGTTCGCCACGGCTGTGGCACACAACTTTTAACACATGGATCTTGTGTGTTTGAGCCGAATGAAGGTTTTTTTACACATTTACACCGAGCTGTGCTCTCTGAAACGCTCGAAACACGCGATATCACGATTTTGGTGTTCGTCGATTTTTCGTTCGCCACAGCTGTGCCAGACCACTTTTAACGCATGAATATTGTGCATTTGAGCAGAATGAAGGTTTTTGACACATTTACACCGAGCTGTGCTCTCAGAAATGCTCGAAACACGCGAGATCACGATTTTAGTGTTCTTCAATGTTTCATTCGCCACTGCTGTGCCAGACAACTTTTAACACATGGATTTTGTGCATTTGAGCAGAATGAAGGTTTTTGACACACTTACACCGAGCTGTGCTCTCAGAAATGCACGAAACACGCGAT
The DNA here is from genome assembly GCA_963932165.1 of Pimpla rufipes. NCBI lineage: Eukaryota > Metazoa > Arthropoda > Insecta > Hymenoptera > Ichneumonidae > Pimpla > Pimpla rufipes. The sequence continues at coordinate 343,286 of CAWVQF010000037.1, forward strand.
ATCACGATTTTGGTGTTCGTCGATTTTTCGTTCGCCACAGAAGTGGCAGACGACTTTTAACGCATGGATAATGTGCATTTGAGTAGAATGAAGGTTTTTCAAACATTTACACCGAGCTGTACTCTCAGAAACGCTCGAAACACGCGATATCACGATTTTGGTGATCCTCGATTTTTCGTTCTCCACAGCTGTGCCTGACGACTTTTGACGCATGGATATTGTGCATTTGAGTAGAATGAAGGTTTTTGACACATTTACACCGAACTGTGCTCTCAGAAACGCTCGAAACACGCGATATCACGATTTTGGTGTTCGTCGATTTTCGTTCGCCACAGCAGTGGCAGACAACTTTTAACACATGGATTTTGTGCATTTGAGCAGAATGAAGGTTTTTGACACACTTACACCGAGCTGTGCTCTCAGAAACGCACGAAACACGCGATATCACGATTTTAGTGTTCTTCAATGTTTCATTCGCCACAGCTGTGCGAGACGACTTTTAAAGCATGAATATCGTGCATTTGAGTAGAATGAAGGTTTTTCATACATTTACACCGAGCTGTGCTCTCAGAATCGATCGAAACACGCGATATCACGATTTTGGTGTTCGTCGATTTTTCGTTCGCCACAGCTGTGCCAGACGACTTTTAACGCATGAATATTGTGCATTTGAGCAGAATGAAGGTTTTTGACACATTTACACCGAGCTGTGCTCTCAGAAACGCTCGAAACACGCGAGATCACGATTTTAGTGTTCTTCAATGTTTCATTCGCCACTGCTGTGCCAGACAACTTTTAACACATGGATTTTGTGTATTTGAGTAGAATGAAGGTTTTTGACACATTTACACCGAGCTGTGCTCTCAGAAACGCTCGAAACACGCGATATCACGATTTTGGTGATCCTCGATTTTTCGTTCTCCGCAGCTGTGCCTGACGACTTTTGACGCATGGATATTGTGCATTTGAGTAGAATGAAGGTTTTTGACACATTTACACCGAACTGTGCTCTCAGAAACGCTCGAAACACGCGATATCACGATTTTGGTGTTCGTCGATTTTCGTTCGCCACAGCAGTGGCAGACAACTTTTAACACATGGATTTTGTGCATTTGAGCAGAATGAAGGTTTTTGACACACTTACACCGAGCTGTGCTCTCAGAAACGCACGAAACACGCGATATCACGATTTTAGTGTTCTTCAATGTTTCATTCGCCACAGCTGTGCGAGACGACTTTTAAAGCATGAATATCGTGCATTTGAGTAGAATGAAGGTTTTTCATACATTTACACCGAGCTGTGCTCTCAGAATCGATCGAAACACGCGATATCACGATTTTGGTGTTCGTCGATTTTTCGTTCGCCACAGCTGTGCCAGACGACTTTTAACGCATGAATATTGTGCATTTGAGCAGAATGAAGGTTTTTGACACATTTACACCGAGCTGTGCTCTCAGAAATGCTCGAAACACGCGAGATCACGATTTTAGTGTTCTTCAATGTTTCATTCGCCACTGCTGTGCCAGACAACTTTTAACACATGGATTTTGTGTATTTGAGTAGAATGAAGGTTTTTGACACATTTACACCGAGCTGTGCTCTCAGAAACGCTCGAAACACGCGATATCACGATTTTGATGATCCTCGATTTTTCGTTCTCCACAGCTGTGCGTGACGACTTTTGACGCATGGATATTGTGCATTTGAGTAGAATGAAGGTTTTTGACACATCTACACCGAGCAGTGCACTCAGAACCGTTCGAAACACGCGATATCACGATTTTGGTGCTGTTCAAAGTTTCGTTCGCCACAGCTGTGCCAGACAACTTTTAGCACATGGATCTTGTGTATTTGAGTAGAATGAAGGTTTTTGACACATTTAAACCGAGCTGTGCTCTCAGAAACGCTCGAAACTCGCGATATCACGATTTTGGTGATCTTCAATGTTTCGTTCGCCACGGCTGTGCCAGACAACTTTTAACACATGGATCTTGTGTATTTGAGCCGAATGAAGGTTTTTTACACATTTACACCGAGCTGTGCTCTCTTAAACGCTCGAAACACGCGATATCACGATTTTGGTGTTCTTCAATGTTTCATTCGCCACGGCTGTGGCAGACAACTTTTAACACATGGATCGTGTGTATTTGAGTAGAGTGAATGTTTTTGACACATTTACACCGAACTGTGCTCTCAGAAACGATCGAAACACGCGATATCACGATTTTGGTGTTCTTCAATGTTTCGTTCGCCACGGCTGTGGCAGACAACTTTTAACACATGGATCTTGTGTATTTGAGTAGAGTGAATGTTTTTGACACATTTACACCGAGCTGTGCTCACAGAAATGCTCGAAACACGCGAGATCACGATTTTAGTGTTCTTCAATGTTTCATTCGCCACTGCTGTGCCAGACAACTTTTAACACATGGATTTTGTGCATTTGAGCAGAATGAAGGTTTTTGACGCACTTACACCGAGCTGTGCTCTCAGAAACGCACGAAACACGCGATATCACGATTTTAGTGTTCATCAATGTTTCATTCGCCACAGCTGTGCCAGACGACTTTTAAAGCATGAATATTGTGCATTTGAGTAGAATGAAGGTTTTTCATACATTTACACCGAGCTGTGCTCTCAGAATCGATCGAAACACGCGATATCACGATTTTGGTGTTCGTCGATTTTTCGTTCGCCACAGCTGTGCCAGACGACTTTTAACGCATGGATTTTGTGCATTTGAGTAGAATGAAGGTTTTTTACATATTTACACCGAGCTGTGCTCTCAGAAACGCTCGAAACACGCGATATCACGATTTTGGTGTTCGTCGATTTTTCGTTCGCCACAGCTGTGCCAGACGACTTTTAACGCATGAATATTGTGCATTTGAGCAGAATGAAGGTTTTTGACACATTTACACCGAGCTGTGCTCTCAGAACCGTTCGAAGCACGCAATATCACGATTTTGGTGCTGTTCAAAGTTTCGTTCGCCGCAGCTGTGCCAGACAACTTTTAACACATGGATATTGTGCATTTGACTAGAATGAAGGTTTTTGACACATTTACACCGAGCTGTGTTCTCAGAAACGCTCGAAACACGCGATATCACGATTTTGGTGATCTTCAATGTTTCGTTCGCCACGGCTGTGGCACACAACTTTTAACACATGGATCTTGTGTGTTTGAGCCGAATGAAGGTTTTTTACACATTTACACCGAGCTGTGCTCTCTGAAACGCTCGAAACACGCGATATCACGATTTTGGTGTTCGTCGATTTTTCGTTCGCCACAGCTGTGCCAGACGACTTTTAACGCATGGATCTTGTGTATTTGAGTATAGTGAATGTTTTTGACACATTTACACCGAACTGTGCTCTCAGAAACGCTCGAAACACGCGATATCACGATTTTGGTGTTCTTCAATGTTTCGTTCGCCACGGCTGTGGCAGACAACTTTTAACACATGGATCGTGTGTATTTGAGTAGAGTGAATGTTTTTGACACATTTACACCGAACTGTGCTCTCAGAAACGCTCGAAACACGCGATATCACGATTTTGGTGTTCTTCAATGTTTCGTTCGCCACGGCTGTGGCAGACAACTTTTAACACATGGATCTTGTGTATTTGAGTAGAGTGAATGTTTTTGACACATTTACACCGAACTGTGCTCTCAGAAACTCTCGAAACACGCGATATCACGATTTTGGTGTTCGTCGATTTTTCGTTCGCCACAGCTGTGCCAGACAACTTTTAACACATGGATCTTGTGTATTTGAGTAGAGTGAAGGTTTTTGACACATTTACACCGAACTGTGCTCTCAGAAACGCTCGAAACACGCGATATCACGATTTTGGTGTTCTTCAATGTTTCGTTCGCCACAGCTGTGCCAGACAACTTTTAACACATGGATCTTGTGTATTTGAGTAGAATGAAGGTTTTTGACACATTTACACCGATCTGTGCTCTCAGAAACGCTCGAAATACGCGATATCGCGATTTTGGTGTTCGTCGATTTTTCGTTCGCCACAGCTGTGCCAAACAACTTTTAACGCATGGATATTGTGCATTTGAGTAGAATGAAGGTTTCTGACATATTTATACCGAGCTGTGCTCTCAGAAAAGCTCGAAACACGCGATATCACGATTTTGGTGTTCTTCGATTTTTCGTTCGCCACATTTGTGGCAGACGACTTTTAACGCATGGATAATGTGCATTTGAGTTGAATGAAGGTTTTTCATACATTTACACCGAGCTGTGCTCTCAGAAACGCTCTAAACACGCGATATCACGAATTTGGTACTGTTCAAAGTTTCGTTCGCCACTGCTGTGCCAGACAACTTGTAACACATGGATCTTGTGTATTTGAGTTTCTACTCAAACCTTCATTCTTGAAGGTTTTTGACACATTTGCACCGAGCTGTGCTCTCAGAAACGCTCGAAACACGCGTTATCACGATTTTGGCGATCCTCGATGTTTCGTTCTCCACAGCTGTGCCTGACGACTTTTGAGGCATGGATATTGTGCATTTGAGTAGAATGAAGGTTTTTGACACATCTACACCGAGCAGTGCACTCAGAACCGTTCGAAACACGCGATATCACGATTTTGGTGCTGTTCAAAGTTTCGTTCGCCACAGCTGTGCCAGACAACTTTTAGCACATGGATCTTGTGTATTTGAGTAGAATGAAGGTTTTTGACACATTTACACCGAGCTGTGCTCTCAGAAACGCTCGAAACACGCGATATCACGATTTTGGTGTTCTTCAATGTTTCGTTCGCCACAGCTGTGCCAGACAACTTTTAACACATGGATCTTGTGTATTTGAGTAGAATGAAGGTTTTTGACACATTTACACCGATCTGTGCTCTCAGAAACGCTCGAAACACGCGATATCGCGATTTTGGTGTTCGTCGATTTTTCGTTCGCCACAGCTGTGCCAAACGACTTTTAACGCATGGATATTGTGCATTCGAGTAGAATGAAGGTTTCTGACATATTTATACCGAGCTGTGCTCTCAGAAAAGCTCGAAACACGCGATATCACGATTTTGGTGATCTTCAATGTTTCGTTCGCCACGGCTGTGCCAGACAACTTTTAACACATGGAACTTGTGTATTTGAGCAGAATGAAGGTTTTTGACACATTTACACCGAGCTGTGCTCTCAGAATCGCTCGAAACTCGCCATATCACGATTTTGGTTTTCGTCGATTTTTTGTTCGCCACAGATGTGCCAGACGACTTTTAACACATGGATCTTGTGTGTTTGAGCCGAATGAAGGTTTTTTACACATTTACACCGAGCTGTGCTCTCAGAAACGCTCGAAACACGCGATATCACGATTTTGGTGTTCGTCGATTTTTCGTTGGCCACAGCTGTGGCTGACGACTTTTAACACATGGATCTTGTGTGTTTGAGTAGAATGAAGGTTTTTGACACATCTACACCGAGCTGTGCACTCAGAACCGTTCGAAACACGCAATATCACGATTTTGGTGCTGTTCAACGTTTCGTTCGCCGCAGCTGTGCCAGACAACTTTTAACACATTGATATTGTGCATTTGAGTAGAATGAAGGTTTTTGACACATTTACACCGAGCTGTGCTCTCAGAAACGCTCGAAACACGCGATATCACGATTTTGGTGATCTTCAATGTTTCGTTCGCCACGGCTGTGGCACACAACTTTTAACACATGGATCTTGTGTGTTTGAGCCGAATGAAGGTTTTTTACACATTTACACCGAGCTGTGCTCTCTGAAACTCTCGAAACACGCGATATCACGATTTTGGTGATCATCAATGTTACGTTCGCCACGGCTGTGGCACACAACTTTTAACACATGGATCTTGTGTGTTTGAGCCGAATGAAGGTTTTTGACACATTTACACCGAGCTGTGCTCTCAGAAACGCTCGAAACACGCGATATCACGATTTTGGTGATCTTCAATGTTTCGTTCGCCACGGCTGTGGCAGACAACTTTTAACACATGGATTTTGTGTATTTGAGTAGAATGAAGGTTTTTCATACATTTACACCGAGCTGTGCTCTCAGAAACGATCGAAACATGCGATATCACTATTTTGGTGTTCGTCGATTTTTCGTTCGCCACAGCTGTGCCAGACGACTTTTAACGCATGGATATTGTGCATTTGAGTAGAATGAAGGTTTTTTTACACATTTACACCGAGCTGTGCTCTCAGAAACGCTCGAAACAATCGAGATCACGATTTTGGTGATCCTCGATGTTTCGTTCTCCACAGCTGTGAATGACGACTTTTGATTCATGGATATTGTGCATTTGAGTAGAATGAAGGTTCTTCATACATTTACACCGAGCTGTGCTCTCAGAAAGGCTCGAAACACGCGATATCACGATTTTTCGTTCTCCATAGCTGTGCCTGACGACTTTTGACGCATGGATATTGTGCATTTGAGTAGAATGAAGGTTTTTGACACATTTACACCGAACTGTACTCTCGGAAACGCTCGAAACACGCGTTATCACAATTTTGGTGATCCTCGATGTTTCGTTCTCCACAGCTGTGCCCGACGACTTTTGAGGCTTGGATATTGTGCATTTGAGTAGAATGAAGGTTTTTGACACATCTACACCGAGCAGTGCACTCAGAACCGTTCGAAACACGCGATATCACGATTTTGGTGCTGTTCAAAGTTTCGTTCGCCACAGCTGTGCCAGACAACTTTTAGCACATGGATCTTGTGTATTTGAGTAGAATGAAGGTTTTTGACACATTTACACCGAGCTGTGCTCTCAGAAACGCTCGAAACACGCGATATCACGATTTTGGTGTTCTTCAATGTTTCGTTCGCCACAGCTGTGCCAGACAATTTTTAACACATGGATCTTGTGTATTTGAGTAGAATGAAGGTTTTTGACACATTTACACCGATCTGTGCTCTCAGAAACGCTCGAAACACGCGATATCGCGATTTTGGTGTTCGTCGATTTTTCGTTCGCCACAGCTGTGCCAAACGACTTTTAACGCATGGATATTGTGCATTCGAGTAGAATGAAGGTTTCTGACATATTTATACCGAGCTGTGCTCTCAGAAAAGCTCGAAACACGCGATATCACGATTTTGGTGATCTTCAATGTTTCGTTCGCCACGGCTGTGCCAGACAACTTTTAACACATGGATCTTGTGTATTTGAGCAGAATGAAGGTTTTTGACACATTTACACCGAGCTGTGCTCTCAGAATCGCTCGAAACTCGCCATATCACGATTTTGGTTTTCGTCGATTTTTTGTTCGCCACAGATGTGCCAGACGACTTTTAACACATGGATCTTGTGTGTTTGAGCCGAATGAAGGTTTTTTACACATTTACACCGAGCTGTGCTCTCTGAAACGCTCGAAACACGCGATATCACGATTTTGGTGTTGGTCGATTTTTCGTTCGCCACAGCTGTGCCAGACAACTTTTAACACATGCATTTTGTGTATTTGAGTAGAATGAAGGTTTTTGACACATTTACACCGAGCTGTGCTCTCAGAAATGCTCGAAACACGCGAGATCACGATTTTAGTGTTCTTCAATGTTTCATTCGCCACTGCTGTGCCAGACAACTTTTAACACATGGATTTTGTGCATTTGAGCAGAATGAAGGTTTTTGACGCACTTACACCGAGCTCTGCTCTCAGAAACGCACGAAACACGCGATATCACGATTTTAGTGTTCTTCAATGTTTCATTCGCCACAGCTGTGCCAGACGACTTTTAAATCATGAATATTGTGCATTTGAGTAGAATGAAGGTTTTTCATACATTTACACCGAGCTGTGCTCTCAGAATCGATCGAAACACGCGATATCACGATTTTGGTGTTCGTCGATTTTTCGTTCGCCACAGCTGTGCCAGACGACTTTTAACGCATGGATATTGTGCATTTGAGTAGAATGAAGGTTTTTTACATATTTACACCGAGCTGTGCTCTCAGAAACGCTCGAAACACGCGATATCACGATTTTGGTGTTCGTCGATTTTTCGTTCGCCATAGCTGTGGCTGACGACTTTTAACACATGGATCTTGTGTGTTTGAGTAGAATGAAGGTTTTTGACACATTTACACCGAGCTGTGCACTCAGAACCGTTCGAAACACGCGATATCACGATTTTGGTGCTGTTCAATGTTTCGTTCGCCAGGGCTGTGCCAGACAACTTTTAATACATGGATCTTGTGTATTTGAGTAGAATGAAGGATTTTGACACATCTAAACCGAGCTGTGCACTCAGAACCGTTCGAAACACGCGATATCACGATTTTGGTGCTGTTCAAAGTTTCGTTCGCCACAGCTGTGCCAGACAACTTTTAGCACATGGATCTTGTGTATTTGAGTAGAATGAAGGTTTTTGACACATTTACACCGAGCTGTGCTCTCAGAAACGCTCGAAACACGCGATATCACGATTTTGGTGATCTTCAATGTTTCGTTCGCCACGGCTGTGCCAGACAACTTTTAACACATGGATCTTGTGTATTTGAGTAGAATGAAGGTTTTTGACGCATTTACACCGAGCTGTGCTCTCAGAAACGCTCGAAACACGCGATATCACGATTTTGGTGTTCGTCGATTTTTCGTTCGCCACAGCTGTGCCAGACGACTTTTAACGCATGAATATTGTGCATTTGAGCAGAATGAAGGTTTTTGACACATTTACACCGAGCTGTGCTCTCAGAAATGCTCGAAACACGCGAGATCACGATTTTAGTGTTCTTCAATGTTTCATTCGCCACTGCTGTGCCAGACAACTTTTAACACATGGATTTTGTGCATTTGAGCAGAATGAAGGTTTTTGACACACTTACACCGAGCTGTGCTCTCAGAAATGCACGAAACACGCGATATCACGATTTTGGTGTTCGTCGATTTTTCGTTCGCCACAGAAGTGGCAGACGACTTTTAACAGATGGATCTTGTGTGTTTGAGTAGAATGAAGGTTTTTGACACATTTACACCGAGCTGTGCACTCAGAACCGTTCGAAACACGCGATATCACGATTTTGGTGCTGTTCAATGTTTCGTTCGCCAGGGCTGTGCCAGACAACTTTTAACACATGGATCTTGTGTATTTGAGTAGAATGAAGGATTTTGACACATCTACACCGAGCTGTGCACTCAGAACCGTTCGAAACACGCGATATCACGATTTTGGTGCTGTTCAAAGTTTCGTTCGCCACAGCTGTGCCAGACAACTTTTAGCACATGGATCTTGTGTATTTGAGTAGAATGAAGGTTTTTGACACATTTACACCGAGCTGTGCTCTCAGAAACGCTCGAAACACGCGATATCACGATTTTGGTGTTCGTCGATTTTTGTTCGCCACAGCTGTGCCAGACGAGTTTTAATGCATGAATATTGTGCATTTGAGTAGAATGAAGGATTTTCGTACATTTACACCGAGCTGTGCTCTCAGAAACGCTCGAAACACGCGATATCACGATTTTGGTGTTCGTCGATTTTTCGTTCGCCACAGCTGTGCCAGACGACTTTTAACGCATGGATAATGTGCATTTGAGTAGAATGAAGGTTTTTCAAACATTTACACCGAGCTGTGCTCTCAGAAACGCTCGAAACACGCGATATCACGATTTTGGTGATCCTCGATTTTTCGTTCTCCGCAGCTGTGCCTGACGACTTTTGACGCATGGATATTGTGCATTTGAGTAGAATGAAGGTTTTTGACACATTTACACCGAACTGTGCTCTCAGAAACGCTCGAAACACGCGATATCACGATTTTGGTGTTCGTCGATTTTCGTTCGCCACAGCAGTGGCAGACAACTTTTAACACATGGATTTTGTGCATTTGAGCAGAATGAAGGTTTTTGACACACTTACACCGAGCTGTGCTCTCAGAAACGCACGAAACACGCGATATCACGATTTTAGTGTTCTTCAATGTTTCATTCGCCACAGCTGTGCGAGACGACTTTTAAAGCATGAATATCGTGCATTTGAGTAGAATGAAGGTTTTTCATACATTTACACCGAGCTGTGCTCTCAGAATCGATCGAAACACGCGATATCACGATTTTGGTGTTCGTCGATTTTTCGTTCGCCACAGCTGTGCCAGACGACTTTTAACGCATGAATATTGTGCATTTGAGCAGAATGAAGGTTTTTGACACATTTACACCGAGCTGTGCTCTCAGAAATGCTCGAAACACGCGAGATCACGATTTTAGTGTTCTTCAATGTTTCATTCGCCACTGCTGTGCCAGACAACTTTTAACACATGGATTTTGTGTATTTGAGTAGAATGAAGGTTTTTGACACATTTACACCGAGCTGTGCTCTCAGAAACGCTCGAAACACGCGATATCACGATTTTGATGATCCTCGATTTTTCGTTCTCCACAGCTGTGCGTGACGACTTTTGACGCATGGATATTGTGCATTTGAGTAGAATGAAGGTTTTTGACACATCTACACCGAGCAGTGCACTCAGAACCGTTCGAAACACGCGATATCACGATTTTGGTGCTGTTCAAAGTTTCGTTCGCCACAGCTGTGCCAGACAACTTTTAGCACATGGATCTTGTGTATTTGAGTAGAATGAAGGTTTTTGACACATTTAAACCGAGCTGTGCTCTCAGAAACGCTCGAAACTCGCGATATCACGATTTTGGTGATCTTCAATGTTTCGTTCGCCACGGCTGTGCCAGACAACTTTTAACACATGGATCTTGTGTATTTGAGCCGAATGAAGGTTTTTTACACATTTACACCGAGCTGTGCTCTCTTAAAGGCTCGAAACACGCGATATCACGATTTTGGTGTTCTTCAATGTTTCATTCGCCACGGCTGTGGCAGACAACTTTTAACACATGGATCGTGTGTATTTGAGTAGAGTGAATGTTTTTGACACATTTACACCGAACTGTGCTCTCAGAAACGCTCGAAACACGCGATATCACGATTTTGGTGTTCTTCAATGTTTCGTTCGCCACGGCTGTGGCAGACAACTTTTAACACATGGATCTTGTGTATTTGAGTAGAGTGAATGTTTTTGACACATTTACACCGAGCTGTGCTCACAGAAATGCTCGAAACACGCGAGATCACGATTTTAGTGTTCTTCAATGTTTCATTCGCCACTGCTGTGCCAGACAACTTTTAACACATGGATTTTGTGCATTTGAGCAGAATGAAGGTTTTTGACGCACTTACACCGAGCTGTGCTCTCAGAAACGCACGAAACACGCGATATCACGATTTTAGTGTTCTTCAATGTTTCATTCGCCACAGCTGTGCCAGACGACTTTTAAAGCATGAATATTGTGCATTTGAGTAGAATGAAGGTTTTTCATACATTTACACCGAGCTGTGCTCTCAGAATCGATCGAAACACGCGATATCACGATTTTGGTGTTCGTCGATTTTTCGTTCGCCACAGCTGTGCCAGACGACTTTTAACGCATGGATTTTGTGCATTTGAGTAGAATGAAGGTTTTTTACATATTTACACCGAGCTGTGCTCTCAGAAACGCTCGAAACACGCGATATCACGATTTTGGTGTTCGTCGATTTTTCGTTCGCCACAGCTGTGCCAGACGACTTTTAACGCATGAATATTGTGCATTTGAGCAGAATGAAGGTTTTTGACACATTTACACCGAGCTGTGCTCTCAGAACCGTTCGAAGCACGCAATATCACGATTTTGGTGCTGTTCAAAGTTTCGTTCGCCGCAGCTGTGCCAGACAACTTTTAACACATGGATATTGTGCATTTGACTAGAATGAAGGTTTTTGACACATTTACACCGAGCTGTGTTCTCAGAAACGCTCGAAACACGCGATATCACGATTTTGGTGATCTTCAATGTTTCGTTCGCCACGGCTGTGGCACACAACTTTTAACACATGGATCTTGTGTGTTTGAGCCGAATGAAGGTTTTTTACACATTTACACCGAGCTGTGCTCTCTGAAACGCTCGAAACACGCGATATCACGATTTTGGTGTTCGTCGATTTTTCGTTCGCCACAGCTGTGCCAGACGACTTTTAACGCATGAATATTGTGCATTTGAGCAGAATGAAGGTTTTTGACACATTTACACCGAGCTGTGCTCTCAGAAATGCTCGAAACACGCGAGATCACGATTTTAGTGTTCTTCAATGTTTCATTCGCCACTGCTGTGCCAGACAACTTTTAACACATGGATTTTGTGCATTTGAGCAGAATGAAGGTTTTTGACACACTTACACCGAGCTGTGCTCTCAGAAATGCACGAAACACGCGATATCACGATTTTGGTGTTCGTCGATTTTTCGTTCGCCACAGAAGTGGCAGACGACTTTTAACGCATGGATAATGTGCATTTGAGTAGAATGAAGGTTTTTCAAACATTTACACCGAGCTGTACTCTCAGAAACGCTCGAAACACGCGATATCACGATTTTGGTGATCCTCGATTTTTCGTTCTCCACAGCTGTGCCTGACGACTTTTGACGCATGGATATTGTGCATTTGAGTAGAATGAAGGTTTTTGACACATTTACACCGAACTGTGCTCTCAGAAACGCTCGAAACACGCGATATCACGATTTTGGTGTTCGTCGATTTTCGTTCGCCACAGCAGTGGCAGACAACTTTTAACACATGGATTTTGTGCATTTGAGCAGAATGAAGGTTTTTGACACACTTACACCGAGCTGTGCTCTCAGAAACGCACGAAACACGCGATATCACGATTTTAGTGTTCTTCAATGTTTCATTCGCCACAGCTGTGCGAGACGACTTTTAAAGCATGAATATCGTGCATTTGAGTAGAATGAAGGTTTTTCATACATTTACACCGAGCTGTGCTCTCAGAATCGATCGAAACACGCGATATCACGATTTTGGTGTTCGTCGATTTTTCGTTCGCCACAGCTGTGCCAGACGACTTTTAACGCATGAATATTGTGCATTTGAGCAGAATGAAGGTTTTTGACACATTTACACCGAGCTGTGCTCTCAGAAACGCTCGAAACACGCGAGATCACGATTTTAGTGTTCTTCAATGTTTCATTCGCCACTGCTGTGCCAGACAACTTTTAACACATGGATTTTGTGTATTTGAGTAGAATGAAGGTTTTTGACACATTTACACCGAGCTGTGCTCTCAGAAACGCTCGAAACACGCGATATCACGATTTTGGTGATCCTCGATTTTTCGTTCTCCGCAGCTGTGCCTGACGACTTTTGACGCATGGATATTGTGCATTTGAGTAGAATGAAGGTTTTTGACACATTTACACCGAACTGTGCTCTCAGAAACGCTCGAAACACGCGATATCACGATTTTGGTGTTCGTCGATTTTCGTTCGCCACAGCAGTGGCAGACAACTTTTAACACATGGATTTTGTGCATTTGAGCAGAATGAAGGTTTTTGACACACTTACACCGAGCTGTGCTCTCAGAAACGCACGAAACACGCGATATCACGATTTTAGTGTTCTTCAATGTTTCATTCGCCACAGCTGTGCGAGACGACTTTTAAAGCATGAATATCGTGCATTTGAGTAGAATGAAGGTTTTTCATACATTTACACCGAGCTGTGCTCTCAGAATCGATCGAAACACGCGATATCACGATTTTGGTGTTCGTCGATTTTTCGTTCGCCACAGCTGTGCCAGACGACTTTTAACGCATGAATATTGTGCATTTGAGCAGAATGAAGGTTTTTGACACATTTACACCGAGCTGTGCTCTCAGAAATGCTCGAAACACGCGAGATCACGATTTTAGTGTTCTTCAATGTTTCATTCGCCACTGCTGTGCCAGACAACTTTTAACACATGGATTTTGTGTATTTGAGTAGAATGAAGGTTTTTGACACATTTACACCGAGCTGTGCTCTCAGAAACGCTCGAAACACGCGATATCACGATTTTGATGATCCTCGATTTTTCGTTCTCCACAGCTGTGCGTGACGACTTTTGACGCATGGATATTGTGCATTTGAGTAGAATGAAGGTTTTTGACACATCTACACCGAGCAGTGCACTCAGAACCGTTCGAAACACGCGATATCACGATTTTGGTGCTGTTCAAAGTTTCGTTCGCCACAGCTGTGCCAGACAACTTTTAGCACATGGATCTTGTGTATTTGAGTAGAATGAAGGTTTTTGACACATTTAAACCGAGCTGTGCTCTCAGAAACGCTCGAAACTCGCGATATCACGATTTTGGTGATCTTCAATGTTTCGTTCGCCACGGCTGTGCCAGACAACTTTTAACACATGGATCTTGTGTATTTGAGCCGAATGAAGGTTTTTTACACATTTACACCGAGCTGTGCTCTCTTAAACGCTCGAAACACGCGATATCACGATTTTGGTGTTCTTCAATGTTTCATTCGCCACGGCTGTGGCAGACAACTTTTAACACATGGATCGTGTGTATTTGAGTAGAGTGAATGTTTTTGACACATTTACACCGAACTGTGCTCTCAGAAACGCTCGAAACACGCGATATCACGATTTTGGTGTTCTACAATGTTTCGTTCGCCACGGCTGTGCCAGACAACTTTTAACACATGGATCTTGTGTATTTGAGTAGAATGAAGGATTTTGACACATCTACACCGAGCTGTGCACTCAGAACCGTTCGAAACACGCGATATCACGATTTTGGTGCTGTTCAAAGTTTCGTTCGCCACAGCTGTGCCAGACAACTTTTAGCACATGGATCTTGTGTATTTGAGTAGAATGAAGGTTTTTGACACATTTACACCGAGCTGTGCTCTCAGAAACGCTCGAAACACGCGATATCACGATTTTGGTGTTCGTCGATTTTTGTTCGCCACAGCTGTGCCAGACGAGTTTTAATGCATGAATATTGTGCATTTGAGTAGAATGAAGGATTTTCGTACATTTACACCGAGCTGTGCTCTCAGAAACGCTCGAAACACGCGATATCACGATTTTGGTGTTCGTCGATTTTTCGTTCGCCACAGCTGTGCCAGACGACTTTTAACGCATGGATAATGTGCATTTGAGTAGAATGAAGGTTTTTCAAACATTTACACCGAGCTGTGCTCTCAGAAACGCTCGAAACACGCGATATCACGATTTTGGTGATCCTCGATTTTTCGTTCTCCGCAGCTGTGCCTGACGACTTTTGACGCATGGATATTGTGCATTTGAGTAGAATGAAGGTTTTTGACACATTTACACCGAACTGTGCTCTCAGAAACGCTCGAAACACGCGATATCACGATTTTGGTGTTCGTCGATTTTCGTTCGCCACAGCAGTGGCAGACAACTTTTAACACATGGATTTTGTGCATTTGAGCAGAATGAAGGTTTTTGACACACTTACACCGAGCTGTGCTCTCAGAAACGCACGAAACACGCGATATCACGATTTTAGTGTTCTTCAATGTTTCATTCGCCACAGCTGTGCGAGACGACTTTTAAAGCATGAATATCGTGCATTTGAGTAGAATGAAGGTTTTTCATACATTTACACCGAGCTGTGCTCTCAGAATCGATCGAAACACGCGATATCACGATTTTGGTGTTCGTCGATTTTTCGTTCGCCACAGCTGTGCCAGACGACTTTTAACGCATGAATATTGTGCATTTGAGCAGAATGAAGGTTTTTGACACATTTACACCGAGCTGTGCTCTCAGAAATGCTCGAAACACGCGAGATCACGATTTTAGTGTTCTTCAATGTTTCATTCGCCACTGCTGTGCCAGACAACTTTTAACACATGGATTTTGTGTATTTGAGTAGAATGAAGGTTTTTGACACATTTACACCGAGCTGTGCTCTCAGAAACGCTCGAAACACGCGATATCACGATTTTGATGATCCTCGATTTTTCGTTCTCCACAGCTGTGCGTGACGACTTTTGACGCATGGATATTGTGCATTTGAGTAGAATGAAGGTTTTTGACACATCTACACCGAGCAGTGCACTCAGAACCGTTCGAAACACGCGATATCACGATTTTGGTGCTGTTCAAAGTTTCGTTCGCCACAGCTGTGCCAGACAACTTTTAGCACATGGATCTTGTGTATTTGAGTAGAATGAAGGTTTTTGACACATTTAAACCGAGCTGTGCTCTCAGAAACGCTCGAAACTCGCGATATCACGATTTTGGTGATCTTCAATGTTTCGTTCGCCACGGCTGTGCCAGACAACTTTTAACACATGGATCTTGTGTATTTGAGCCGAATGAAGGTTTTTTACACATTTACACCGAGCTGTGCTCTCTTAAAGGCTCGAAACACGCGATATCACGATTTTGGTGTTCTTCAATGTTTCATTCGCCACGGCTGTGGCAGACAACTTTTAACACATGGATCGTGTGTATTTGAGTAGAGTGAATGTTTTTGACACATTTACACCGAACTGTGCTCTCAGAAACGCTCGAAACACGCGATATCACGATTTTGGTGTTCTTCAATGTTTCGTTCGCCACGGCTGTGGCAGACAACTTTTAACACATGGATCTTGTGTATTTGAGTAGAGTGAATGTTTTTGACACATTTACACCGAGCTGTGCTCACAGAAATGCTCGAAACACGCGAGATCACGATTTTAGTGTTCTTCAATGTTTCATTCGCCACTGCTGTGCCAGACAACTTTTAACACATGGATTTTGTGCATTTGAGCAGAATGAAGGTTTTTGACGCACTTACACCGAGCTGTGCTCTCAGAAACGCACGAAACACGCGATATCACGATTTTAGTGTTCTTCAATGTTTCATTCGCCACAGCTGTGCCAGACGACTTTTAAAGCATGAATATTGTGCATTTGAGTAGAATGAAGGTTTTTCATACATTTACACCGAGCTGTGCTCTCAGAATCGATCGAAACACGCGATATCACGATTTTGGTGTTCGTCGATTTTTCGTTCGCCACAGCTGTGCCAGACGACTTTTAACGCATGGATTTTGTGCATTTGAGTAGAATGAAGGTTTTTTACATATTTACACCGAGCTGTGCTCTCAGAAACGCTCGAAACACGCGATATCACGATTTTGGTGTTCGTCGATTTTTCGTTCGCCACAGCTGTGCCAGACGACTTTTAACGCATGAATATTGTGCATTTGAGCAGAATGAAGGTTTTTGACACATTTACACCGAGCTGTGCTCTCAGAACCGTTCGAAGCACGCAATATCACGATTTTGGTGCTGTTCAAAGTTTCGTTCGCCGCAGCTGTGCCAGACAACTTTTAACACATGGATATTGTGCATTTGACTAGAATGAAGGTTTTTGACACATTTACACCGAGCTGTGTTCTCAGAAACGCTCGAAACACGCGATATCACGATTTTGGTGATCTTCAATGTTTCGTTCGCCACGGCTGTGGCACACAACTTTTAACACATGGATCTTGTGTGTTTGAGCCGAATGAAGGTTTTTTACACATTTACACCGAGCTGTGCTCTCTGAAACGCTCGAAACACGCGATATCACGATTTTGGTGTTCGTCGATTTTTCGTTCGCCACAGCTGTGCCAGACGACTTTTAACGCATGAATATTGTGCATTTGAGCAGAATGAAGGTTTTTGACACATTTACACCGAGCTGTGCTCTCAGAAATGCTCGAAACACGCGAGATCACGATTTTAGTGTTCTTCAATGTTTCATTCGCCACTGCTGTGCCAGACAACTTTTAACACATGGATTTTGTGCATTTGAGCAGAATGAAGGTTTTTGACACACTTACACCGAGCTGTGCTCTCAGAAATGCACGAAACACGCGATATCACGATTTTGGTGTTCGTCGATTTTTCGTTCGCCACAGAAGTGGCAGACGACTTTTAACGCATGGATAATGTGCATTTGAGTAGAATGAAGGTTTTTCAAACATTTACACCGAGCTGTACTCTCAGAAACGCTCGAAACACGCGATATCACGATTTTGGTGATCCTCGATTTTTCGTTCTCCACAGCTGTGCCTGACGACTTTTGACGCATGGATATTGTGCATTTGAGTAGAATGAAGGTTTTTGACACATTTACACCGAACTGTGCTCTCAGAAACGCTCGAAACACGCGATATCACGATTTTGGTGTTCGTCGATTTTCGTTCGCCACAGCAGTGGCAGACAACTTTTAACACATGGATTTTGTGCATTTGAGCAGAATGAAGGTTTTTGACACACTTACACCGAGCTGTGCTCTCAGAAACGCACGAAACACGCGATATCACGATTTTAGTGTTCTTCAATGTTTCATTCGCCACAGCTGTGCGAGACGACTTTTAAAGCATGAATATCGTGCATTTGAGTAGAATGAAGGTTTTTCATACATTTACACCGAGCTGTGCTCTCAGAATCGATCGAAACACGCGATATCACGATTTTGGTGTTCGTCGATTTTTCGTTCGCCACAGCTGTGCCAGACGACTTTTAACGCATGAATATTGTGCATTTGAGCAGAATGAAGGTTTTTGACACATTTACACCGAGCTGTGCTCTCAGAAACGCTCGAAACACGCGAGATCACGATTTTAGTGTTCTTCAATGTTTCATTCGCCACTGCTGTGCCAGACAACTTTTAACACATGGATTTTGTGTATTTGAGTAGAATGAAGGTTTTTGACACATTTACACCGAGCTGTGCTCTCAGAAACGCTCGAAACACGCGATATCACGATTTTGGTGATCCTCGATTTTTCGTTCTCCGCAGCTGTGCCTGACGACTTTTGACGCATGGATATTGTGCATTTGAGTAGAATGAAGGTTTTTGACACATTTACACCGAACTGTGCTCTCAGAAACGCTCGAAACACGCGATATCACGATTTTGGTGTTCGTCGATTTTCGTTCGCCACAGCAGTGGCAGACAACTTTTAACACATGGATTTTGTGCATTTGAGCAGAATGAAGGTTTTTGACACACTTACACCGAGCTGTGCTCTCAGAAACGCACGAAACACGCGATATCACGATTTTAGTGTTCTTCAATGTTTCATTCGCCACAGCTGTGCGAGACGACTTTTAAAGCATGAATATCGTGCATTTGAGTAGAATGAAGGTTTTTCATACATTTACACCGAGCTGTGCTCTCAGAATCGATCGAAACACGCGATATCACGATTTTGGTGTTCGTCGATTTTTCGTTCGCCACAGCTGTGCCAGACGACTTTTAACGCATGAATATTGTGCATTTGAGCAGAATGAAGGTTTTTGACACATTTACACCGAGCTGTGCTCTCAGAACCGTTCGAAGCACGCAATATCACGATTTTGGTGCTGTTCAAAGTTTCGTTCGCCGCAGCTGTGCCAGACAACTTTTAACACATGGATATTGTGCATTTGACTAGAATGAAGGTTTTTGACACATTTACACCGAGCTGTGTTCTCAGAAACGCTCGAAACACGCGATATCACGATTTTGGTGATCTTCAATGTTTCGTTCGCCACGGCTGTGGCACACAACTTTTAACACATGGATCTTGTGTGTTTGAGCCGAATGAAGGTTTTTTACACATTTACACCGAGCTGTGCTCTCTGAAACGCTCGAAACACGCGATATCACGATTTTGGTGTTCGTCGATTTTTCGTTCGCCACAGCTGTGCCAGACGACTTTTAACGCATGGATCTTGTGTATTTGAGTATAGTGAATGTTTTTGACACATTTACACCGAACTGTGCTCTCAGAAACGCTCGAAACACGCGATATCACGATTTTGGTGTTCTTCAATGTTTCGTTCGCCACGGCTGTGGCAGACAACTTTTAACACATGGATCGTGTGTATTTGAGTAGAGTGAATGTTTTTGACACATTTACACCGAACTGTGCTCTCAGAAACGCTCGAAACACGCGATATCACGATTTTGGTGTTCTTCAATGTTTCGTTCGCCACGGCTGTGGCAGACAACTTTTAACACATGGATCTTGTGTATTTGAGTAGAGTGAATGTTTTTGACACATTTACACCGAACTGTGCTCTCAGAAACTCTCGAAACACGCGATATCACGATTTTGGTGTTCGTCGATTTTTCGTTCGCCACAGCTGTGCCAGACAACTTTTAACACATGGATCTTGTGTATTTGAGTAGAGTGAAGGTTTTTGACACATTTACACCGAACTGTGCTCTCAGAAACGCTCGAAACACGCGATATCACGATTTTGGTGTTCTTCAATGTTTCGTTCGCCACAGCTGTGCCAGACAACTTTTAACACATGGATCTTGTGTATTTGAGTAGAATGAAGGTTTTTGACACATTTACACCGATCTGTGCTCTCAGAAACGCTCGAAATACGCGATATCGCGATTTTGGTGTTCGTCGATTTTTCGTTCGCCACAGCTGTGCCAAACAACTTTTAACGCATGGATATTGTGCATTTGAGTAGAATGAAGGTTTCTGACATATTTATACCGAGCTGTGCTCTCAGAAAAGCTCGAAACACGCGATATCACGATTTTGGTGTTCTTCGATTTTTCGTTCGCCACATTTGTGGCAGACGACTTTTAACGCATGGATAATGTGCATTTGAGTTGAATGAAGGTTTTTCATACATTTACACCGAGCTGTGCTCTCAGAAACGCTCTAAACACGCGATATCACGAATTTGGTACTGTTCAAAGTTTCGTTCGCCACTGCTGTGCCAGACAACTTGTAACACATGGATCTTGTGTATTTGAGTTTCTACTCAAACCTTCATTCTTGAAGGTTTTTGACACATTTGCACCGAGCTGTGCTCTCAGAAACGCTCGAAACACGCGTTATCACGATTTTGGCGATCCTCGATGTTTCGTTCTCCACAGCTGTGCCTGACGACTTTTGAGGCATGGATATTGTGCATTTGAGTAGAATGAAGGTTTTTGACACATCTACACCGAGCAGTGCACTCAGAACCGTTCGAAACACGCGATATCACGATTTTGGTGCTGTTCAAAGTTTCGTTCGCCACAGCTGTGCCAGACAACTTTTAGCACATGGATCTTGTGTATTTGAGTAGAATGAAGGTTTTTGACACATTTACACCGAGCTGTGCTCTCAGAAACGCTCGAAACACGCGATATCACGATTTTGGTGTTCTTCAATGTTTCGTTCGCCACAGCTGTGCCAGACAACTTTTAACACATGGATCTTGTGTATTTGAGTAGAATGAAGGTTTTTGACACATTTACACCGATCTGTGCTCTCAGAAACGCTCGAAACACGCGATATCGCGATTTTGGTGTTCGTCGATTTTTCGTTCGCCACAGCTGTGCCAAACGACTTTTAACGCATGGATATTGTGCATTCGAGTAGAATGAAGGTTTCTGACATATTTATACCGAGCTGTGCTCTCAGAAAAGCTCGAAACACGCGATATCACGATTTTGGTGATCTTCAATGTTTCGTTCGCCACGGCTGTGCCAGACAACTTTTAACACATGGAACTTGTGTATTTGAGCAGAATGAAGGTTTTTGACACATTTACACCGAGCTGTGCTCTCAGAATCGCTCGAAACTCGCCATATCACGATTTTGGTTTTCGTCGATTTTTTGTTCGCCACAGATGTGCCAGACGACTTTTAACACATGAATCTTGTGTGTTTGAGCCGAATGAAGGTTTTTTACACATTTACACCGAGCTGTGCTCTCTGAAACGCTCGAAACACGCGATATCACGATTTTGGTGTTCGTCGATTTTTCGTTCGCCACAGCTGTGCCAGACAACTTTTAACACATGCATTTTGTGTATTTGAGTAGAATGAAGGTTTTTGACACATTTACACCGAGCTGTGCTCTCAGAAATGCTCGAAACACGCGAGATCACGATTTTAGTGTTCTTCAATGTTTCATTCGCCACTGCTGTGCCAGACAACTTTTAACACATGGATTTTGTGCATTTGAGCAGAATGAAGATTTTTGACGCACTTACACCGAGCTCTGCTCTCAGAAACGCACGAAACACGCGATATCACGATTTTAGTGTTCTTCAATGTTTCATTCGCCACAGCTGTGCCAGACGACTTTTAAATCATGAATATTGTGCATTTGAGTAGAATGAAGGTTTTTCATACATTTACACCGAGCTGTGCTCTCAGAATCGATCGAAACACGCGATATCACGATTTTGGTGTTCGTCGATTTTTCGTTCGCCACAGCTGTGCCAGACGACTTTTAACGCATGGATATTGTGCATTTGAGTAGAATGAAGGTTTTTTACATATTTACACCGAGCTGTGCTCTCAGAAACGCTAGAAACACGCGATATCACGATTTTGGTGTTCGTCGATTTTTCGTTCGCCACAGCTGTGGCTGACGACTTTTAACACATGGATCTTGTGTGTTTGAGTAGAATGAAGGTTTTTGACACATCTACACCGAGCTGTGCACTCAGAACCGTTCGAAACACGCAATATCACGATTTTGGTGCTGTTCAAAGTTTCGTTCGCCGCAGCTGTGCCAGACAACTTTTAACACATGGATATTGTGCATTTGAGTAGAATGAAGGTTTTTGACACATTTACACCGAGCTGTGCTCTCAGAAACGCTCGAAACACGCGATATCACGATTTTGGTGATCATCAATGTTACGTTCGCCACGGCTGTGGCACACAACTTTTAACACATGGATCTTGTGTGTTTGAGCCGAATGAAGGTTTTTTTACACATTTACACCGAGCTGTGCTCTCTGAAACGCTCGAAACACGCGATATCACGATTTTGGTGTTCGTCGATTTTTCGTTCGCCACAGCTGTGCCAGACGACTTTTAACGCATGAATATTGTGCATTTGAGCAGAATGAAGGTTTTTGACACATTTACACCGAGCTGTGCTCTCAGAAATGCACGAAACACGCGAGATCACGACTTTAGTGTTCTTCAATGTTTCATTCGCCACTGCTGTGCCAGACAACTTTTAACACATGGATTTTGTGCATTTGAGCAGAATGAAGGTTTTTGACACACTTACACCGAGCTGTGCTCTCAGAAATGCACGAAACACGCGATATCACGATTTTGGTGTTCGTCGATTTTTCGTTCGCCACAGAAGTGGCAGACGACTTTTAACGCATGGATATTGTGCATTTGAGTAGAATGAAGGTTTTTTACACATTTACACCGAGCTGTGCTCTCAGAAACGCTCGAAACACGCGATATCACGATTTTGGTGTTCGTCGATTTTTCGTTCGCCATAGCTGTGGCTGACGACTTTTAACACATGGATCTTGTGTGTTTGAGTAGAATGAAGGTTTTTGACACATTTACACCGAGCTGTGCACTCAGAACCGTTCGAAACACGCGATATCACGATTTTGGTGCTGTTCAATGTTTCGTTCGCCAGGGCTGTGCCAGACAACTTTTAATACATGGATCTTGTGTATTTGAGTAGAATGAAGGATTTTGACACATCTACACCGAGCTGTGCACTCAGAACCGTTCGAAACACGCGATATCACGATTTTGGTGCTGTTCAAAGTTTCGTTTGCCACAGCTGTTCCAGACAACTTTTAGCACATGGATCTTGTGTATTTGAGTAGAATGAAGGTTTTTGACACATTTACACCGAGCTGTGCTCTCAGAAACGCTCGAAACACGCGATATCACGATTTTGGTGATCTTCAATGTTTCGTTCGCCACGGCTGTGCCAGACAACTTTTAACACATGGATCTTGTGTATTTGAGTAGAATGAAGGTTTTTGACGCATTTACACCGAGCTGTGCTCTCAGAAACGCTCGAAACACGCGATATCACGATTTTGGTGTTCGTCGATTTTTCGTTCGCCACAGCTGTGCCAGACGAGTTTTAACGCATGAATAATGTGCATTTGAGTAGAATGAAGGGTTTTCGTACATTTACACCGAGCTGTGCTCTCAGAAACGCTCGAAACACGCGATATCACGATTTTGGTGATCTTCAATGTTTCGTTCGCCACGGCTGTGGCAGACAACTTTTAACACATGGATCTTGTGTGTTTGAGCAGAATGAAGGTTTTTGACACATTCACACCGATCTGTGCTCTCGGAAACGCTCGAAACATGCGATATCACGATTTTGGTGTTCTTCGATTTTTCGATCGCCACATTTGTGGCAGACGACTTTTAACGCGTGGATAATGTGCATTTGAGTTGAATGAAGGTTTTTCATACATTTACACCGAGCTGTGCTCTCAGAAACGCTCTAAACACGCGATATCACGATTTTGGTACTGTTCAAAGTTTCGTTCGCCACTGCTGTGCCAGACAACTTGTAACACATGGATCTTGTGTATTTGAGTTTCTACTCAAACCTTCATTCTTGAAGGTTTTTGACACATTTACACCGAGCTGTGCTCTCAGAAACGCTCGAAACCCGCGTTATCACGATTTTGGTACTGTTCAAAGTTTCGTTCGCCACTGCTGTGCCAGACAACTTGTAACACATGGATCTTGTGTATTTGAGTTTCTACTCAAACCTTCATTCTTGAAGGTTTTTGACACATTTACACCGAGCTGTGCTCTCAGAAACGCTCGAAACAAGCGTTATCACGATTTTGGTGATCCTCGATGTTTCGTTCTCCACAGCTGTGCCTGACGACTTTTGAGGCATGGATATTGTGCATTTGAGTAGAATGAAGGTTTTTGACACATTTACACCGAGCTGTGCTCTCAGAAACGCTCGAAACACGCGATATCACGATTTTGGTGTTCTTCGATTTTTCGTTCGCCACATTTGTGGCAGACGACTTTTAACGCATGGATATTGTGGATTTGAGTAGAATTAAGGTTTTTGACACATTTACACCGAGCTGTGCTCTCAGAAACGCTCGAAACACGCGACATCACTATTTTGGTGATCTTCAATGTTTCGTTCGCCACGGCTGTGGCAGAAAACTTTTAACACATGGATATTGTGCATTTGAGTAGAATGAAGGTTTCTGACACATTTATACCGAGCTGTGCTCTCAGAAACGCTCGAAACACGCGATATCACGATTTTGGTGTTCTTCGATTTTTCGTTCGCCACATTTGTGGCAGACGACTTTTACCGCATGGATAATGTGCACTTGAGTTGAATGAAGGTTTTTCATACATTTACACCGAGCTGTGCTCTCAGAAACGCTCTAAACACGCGATATCACGATTTTGGTACTGTTCAAATTTTCGTTCGCCACTGCTGTGCCAGACAACTTGTAACACATGGATCTTGTGTATTTGAGTTTCTACTCAAACCTTTATTCTTGAAGGTTTTTGACACATTTACACCGAGCTGTGCTCTCAGAAACGCTCGAAACACGCGTTATCACGATTTTGGTGATCCTCGATGTTTCGTTCTCCACAGCTGTGCCAGACGACTTTTAACGCATGGATATCGTGCATTTGAGTAGAATGAAGGTTTTTTACACATTTACACCGAGCTGTGCTCTCAGAAACGCTCGAAACACGCGATATCACGATTTTGGTGTTCTTCAATGTTTCGTTCGCCACGGCTGTGGCAGACAACGTTTAACACATGGATCTTGTGTATTTGAGTAGAATGAAGATTTTTGACACATTTACACCGAGCTGTGCTCTCAGAAACGCTCGAAACACGCGATATCACGATTTTGGTGTTCGTCGATTTTTCGTTAGACACAGCTGTGCCAGACGACTTTTAACGCATGAATATTGTGTATTTGAGCAGAATGAAGGTTTTTTACACATTTACACCGAGCTGTGCTCTCAGAAACGCTCGAAACACGCGATATCACGATTTTGGTGATCTTCAATGTTTCGTTCGCCACGGCTGTGGCAGACAACTTTTAACACATGGATCTTGTGTGTTTGAGCAGAATGAAGGTTTTTGACACATTCACACCGATCTGTGCTCTCGGAAACGCTCGAAACATGCGATATCACGATTTTGGTGTTCTTCGATTTTTCGATCGCCACATTTGTGGCAGACGACTTTTACCGCATGGATAATGTGCACTTGAGTTGAATGAAGGTTTTTCATACATTTACACCGAGCTGTGCTCTCAGAAACGCTCTAAACACGCGATATCACGATTTTGGTACTGTTCAAATTTTCGTTCGCCACTGCTGTGCCAGACAACTTGTAACACATGGATCTTGTGTATTTGAGTTTCTACTCAAACCTTCATTCTTGAAGGTTTTTGACACATTTACACCGAGCTGTGCTCTCAGAAACGCTCGAAACACGCGTTATCACGATTTTGGTGATCCTCGATGTTTCGTTCTCCACAGCTGTGCCAGACGACTTTTAACGCATGGATATCGTGCATTTGAGTAGAATGAAGGTTTTTTACACATTTACACCGAGCTGTGCTCTCAGAAACGCTCGAAACACGCGATATCACGATTTTGGTGTTCTTCAATGTTTCGTTCGCCACGGCTGTGGCAGACAACGTTTAACACATGGATCTTGTGTATTTGAGTAGAATGAAGATTTTTGACACATTTACACCGAGCTGTGCTCTCAGAAACGCTCGAAACACGCGATATCACGATTTTGGTGTTCGTCGATTTTTCGTTAGACACAGCTGTGCCAGACGACTTTTAACGCATGAATATTGTGTATTTGAGCAGAATGAAGGTTTTTTACACATTTACACCGAGCTGTGCTCTCAGAAACGCTCGAAACACGCGATATCACGATTTTGGTGTTCTTCGATTTTTCGTTCGCCACATTTGGATAATGTGCATTTGAGTAGAATGAAGGTTTTTCATACATTCACACCGAGCTGTGCTCTCAGAAACGCTCGAAACACGAGATATCTCGATTTTGGTACTGTTCAAAGTTTCGTTCGCCACTGCTGTGCCAGACAACTTGTAACACATGGATCTTGTGTATTTGAGTAGAATGAAGGTTTTTGACACATTTACACCGAGCTGTGCTCTCAGAAACGCTCGATACACGCGATATCACGATTTTTGTGATCTTCAATGTTTCGTTCGCCACGGCTGTGGCAGTCAACTTTTAACACAAGGATCTTGTGTGTTTGAGCAAAATGAAGGTTTTTGACACATTCACACCGAGCTGTGCTCTCGGAAACGCTCGAAACATGCGATATCACGATTTTGGTGTTCGTCGATTTTTCATTCGCCACATTCGTAGCAGACGACTTTTAAAGCATGGATCTTGTGTGTTTGAGCAGAATGAAGGTTTATGACGCATTCACATCGAGCTGTGCTCTCAGAAACGCTCGAAACATGCGATATCACGATTTTGGTGTTCGTCGATTTTTCATTCGCCACAGCTGTGGCAGACGACTTTTAACGCATGAATATTGTGCATTTGAGTAGAATGAAGATTTTTGACACATTTACACCGAACTATGCTCTCAGAAACGCTCGAAACACGCGATATCACGATTTTGGTGATCGTCGATTTTTCGTTAGACACAGCTGTGCCTGACGACTTTTGAGGCATGGATATTGTGCATTTGAGTAGAATGAAGGTTTTTGACACATTTACACCGAGCTGGCTCTCAGAAACGCTCGAAACACGCGATATCACGATTTTGGTGATCTTCAATGTTTCGTTGGCCACGGCTGTGGCAGACAACTTTTAACACATGGATCTTGTGTGTTTGAGCAGAATGAAGGTTTTTGACACATTCACACCGAGCTGTGCTCTCGGAAACGCTCGAAACATGCGATATCACGATTTTCGTGTTCGTCCATTTTTCGTTCGCCACAGCTGTGGCAGACGACTTTTAACGCTTGAATATTGTGCATTTGAGTAGAATGAAGATTTTTGACACATTTACACCGAGCTATGCTCTCAGGAACGCTCGAAACACGAGATATCACGATTTTGGTGTTCTTCGATTTTTCGTTCGCCACAGTTGTGGCAGACGACTTCTAACGCATGGATAATGTGCATTTGAGTAGAATGAAGGTTTTTCATACATTTACACCAAGCTGTGCTCTCAGAAACGCTCGAAACACGCGTTATCACGATTTTGGTGATCTTCATTGTTTCGTTCGCCACGGCTGTGGCAGACAACTTTTATCACATGGATATTGTGCATTTGAGTAGAATGAAGGTTTCTGACGCATTTATACCGAGCTGTGCTCTCAGAAACGCTCGAAACACGCGATATCACGATTTTGGTGTTCTTCGATTTTTCGTTCGCCACAGTTGTGCCAGACGACTTTTAACGCATGGATTATGTGCATTTGAGTAGAATGAAGGTTTTTCATACATTTACACCGAGCTGTGCTCTCAGAAACGTTCGAAACACGCGATATCACGATTTTGGTACTGTTCAAAGTTTCGTTCGCCACTGCTGTGCCAGACAACTTGTAACACATGGATCTTGTGTATTTGAGTTTCTACTCAAACCTTCATTCTTGAAGGTTTTTGACACATTTACACCGAGCTGTGCTCTCAGAAACGCTCGAAACACGCGTTATCACGATTTTGGTGATCCTCGATGTTTCGTTCTCCACAGCTGTGCCTGACGACTTTTGAGGCATGGATATTGTGCATTTGAGTAGAATGAAGGTTTTTGACACATTTACACCGAGCTGTGCTCTCAGAAACGCTCGAAACACGCGATATCACGATTTTGGTGTTCTTCGATTTTTCGTTCGCCACATTTGTGGCAGACGACTTTTAACGCATGGATATTGTGGATTTGAGTAGAATGAAGGTTTTTGACACATTTACACCGAGCTGTGCTCTCAGAAACGCTCGAAACACGCGATATCACGATTTTGGTGATCTTCAATGTTTCGTTCGCCACGGCTGTGGCAGAAAACTTTTAACACATGGATATTGTGCATTTGAGTAGAATGAAGGTTTCTGACACATTTATACCGAGCTGTGCTCTCAGAAACGCTCGAAACACGCGATATCACGATTTTCGTGTTCGTCGATTTTTCGTTCGTCACAGCTGTGCCAGACGACTTTTAACGCATGGATATCGTGCATTTGAGTAGAATGAAGGTTTTTTACACATTTACACCGAGCTGTGCTCTCAGAAACGCTCGAAACACGCGATATCACGATTTTGGTATTCGTCGATTTTTCGTTCGCCACAGCTGTGGCTGACGACTTTTAACACATGGATCTTGTGTGTTTGAGTAGAATGAAGGTTTTTGACACATCTACACCGAGCTGTGCACTCAGAACCGTTCGAAACACGCAATATCACGATTTTGGTGCTGTTCAAAGTTTCGTTCGCCGCAGCTGTGCCAGACAACTTTTAACACATGGATATTGTGCATTTGAGTAGAATGAAGGTTTTTGACACATTTACACCGAGCTGTGCTCTCAGAAACGCTCGAAACACGCGATATCACGATTTTGGTGATCTTCAATGTTTCGTTCGCCACGGCTGTGGCACACAACTTTTAACACATGGATCTTGTGTGTTTGAGCCGAATGAAGGTTTTTTACACATTTACACCGAGCTGTGCTCTCTGAAACTCTCGAAACACGCGATATCACGATTTTGGTGTTCGTCGATTTTTCGTTCACCACAGCTGTGCCAGACGACTTTTAACGCATGAATATTGTGCATTTGAGCAGAATGAAGGTTTTTAACACATTTACACCGAGCTGTGCTCTCAGAAATGCTCGAAACACGCGAGATCACGATTTTAGTGTTCTTCAATGTTTCATTCGCCACTGCTGTGCCAGACAACTTTTAACACATGGATTTTGTGCATTTGAGCAGAATGAAGGTTTTTGACACACTTACACCGAGCTGTGCTCTCAGAAATGCACGAAACACGCGATATCACGATTTTGGTGTTCGTCGATTTTTCGTTCGCCACAGAAGTGGCAGACGACTTTTAACGCATGGATATTGTGCATTTGAGTAGAATGAAGGTTTTTTACACATTTACACCGAGCTGTGCTCTCAGAAACGCTCTAAACACGCGATATCACGATTTTTCGTTCTCCACAGCTTTGCCTGACGACTTTTGACGCATGGATATTGTGCATTTGAGTAGAATGAAGGTTTTTGACACATTTACACCGAACTGTACTCTCGGAAACGCTCGAAACACGCGATATCACGATTTTGGTGTTCGTCGATTTTTCGTTCGCCACGGCGGTGGCAGACGGCTTTTAACGCCTGGATCTTGTGTGTTTGAGTAGAATGACGGTTTTTGACACATTTATACCGAGCTGTGCTCTCAGAAACGCTCGAAACACGCGATATCACGATTTTGGTTTTCGTCGATTTTTCGGTCGCCACAGATGTGCCAGACGACTTTTAACGCATGG
The DNA here is from genome assembly GCA_963932165.1 of Pimpla rufipes. Taxonomy (NCBI): domain Eukaryota; kingdom Metazoa; phylum Arthropoda; class Insecta; order Hymenoptera; family Ichneumonidae; genus Pimpla; species Pimpla rufipes. The sequence continues at coordinate 373,452 of CAWVQF010000037.1, forward strand.
ATATTGTGCATTTGAGCAGAATGAAGGTTTTTGACACATTTACACCGAGCTGTGCTCTCAGAAACGCTCGAAACACGCGACATCACGATTTTGGTGCTGTTCAAAGTTTCGTTCGCCTCAGTTGTGATAGACAACTTTTAACACATGGATATTGTGCATTTGAGTAGAATGAAGGTTTTTAACACATTTACACCGAGCTGTGCTCTCAGAAACGCTCGAAACACGCGATATCACGATTTTGGTTTTCGTCGATTTTTCGTTCGCCACAGATGTGCCAGACGACTTTTAACGCATGGATAATGTGCATTTGAGTAGAATGAAGGTTTTTCATACATTTACACCGAGCTGTGCTCTCAGAAACGCTCGAAACACGCGATATCACGATTTTGATGATCCTCGATTTTTCGTTCTCCACAGCTGTGCCGGACGACTTTTGACGCATGGATATTGTGCGTTTGAGTAGAATGAAGGTTTTTGACACATTTACACCGAGCTGTGCTCTGAGAAACGCTCGAAACACGCGAGATCACGATTTTGGTGATCCTCGATGTTTCGTTCTCCACAGCTGAGACTGACGACTTTTGATTCATGGATATTGTGCATTTGAGCAGAATGAAGGTTTTTGACACATTTACACCGAGCTGTGCTCTCAGAATCGCTCGAAACTCGCGATATCACGATTTTGGTTTTCGTCGATTTTTTGTTCGCCACAGATGTGCCAGACGACTTTTAACGCATGGATATTGTGCATTTGAGCAGAATGAAGGTTTTTGACACATTTACACCGAGCTGTGCTCTCAGAAACGCTCGAAACACGCGATATCACGATTTTGGTAATCTTCAATGTTTCGTTCGCCACGGCTGTGGCAGACAAATTTTAACACATGGATCTTGTGTGTTTGAGCCGAATGAAGGTTTTTTACACATTTACACCGAGCTGTGCTCTCTGAAACGCTCGAAACACGCGATATCACGATTTTGGTTTTCGTCGATTTTTTGTTCGCCACAGATGTGCCAGACGACTTTTAACGCATGGATATTGTGCATTTGAGCAGAATGAAGGTTTTTGACACATTTACACCGAGCTGTGCTCTCAGAAACGCTCGAAACACGCGATATCACGATTTTGGTGATCTTCAATGTTTCGTTCGCCACGGCTGTGGCAGACAAATTTTAACACATGGATCTTGTGTGTTTGAGCCGAATGAAGGTTTTTTACACATTTACACCGAGCTGTGCTCTCTGAAACGCTCGAAACACGCAATATCACGATTTTGGTGCTGTTCAAAGTTTCGTTCGCCGCAGCTGTGCCAGACAACTTTTAACACATGGATATTGTGCATTTGAGTAGAATGAAGGTTTTTGACACATTTACACCGAGCTGTGCTCTCAGAAACGCTCGAAACACGCGATATCACGATTTTGGTGATCTTCAATGTTTCGTTCACCACAGCTGTGCCAGACGACTTTTAACGCATGAATATTGTGCATTTGAGCAGAATGAAGGTTTTTGACACATTTACACCGAGCTGTGCTCTCAGAAATGCTCGAAACACGCGAGATCACGATTTTAGTGTTCTTCAATGTTTCATTCGCCACTGCTGTGCCAGACAACTTTTAACACATGGATTTTGTGCATTTGAGCAGAATGAAGGTTTTTGACACACTTACACCGAGCTGTGCTCTCAGAAATGCACGAAACACGCGATATCACGATTTTGGTGTTCGTCGATTTTTCGTTCGCCACAGAAGTGGCAGACGACTTTTAACGCATGGATATTGTGCATTTGAGTAGAATGAAGGTTTTTTACACATTTACACCGAGCTGTGCTCTCAGAAACGCTCGAAACACGCGAAATCACGATTTTGGTGTTCGTCGATTTTTCGTTCGCCATAGCTGTGGCTGACGACTTGTAACACATGGATCTTGTGTGTTTGAGTAGAATGAAGGTTTTTCATACATTTACACCGAGCTGTGCTCTCAGAAACGCTCGAAACACGCGATATCACGATTTTGGTGTTCCTCGATTTTTCGTTCTCCACAGCTGTGGATGACGACCTTTGACGCATGGATATCGTGCATTTGAGTAGAATGAAGGTTTTTGACACATTTACACCGAGCTGTGCTCTCAGAAACGCTCGAAACACGCGATATCACGATTTTGGTGATCTTCAATGTTTCGTTCGCCACGGCTGTGCCAGACAACTTTTAACACATGGATCTTGTGTATTTGAGTAGAATGAAGGTTTTTGACGCATTTACACCGAGCTGTGCTCTCAGAAACGCTCGAAACACGCGATATCACGATTTTGGTGTTCGTCGATTTTTGTTCGCCACAGCTGTGCCAGACGAGTTTTAATGCATGAATATTGTGCATTTGAGTAGAATGAAGGATTTTCGTACATTTACACCGAGCTGTGCTCTCAGAAACGCTCGAAACACGCGATATCACGATTTTGGTGTTCGTCGATTTTTCGTTAGACACAGCTGTGCCAGACGACTTTTAACGCATGAATATTGTGTATTTGAGTAGAATGAAGTTTTTTGACACATTTACACCGAGCTGTGCTCTCAGAAATGCACGAAACACGCGATATCACGATTTTGGTGTTCGTCGATTTTTCGTTCGCCACAGAAGTGGCAGACGACTTTTAACGCATGGATATTGTGCATTTGAGTAGAATGAAGGTTTTTTACACATTTACACCGAGCTGTGCTCTCAGAAACGCTCGAAACACGCGATATCACGATTTTGGTGTTCGTCGATTTTTCGTTCGCCATAGCTGTGGCTGACGACTTGTAACACATGGATCTTGTGTGTTTGAGTAGAATGAAGGTTTTTCATACATTTACACCGAGCTGTGCTCTCAGAAACGCTCGAAACACTCGATATCACGATTTTGGTGTTCCTCGATTTTTCGTTCTCCACAGCTGTGGATGACGACCTTTGACGCATGGATATCGTGCATTTGAGTAGAATGAAGGCTTTTGACACATTTACACCGAGCTGTGCTCTCAGAAACGCTCGAAACACGCGATATCACGATTTTGGTGATCTTCAATGTTTCGTTCGCCACGGCTGTGGCAGACAACTTTTAACACATGGATCTTGTGTGTTTGAGCAGAATGAAGGTTTTTGACACATTTACACCGAGCTGTGCTCTCAGAAACGCTCGAAACACGCGATATCACGATTTTGGTGATCTTCAATGTTTCGTTCGCCACGGCTGTGGCAGACAACTTTTAACACATGGATTTTGTGTATTTGAGCAGAATGAAGGTTTTTGACACATTTACACCGAGCTGTGCTCTCAGAATCGCTCGAAACTCGCCATATCACGATTTTGGTTTTCGTCGATTTTTTGTTCGCCACAGATGTGCCAGACGACTTTTAACACATGGATCTTGTGTGTTTGAGCCGAATGAAGGTTTTTTACACATTTACACCGAGCTGTGCTCTCTGAAACGCTCGAAACACGCGATATCACGATTTTGGTGTTCGTCGATTTTTCGTTCGCCACAGCTGTGCCAGACAACTTTTAACACATGCATTTTGTGTATTTGAGTAGAATGAAGGTTTTTGACACATTTACACCGAGCTGTGCTCTCAGAAATGCTCGAAACACGCGAGATCACGATTTTAGTGTTCTTCAATGTTTCATTCGCCACTGCTGTGCCAGACAACTTTTAACACATGGATTTTGTGCATTTGAGCAGAATGAAGGTTTTTGACGCACTTACACCGAGCTCTGCTCTCAGAAACGCACGAAACACGCGATATCACGATTTTAGTGTTCTTCAATGTTTCATTCGCCACAGCTGTGCCAGACGACTTTTAAATCATGAATATTGTGCATTTGAGTAGAATGAAGGTTTTTCATACATTTACACCGAGCTGTGCTCTCAGAATCGATCGAAACACGCGATATCACGATTTTGGTGTTCGTCGATTTTTCGTTCGCCACAGCTGTGCCAGACGACTTTTAACGCATGGATATTGTGCATTTGAGTAGAATGAAGGTTTTTTACATATTTACACCGAGCTGTGCTCTCAGAAACGCTAGAAACACGCGATATCACGATTTTGGTGTTCGTCGATTTTTCGTTCGCCACAGCTGTGGCTGACGACTTTTAACACATGGATCTTGTGTGTTTGAGTAGAATGAAGGTTTTTGACACATCTACACCGAGCTGTGCACTCAGAACCGTTCGAAACACGCAATATCACGATTTTGGTGCTGTTCAAAGTTTCGTTCGCCGCAGCTGTGCCAGACAACTTTTAACACATGGATATTGTGCATTTGAGTAGAATGAAGGTTTTTGACACATTTACACCGAGCTGTGCTCTCAGAAACGCTCGAAACACGCGATATCACGATTTTGGTGATCATCAATGTTACGTTCGCCACGGCTGTGGCACACAACTTTTAACACATGGATCTTGTGTGTTTGAGCCGAATGAAGGTTTTTTACACATTTACACCGAGCTGTGCTCTCTGAAACGCTCGAAACACGCGATATCACGATTTTGGTGTTCGTCGATTTTTCGTTCGCCACAGCTGTGCCAGACGACTTTTAACGCATGAATATTGTGCATTTGAGCAGAATGAAGGTTTTTGACACATTTACACCGAGCTGTGCTCTCAGAAATGCTCGAAACACGCGAGATCACGATTTTAGTGTTCTTCAATGTTTCATTCGCCACTGCTGTGCCAGACAACTTTTAACACATGGATTTTGTGCATTTGAGCAGAATGAAGGTTTTTGACACACTTACACCGAGCTGTGCTCTCAGAAATGCACGAAACACGCGATATCACGATTTTGGTGTTCGTCGATTTTTCGTTCGCCACAGAAGTGGCTGACGACTTTTAACGCATGGATATTGTGCATTTGAGTAGAATGAAGGTTTTTTACACATTTACACCGAGCTGTGCTCTCAGAAACGCTCGAAACACGCGATATCACGATTTTGGTGTTCGTCGATTTTTCGTTCGCCATAGCTGTGGCTGACGACTTTTAACACATGGATCTTGTGTGTTTGAGTAGAATGAAGGTTTTTGACACATTTACACCGAGCTGTGCACTCAGAACCGTTCGAAACACGCGATATCACGATTTTGGTGCTGTTCAATGTTTCGTTCGCCAGGGCTGTGCCAGACAACTTTTAATACATGGATCTTGTGTATTTGAGTAGAATGAAGGATTTTGACACATCTACACCGAGCTGTGCACTCAGAACCGTTCGAAACACGCGATATCACGATTTTGGTGCTGTTCAAAGTTTCGTTCGCCACAGCTGTGCCAGACAACTTTTAGCACATGGATCTTGTGTATTTGAGTAGAATGAAGGTTTTTGACACATTTACACCGAGCTGTGCTCTCAGAAACGCTCGAAACACGCGATATCACGATTTTGGTGATCTTCAATGTTTCGTTCGCCACGGCTGTGCCAGACAACTTTTAACACATGGATCTTGTGTATTTGAGTAGAATGAAGGTTTTTGACGCATTTACACCGAGCTGTGCTCTCAGAAACGCTCGAAACACGCGATATCACGATTTTGGTGTTCGTCGATTTTTCGTTCGCCACAGCTGTGCCAGACGAGTTTTAACGCATGAATAATGTGCATTTGAGTAGAATGAAGGGTTTTCGTACATTTACACCGAGCTGTGCTCTCAGAAACGCTCGAAACACGCGATATCACGATTTTGGTGATCTTCAATGTTTCGTTCGCCACGGCTGTGGCAGACAACTTTTAACACATGGATCTTGTGTGTTTGAGCAGAATGAAGGTTTTTGACACATTCACACCGATCTGTGCTCTCGGAAACGCTCGAAACATGCGATATCACGATTTTGGTGTTCTTCGATTTTTCGATCGCCACATTTGTGGCAGACGACTTTTAACGCATGGATAATGTGCATTTGAGTTGTATGAAGGTTTTTCATACATTTACACCGAGCTGTGCTCTCAGAAACGCTCTAAACACGCGATATCACGATTTTGGTACTGTTCAAAGTTTCGTTCGCCACTGCTGTGCCAGACAACTTGTAACACATGGATCTTGTGTATTTGAGTTTCTACTCAAACCTTCATTCTTGAAGGTTTTTGACACATTTACACCGAGCTGTGCTCTCAGAAACGCTCGAAACACGCGTTATCACGATTTTGGTACTGTTCAAAGTTTCGTTCGCCACTGCTGTGCCAGACAACTTGTAACACATGGATCTTGTGTATTTGAGTTTCTACTCAAACCTTCATTCTTGAAGGTTTTTGACACATTTACACCGAGCTGTGCTCTCAGAAACGCTCGAAACACGCGTTATCACGATTTTGGTGATCCTCGATGTTTCGTTCTCCACAGCTGTGCCTGACGACTTTTGAGGCATGGATATTGTGCATTTGAGTAGAATGAAGGTTTTTGACACATTTACACCGAGCTGTGCTCTCAGAAACGCTCGAAACACGCGATATCACGATTTTGGTGTTCTTCGATTTGTCGTTCGCCACATTTGTGGCAGACGACTTTTAACGCATGGATATTGTGGATTTGAGTAGAATTAAGGTTTTTGACACATTTACACCGAGCTGTGCTCTCAGAAACGCTCGAAACGCGCGACATCACGATTTTGGTGATCTTCAATGTTTCGTTCGCCACGGCTGTGGCAGAAAACTTTTAACACATGGATATTGTGCATTTGAGTAGAATGAAGGTTTCTGACACATTTATACCGAGCTGTGCTCTCAGAAACGCTCGAAACACGCGATATCACGATTTTGGTGTTCTTCGATTTTTCGTTCGCCACATTTGTGGCAGACGACTTTTAACGCATGGATAATGTGCACTTGAGTTGAATGAAGGTTTTTCATACATTTACACCGAGCTGTGCTCTCAGAAACGCTCTAAACACGCGATATCACGATTTTGGTGTTCGTCGATTTTTCGTTCGTCACAGCTGTGCCAGACGACTTTTAACGCATAGATATCGTGCATTTGAGTAGAATGAAGGTTTTTTACACATTTACACCGAGCTGTGCTCTCAGAAACGCTAGAAACACGCGATATCACGATTTTGGTGTTCTTCGATTTTTCGTTCGCCACAGTTGTGGCAGACGACTTTTAACGCATGGATTATGTGCATTTGAGTAGAATGAAGGTTTTTCATACATTCACACCGAGCTGTGCTCTCAGAAACGCTCGAAACACGAGATATCTCGATTTTGGTACTGTTCAAAGTTTCGTTCGCCACTGCTGTGCCAGACAACTTGTAACACATGGATCTTGTGTATTTGAGTAGAATGAAGGTTTTTGACACATTTACACCGAGCTGTGCTCTCAGAAACGCTCGAAACACGCGATATCACGATTTTGGTGATCTTCAATGTTTCGTTCGCCACGGCTGTGGCAGACAACTTTTAACACATGGATCTTGTGTCGTTTACACCGAGCTGTGCTCTCAGAAACGCTCGAAACACGCGATATCACGATTTTGGTGTTCGTCGATTTTTCGTTAGACACAGCTGTGCCAGACGACTTTTAACGCATGAATATTGTGTATTTGAGTAGAATGAAGTTTTTTGACACATTTACACCGAGCTGTGCTCTCAGAAATGCACGAAACACGCGATATCACGATTTTGGTGTTCGTCGATTTTTCGTTCGCCACAGAAGTGGCAGACGACTTTTAACGCATGGATATTGTGCATTTGAGTAGAATGAAGGTTTTTTACACATTTACACCGAGCTGTGCTCTCAGAAACGCTCGAAACACGCGATATCACGATTTTGGTGTTCGTCGATTTTTCGTTCGCCATAGCTGTGGCTGACGACTTGTAACACATGGATCTTGTGTGTTTGAGTAGAATGAAGGTTTTTCATACATTTACACCGAGCTGTGCTCTCAGAAACGCTCGAAACACGCGATATCACGATTTTGGTGTTCCTCGATTTTTCGTTCTCCACAGCTGTGGATGACGACCTTTGACGCATGGATATCGTGCATTTGAGTAGAATGAAGGTTTTTGACACATTTACACCGAGCTGTGCTCTCAGAAACGCTCGAAACACGCGATATCACGATTTTGGTGATCTTCAATGTTTCGTTCGCCACGGCTGTGGCAGACAACTTTTAACACATGGATCTTGTGTGTTTGAGCAGAATGAAGGTTTTTGACACATTTACACCGAGCTGTGCTCTCAGAAACGCTCGAAACACGCGATATCACGATTTTGGTGATCTTCAATGTTTCGTTCGCCACGGCTGTGGCAGACAACTTTTAACACATGGATTTTGTGTATTTGAGTAGAATGAAGGTTTTTCATACATTTACACCGAGCTGTGCTCTCAGAAACGATCGAAACATGCGATATCACTATTTTGGTGTTCGTCGATTTTTCGTTCGCCACAGCTGTGCCAGACGACTTTTAACGCATGGATATTGTGCATTTGAGTAGAATGAAGGTTTTTTTACACATTTACACCGAGCTGTGCTCTCAGAAACGCTCGAAACAATCGAGATCACGATTTTGGTGATCCTCGATGTTTCGTTCTCCACAGCTGTGAATGACGACTTTTGATTCATGGATATTGTGCATTTGAGTAGAATGAAGGTTCTTCATACATTTACACCGAGCTGTGCTCTCAGAAAGGCTCGAAACACGCGATATCACGATTTTTCGTTCTCCATAGCTGTGCCTGACGACTTTTGACGCATGGATATTGTGCATTTGAGTAGAATGAAGGTTTTTGACACATTTACACCGAACTGTACTCTCGGAAACGCTCGAAACACGCGTTATCACGATTTTGGTGATCCTCGATGTTTCGTTCTCCACAGCTGTGCCTGACGACTTTTGAGGCTTGGATATTGTGCATTTGAGTAGAATGAAGGTTTTTGACACATCTACACCGAGCAGTGCACTCAGAACCGTTCGAAACACGCGATATCACGATTTTGGTGCTGTTCAAAGTTTCGTTCGCCACAGCTGTGCCAGACAACTTTTAGCACATGGATCTTGTGTATTTGAGTAGAATGAAGGTTTTTGACACATTTACACCGAGCTGTGCTCTCAGAAACGCTCGAAACACGCGATATCACGATTTTGGTGTTCTTCAATGTTTCGTTCGCCACAGCTGTGCCAAACGACTTTTAACGCATGGATATTGTGCATTCGAGTAGAATGAAGGTTTCTGACATATTTATACCGAGCTGTGCTCTCAGAAAAGCTCGAAACACGCGATATCACGATTTTGGTGATCTTCAATGTTTCGTTCGCCACGGCTGTGCCAGACAACTTTTAACACATGGATCTTGTGTATTTGAGCAGAATGAAGGTTTTTGACACATTTACACCGAGCTGTGCTCTCAGAATCGCTCGAAACTCGCCATATCACGATTTTGGTTTTCGTCGATTTTTTGTTCGCCACAGATGTGCCAGACGACTTTTAACACATGGATCTTGTGTGTTTGAGCCGAATGAAGGTTTTTTACACATTTACACCGAGCTGTGCTCTCTGAAACGCTCGAAACACGCGATATCACGATTTTGGTGTTGGTCGATTTTTCGTTCGCCACAGCTGTGCCAGACAACTTTTAACACATGCATTTTGTGTATTTGAGTAGAATGAAGGTTTTTTACACATTTACACCGAGCTGTGCTCTCAGAAACGCTCGAAACACGCGATATCACGATTTTGGTGTTCGTCGATTTTTCGTTCGCCATAGCTGTGGCTGACGACTTTTAACACATGGATCTTGTGTGTTTGAGTAGAATGAAGGTTTTTGACACATTTACACCGAGCTGTGCACTCAGAACCGTTCGAAACACGCGATATCACGATTTTGGTGCTGTTCAATGTTTCGTTCGCCAGGGCTGTGCCAGACAACTTTTAATACATGGATCTTGTGTATTTGAGTAGAATGAAGGATTTTGACACATCTACACCGAGCTGTGCACTCAGAACCGTTCGAAACACGCGATATCACGATTTTGGTGCTGTTCAAAGTTTCGTTTGCCACAGCTGTTCCAGACAACTTTTAGCACATGGATCTTGTGTATTTGAGTAGAATGAAGGTTTTTGACACATTTACACCGAGCTGTGCTCTCAGAAACGCTCGAAACACGCGATATCACGATTTTGGTGATCTTCAATGTTTCGTTCGCCACGGCTGTGCCAGACAACTTTTAACACATGGATCTTGTGTATTTGAGTAGAATGAAGGTTTTTGACGCATTTACACCGAGCTGTGCTCTCAGAAACGCTCGAAACACGCGATATCACGATTTTGGTGTTCGTCGATTTTTCGTTCGCCACAGCTGTGCCAGACGAGTTTTAACGCATGAATAATGTGCATTTGAGTAGAATGAAGGGTTTTCGTACATTTACACCGAGCTGTGCTCTCAGAAACGCTCGAAACACGCGATATCACGATTTTGGTGATCTTCAATGTTTCGTTCGCCACGGCTGTGGCAGACAACTTTTAACACATGGATCTTGTGTGTTTGAGCAGAATGAAGGTTTTTGACACATTCACACCGATCTGTGCTCTCGGAAACGCTCGAAACATGCGATATCACGATTTTGGTGTTCTTCGATTTTTCGATCGCCACATTTGTGGCAGACGACTTTTAACGCGTGGATAATGTGCATTTGAGTTGAATGAAGGTTTTTCATACATTTACACCGAGCTGTGCTCTCAGAAACGCTCTAAACACGCGATATCACGATTTTGGTACTGTTCAAAGTTTCGTTCGCCACTGCTGTGCCAGACAACTTGTAACACATGGATCTTGTGTATTTGAGTTTCTACTCAAACCTTCATTCTTGAAGGTTTTTGACACATTTACACCGAGCTGTGCTCTCAGAAACGCTCGAAACCCGCGTTATCACGATTTTGGTACTGTTCAAAGTTTCGTTCGCCACTGCTGTGCCAGACAACTTGTAACACATGGATCTTGTGTATTTGAGTTTCTACTCAAACCTTCATTCTTGAAGGTTTTTGACACATTTACACCGAGCTGTGCTCTCAGAAACGCTCGAAACAAGCGTTATCACGATTTTGGTGATCCTCGATGTTTCGTTCTCCACAGCTGTGCCTGACGACTTTTGAGGCATGGATATTGTGCATTTGAGTAGAATGAAGGTTTTTGACACATTTACACCGAGCTGTGCTCTCAGAAACGCTCGAAACACGCGATATCACGATTTTGGTGTTCTTCGATTTTTCGTTCGCCACATTTGTGGCAGACGACTTTTAACGCATGGATATTGTGGATTTGAGTAGAATTAAGGTTTTTGACACATTTACACCGAGCTGTGCTCTCAGAAACGCTCGAAACACGCGACATCACTATTTTGGTGATCTTCAATGTTTCGTTCGCCACGGCTGTGGCAGAAAACTTTTAACACATGGATATTGTGCATTTGAGTAGAATGAAGGTTTCTGACACATTTATACCGAGCTGTGCTCTCAGAAACGCTCGAAACACGCGATATCACGATTTTGGTGTTCTTCGATTTTTCGTTCGCCACATTTGTGGCAGACGACTTTTACCGCATGGATAATGTGCACTTGAGTTGAATGAAGGTTTTTCATACATTTACACCGAGCTGTGCTCTCAGAAACGCTCTAAACACGCGATATCACGATTTTGGTACTGTTCAAATTTTCGTTCGCCACTGCTGTGCCAGACAACTTGTAACACATGGATCTTGTGTATTTGAGTTTCTACTCAAACCTTTATTCTTGAAGGTTTTTGACACATTTACACCGAGCTGTGCTCTCAGAAACGCTCGAAACACGCGTTATCACGATTTTGGTGATCCTCGATGTTTCGTTCTCCACAGCTGTGCCAGACGACTTTTAACGCATGGATATCGTGCATTTGAGTAGAATGAAGGTTTTTTACACATTTACACCAAGCTGTGCTCTCAGAAACGCTCGAAACACGCGATATCACGATTTTGGTGTTCTTCAATGTTTCGTTCGCCACGGCTGTGGCAGACAACGTTTAACACATGGATCTTGTGTATTTGAGTAGAATGAAGATTTTTGACACATTTACACCGAGCTGTGCTCTCAGAAACGCTCGAAACACGCGATATCACGATTTTGGTGTTCGTCGATTTTTCGTTAGACACAGCTGTGCCAGACGACTTTTAACGCATGAATATTGTGTATTTGAGCAGAATGAAGGTTTTTTACACATTTACACCGAGCTGTGCTCTCAGAAACGCTCGAAACACGCGATATCACGATTTTGGTGATCTTCAATGTTTCGTTCGCCACGGCTGTGGCAGACAACTTTTAACACATGGATCTTGTGTGTTTGAGCAGAATGAAGGTTTTTGACACATTCACACCGATCTGTGCTCTCGGAAACGCTCGAAACATGCGATATCACGATTTTGGTGTTCTTCGATTTTTCGATCGCCACATTTGTGGCAGACGACTTTTACCGCATGGATAATGTGCACTTGAGTTGAATGAAGGTTTTTCATACATTTACACCGAGCTGTGCTCTCAGAAACGCTCTAAACACGCGATATCACGATTTTGGTACTGTTCAAATTTTCGTTCGCCACTGCTGTGCCAGACAACTTGTAACACATGGATCTTGTGTATTTGAGTTTCTACTCAAACCTTCATTCTTGAAGGTTTTTGACACATTTACACCGAGCTGTGCTCTCAGAAACGCTCGAAACACGCGTTATCACGATTTTGGTGATCCTCGATGTTTCGTTCTCCACAGCTGTGCCAGACGACTTTTAACGCATGGATATCGTGCATTTGAGTAGAATGAAGGTTTTTTACACATTTACACCGAGCTGTGCTCTCAGAAACGCTCGAAACACGCGATATCACGATTTTGGTGTTCTTCAATGTTTCGTTCGCCACGGCTGTGGCAGACAACGTTTAACACATGGATCTTGTGTATTTGAGTAGAATGAAGATTTTTGACACATTTACACCGAGCTGTGCTCTCAGAAACGCTCGAAACACGCGATATCACGATTTTGGTGTTCGTCGATTTTTCGTTAGACACAGCTGTGCCAGACGACTTTTAACGCATGAATATTGTGTATTTGAGCAGAATGAAGGTTTTTTACACATTTACACCGAGCTGTGCTCTCAGAAACGCTCGAAACACGCGATATCACGATTTTGGTGTTCTTCGATTTTTCGTTCGCCACATTTGGATAATGTGCATTTGAGTAGAATGAAGGTTTTTCATACATTCACACCGAGCTGTGCTCTCAGAAACGCTCGAAACACGAGATATCTCGATTTTGGTACTGTTCAAAGTTTCGTTCGCCACTGCTGTGCCAGACAACTTGTAACACATGGATCTTGTGTATTTGAGTAGAATGAAGGTTTTTGACACATTTACACCGAGCTGTGCTCTCAGAAACGCTCGATACACGCGATATCACGATTTTTGTGATCTTCAATGTTTCGTTCGCCACGGCTGTGGCAGTCAACTTTTAACACAAGGATCTTGTGTGTTTGAGCAAAATGAAGGTTTTTGACACATTCACACCGAGCTGTGCTCTCGGAAACGCTCGAAACATGCGATATCACGATTTTGGTGTTCGTCGATTTTTCATTCGCCACATTCGTAGCAGACGACTTTTAAAGCATGGATCTTGTGTGTTTGAGCAGAATGAAGGTTTATGACGCATTCACATCGAGCTGTGCTCTCAGAAACGCTCGAAACATGCGATATCACGATTTTGGTGTTCGTCGATTTTTCATTCGCCACAGCTGTGGCAGACGACTTTTAACGCATGAATATTGTGCATTTGAGTAGAATGAAGATTTTTGACACATTTACACCGAACTATGCTCTCAGAAACGCTCGAAACACGCGATATCACGATTTTGGTGATCGTCGATTTTTCGTTAGACACAGCTGTGCCTGACGACTTTTGAGGCATGGATATTGTGCATTTGAGTAGAATGAAGGTTTTTGACACATTTACACCGAGCTGGCTCTCAGAAACGCTCGAAACACGCGATATCACGATTTTGGTGATCTTCAATGTTTCGTTGGCCACGGCTGTGGCAGACAACTTTTAACACATGGATCTTGTGTGTTTGAGCAGAATGAAGGTTTTTGACACATTCACACCGAGCTGTGCTCTCGGAAACGCTCGAAACATGCGATATCACGATTTTCGTGTTCGTCCATTTTTCGTTCGCCACAGCTGTGGCAGACGACTTTTAACGCTTGAATATTGTGCATTTGAGTAGAATGAAGATTTTTGACACATTTACACCGAGCTATGCTCTCAGGAACGCTCGAAACACGAGATATCACGATTTTGGTGTTCTTCGATTTTTCGTTCGCCACAGTTGTGGCAGACGACTTCTAACGCATGGATAATGTGCATTTGAGTAGAATGAAGGTTTTTCATACATTTACACCAAGCTGTGCTCTCAGAAACGCTCGAAACACGCGTTATCACGATTTTGGTGATCTTCATTGTTTCGTTCGCCACGGCTGTGGCAGACAACTTTTATCACATGGATATTGTGCATTTGAGTAGAATGAAGGTTTCTGACGCATTTATACCGAGCTGTGCTCTCAGAAACGCTCGAAACACGCGATATCACGATTTTGGTGTTCTTCGATTTTTCGTTCGCCACAGTTGTGCCAGACGACTTTTAACGCATGGATTATGTGCATTTGAGTAGAATGAAGGTTTTTCATACATTTACACCGAGCTGTGCTCTCAGAAACGTTCGAAACACGCGATATCACGATTTTGGTACTGTTCAAAGTTTCGTTCGCCACTGCTGTGCCAGACAACTTGTAACACATGGATCTTGTGTATTTGAGTTTCTACTCAAACCTTCATTCTTGAAGGTTTTTGACACATTTACACCGAGCTGTGCTCTCAGAAACGCTCGAAACACGCGTTATCACGATTTTGGTGATCCTCGATGTTTCGTTCTCCACAGCTGTGCCTGACGACTTTTGAGGCATGGATATTGTGCATTTGAGTAGAATGAAGGTTTTTGACACATTTACACCGAGCTGTGCTCTCAGAAACGCTCGAAACACGCGATATCACGATTTTGGTGTTCTTCGATTTTTCGTTCGCCACATTTGTGGCAGACGACTTTTAACGCATGGATATTGTGGATTTGAGTAGAATGAAGGTTTTTGACACATTTACACCGAGCTGTGCTCTCAGAAACGCTCGAAACACGCGATATCACGATTTTGGTGATCTTCAATGTTTCGTTCGCCACGGCTGTGGCAGAAAACTTTTAACACATGGATATTGTGCATTTGAGTAGAATGAAGGTTTCTGACACATTTATACCGAGCTGTGCTCTCAGAAACGCTCGAAACACGCGATATCACGATTTTCGTGTTCGTCGATTTTTCGTTCGTCACAGCTGTGCCAGACGACTTTTAACGCATGGATATCGTGCATTTGAGTAGAATGAAGGTTTTTTACACATTTACACCGAGCTGTGCTCTCAGAAACGCTCGAAACACGCGATATCACGATTTTGGTATTCGTCGATTTTTCGTTCGCCACAGCTGTGGCTGACGACTTTTAACACATGGATCTTGTGTGTTTGAGTAGAATGAAGGTTTTTGACACATCTACACCGAGCTGTGCACTCAGAACCGTTCGAAACACGCAATATCACGATTTTGGTGCTGTTCAAAGTTTCGTTCGCCGCAGCTGTGCCAGACAACTTTTAACACATGGATATTGTGCATTTGAGTAGAATGAAGGTTTTTGACACATTTACACCGAGCTGTGCTCTCAGAAACGCTCGAAACACGCGATATCACGATTTTGGTGATCTTCAATGTTTCGTTCGCCACGGCTGTGGCACACAACTTTTAACACATGGATCTTGTGTGTTTGAGCCGAATGAAGGTTTTTTACACATTTACACCGAGCTGTGCTCTCTGAAACTCTCGAAACACGCGATATCACGATTTTGGTGTTCGTCGATTTTTCGTTCACCACAGCTGTGCCAGACGACTTTTAACGCATGAATATTGTGCATTTGAGCAGAATGAAGGTTTTTAACACATTTACACCGAGCTGTGCTCTCAGAAATGCTCGAAACACGCGAGATCACGATTTTAGTGTTCTTCAATGTTTCATTCGCCACTGCTGTGCCAGACAACTTTTAACACATGGATTTTGTGCATTTGAGCAGAATGAAGGTTTTTGACACACTTACACCGAGCTGTGCTCTCAGAAATGCACGAAACACGCGATATCACGATTTTGGTGTTCGTCGATTTTTCGTTCGCCACAGAAGTGGCAGACGACTTTTAACGCATGGATATTGTGCATTTGAGTAGAATGAAGGTTTTTTACACATTTACACCGAGCTGTGCTCTCAGAAACGCTCTAAACACGCGATATCACGATTTTTCGTTCTCCACAGCTTTGCCTGACGACTTTTGACGCATGGATATTGTGCATTTGAGTAGAATGAAGGTTTTTGACACATTTACACCGAACTGTACTCTCGGAAACGCTCGAAACACGCGATATCACGATTTTGGTGTTCGTCGATTTTTCGTTCGCCACGGCGGTGGCAGACGGCTTTTAACGCCTGGATCTTGTGTGTTTGAGTAGAATGACGGTTTTTGACACATTTATACCGAGCTGTGCTCTCAGAAACGCTCGAAACACGCGATATCACGATTTTGGTTTTCGTCGATTTTTCGGTCGCCACAGATGTGCCAGACGACTTTTAACGCATGGATATTGTGCATTTGAGCAGAATGAAGGTTTTTGACACATTTACACCGAGCTGTGCTCTCAGAAACGCTCGAAACACGCGACATCACGATTTTGGTGCTGTTCAAAGTTTCGTTCGCCTCAGTTGTGATAGACAACTTTTAACACATGGATATTGTGCATTTGAGTAGAATGAAGGTTTTTAACACATTTACACCGAGCTGTGCTCTCAGAAACGCTCGAAACACGCGATATCACGATTTTGGTTTTCGTCGATTTTTCGTTCGCCACAGATGTGCCAGACGACTTTTAACGCATGGATAATGTGCATTTGAGTAGAATGAAGGTTTTTCATACATTTACACCGAGCTGTGCTCTCAGAAACGCTCGAAACACGCGATATCACGATTTTGATGATCCTCGATTTTTCGTTCTCCACAGCTGTGCCGGACGACTTTTGACGCATGGATATTGTGCGTTTGAGTAGAATGAAGGTTTTTGACACATTTACACCGAGCTGTGCTCTGAGAAACGCTCGAAACACGCGAGATCACGATTTTGGTGATCCTCGATGTTTCGTTCTCCACAGCTGAGACTGACGACTTTTGATTCATGGATATTGTGCATTTGAGCAGAATGAAGGTTTTTGACACATTTACACCGAGCTGTGCTCTCAGAATCGCTCGAAACTCGCGATATCACGATTTTGGTTTTCGTCGATTTTTTGTTCGCCACAGATGTGCCAGACGACTTTTAACGCATGGATATTGTGCATTTGAGCAGAATGAAGGTTTTTGACACATTTACACCGAGCTGTGCTCTCAGAAACGCTCGAAACACGCGATATCACGATTTTGGTAATCTTCAATGTTTCGTTCGCCACGGCTGTGGCAGACAAATTTTAACACATGGATCTTGTGTGTTTGAGCCGAATGAAGGTTTTTTACACATTTACACCGAGCTGTGCTCTCTGAAACGCTCGAAACACGCGATATCACGATTTTGGTTTTCGTCGATTTTTTGTTCGCCACAGATGTGCCAGACGACTTTTAACGCATGGATATTGTGCATTTGAGCAGAATGAAGGTTTTTGACACATTTACACCGAGCTGTGCTCTCAGAAACGCTCGAAACACGCGATATCACGATTTTGGTGATCTTCAATGTTTCGTTCGCCACGGCTGTGGCAGACAAATTTTAACACATGGATCTTGTGTGTTTGAGCCGAATGAAGGTTTTTTACACATTTACACCGAGCTGTGCTCTCTGAAACGCTCGAAACACGCAATATCACGATTTTGGTGCTGTTCAAAGTTTCGTTCGCCGCAGCTGTGCCAGACAACTTTTAACACATGGATATTGTGCATTTGAGTAGAATGAAGGTTTTTGACACATTTACACCGAGCTGTGCTCTCAGAAACGCTCGAAACACGCGATATCACGATTTTGGTGATCTTCAATGTTTCGTTCACCACAGCTGTGCCAGACGACTTTTAACGCATGAATATTGTGCATTTGAGCAGAATGAAGGTTTTTGACACATTTACACCGAGCTGTGCTCTCAGAAATGCTCGAAACACGCGAGATCACGATTTTAGTGTTCTTCAATGTTTCATTCGCCACTGCTGTGCCAGACAACTTTTAACACATGGATTTTGTGCATTTGAGCAGAATGAAGGTTTTTGACACACTTACACCGAGCTGTGCTCTCAGAAATGCACGAAACACGCGATATCACGATTTTGGTGTTCGTCGATTTTTCGTTCGCCACAGAAGTGGCAGACGACTTTTAACGCATGGATATTGTGCATTTGAGTAGAATGAAGGTTTTTTACACATTTACACCGAGCTGTGCTCTCAGAAACGCTCGAAACACGCGAAATCACGATTTTGGTGTTCGTCGATTTTTCGTTCGCCATAGCTGTGGCTGACGACTTGTAACACATGGATCTTGTGTGTTTGAGTAGAATGAAGGTTTTTCATACATTTACACCGAGCTGTGCTCTCAGAAACGCTCGAAACACGCGATATCACGATTTTGGTGTTCCTCGATTTTTCGTTCTCCACAGCTGTGGATGACGACCTTTGACGCATGGATATCGTGCATTTGAGTAGAATGAAGGTTTTTGACACATTTACACCGAGCTGTGCTCTCAGAAACGCTCGAAACACGCGATATCACGATTTTGGTGATCTTCAATGTTTCGTTCGCCACGGCTGTGCCAGACAACTTTTAACACATGGATCTTGTGTATTTGAGTAGAATGAAGGTTTTTGACGCATTTACACCGAGCTGTGCTCTCAGAAACGCTCGAAACACGCGATATCACGATTTTGGTGTTCGTCGATTTTTGTTCGCCACAGCTGTGCCAGACGAGTTTTAATGCATGAATATTGTGCATTTGAGTAGAATGAAGGATTTTCGTACATTTACACCGAGCTGTGCTCTCAGAAACGCTCGAAACACGCGATATCACGATTTTGGTGTTCGTCGATTTTTCGTTAGACACAGCTGTGCCAGACGACTTTTAACGCATGAATATTGTGTATTTGAGTAGAATGAAGTTTTTTGACACATTTACACCGAGCTGTGCTCTCAGAAATGCACGAAACACGCGATATCACGATTTTGGTGTTCGTCGATTTTTCGTTCGCCACAGAAGTGGCAGACGACTTTTAACGCATGGATATTGTGCATTTGAGTAGAATGAAGGTTTTTTACACATTTACACCGAGCTGTGCTCTCAGAAACGCTCGAAACACGCGATATCACGATTTTGGTGTTCGTCGATTTTTCGTTCGCCATAGCTGTGGCTGACGACTTGTAACACATGGATCTTGTGTGTTTGAGTAGAATGAAGGTTTTTCATACATTTACACCGAGCTGTGCTCTCAGAAACGCTCGAAACACTCGATATCACGATTTTGGTGTTCCTCGATTTTTCGTTCTCCACAGCTGTGGATGACGACCTTTGACGCATGGATATCGTGCATTTGAGTAGAATGAAGGCTTTTGACACATTTACACCGAGCTGTGCTCTCAGAAACGCTCGAAACACGCGATATCACGATTTTGGTGATCTTCAATGTTTCGTTCGCCACGGCTGTGGCAGACAACTTTTAACACATGGATCTTGTGTGTTTGAGCAGAATGAAGGTTTTTGACACATTTACACCGAGCTGTGCTCTCAGAAACGCTCGAAACACGCGATATCACGATTTTGGTGATCTTCAATGTTTCGTTCGCCACGGCTGTGGCAGACAACTTTTAACACATGGATTTTGTGTATTTGAGCAGAATGAAGGTTTTTGACACATTTACACCGAGCTGTGCTCTCAGAATCGCTCGAAACTCGCCATATCACGATTTTGGTTTTCGTCGATTTTTTGTTCGCCACAGATGTGCCAGACGACTTTTAACACATGGATCTTGTGTGTTTGAGCCGAATGAAGGTTTTTTACACATTTACACCGAGCTGTGCTCTCTGAAACGCTCGAAACACGCGATATCACGATTTTGGTGTTCGTCGATTTTTCGTTCGCCACAGCTGTGCCAGACAACTTTTAACACATGCATTTTGTGTATTTGAGTAGAATGAAGGTTTTTGACACATTTACACCGAGCTGTGCTCTCAGAAATGCTCGAAACACGCGAGATCACGATTTTAGTGTTCTTCAATGTTTCATTCGCCACTGCTGTGCCAGACAACTTTTAACACATGGATTTTGTGCATTTGAGCAGAATGAAGGTTTTTGACGCACTTACACCGAGCTCTGCTCTCAGAAACGCACGAAACACGCGATATCACGATTTTAGTGTTCTTCAATGTTTCATTCGCCACAGCTGTGCCAGACGACTTTTAAATCATGAATATTGTGCATTTGAGTAGAATGAAGGTTTTTCATACATTTACACCGAGCTGTGCTCTCAGAATCGATCGAAACACGCGATATCACGATTTTGGTGTTCGTCGATTTTTCGTTCGCCACAGCTGTGCCAGACGACTTTTAACGCATGGATATTGTGCATTTGAGTAGAATGAAGGTTTTTTACATATTTACACCGAGCTGTGCTCTCAGAAACGCTAGAAACACGCGATATCACGATTTTGGTGTTCGTCGATTTTTCGTTCGCCACAGCTGTGGCTGACGACTTTTAACACATGGATCTTGTGTGTTTGAGTAGAATGAAGGTTTTTGACACATCTACACCGAGCTGTGCACTCAGAACCGTTCGAAACACGCAATATCACGATTTTGGTGCTGTTCAAAGTTTCGTTCGCCGCAGCTGTGCCAGACAACTTTTAACACATGGATATTGTGCATTTGAGTAGAATGAAGGTTTTTGACACATTTACACCGAGCTGTGCTCTCAGAAACGCTCGAAACACGCGATATCACGATTTTGGTGATCATCAATGTTACGTTCGCCACGGCTGTGGCACACAACTTTTAACACATGGATCTTGTGTGTTTGAGCCGAATGAAGGTTTTTTACACATTTACACCGAGCTGTGCTCTCTGAAACGCTCGAAACACGCGATATCACGATTTTGGTGTTCGTCGATTTTTCGTTCGCCACAGCTGTGCCAGACGACTTTTAACGCATGAATATTGTGCATTTGAGCAGAATGAAGGTTTTTGACACATTTACACCGAGCTGTGCTCTCAGAAATGCTCGAAACACGCGAGATCACGATTTTAGTGTTCTTCAATGTTTCATTCGCCACTGCTGTGCCAGACAACTTTTAACACATGGATTTTGTGCATTTGAGCAGAATGAAGGTTTTTGACACACTTACACCGAGCTGTGCTCTCAGAAATGCACGAAACACGCGATATCACGATTTTGGTGTTCGTCGATTTTTCGTTCGCCACAGAAGTGGCTGACGACTTTTAACGCATGGATATTGTGCATTTGAGTAGAATGAAGGTTTTTTACACATTTACACCGAGCTGTGCTCTCAGAAACGCTCGAAACACGCGATATCACGATTTTGGTGTTCGTCGATTTTTCGTTCGCCATAGCTGTGGCTGACGACTTTTAACACATGGATCTTGTGTGTTTGAGTAGAATGAAGGTTTTTGACACATTTACACCGAGCTGTGCACTCAGAACCGTTCGAAACACGCGATATCACGATTTTGGTGCTGTTCAATGTTTCGTTCGCCAGGGCTGTGCCAGACAACTTTTAATACATGGATCTTGTGTATTTGAGTAGAATGAAGGATTTTGACACATCTACACCGAGCTGTGCACTCAGAACCGTTCGAAACACGCGATATCACGATTTTGGTGCTGTTCAAAGTTTCGTTCGCCACAGCTGTGCCAGACAACTTTTAGCACATGGATCTTGTGTATTTGAGTAGAATGAAGGTTTTTGACACATTTACACCGAGCTGTGCTCTCAGAAACGCTCGAAACACGCGATATCACGATTTTGGTGATCTTCAATGTTTCGTTCGCCACGGCTGTGCCAGACAACTTTTAACACATGGATCTTGTGTATTTGAGTAGAATGAAGGTTTTTGACGCATTTACACCGAGCTGTGCTCTCAGAAACGCTCGAAACACGCGATATCACGATTTTGGTGTTCGTCGATTTTTCGTTCGCCACAGCTGTGCCAGACGAGTTTTAACGCATGAATAATGTGCATTTGAGTAGAATGAAGGGTTTTCGTACATTTACACCGAGCTGTGCTCTCAGAAACGCTCGAAACACGCGATATCACGATTTTGGTGATCTTCAATGTTTCGTTCGCCACGGCTGTGGCAGACAACTTTTAACACATGGATCTTGTGTGTTTGAGCAGAATGAAGGTTTTTGACACATTCACACCGATCTGTGCTCTCGGAAACGCTCGAAACATGCGATATCACGATTTTGGTGTTCTTCGATTTTTCGATCGCCACATTTGTGGCAGACGACTTTTAACGCATGGATAATGTGCATTTGAGTTGTATGAAGGTTTTTCATACATTTACACCGAGCTGTGCTCTCAGAAACGCTCTAAACACGCGATATCACGATTTTGGTACTGTTCAAAGTTTCGTTCGCCACTGCTGTGCCAGACAACTTGTAACACATGGATCTTGTGTATTTGAGTTTCTACTCAAACCTTCATTCTTGAAGGTTTTTGACACATTTACACCGAGCTGTGCTCTCAGAAACGCTCGAAACACGCGTTATCACGATTTTGGTACTGTTCAAAGTTTCGTTCGCCACTGCTGTGCCAGACAACTTGTAACACATGGATCTTGTGTATTTGAGTTTCTACTCAAACCTTCATTCTTGAAGGTTTTTGACACATTTACACCGAGCTGTGCTCTCAGAAACGCTCGAAACACGCGTTATCACGATTTTGGTGATCCTCGATGTTTCGTTCTCCACAGCTGTGCCTGACGACTTTTGAGGCATGGATATTGTGCATTTGAGTAGAATGAAGGTTTTTGACACATTTACACCGAGCTGTGCTCTCAGAAACGCTCGAAACACGCGATATCACGATTTTGGTGTTCTTCGATTTGTCGTTCGCCACATTTGTGGCAGACGACTTTTAACGCATGGATATTGTGGATTTGAGTAGAATTAAGGTTTTTGACACATTTACACCGAGCTGTGCTCTCAGAAACGCTCGAAACGCGCGACATCACGATTTTGGTGATCTTCAATGTTTCGTTCGCCACGGCTGTGGCAGAAAACTTTTAACACATGGATATTGTGCATTTGAGTAGAATGAAGGTTTCTGACACATTTATACCGAGCTGTGCTCTCAGAAACGCTCGAAACACGCGATATCACGATTTTGGTGTTCTTCGATTTTTCGTTCGCCACATTTGTGGCAGACGACTTTTAACGCATGGATAATGTGCACTTGAGTTGAATGAAGGTTTTTCATACATTTACACCGAGCTGTGCTCTCAGAAACGCTCTAAACACGCGATATCACGATTTTGGTGTTCGTCGATTTTTCGTTCGTCACAGCTGTGCCAGACGACTTTTAACGCATAGATATCGTGCATTTGAGTAGAATGAAGGTTTTTTACACATTTACACCGAGCTGTGCTCTCAGAAACGCTAGAAACACGCGATATCACGATTTTGGTGTTCTTCGATTTTTCGTTCGCCACAGTTGTGGCAGACGACTTTTAACGCATGGATTATGTGCATTTGAGTAGAATGAAGGTTTTTCATACATTCACACCGAGCTGTGCTCTCAGAAACGCTCGAAACACGAGATATCTCGATTTTGGTACTGTTCAAAGTTTCGTTCGCCACTGCTGTGCCAGACAACTTGTAACACATGGATCTTGTGTATTTGAGTAGAATGAAGGTTTTTGACACATTTACACCGAGCTGTGCTCTCAGAAACGCTCGAAACACGCGATATCACGATTTTGGTGATCTTAAATGTTTCGTTCGCCACGGCTGTGGCAGACAACTTTTAACACATGGATCTTGTGTCGTTTACACCGAGCTGTGCTCTCAGAAACGCTCGAAACACGCGATATCACGATTTTGGTGTTCGTCGATTTTTCGTTAGACACAGCTGTGCCAGACGACTTTTAACGCATGAATATTGTGTATTTGAGTAGAATGAAGTTTTTTGACACATTTACACCGAGCTGTGCTCTCAGAAATGCACGAAACACGCGATATCACGATTTTGGTGTTCGTCGATTTTTCGTTCGCCACAGAAGTGGCAGACGACTTTTAACGCATGGATATTGTGCATTTGAGTAGAATGAAGGTTTTTTACACATTTACACCGAGCTGTGCTCTCAGAAACGCTCGAAACACGCGATATCACGATTTTGGTGTTCGTCGATTTTTCGTTCGCCATAGCTGTGGCTGACGACTTGTAACACATGGATCTTGTGTGTTTGAGTAGAATGAAGGTTTTTCATACATTTACACCGAGCTGTGCTCTCAGAAACGCTCGAAACACGCGATATCACGATTTTGGTGTTCCTCGATTTTTCGTTCTCCACAGCTGTGGATGACGACCTTTGACGCATGGATATCGTGCATTTGAGTAGAATGAAGGTTTTTGACACATTTACACCGAGCTGTGCTCTCAGAAACGCTCGAAACACGCGATATCACGATTTTGGTGATCTTCAATGTTTCGTTCGCCACGGCTGTGGCAGACAACTTTTAACACATGGATCTTGTGTGTTTGAGCAGAATGAAGGTTTTTGACACATTTACACCGAGCTGTGCTCTCAGAAACGCTCGAAACACGCGATATCACGATTTTGGTGATCTTCAATGTTTCGTTCGCCACGGCTGTGGCAGACAACTTTTAACACATGGATTTTGTGTATTTGAGTAGAATGAAGGTTTTTCATACATTTACACCGAGCTGTGCTCTCAGAAACGATCGAAACATGCGATATCACTATTTTGGTGTTCGTCGATTTTTCGTTCGCCACAGCTGTGCCAGACGACTTTTAACGCATGGATATTGTGCATTTGAGTAGAATGAAGGTTTTTTTACACATTTACACCGAGCTGTGCTCTCAGAAACGCTCGAAACAATCGAGATCACGATTTTGGTGATCCTCGATGTTTCGTTCTCCACAGCTGTGAATGACGACTTTTGATTCATGGATATTGTGCATTTGAGTAGAATGAAGGTTCTTCATACATTTACACCGAGCTGTGCTCTCAGAAAGGCTCGAAACACGCGATATCACGATTTTTCGTTCTCCATAGCTGTGCCTGACGACTTTTGACGCATGGATATTGTGCATTTGAGTAGAATGAAGGTTTTTGACACATTTACACCGAACTGTACTCTCGGAAACGCTCGAAACACGCGTTATCACGATTTTGGTGATCCTCGATGTTTCGTTCTCCACAGCTGTGCCTGACGACTTTTGAGGCTTGGATATTGTGCATTTGAGTAGAATGAAGGTTTTTGACACATCTACACCGAGCAGTGCACTCAGAACCGTTCGAAACACGCGATATCACGATTTTGGTGCTGTTCAAAGTTTCGTTCGCCACAGCTGTGCCAGACAACTTTTAGCACATGGATCTTGTGTATTTGAGTAGAATGAAGGTTTTTGACACATTTACACCGAGCTGTGCTCTCAGAAACGCTCGAAACACGCGATATCACGATTTTGGTGTTCTTCAATGTTTCGTTCGCCACAGCTGTGCCAAACGACTTTTAACGCATGGATATTGTGCATTCGAGTAGAATGAAGGTTTCTGACATATTTATACCGAGCTGTGCTCTCAGAAAAGCTCGAAACACGCGATATCACGATTTTGGTGATCTTCAATGTTTCGTTCGCCACGGCTGTGCCAGACAACTTTTAACACATGGATCTTGTGTATTTGAGCAGAATGAAGGTTTTTGACACATTTACACCGAGCTGTGCTCTCAGAATCGCTCGAAACTCGCCATATCACGATTTTGGTTTTCGTCGATTTTTTGTTCGCCACAGATGTGCCAGACGACTTTTAACACATGGATCTTGTGTGTTTGAGCCGAATGAAGGTTTTTTACACATTTACACCGAGCTGTGCTCTCTGAAACGCTCGAAACACGCGATATCACGATTTTGGTGTTGGTCGATTTTTCGTTCGCCACAGCTGTGCCAGACAACTTTTAACACATGCATTTTGTGTATTTGAGTAGAATGAAGGTTTTTGACACATTTACACCGAGCTGTGCTCTCAGAAATGCTCGAAACACGCGAGATCACGATTTTAGTGTTCTTCAATGTTTCATTCGCCACTGCTGTGCCAGACAACTTTTAACACATGGATTTTGTGCATTTGAGCAGAATGAAGGTTTTTGACGCACTTACACCGAGCTCTGCTCTCAGAAACGCACGAAACACGCGATATCACGATTTTAGTGTTCTTCAATGTTTCATTCGCCACAGCTGTGCCAGACGACTTTTAAATCATGAATATTGTGCATTTGAGTAGAATGAAGGTTTTTGACACATTTACACCGAGCTGTGCTCTCAGAAACGCTCGAAACACGCGATATCACGATTTTGGTGATCATCAATGTTACGTTCGCCACGGCTGTGGCACACAACTTTTAACACATGGATCTTGTGTGTTTGAGCCGAATGAAGGTTTTTTTTACACATTTACACCGAGCTGTGCTCTCTGAAACGCTCGAAACACGCGATATCACGATTTTGGTGTTCGTCGATTTTTCGTTCGCCACAGCTGTGCCAGACGACTTTTAACGCATGAATATTGTGCATTTGAGCAGAATGAAGATTTTTGAC
Source organism: Pimpla rufipes (assembly GCA_963932165.1). Lineage (NCBI taxonomy): Eukaryota > Metazoa > Arthropoda > Insecta > Hymenoptera > Ichneumonidae > Pimpla > Pimpla rufipes. The sequence goes on from CAWVQF010000037.1 coordinate 400,452, forward strand.
ACATTTACACCGAGCTGTGCTCTCAGAAATGCACGAAACACGCGAGATCACGATTTTAGTGTTCTTCAATGTTTCATTCGCCACTGCTGTGCCAGACAACTTTTAACACATGGATTTTGTGCATTTGAGCAGAATGAAGGTTTTTGACACACTTACACCGAGCTGTGCTCTCAGAAATGCACGAAACACGCGATATCACGATTTTGGTGTTCGTCGATTTTTCGTTCGCCACAGAAGTGGCAGACGACTTTTAACGCATGGATATTGTGCATTTGAGTAGAATGAAGGTTTTTTACACATTTACACCGAGCTGTGCTCTCAGAAACGCTCGAAACACGCGATATCACGATTTTGGTGTTCATCGATTTTTCGTTCGCCATAGCTGTGGCTGACGACTTTTAACACATGGATCTTGTGTGTTTGAGTAGAATGAAGGTTTTTGACACATTTACACCGAGCTGTGCACTCAGAACCGTTCGAAACACGCGATATCACGATTTTGGTGCTGTTCAATGTTTCGTTCGCCAGGGCTGTGCCAGACAACTTTTAATACATGGATCTTGTGTATTTGAGTAGAATGAAGGATTTTGACACATCTACACCGAGCTGTGCACTCAGAACCGTTCGAAACACGCGATATCACGATTTTGGTGCTGTTCAAAGTTTCGTTCGCCACAGCTGTGCCAGACAACTTTTAGCACATGGATCTTGTGTATTTGAGTAGAATGAAGGGTTTTGACACATTTACACCGAGCTGTGCTCTCAGAAACGCTCGAAACACGCGATATCACGATTTTGGTGATCTTCAATGTTTCGTTCGCCACGGCTGTGCCAGACAACTTTTAACACATGGATCTTGTGTATTTGAGTAGAATGAAGGTTTTTGACGCATTTACACCGAGCTGTGCTCTCAGAAACGCTCGAAACACGCGATATCACGATTTTGGTGTTCGTCGATTTTTCGTTCGCCACAGCTGTGCCAGACGAGTTTTAACGCATGAATAATATGCATTTGAGTAGAATGAAGGGTTTTCGTACATTTACACCGAGCTGTGCTCTCAGAAACGCTCGAAACACGCGACATCACGATTTTGGTGATCTTCAATGTTTCGTTCGCCACGGCTGTGGCAGAAAACTTTTAACACATGGATATTGTGCATTTGAGTAGAATGAAGGTTTCTGACACATTTATACCGAGCTGTGCTCTCAGAAACGCTCGAAACACGCGATATCACGATTTTGGTGTTCTTCGATTTTTCGTTCGCCACATTTGTGGCAGACGACTTTTACCGCATGGATAATGTGCACTTGAGTTGAATGAAGGTTTTTCATACATTTACACCGAGCTGTGCTCTCAGAAACGCTCTAAACACGCGATATCACGATTTTGGTACTGTTCAAAGTTTCGTTCGCCACTGCTGTGCCAGACAACTTGTAACACATGGATCTTGTGTATTTGAGTTTCTACTCAAACCTTCATTCTTGAAGGTTTTTGACACATTTACACCGAGCTGTGCTCTCAGAAACGCTCGAAACACGCGTTATCACGATTTTGGTGATCCTCGATGTTTCGTTCTCCACAGCTGTGCCAGACGACTTTTAACGCATGGATATCGTGCATTTGAGTAGAATGAAGGTTTTTTACACATTTACACCGAGCTGTGCTCTCAGAAACGCTCGAAACACGCGATATCACGATTTTGGTGTTCTTCAATGTTTCGTTCGCCACGGCTGTGGCAGACAACGTTTAACACATGGATCTTGTGTATTTGAGTAGAATGAAGATTTTTGACACATTTACACCGAGCTGTGCTCTCAGAAACGCTCGAAACACGCGATATCACGATTTTGGTGTTCGTCGATTTTTCGTTAGACACAGCTGTGCCAGACGACTTTTAACGCATGAATATTGTGTATTTGAGCAGAATGAAGGTTTTTTACACATTTACACCGAGCTGTGCTCTCAGAAACGCTCGAAACACGCGATATCACGATTTTGGTGTTCTTCGATTTTTCGTTCGCCACATTTGGATAATGTGCATTTGAGTAGAATGAAGGTTTTTCATACATTCACACCGAGCTGTGCTCTCAGAAACGCTCGAAACACGAGATATCTCGATTTTGGTACTGTTCAAAGTTTCGTTCGCCACTGCTGTGCCAGACAACTTGTAACACATGGATCTTGTGTATTTGAGTAGAATGAAGGTTTTTGACACATTTACACCGAGCTGTGCTCTCAGAAACGCTCGAAACACGCGATATCACGATTTTGGTGTTCGTCGATTTTTGTTCGCCACAGCTGTGCCAGACGAGTTTTAATGCATGAATATTGTGCATTTGAGTAGAATGAAGGATTTTCGTACATTTACACCGAGCTGTGCTCTCAGAAACGCTCGAAACACGCGATATCACGATTTTGGTGTTCGTCGATTTTTCGTTAGACACAGCTGTGCCAGACGACTTTTAACGCATGAATATTGTGTATTTGAGTAGAATGAAGTTTTTTGACACATTTACACCGAGCTGTGCTCTCAGAAATGCACGAAACACGCGATATCACGATTTTGGTGTTCGTCGATTTTTCGTTCGCCACAGAAGTGGCAGACGACTTTTAACGCATGGATATTGTGCATTTGAGTAGAATGAAGGTTTTTTACACATTTACACCGAGCTGTGCTCTCAGAAACGCTCGAAACACGCGATATCACGATTTTGGTGTTCGTCGATTTTTCGTTCGCCATAGCTGTGGCTGACGACTTGTAACACATGGATCTTGTGTGTTTGAGTAGAATGAAGGTTTTTCATACATTTACACCGAGCTGTGCTCTCAGAAACGCTCGAAACACTCGATATCACGATTTTGGTGTTCCTCGATTTTTCGTTCTCCACAGCTGTGGATGACGACCTTTGACGCATGGATATCGTGCATTTGAGTAGAATGAAGGCTTTTGACACATTTACACCGAGCTGTGCTCTCAGAAACGCTCGAAACACGCGATATCACGATTTTGGTGATCTTCAATGTTTCGTTCGCCACGGCTGTGGCAGACAACTTTTAACACATGGATCTTGTGTGTTTGAGCAGAATGAAGGTTTTTGACACATTTACACCGAGCTGTGCTCTCAGAAACGCTCGAAACACGCGATATCACGATTTTGGTGATCTTCAATGTTTCGTTCGCCACGGCTGTGGCAGACAACTTTTAACACATGGATTTTGTGTATTTGAGCAGAATGAAGGTTTTTGACACATTTACACCGAGCTGTGCTCTCAGAATCGCTCGAAACTCGCCATATCACGATTTTGGTTTTCGTCGATTTTTTGTTCGCCACAGATGTGCCAGACGACTTTTAACACATGGATCTTGTGTGTTTGAGCCGAATGAAGGTTTTTTACACATTTACACCGAGCTGTGCTCTCTGAAACGCTCGAAACACGCGATATCACGATTTTGGTGTTCGTCGATTTTTCGTTCGCCACAGCTGTGCCAGACAACTTTTAACACATGCATTTTGTGTATTTGAGTAGAATGAAGGTTTTTGACACATTTACACCGAGCTGTGCTCTCAGAAATGCTCGAAACACGCGAGATCACGATTTTAGTGTTCTTCAATGTTTCATTCGCCACTGCTGTGCCAGACAACTTTTAACACATGGATTTTGTGCATTTGAGCAGAATGAAGGTTTTTGACGCACTTACACCGAGCTCTGCTCTCAGAAACGCACGAAACACGCGATATCACGATTTTAGTGTTCTTCAATGTTTCATTCGCCACAGCTGTGCCAGACGACTTTTAAATCATGAATATTGTGCATTTGAGTAGAATGAAGGTTTTTCATACATTTACACCGAGCTGTGCTCTCAGAATCGATCGAAACACGCGATATCACGATTTTGGTGTTCGTCGATTTTTCGTTCGCCACAGCTGTGCCAGACGACTTTTAACGCATGGATATTGTGCATTTGAGTAGAATGAAGGTTTTTTACATATTTACACCGAGCTGTGCTCTCAGAAACGCTAGAAACACGCGATATCACGATTTTGGTGTTCGTCGATTTTTCGTTCGCCACAGCTGTGGCTGACGACTTTTAACACATGGATCTTGTGTGTTTGAGTAGAATGAAGGTTTTTGACACATCTACACCGAGCTGTGCACTCAGAACCGTTCGAAACACGCAATATCACGATTTTGGTGCTGTTCAAAGTTTCGTTCGCCGCAGCTGTGCCAGACAACTTTTAACACATGGATATTGTGCATTTGAGTAGAATGAAGGTTTTTGACACATTTACACCGAGCTGTGCTCTCAGAAACGCTCGAAACACGCGATATCACGATTTTGGTGATCATCAATGTTACGTTCGCCACGGCTGTGGCACACAACTTTTAACACATGGATCTTGTGTGTTTGAGCCGAATGAAGGTTTTTTACACATTTACACCGAGCTGTGCTCTCTGAAACGCTCGAAACACGCGATATCACGATTTTGGTGTTCGTCGATTTTTCGTTCGCCACAGCTGTGCCAGACGACTTTTAACGCATGAATATTGTGCATTTGAGCAGAATGAAGGTTTTTGACACATTTACACCGAGCTGTGCTCTCAGAAATGCTCGAAACACGCGAGATCACGATTTTAGTGTTCTTCAATGTTTCATTCGCCACTGCTGTGCCAGACAACTTTTAACACATGGATTTTGTGCATTTGAGCAGAATGAAGGTTTTTGACACACTTACACCGAGCTGTGCTCTCAGAAATGCACGAAACACGCGATATCACGATTTTGGTGTTCGTCGATTTTTCGTTCGCCACAGAAGTGGCTGACGACTTTTAACGCATGGATATTGTGCATTTGAGTAGAATGAAGGTTTTTTACACATTTACACCGAGCTGTGCTCTCAGAAACGCTCGAAACACGCGATATCACGATTTTGGTGTTCGTCGATTTTTCGTTCGCCATAGCTGTGGCTGACGACTTTTAACACATGGATCTTGTGTGTTTGAGTAGAATGAAGGTTTTTGACACATTTACACCGAGCTGTGCACTCAGAACCGTTCGAAACACGCGATATCACGATTTTGGTGCTGTTCAATGTTTCGTTCGCCAGGGCTGTGCCAGACAACTTTTAATACATGGATCTTGTGTATTTGAGTAGAATGAAGGATTTTGACACATCTACACCGAGCTGTGCACTCAGAACCGTTCGAAACACGCGATATCACGATTTTGGTGCTGTTCAAAGTTTCGTTCGCCACAGCTGTGCCAGACAACTTTTAGCACATGGATCTTGTGTATTTGAGTAGAATGAAGGTTTTTGACACATTTACACCGAGCTGTGCTCTCAGAAACGCTCGAAACACGCGATATCACGATTTTGGTGATCTTCAATGTTTCGTTCGCCACGGCTGTGCCAGACAACTTTTAACACATGGATCTTGTGTATTTGAGTAGAATGAAGGTTTTTGACGCATTTACACCGAGCTGTGCTCTCAGAAACGCTCGAAACACGCGATATCACGATTTTGGTGTTCGTCGATTTTTCGTTCGCCACAGCTGTGCCAGACGAGTTTTAACGCATGAATAATGTGCATTTGAGTAGAATGAAGGGTTTTCGTACATTTACACCGAGCTGTGCTCTCAGAAACGCTCGAAACACGCGATATCACGATTTTGGTGATCTTCAATGTTTCGTTCGCCACGGCTGTGGCAGACAACTTTTAACACATGGATCTTGTGTGTTTGAGCAGAATGAAGGTTTTTGACACATTCACACCGATCTGTGCTCTCGGAAACGCTCGAAACATGCGATATCACGATTTTGGTGTTCTTCGATTTTTCGATCGCCACATTTGTGGCAGACGACTTTTAACGCATGGATAATGTGCATTTGAGTTGTATGAAGGTTTTTCATACATTTACACCGAGCTGTGCTCTCAGAAACGCTCTAAACACGCGATATCACGATTTTGGTACTGTTCAAAGTTTCGTTCGCCACTGCTGTGCCAGACAACTTGTAACACATGGATCTTGTGTATTTGAGTTTCTACTCAAACCTTCATTCTTGAAGGTTTTTGACACATTTACACCGAGCTGTGCTCTCAGAAACGCTCGAAACACGCGTTATCACGATTTTGGTACTGTTCAAAGTTTCGTTCGCCACTGCTGTGCCAGACAACTTGTAACACATGGATCTTGTGTATTTGAGTTTCTACTCAAACCTTCATTCTTGAAGGTTTTTGACACATTTACACCGAGCTGTGCTCTCAGAAACGCTCGAAACACGCGTTATCACGATTTTGGTGATCCTCGATGTTTCGTTCTCCACAGCTGTGCCTGACGACTTTTGAGGCATGGATATTGTGCATTTGAGTAGAATGAAGGTTTTTGACACATTTACACCGAGCTGTGCTCTCAGAAACGCTCGAAACACGCGATATCACGATTTTGGTGTTCTTCGATTTGTCGTTCGCCACATTTGTGGCAGACGACTTTTAACGCATGGATATTGTGGATTTGAGTAGAATTAAGGTTTTTGACACATTTACACAAAGCTGTGCTCTCAGAAACGCTCGAAACGCGCGACATCACGATTTTGGTGATCTTCAATGTTTCGTTCGCCACGGCTGTGGCAGAAAACTTTTAACACATGGATATTGTGCATTTGAGTAGAATGAAGGTTTCTGACACATTTATACCGAGCTGTGCTCTCAGAAACGCTCGAAACACGCGATATCACGATTTTGGTGTTCTTCGATTTTTCGTTCGCCACATTTGTGGCAGACGACTTTTAACGCATGGATAATGTGCACTTGAGTTGAATGAAGGTTTTTCATACATTTACACCGAGCTGTGCTCTCAGAAACGCTCTAAACACGCGATATCACGATTTTGGTGTTCGTCGATTTTTCGTTCGTCACAGCTGTGCCAGACGACTTTTAACGCATAGATATCGTGCATTTGAGTAGAATGAAGGTTTTTTACACATTTACACCGAGCTGTGCTCTCAGAAACGCTAGAAACACGCGATATCACGATTTTGGTGTTCTTCGATTTTTCGTTCGCCACAGTTGTGGCAGACGACTTTTAACGCATGGATTATGTGCATTTGAGTAGAATGAAGGTTTTTCATACATTCACACCGAGCTGTGCTCTCAGAAACGCTCGAAACACGAGATATCTCGATTTTGGTACTGTTCAAAGTTTCGTTCGCCACTGCTGTGCCAGACAACTTGTAACACATGGATCTTGTGTATTTGAGTAGAATGAAGGTTTTTGACACATTTACACCGAGCTGTGCTCTCAGAAACGCTCGAAACACGCGATATCACGATTTTGGTGATCTTCAATGTTTCGTTCGCCACGGCTGTGGCAGACAACTTTTAACACATGGATCTTGTGTCGTTTACACCGAGCTGTGCTCTCAGAAACGCTCGAAACACGCGATATCACGATTTTGGTGTTCGTCGATTTTTCGTTAGACACAGCTGTGCCAGACGACTTTTAACGCATGAATATTGTGTATTTGAGTAGAATGAAGTTTTTTGACACATTTACACCGAGCTGTGCTCTCAGAAATGCACGAAACACGCGATATCACGATTTTGGTGTTCGTCGATTTTTCGTTCGCCACAGAAGTGGCAGACGACTTTTAACGCATGGATATTGTGCATTTGAGTAGAATGAAGGTTTTTTACACATTTACACCGAGCTGTGCTCTCAGAAACGCTCGAAACACGCGATATCACGATTTTGGTGTTCGTCGATTTTTCGTTCGCCATAGCTGTGGCTGACGACTTGTAACACATGGATCTTGTGTGTTTGAGTAGAATGAAGGTTTTTCATACATTTACACCGAGCTGTGCTCTCAGAAACGCTCGAAACACGCGATATCACGATTTTGGTGTTCCTCGATTTTTCGTTCTCCACAGCTGTGGATGACGACCTTTGACGCATGGATATCGTGCATTTGAGTAGAATGAAGGTTTTTGACACATTTACACCGAGCTGTGCTCTCAGAAACGCTCGAAACACGCGATATCACGATTTTGGTGATCTTCAATGTTTCGTTCGCCACGGCTGTGGCAGACAACTTTTAACACATGGATCTTGTGTGTTTGAGCAGAATGAAGGTTTTTGACACATTTACACCGAGCTGTGCTCTCAGAAACGCTCGAAACACGCGATATCACGATTTTGGTGATCTTCAATGTTTCGTTCGCCACGGCTGTGGCAGACAACTTTTAACACATGGATTTTGTGTATTTGAGTAGAATGAAGGTTTTTCATACATTTACACCGAGCTGTGCTCTCAGAAACGATCGAAACATGCGATATCACTATTTTGGTGTTCGTCGATTTTTCGTTCGCCACAGCTGTGCCAGACGACTTTTAACGCATGGATATTGTGCATTTGAGTAGAATGAAGGTTTTTTTACACATTTACACCGAGCTGTGCTCTCAGAAACGCTCGAAACAATCGAGATCACGATTTTGGTGATCCTCGATGTTTCGTTCTCCACAGCTGTGAATGACGACTTTTGATTCATGGATATTGTGCATTTGAGTAGAATGAAGGTTCTTCATACATTTACACCGAGCTGTGCTCTCAGAAAGGCTCGAAACACGCGATATCACGATTTTTCGTTCTCCATAGCTGTGCCTGACGACTTTTGACGCATGGATATTGTGCATTTGAGTAGAATGAAGGTTTTTGACACATTTACACCGAACTGTACTCTCGGAAACGCTCGAAACACGCGTTATCACGATTTTGGTGATCCTCGATGTTTCGTTCTCCACAGCTGTGCCTGACGACTTTTGAGGCTTGGATATTGTGCATTTGAGTAGAATGAAGGTTTTTGACACATCTACACCGAGCAGTGCACTCAGAACCGTTCGAAACACGCGATATCACGATTTTGGTGCTGTTCAAAGTTTCGTTCGCCACAGCTGTGCCAGACAACTTTTAGCACATGGATCTTGTGTATTTGAGTAGAATGAAGGTTTTTGACACATTTACACCGAGCTGTGCTCTCAGAAACGCTCGAAACACGCGATATCACGATTTTGGTGTTCTTCAATGTTTCGTTCGCCACAGCTGTGCCAAACGACTTTTAACGCATGGATATTGTGCATTCGAGTAGAATGAAGGTTTCTGACATATTTATACCGAGCTGTGCTCTCAGAAAAGCTCGAAACACGCGATATCACGATTTTGGTGATCTTCAATGTTTCGTTCGCCACGGCTGTGCCAGACAACTTTTAACACATGGATCTTGTGTATTTGAGCAGAATGAAGGTTTTTGACACATTTACACCGAGCTGTGCTCTCAGAATCGCTCGAAACTCGCCATATCACGATTTTGGTTTTCGTCGATTTTTTGTTCGCCACAGATGTGCCAGACGACTTTTAACACATGGATCTTGTGTGTTTGAGCCGAATGAAGGTTTTTTACACATTTACACCGAGCTGTGCTCTCTGAAACGCTCGAAACACGCGATATCACGATTTTGGTGTTGGTCGATTTTTCGTTCGCCACAGCTGTGCCAGACAACTTTTAACACATGCATTTTGTGTATTTGAGTAGAATGAAGGTTTTTGACACATTTACACCGAGCTGTGCTCTCAGAAATGCTCGAAACACGCGAGATCACGATTTTAGTGTTCTTCAATGTTTCATTCGCCACTGCTGTGCCAGACAACTTTTAACACATGGATTTTGTGCATTTGAGCAGAATGAAGGTTTTTGACGCACTTACACCGAGCTCTGCTCTCAGAAACGCACGAAACACGCGATATCACGATTTTAGTGTTCTTCAATGTTTCATTCGCCACAGCTGTGCCAGACGACTTTTAAATCATGAATATTGTGCATTTGAGTAGAATGAAGGTTTTTGACACATTTACACCGAGCTGTGCTCTCAGAAACGCTCGAAACACGCGATATCACGATTTTGGTGATCATCAATGTTACGTTCGCCACGGCTGTGGCACACAACTTTTAACACATGGATCTTGTGTGTTTGAGCCGAATGAAGGTTTTTTTTACACATTTACACCGAGCTGTGCTCTCTGAAACGCTCGAAACACGCGATATCACGATTTTGGTGTTCGTCGATTTTTCGTTCGCCACAGCTGTGCCAGACGACTTTTAACGCATGAATATTGTGCATTTGAGCAGAATGAAGATTTTTGACACATTTACACCGAGCTGTGCTCTCAGAAATGCACGAAACACGCGAGATCACGATTTTAGTGTTCTTCAATGTTTCATTCGCCACTGCTGTGCCAGACAACTTTTAACACATGGATTTTGTGCATTTGAGCAGAATGAAGGTTTTTGACACACTTACACCGAGCTGTGCTCTCAGAAATGCACGAAACACGCGATATCACGATTTTGGTGTTCGTCGATTTTTCGTTCGCCACAGAAGTGGCAGACGACTTTTAACGCATGGATATTGTGCATTTGAGTAGAATGAAGGTTTTTTACACATTTACACCGAGCTGTGCTCTCAGAAACGCTCGAAACACGCGATATCACGATTTTGGTGTTCATCGATTTTTCGTTCGCCATAGCTGTGGCTGACGACTTTTAACACATGGATCTTGTGTGTTTGAGTAGAATGAAGGTTTTTGACACATTTACACCGAGCTGTGCACTCAGAACCGTTCGAAACACGCGATATCACGATTTTGGTGCTGTTCAATGTTTCGTTCGCCAGGGCTGTGCCAGACAACTTTTAATACATGGATCTTGTGTATTTGAGTAGAATGAAGGTTTTTGACGCATTTACACCGAGCTGTGCTCTCAGAAACGCTCGAAACACGCGATATCACGATTTTGGTGTTCGTCGATTTTTCGTTCGCCACAGCTGTGCCAGACGAGTTTTAACGCATGAATAATGTGCATTTGAGTAGAATGAAGGGTTTTCGTACATTTACACCGAGCTGTGCTCTCAGAAACGCTCGAAACACGCGACATCACGATTTTGGTGATCTTCAATGTTTCGTTCGCCACGGCTGTGGCAGAAAACTTTTAACACATGGATATTGTGCATTTGAGTAGAATGAAGGTTTCTGACACATTTATACCGAGCTGTGCTCTCAGAAACGCTCGAAACACGCGATATCACGATTTTGGTGTTCTTCGATTTTTCGTTCGCCACATTTGTGGCAGACGACTTTTACCGCATGGATAATGTGCACTTGAGTTGAATGAAGGTTTTTCATACATTTACACCGAGCTGTGCTCTCAGAAACGCTCTAAACACGCGATATCACGATTTTGGTACTGTTCAAAGTTTCGTTCGCCACTGCTGTGCCAGACAACTTGTAACACATGGATCTTGTGTATTTGAGTTTCTACTCAAACCTTCATTCTTGAAGGTTTTTGACACATTTACACCGAGCTGTGCTCTCAGAAACGCTCGAAACACGCGTTATCACGATTTTGGTGATCCTCGATGTTTCGTTCTCCACAGCTGTGCCAGACGACTTTTAACGCATGGATATCGTGCATTTGAGTAGAATGAAGGTTTTTTACACATTTACACCGAGCTGTGCTCTCAGAAACGCTCGAAACACGCGATATCACGATTTTGGTGTTCTTCAATGTTTCGTTCGCCACGGCTGTGGCAGACAACGTTTAACACATGGATCTTGTGTATTTGAGTAGAATGAAGATTTTTGACACATTTACACCGAGCTGTGCTCTCAGAAACGCTCGAAACACGCGATATCACGATTTTGGTGTTCGTCGATTTTTCGTTAGACACAGCTGTGCCAGACGACTTTTAACGCATGAATATTGTGTATTTGAGCAGAATGAAGGTTTTTTACACATTTACACCGAGCTGTGCTCTCAGAAACGCTCGAAACACGCGATATCACGATTTTGGTGTTCTTCGATTTTTCGTTCGCCACATTTGGATAATGTGCATTTGAGTAGAATGAAGGTTTTTCATACATTCACACCGAGCTGTGCTCTCAGAAACGCTCGAAACACGAGATATCTCGATTTTGGTACTGTTCAAAGTTTCGTTCGCCACTGCTGTGCCAGACAACTTGTAACACATGGATCTTGTGTATTTGAGTAGAATGAAGGTTTTTGACACATTTACACCGAGCTGTGCTCTCAGAAACGCTCGAAACACGCGATATCACGATTTTGGTGTTCGTCGATTTTTGTTCGCCACAGCTGTGCCAGACGAGTTTTAATGCATGAATATTGTGCATTTGAGTAGAATGAAGGATTTTCGTACATTTACACCGAGCTGTGCTCTCAGAAACGCTCGAAACACGCGATATCACGATTTTGGTGTTCGTCGATTTTTCGTTAGACACAGCTGTGCCAGACGACTTTTAACGCATGAATATTGTGTATTTGAGTAGAATGAAGTTTTTTGACACATTTACACCGAGCTGTGCTCTCAGAAATGCACGAAACACGCGATATCACGATTTTGGTGTTCGTCGATTTTTCGTTCGCCACAGAAGTGGCAGACGACTTTTAACGCATGGATATTGTGCATTTGAGTAGAATGAAGGTTTTTTACACATTTACACCGAGCTGTGCTCTCAGAAACGCTCGAAACACGCGATATCACGATTTTGGTGTTCGTCGATTTTTCGTTCGCCATAGCTGTGGCTGACGACTTGTAACACATGGATCTTGTGTGTTTGAGTAGAATGAAGGTTTTTCATACATTTACACCGAGCTGTGCTCTCAGAAACGCTCGAAACACTCGATATCACGATTTTGGTGTTCCTCGATTTTTCGTTCTCCACAGCTGTGGATGACGACCTTTGACGCATGGATATCGTGCATTTGAGTAGAATGAAGGCTTTTGACACATTTACACCGAGCTGTGCTCTCAGAAACGCTCGAAACACGCGATATCACGATTTTGGTGATCTTCAATGTTTCGTTCGCCACGGCTGTGGCAGACAACTTTTAACACATGGATCTTGTGTGTTTGAGCAGAATGAAGGTTTTTGACACATTTACACCGAGCTGTGCTCTCAGAAACGCTCGAAACACGCGATATCACGATTTTGGTGATCTTCAATGTTTCGTTCGCCACGGCTGTGGCAGACAACTTTTAACACATGGATTTTGTGTATTTGAGCAGAATGAAGGTTTTTGACACATTTACACCGAGCTGTGCTCTCAGAATCGCTCGAAACTCGCCATATCACGATTTTGGTTTTCGTCGATTTTTTGTTCGCCACAGATGTGCCAGACGACTTTTAACACATGGATCTTGTGTGTTTGAGCCGAATGAAGGTTTTTTACACATTTACACCGAGCTGTGCTCTCTGAAACGCTCGAAACACGCGATATCACGATTTTGGTGTTCGTCGATTTTTCGTTCGCCACAGCTGTGCCAGACAACTTTTAACACATGCATTTTGTGTATTTGAGTAGAATGAAGGTTTTTGACACATTTACACCGAGCTGTGCTCTCAGAAATGCTCGAAACACGCGAGATCACGATTTTAGTGTTCTTCAATGTTTCATTCGCCACTGCTGTGCCAGACAACTTTTAACACATGGATTTTGTGCATTTGAGCAGAATGAAGGTTTTTGACGCACTTACACCGAGCTCTGCTCTCAGAAACGCACGAAACACGCGATATCACGATTTTAGTGTTCTTCAATGTTTCATTCGCCACAGCTGTGCCAGACGACTTTTAAATCATGAATATTGTGCATTTGAGTAGAATGAAGGTTTTTCATACATTTACACCGAGCTGTGCTCTCAGAATCGATCGAAACACGCGATATCACGATTTTGGTGTTCGTCGATTTTTCGTTCGCCACAGCTGTGCCAGACGACTTTTAACGCATGGATATTGTGCATTTGAGTAGAATGAAGGTTTTTTACATATTTACACCGAGCTGTGCTCTCAGAAACGCTAGAAACACGCGATATCACGATTTTGGTGTTCGTCGATTTTTCGTTCGCCACAGCTGTGGCTGACGACTTTTAACACATGGATCTTGTGTGTTTGAGTAGAATGAAGGTTTTTGACACATCTACACCGAGCTGTGCACTCAGAACCGTTCGAAACACGCAATATCACGATTTTGGTGCTGTTCAAAGTTTCGTTCGCCGCAGCTGTGCCAGACAACTTTTAACACATGGATATTGTGCATTTGAGTAGAATGAAGGTTTTTGACACATTTACACCGAGCTGTGCTCTCAGAAACGCTCGAAACACGCGATATCACGATTTTGGTGATCATCAATGTTACGTTCGCCACGGCTGTGGCACACAACTTTTAACACATGGATCTTGTGTGTTTGAGCCGAATGAAGGTTTTTTACACATTTACACCGAGCTGTGCTCTCTGAAACGCTCGAAACACGCGATATCACGATTTTGGTGTTCGTCGATTTTTCGTTCGCCACAGCTGTGCCAGACGACTTTTAACGCATGAATATTGTGCATTTGAGCAGAATGAAGGTTTTTGACACATTTACACCGAGCTGTGCTCTCAGAAATGCTCGAAACACGCGAGATCACGATTTTAGTGTTCTTCAATGTTTCATTCGCCACTGCTGTGCCAGACAACTTTTAACACATGGATTTTGTGCATTTGAGCAGAATGAAGGTTTTTGACACACTTACACCGAGCTGTGCTCTCAGAAATGCACGAAACACGCGATATCACGATTTTGGTGTTCGTCGATTTTTCGTTCGCCACAGAAGTGGCTGACGACTTTTAACGCATGGATATTGTGCATTTGAGTAGAATGAAGGTTTTTTACACATTTACACCGAGCTGTGCTCTCAGAAACGCTCGAAACACGCGATATCACGATTTTGGTGTTCGTCGATTTTTCGTTCGCCATAGCTGTGGCTGACGACTTTTAACACATGGATCTTGTGTGTTTGAGTAGAATGAAGGTTTTTGACACATTTACACCGAGCTGTGCACTCAGAACCGTTCGAAACACGCGATATCACGATTTTGGTGCTGTTCAATGTTTCGTTCGCCAGGGCTGTGCCAGACAACTTTTAATACATGGATCTTGTGTATTTGAGTAGAATGAAGGATTTTGACACATCTACACCGAGCTGTGCACTCAGAACCGTTCGAAACACGCGATATCACGATTTTGGTGCTGTTCAAAGTTTCGTTCGCCACAGCTGTGCCAGACAACTTTTAGCACATGGATCTTGTGTATTTGAGTAGAATGAAGGTTTTTGACACATTTACACCGAGCTGTGCTCTCAGAAACGCTCGAAACACGCGATATCACGATTTTGGTGATCTTCAATGTTTCGTTCGCCACGGCTGTGCCAGACAACTTTTAACACATGGATCTTGTGTATTTGAGTAGAATGAAGGTTTTTGACGCATTTACACCGAGCTGTGCTCTCAGAAACGCTCGAAACACGCGATATCACGATTTTGGTGTTCGTCGATTTTTCGTTCGCCACAGCTGTGCCAGACGAGTTTTAACGCATGAATAATGTGCATTTGAGTAGAATGAAGGGTTTTCGTACATTTACACCGAGCTGTGCTCTCAGAAACGCTCGAAACACGCGATATCACGATTTTGGTGATCTTCAATGTTTCGTTCGCCACGGCTGTGGCAGACAACTTTTAACACATGGATCTTGTGTGTTTGAGCAGAATGAAGGTTTTTGACACATTCACACCGATCTGTGCTCTCGGAAACGCTCGAAACATGCGATATCACGATTTTGGTGTTCTTCGATTTTTCGATCGCCACATTTGTGGCAGACGACTTTTAACGCATGGATAATGTGCATTTGAGTTGTATGAAGGTTTTTCATACATTTACACCGAGCTGTGCTCTCAGAAACGCTCTAAACACGCGATATCACGATTTTGGTACTGTTCAAAGTTTCGTTCGCCACTGCTGTGCCAGACAACTTGTAACACATGGATCTTGTGTATTTGAGTTTCTACTCAAACCTTCATTCTTGAAGGTTTTTGACACATTTACACCGAGCTGTGCTCTCAGAAACGCTCGAAACACGCGTTATCACGATTTTGGTACTGTTCAAAGTTTCGTTCGCCACTGCTGTGCCAGACAACTTGTAACACATGGATCTTGTGTATTTGAGTTTCTACTCAAACCTTCATTCTTGAAGGTTTTTGACACATTTACACCGAGCTGTGCTCTCAGAAACGCTCGAAACACGCGTTATCACGATTTTGGTGATCCTCGATGTTTCGTTCTCCACAGCTGTGCCTGACGACTTTTGAGGCATGGATATTGTGCATTTGAGTAGAATGAAGGTTTTTGACACATTTACACCGAGCTGTGCTCTCAGAAACGCTCGAAACACGCGATATCACGATTTTGGTGTTCTTCGATTTGTCGTTCGCCACATTTGTGGCAGACGACTTTTAACGCATGGATATTGTGGATTTGAGTAGAATTAAGGTTTTTGACACATTTACACAAAGCTGTGCTCTCAGAAACGCTCGAAACGCGCGACATCACGATTTTGGTGATCTTCAATGTTTCGTTCGCCACGGCTGTGGCAGAAAACTTTTAACACATGGATATTGTGCATTTGAGTAGAATGAAGGTTTCTGACACATTTATACCGAGCTGTGCTCTCAGAAACGCTCGAAACACGCGATATCACGATTTTGGTGTTCTTCGATTTTTCGTTCGCCACATTTGTGGCAGACGACTTTTAACGCATGGATAATGTGCACTTGAGTTGAATGAAGGTTTTTCATACATTTACACCGAGCTGTGCTCTCAGAAACGCTCTAAACACGCGATATCACGATTTTGGTGTTCGTCGATTTTTCGTTCGTCACAGCTGTGCCAGACGACTTTTAACGCATAGATATCGTGCATTTGAGTAGAATGAAGGTTTTTTACACATTTACACCGAGCTGTGCTCTCAGAAACGCTAGAAACACGCGATATCACGATTTTGGTGTTCTTCGATTTTTCGTTCGCCACAGTTGTGGCAGACGACTTTTAACGCATGGATTATGTGCATTTGAGTAGAATGAAGGTTTTTCATACATTCACACCGAGCTGTGCTCTCAGAAACGCTCGAAACACGAGATATCTCGATTTTGGTACTGTTCAAAGTTTCGTTCGCCACTGCTGTGCCAGACAACTTGTAACACATGGATCTTGTGTATTTGAGTAGAATGAAGGTTTTTGACACATTTACACCGAGCTGTGCTCTCAGAAACGCTCGAAACACGCGATATCACGATTTTGGTGATCTTCAATGTTTCGTTCGCCACGGCTGTGGCAGACAACTTTTAACACATGGATCTTGTGTCGTTTACACCGAGCTGTGCTCTCAGAAACGCTCGAAACACGCGATATCACGATTTTGGTGTTCGTCGATTTTTCGTTAGACACAGCTGTGCCAGACGACTTTTAACGCATGAATATTGTGTATTTGAGTAGAATGAAGTTTTTTGACACATTTACACCGAGCTGTGCTCTCAGAAATGCACGAAACACGCGATATCACGATTTTGGTGTTCGTCGATTTTTCGTTCGCCACAGAAGTGGCAGACGACTTTTAACGCATGGATATTGTGCATTTGAGTAGAATGAAGGTTTTTTACACATTTACACCGAGCTGTGCTCTCAGAAACGCTCGAAACACGCGATATCACGATTTTGGTGTTCGTCGATTTTTCGTTCGCCATAGCTGTGGCTGACGACTTGTAACACATGGATCTTGTGTGTTTGAGTAGAATGAAGGTTTTTCATACATTTACACCGAGCTGTGCTCTCAGAAACGCTCGAAACACGCGATATCACGATTTTGGTGTTCCTCGATTTTTCGTTCTCCACAGCTGTGGATGACGACCTTTGACGCATGGATATCGTGCATTTGAGTAGAATGAAGGTTTTTGACACATTTACACCGAGCTGTGCTCTCAGAAACGCTCGAAACACGCGATATCACGATTTTGGTGATCTTCAATGTTTCGTTCGCCACGGCTGTGGCAGACAACTTTTAACACATGGATCTTGTGTGTTTGAGCAGAATGAAGGTTTTTGACACATTTACACCGAGCTGTGCTCTCAGAAACGCTCGAAACACGCGATATCACGATTTTGGTGATCTTCAATGTTTCGTTCGCCACGGCTGTGGCAGACAACTTTTAACACATGGATTTTGTGTATTTGAGTAGAATGAAGGTTTTTCATACATTTACACCGAGCTGTGCTCTCAGAAACGATCGAAACATGCGATATCACTATTTTGGTGTTCGTCGATTTTTCGTTCGCCACAGCTGTGCCAGACGACTTTTAACGCATGGATATTGTGCATTTGAGTAGAATGAAGGTTTTTTTACACATTTACACCGAGCTGTGCTCTCAGAAACGCTCGAAACAATCGAGATCACGATTTTGGTGATCCTCGATGTTTCGTTCTCCACAGCTGTGAATGACGACTTTTGATTCATGGATATTGTGCATTTGAGTAGAATGAAGGTTCTTCATACATTTACACCGAGCTGTGCTCTCAGAAAGGCTCGAAACACGCGATATCACGATTTTTCGTTCTCCATAGCTGTGCCTGACGACTTTTGACGCATGGATATTGTGCATTTGAGTAGAATGAAGGTTTTTGACACATTTACACCGAACTGTACTCTCGGAAACGCTCGAAACACGCGTTATCACGATTTTGGTGATCCTCGATGTTTCGTTCTCCACAGCTGTGCCTGACGACTTTTGAGGCTTGGATATTGTGCATTTGAGTAGAATGAAGGTTTTTGACACATCTACACCGAGCAGTGCACTCAGAACCGTTCGAAACACGCGATATCACGATTTTGGTGCTGTTCAAAGTTTCGTTCGCCACAGCTGTGCCAGACAACTTTTAGCACATGGATCTTGTGTATTTGAGTAGAATGAAGGTTTTTGACACATTTACACCGAGCTGTGCTCTCAGAAACGCTCGAAACACGCGATATCACGATTTTGGTGTTCTTCAATGTTTCGTTCGCCACAGCTGTGCCAAACGACTTTTAACGCATGGATATTGTGCATTCGAGTAGAATGAAGGTTTCTGACATATTTATACCGAGCTGTGCTCTCAGAAAAGCTCGAAACACGCGATATCACGATTTTGGTGATCTTCAATGTTTCGTTCGCCACGGCTGTGCCAGACAACTTTTAACACATGGATCTTGTGTATTTGAGCAGAATGAAGGTTTTTGACACATTTACACCGAGCTGTGCTCTCAGAATCGCTCGAAACTCGCCATATCACGATTTTGGTTTTCGTCGATTTTTTGTTCGCCACAGATGTGCCAGACGACTTTTAACACATGGATCTTGTGTGTTTGAGCCGAATGAAGGTTTTTTACACATTTACACCGAGCTGTGCTCTCTGAAACGCTCGAAACACGCGATATCACGATTTTGGTGTTGGTCGATTTTTCGTTCGCCACAGCTGTGCCAGACAACTTTTAACACATGCATTTTGTGTATTTGAGTAGAATGAAGGTTTTTGACACATTTACACCGAGCTGTGCTCTCAGAAATGCTCGAAACACGCGAGATCACGATTTTAGTGTTCTTCAATGTTTCATTCGCCACTGCTGTGCCAGACAACTTTTAACACATGGATTTTGTGCATTTGAGCAGAATGAAGGTTTTTGACGCACTTACACCGAGCTCTGCTCTCAGAAACGCACGAAACACGCGATATCACGATTTTAGTGTTCTTCAATGTTTCATTCGCCACAGCTGTGCCAGACGACTTTTAAATCATGAATATTGTGCATTTGAGTAGAATGAAGGTTTTTGACACATTTACACCGAGCTGTGCTCTCAGAAACGCTCGAAACACGCGATATCACGATTTTGGTGATCATCAATGTTACGTTCGCCACGGCTGTGGCACACAACTTTTAACACATGGATCTTGTGTGTTTGAGCCGAATGAAGGTTTTTTTTACACATTTACACCGAGCTGTGCTCTCTGAAACGCTCGAAACACGCGATATCACGATTTTGGTGTTCGTCGATTTTTCGTTCGCCACAGCTGTGCCAGACGACTTTTAACGCATGAATATTGTGCATTTGAGCAGAATGAAGATTTTTGACACATTTACACCGAGCTGTGCTCTCAGAAATGCACGAAACACGCGAGATCACGATTTTAGTGTTCTTCAATGTTTCATTCGCCACTGCTGTGCCAGACAACTTTTAACACATGGATTTTGTGCATTTGAGCAGAATGAAGGTTTTTGACACACTTACACCGAGCTGTGCTCTCAGAAATGCACGAAACACGCGATATCACGATTTTGGTGTTCGTCGATTTTTCGTTCGCCACAGAAGTGGCAGACGACTTTTAACGCATGGATATTGTGCATTTGAGTAGAATGAAGGTTTTTTACACATTTACACCGAGCTGTGCTCTCAGAAACGCTCGAAACACGCGATATCACGATTTTGGTGTTCATCGATTTTTCGTTCGCCATAGCTGTGGCTGACGACTTTTAACACATGGATCTTGTGTGTTTGAGTAGAATGAAGGTTTTTGACACATTTACACCGAGCTGTGCACTCAGAACCGTTCGAAACACGCGATATCACGATTTTGGTGCTGTTCAATGTTTCGTTCGCCAGGGCTGTGCCAGACAACTTTTAATACATGGATCTTGTGTATTTGAGTAGAATGAAGGTTTTTGACGCATTTACACCGAGCTGTGCTCTCAGAAACGCTCGAAACACGCGATATCACGATTTTGGTGTTCGTCGATTTTTCGTTCGCCACAGCTGTGCCAGACGAGTTTTAACGCATGAATAATGTGCATTTGAGTAGAATGAAGGGTTTTCGTACATTTACACCGAGCTGTGCTCTCAGAAACGCTCGAAACACGCGACATCACGATTTTGGTGATCTTCAATGTTTCGTTCGCCACGGCTGTGGCAGAAAACTTTTAACACATGGATATTGTGCATTTGAGTAGAATGAAGGTTTCTGACACATTTATACCGAGCTGTGCTCTCAGAAACGCTCGAAACACGCGATATCACGATTTTGGTGTTCTTCGATTTTTCGTTCGCCACATTTGTGGCAGACGACTTTTACCGCATGGATAATGTGCACTTGAGTTGAATGAAGGTTTTTCATACATTTACACCGAGCTGTGCTCTCAGAAACGCTCTAAACACGCGATATCACGATTTTGGTACTGTTCAAAGTTTCGTTCGCCACTGCTGTGCCAGACAACTTGTAACACATGGATCTTGTGTATTTGAGTTTCTACTCAAACCTTCATTCTTGAAGGTTTTTGACACATTTACACCGAGCTGTGCTCTCAGAAACGCTCGAAACACGCGTTATCACGATTTTGGTGATCCTCGATGTTTCGTTCTCCACAGCTGTGCCAGACGACTTTTAACGCATGGATATCGTGCATTTGAGTAGAATGAAGGTTTTTTACACATTTACACCGAGCTGTGCTCTCAGAAACGCTCGAAACACGCGATATCACGATTTTGGTGTTCTTCAATGTTTCGTTCGCCACGGCTGTGGCAGACAACGTTTAACACATGGATCTTGTGTATTTGAGTAGAATGAAGATTTTTGACACATTTACACCGAGCTGTGCTCTCAGAAACGCTCGAAACACGCGATATCACGATTTTGGTGTTCGTCGATTTTTCGTTAGACACAGCTGTGCCAGACGACTTTTAACGCATGAATATTGTGTATTTGAGCAGAATGAAGGTTTTTTACACATTTACACCGAGCTGTGCTCTCAGAAACGCTCGAAACACGCGATATCACGATTTTGGTGTTCTTCGATTTTTCGTTCGCCACATTTGGATAATGTGCATTTGAGTAGAATGAAGGTTTTTCATACATTCACACCGAGCTGTGCTCTCAGAAACGCTCGAAACACGAGATATCTCGATTTTGGTACTGTTCAAAGTTTCGTTCGCCACTGCTGTGCCAGACAACTTGTAACACATGGATCTTGTGTATTTGAGTAGAATGAAGGTTTTTGACACATTTACACCGAGCTGTGCTCTCAGAAACGCTCGATACACGCGATATCACGATTTTTGTGATCTTCAATGTTTCGTTCGCCACGGCTGTGGCAGTCAACTTTTAACACAAGGATCTTGTGTGTTTGAGCAAAATGAAGGTTTTTGACACATTCACACCGAGCTGTGCTCTCGGAAACGCTCGAAACATGCGATATCACGATTTTGGTGTTCGTCGATTTTTCATTCGCCACATTCGTAGCAGACGACTTTTAAAGCATGGATCTTGTGTGTTTGAGCAGAATGAAGGTTTATGACGCATTCACATCGAGCTGTGCTCTCAGAAACGCTCGAAACATGCGATATCACGATTTTGGTGTTCGTCGATTTTTCATTCGCCACAGTTGTGGCAGACGACTTTTAACGCATGAATATTGTGCATTTGAGTAGAATGAAGATTTTTGACACATTTACACCGAACTATGCTCTCAGGAACGCTCGAAACACGCGATATCACGATTTTGGTGTTCTGCGATTTTTCGTTCGCCACATTTGTGGCAGACGACTTTTAACGCATGGATATTGTGGATTTGAGTAGAATGAAGGTTTTTGACACATTTACACCGAGCTGTGCTCTCAGAAACGCTCGAAACACGCGATATCACGATTTTGGTGATCTTCAATGTTTCGTTCGCCACGGCTGTGGCAGAAAACTTTTAACACATGGATATTGTGCATTTGAGTAGAATGAAGGTTTCTGACACATTTATACCGAGCTGTGCTCTCAGAAACGCTCGAAACACGCGATATCACGATTTTGGTGTTCTTCGATTTTTCGTTCGCCACATTTGTGGCAGACGACTTTTAACGCATGGATAATGTGCACTTGAGTTGAATGAAGGTTTTTCATACATTTACACCGAGCTGTGCTCTCAGAAACGCTCTAAACACGCGATATCACGATTTTGGTACTGTTCAAAGTTTCGTTCGCCACTGCTGTGTCAGACAACTTGTAACACATGGATCTTGTGTATTTGAGTTTCTACTCAAACCTTCATTCTTGAAGGTTTTTGACACATTTACACCGAGCTGTGCTCTCAGAAACGCTCGAAACACGCGTTATCACGATTTTGGTGATCCTCGATGTTTCGTTCTCCACAGCTGTGCCTGACGACTTTTGAGGCATGGATATTGTGCATTTGAGTAGAATGAAGGTTTTTGACACATTTACACCGAGCTGGCTCTCAGAAACGCTCGAAACACGCGATATCACGATTTTGGTGATCTTTAATGTTTCGTTCGCCACTTCGGTGGCAGACAACTTTTAACACATGGATCTTGTGTATTTGAGTAGAGTGAAGGTTTTTGACACATTTACACCGAACTGTGCTCTCAGAAACGCTCGAAACACGCGATATCACGATTTTGGTGTTCGTCGATTTTTCGTTCGTCACAGCTGTGCCAGACGACTTTTAACGCATAGATATCGTGCATTTGAGTAGAATGAAGGTTTTTTACACATTTACACCGAGCTGTGCTCTCAGAAACGCTAGAAACACGCGATATCACGATTTTGGTGTTCTTCGATTTTTCGTTCGCCACAGTTGTGGCAGACGACTTTTAACGCATGGATTATGTGCATTTGAGTAGAATGAAGGTTTTTCATACATTCACACCGAGCTGTGCTCTCAGAAACGCTCGAAACACGAGATATCTCGATTTTGGTACTGTTCAAAGTTTCGTTCGCCACTGCTGTGCCAGACAACTTGTAACACATGGATCTTGTGTATTTGAGTAGAATGAAGGTTTTTGACACATTTACACCGAGCTGTGCTCTCAGAAACGCTCGAAACACGCGATATCACGATTTTGGTGATCTTCAATGTTTCGTTCGCCACGGCTGTGGCAGACAACTTTTAACACATGGATCTTGTGTCGTTTACACCGAGCTGTGCTCTCAGAAACGCTCGAAACACGCGATATCACGATTTTGGTGATCGTCGATTTTTCGTTAGACACAGCTGTGCCTGACGACTTTTGAGGCATGGATATTGTGCATTTGAGTAGAATGAAGGTTTTTGACACATTTACACCGAGCTGGCTCTCAGAAACGCTCGAAACACGCGATATCACGATTTTGGTGATCTTCAATGTTTCGTTGGCCACGGCTGTGGCAGACAACTTTTAACACATGGATCTTGTGTGTTTGAGCAGAATGAAGGTTTTTGACACATTCACACCGAGCTGTGCTCTCGGAAACGCTCGAAACATGCGATATCACGATTTTCGTGTTCGTCCATTTTTCG
The DNA here is from genome assembly GCA_963932165.1 of Pimpla rufipes. Taxonomy (NCBI): domain Eukaryota; kingdom Metazoa; phylum Arthropoda; class Insecta; order Hymenoptera; family Ichneumonidae; genus Pimpla; species Pimpla rufipes. The sequence continues at coordinate 424,756 of CAWVQF010000037.1, forward strand.
TTCGCCACAGCTGTGGCAGACGACTTTTAACGCTTGAATATTGTGCATTTGAGTAGAATGAAGATTTTTGACACATTTACACCGAGCTATGCTCTCAGGAACGCTCGAAACACGAGATATCACGATTTTGGTGTTCTTCGATTTTTCGTTCGCCACAGTTGTGGCAGACGACTTCTAACGCATGGATAATGTGCATTTGAGTAGAATGAAGGTTTTTCATACATTTACACCAAGCTGTGCTCTCAGAAACGCTCGAAACACGCGTTATCACGATTTTGGTGATCTTCATTGTTTCGTTCGCCACGGCTGTGGCAGACAACTTTTATCACATGGATATTGTGCATTTGAGTAGAATGAAGGTTTCTGACGCATTTATACCGAGCTGTGCTCTCAGAAACGCTCGAAACACGCGATATCACGATTTTGGTGTTCTTCGATTTTTCGTTCGCCACAGTTGTGCCAGACGACTTTTAACGCATGGATTATGTGCATTTGAGTAGAATGAAGGTTTTTCATACATTTACACCGAGCTGTGCTCTCAGAAACGTTCGAAACACGCGATATCACGATTTTGGTACTGTTCAAAGTTTCGTTCGCCACTGCTGTGCCAGACAACTTGTAACACATGGATCTTGTGTATTTGAGTTTCTACTCAAACCTTCATTCTTGAAGGTTTTTGACACATTTACACCGAGCTGTGCTCTCAGAAACGCTCGAAACACGCGTTATCACGATTTTGGTGATCCTCGATGTTTCGTTCTCCACAGCTGTGCCTGACGACTTTTGAGGCATGGATATTGTGCATTTGAGTAGAATGAAGGTTTTTGACACATTTACACCGAGCTGTGCTCTCAGAAACGCTCGAAACACGCGATATCACGATTTTGGTGTTCTTCGATTTTTCGTTCGCCACATTTGTGGCAGACGACTTTTAACGCATGGATATTGTGGATTTGAGTAGAATGAAGGTTTTTGACACATTTACACCGAGCTGTGCTCTCAGAAACGCTCGAAACACGCGATATCACGATTTTGGTGATCTTCAATGTTTCGTTCGCCACGGCTGTGGCAGAAAACTTTTAACACATGGATATTGTGCATTTGAGTAGAATGAAGGTTTCTGACACATTTATACCGAGCTGTGCTCTCAGAAACGATCGAAACACGCGATATCACGATTTTCGTGTTCGTCGATTTTTCGTTCGTCACAGCTGTGCCAGACGACTTTTAACGCATGGATATCGTGCATTTGAGTAGAATGAAGGTTTTTTACACATTTACACCGAGCTGTGCTCTCAGAAACGCTCGAAACACGCGATATCACGATTTTGGTATTCGTCGATTTTTCGTTCGCCACAGCTGTGGCTGACGACTTTTAACACATGGATCTTGTGTGTTTGAGTAGAATGAAGGTTTTTGACACATCTACACCGAGCTGTGCACTCAGAACCGTTCGAAACACGCAATATCACGATTTTGGTGCTGTTCAAAGTTTCGTTCGCCGCAGCTGTGCCAGACAACTTTTAACACATGGATATTGTGCATTTGAGTAGAATGAAGGTTTTTGACACATTTACACCGAGCTGTGCTCTCAGAAACGCTCGAAACACGCGATATCACGATTTTGGTGATCTTCAATGTTTCGTTCGCCACGGCTGTGGCACACAACTTTTAACACATGGATCTTGTGTGTTTGAGCCGAATGAAGGTTTTTTACACATTTATACCGAGCTGTGCTCTCTGAAACTCTCGAAACACGCGATATCACGATTTTGGTGTTCGTCGATTTTTCGTTCACCACAGCTGTGCCAGACGACTTTTAACGCATGAATATTGTGCATTTGAGCAGAATGAAGGTTTTTGACACATTTACACCGAGCTGTGCTCTCAGAAATGCTCGAAACACGCGAGATCACGATTTTAGTGTTCTTCAATGTTTCATTCGCCACTGCTGTGCCAGACAACTTTTAACACATGGATTTTGTGCATTTGAGCAGAATGAAGGTTTTTGACACACTTACACCGAGCTGTGCTCTCAGAAATGCACGAAACACGCGATATCACGATTTTGGTGTTCGTCGATTTTTCGTTCGCCACAGAAGTGGCAGACGACTTTTAACGCATGGATATTGTGCATTTGAGTAGAATGAAGGTTTTTTACACATTTACACCGAGCTGTGCTCTCAGAAACGCTCGAAACACGCGATATCACGATTTTGGTGTTCGTCGATTTTTCGTTCGCCATAGCTGTGGCTGACGACTTGTAACACATGGATCTTGTGTGTTTGAGTAGAATGAAGGTTTTTCATACATTTACACCGAGCTGTGCTCTCAGAAACGCTCGAAACACGCGATATCACGATTTTGGTGTTCCTCGATTTTTCGTTCTCCACAGCTGTGGATGACGACCTTTGACGCATGGATATCGTGCATTTGAGTAGAATGAAGGTTTTTGACACATTTACACCGAGCTGTGCTCTCAGAAACGCTCGAAACACGCGATATCACGATTTTGGTGATCTTCAATGTTTCGTTCGCCACGGCTGTGGCAGACAACTTTTAACACATGGATCTTGTGTGTTTGAGCAGAATGAAGGTTTTTGACACATTTACACCGAGCTGTGCTCTCAGAAACGCTCGAAACACGCGATATCACGATTTTGGTGATCTTCAATGTTTCGTTCGCCACGGCTGTGGCAGACAACTTTTAACACATGGATTTTGTGTATTTGAGTAGAATGAAGGTTTTTCATACATTTACACCGAGCTGTGCTCTCAGAAACGATCGAAACACGCGATATCACTATTTTGGTGTTCGTCGATTTTTCGTTCGCCACAGCTGTGCCAGACGACTTTTAACGCATGGATATTGTGCATTTGAGTAGAATGAAGGTTTTTTTACACATTTACACCGAGCTGTGCTCTCAGAAACGCTCGAAACAATCGAGATCACGATTTTGGTGATCCTCGATGTTTCGTTCTCCACAGCTGTGACTGACGACTTTTGATTCATGGATATTGTGCATTTGAGTAGAATGAAGGTTCTTCATACATTTACACCGAGCTGTGCCCTCAGAAAGGCTCGAAACACGCGATATCACGATTTTTCGTTCTCCACAGCTGTGCCTGACGACTTTTGACGCATGGATATTGTGCATTTGAGTAGAATGAAGGTTTTTGACACATTTACACCGAACTGTACTCTCGGAAACGCTCGAAACACGCGATATCACGATTTTGGTGTTCGTCGATTTTTCGTTCGCCACGGCGGTGGCAGACGGCTTTTAACGCCTGGATCTTGTGTGTTTGAGTAGAATGACGGTTTTTGACACATTTACACCGAGCTGTGCTCTCAGAAACGCTCGAAACACGCGATATCACGATTTTGGTTTTCGTCGATTTTTCGGTCGCCACAGATGTGCCAGACGACTTTTAACGCATGGATATTGTGCATTTGAGCAGAATGAAGGTTTTTGACACATTTACACCGAGCTGTGCTCTCAGAAACGCTCGAAACACGCGACATCACGATTTTGGTGCTGTTCAAAGTTTCGTTCGCCTCAGCTGTGCCAGACAACTTTTAACACATGGATATTGTGCATTTGAGTAGAATGAAGGTTTTTAACACATTTACACCGAGCTGTGCTCTCAGAAACGCTCGAAACACGCGATATCACGATTTTGGTTTTCGTCGATTTTTCGTTCGCCACAGATGTGCCAGACGACTTTTAACGCATGGATAATGTGCATTTGAGTAGAATGAAGGTTTTTCATACATTTACACCGAGCTGTGCTCTCAGAAACGCTCGAAACACGCGATATCACGATTTTGATGATCCTCGATTTTTCGTTCTCCACAGCTGTGCCGGACGACTTTTGACGCATGGATATTGTGCGTTTGAGTAGAATGAAGGTTTTTGACACATTTACACCGAGCTGTGCTCTGAGAAACGCTCGAAACACGCGAGATCACGATTTTGGTGATCCTCGATGTTTCGTTCTCCACAGCTGAGACTGACGACTTTTGATTCATGGATATTGTGCATTTGAGCAGAATGAAGGTTTTTGACACATTTACACCGAGCTGTGCTCTCAGAATCGCTCGAAACTCGCGATATCACGATTTTGGTTTTCGTCGATTTTTTGTTCGCCACAGATGTGCCAGACGACTTTTAACGCATGGATATTGTGCATTTGAGCAGAATGAAGGTTTTTGACACATTTACACCGAGCTGTGCTCTCAGAAACGCTCGAAACACGCGATATCACGATTTTGGTAATCTTCAATGTTTCGTTCGCCACGGCTGTGGCAGACAAATTTTAACACATGGATCTTGTGTGTTTGAGCCGAATGAAGGTTTTTTACACATTTACACCGAGCTGTGCTCTCTGAAACGCTCGAAACACGCGATATCACGATTTTGGTGTTCGTCGATTTTTCGTTCGCCACAGCTGTGCCAGACAACTTTTAACACATGCATTTTGTGTATTTGAGTAGAATGAAGGTTTTTGACACATTTACACCGAGCTGTGCTCTCAGAAATGCTCGAAACACGCGAGATCACGATTTTAGTGTTCTTCAATGTTTCAATCGCCACTGCTGTGCCAGACAACTTTTAACACATGGATTTTGTGCATTTGAGCAGAATGAAGGTTTTTGACGCACTTACACCGAGCTGTGCTCTCAGAAACGCATGAAACACGCGATATCACGATTTTAGTGTTCTTCAATGTTTCATTCGCCACAGCTGTGCCAGACGACTTTTAAAGCATGAATATTGTGCATTTGAGTAGAATGAAGGTTTTTCATACATTTACACCGAGCTGTGCTCTCAGAATCGATCGAAACACGCGATATCACGATTTTGGTGTTCGTCGATTTTTCGTTCGCCACAGCTGTGCCAGACGACTTTTAACGCATGGATATTGTGCATTTGAGTAGAATGAAGGTTTTTTACACATTTACACCGAGCTGTGCTCTCAGAAACGCTCGAAACACGCGATATCACGATTTTGGTGTTCGTCGATTTTTCGTTGGCCACAGCTGTGGCTGACGACTTTTAACACATGGATCTTGTGTGTTTGAGTAGAATGAAGGTTTTTGACACATCTACACCGAGCTGTGCACTCAGAACCGTTCGAAACACGCAATATCACGATTTTGGTGCTGTTCAAAGTTTCGTTCGCCGCAGCTGTGCCAGACAACTTTTAACACATGGATATTGTGCATTTGAGTAGAATGAAGGGTTTTGACACATTTACACCGAGCTGTGCTCTCAGAAACGCTCGAAACACGCGATATCACGATTTTGGTGATCTTCAATGTTTCGTTCGCCACGGCTGTGGCACACAACTTTTAACACATGGATCTTGTGTGTTTGAGCCGAATGAAGGTTTTTTACACATTTACACCGAGCTGTGCTCTCTGAAACTCTCGAAACACGCGATATCACGATTTTGGTGTTCGTCGATTTTTCGTTCGCCACAGCTGTGCCAGACGACTTTTAACGCATGAATATTGTGCATTTGAGCAGAATGAAGGTTTTTGACACATTTACACCGAGCTGTGCTCTCAGAAATGCTCGAAACACGCGAGATCACGATTTTAGTGTTCTTCAATGTTTCATTCGCCACTGCTGTGCCAGACAACTTTTAACACATGAATTTTGTGCATTTGAGCAGAATGAAGGTTTTTGACACACTTACACCGAGCTGTGCTCTCAGAAATGCACGAAACACGCGATATCACGATTTTGGTGTTCGTCGATTTTTCGTTCGCCACAGAAGTGGCAGACGACTTTTAACGCATGGATATTGTGCATTTGAGTAGAATGAAGGTTTTTTACACATTTACACCGAGCTGTGCACTCAGAAACGCTCGAAACACGCGATATCACGATTTTGGTGTTCGTCGATTTTTCGTTCGCCATAGCTGTGGCTGACGACTTGTAACACATGGATCTTGTGTGTTTGAGTAGAATGAAGGTTTTTCATACATTTACACCGAGCTGTGCTCTCAGAAACGCTCGAAACACGCGATATCACGATTTTGGTGTTCCTCGATTTTTCGTTCTCCACAGCTGTGGATCACGACCTTTGACGCAAGGATATCGTGCATTTGAGTCGAATGAAGGTTTTTGACACATTTACACCGAGCTGTGCTCTCAGAAACGCTCGAAACACGCGATATCACGATTTTGGTGATCTTCAATGTTTCGTTCGCCACGGCTGTGGCAGACAACTTTTAACACATGGATCTTGTGTGTTTGAGCAGAATGAAGGTTTTTGACACATTTACACCGAGCTGTGCTCTCAGAAACGCTCGAAACACGCGATATCACGATTTTGGTGATCTTCAATGTTTCGTTCGCCACGGCTGTGGCAGACAACTTTTAACACATGGATTTTGTGTATTTGAGTAGAATGAAGGTTTTTCATACATTTACACCGAGCTGTGCTCTCAGAAACGATCGAAACACGCGATATCACTATTTTGGTGTTCGTCGATTTTTCGTTCGCCACAGCTGTGCCAGACGACTTTTAACGCATGGATATTGTGCATTTGAGTAGAATGAAGGTTTTTTTAAACATTTACACCGAGCTGTGCTCTCAGAAACGCTCGAAACAATCGAGATCACGATTTTAGTGATCCTCGATGTTTCGTTCTCCACAGCTGTGACTGACGACTTTTGATTCATGGATATTGTGCATTTGAGTAGAATGAAGGTTCTTCATACATTTACACCGAGCTGTGCTCTCAGAAAGGCTCGAAACACGCATTATCACGATTTTTCGTTCTCCACAGCTGTGCCTGACGACTTTTGACGCATGGATATTGTGCATTTGAGTAGAATGAAGGTTTTTGACACATTTACACCGAACTGTACTCTCGGAAACGCTCGAAACACGCGATATCACGATTTTGGTGTTCGTCGATTTTTCGTTCGCCACGGCGGTGGCAGACGGCTTTTAACGCCTGGATCTTGTGTGTTTGAGTAGAATGACGGTTTTTGACACATTTACACCGAGCTGTGCTCTCAGAAACGCTCGAAACACGCGATATCACGATTTTGGTTTTCGTCGATTTTTCGGTCGCCACAGATGTGCCAGACGACTTTTAACGCATGGTGATCGCATATATGCGACTTTTAACGCATGGTGATCGCTTCATTCTGCTCATATTGTGCATTTGAGCAGAATGAAGGTTTTTGACACATTTACACCGAGCTGTGCTCTCAGAAACGCTCGAAACACGCGACATCACGATTTTGGTGCTGTTCAAAGTTTCGTTCGCCTCAGCTGTGCCAGACAACTTTTAACACATGGATATTGTGCATTTGAGTAGAATGAAGGTTTTTAACACATTTACACCGAGCTGTGCTCTCAGAAACGCTCGATACACGCGATATCACGATTTTGGTTTTCGTCGATTTTTCGTTCGCCACAGATGTGCCAGACGACTTTTAACGCATGGATAATGTGCATTTGAGTAGAATGAAGGTTTCTCATACATTTACACCGAGCTGTGCTCTCAGAAACGCTCGAAACACGCGATATCACGATTTTGATGATCCTCGATTTTTCGTTCTCCACAGCTGTGCCGGACGACTTTTGACGCATGGATATTGTGCATTTGAGTAGAATGAAGGTTTTTGACACATTTACACCGAGATGTGCTCTGAGAAACGCTCGAAACACGCGAGATCACGATTTTGGTGATCCTCGATGTTTCGTTCTCCACAGATGAGACTGACGACTTTTGATTCATGGATATTGTGCATTTGAGTAGAATGAAGGATTTTGACACATATACACCGAGCTGTGCTCTCAGAAACGCTCGAAACACGCGATATCACGATTTTGGTGATCTTCAATGTTTCGTTCGCCACGGCTGTGGCACACAACTTTTAACACATGGATCTTGTGTGTTTGAGCCGAATGAAGGTTTTTTACACATTTACACCGAGCTGTGCTCTCTGAAACGCTCGAAACACGCGATATCACGATTTTGGTGTTCGTCGATTTTTCGTTCGCCACAGCTGTGCCAGACGACTTTTAATGATGGTGAAGGTTTCGGCATAGGAGCGTTCCTATGCCGAAACCTTCACCATCAATAAACAACTGCGGTCACAACAATATTCAACAATAGACGACTTTTAACGCATGAATATTGTGCATTTGAGCAGAATGAAGGTTTTTGACACATTTACACCGAGCTGTGCTCTCAGAAACGCTCGAAACTCGCGATATCACGATTTTGGTGATCTTCAATGTTTCGTTCGCCACGGCTGTGCCAGACAACTTTTAACACATGGATCTTGTGTATTTGAGCCGAATGAAGGTTTTTTACACATTTACACCGAGCTGTGCTCTCTGAAACGCTCGAAACACGCGATATCACGATTTTGGTGTTCTTCAATGTTTCGTTCGCCACGGCTGTGGCAGACAACTTTTAACACATGGATCGTGTGTATTTGAGTAGAGTGAATGTTTTTGACACATTTACACCGAACTGTGCTCTCAGAAACGCTCGAAACACGCGATATCACGATTTTGGTGTTCTTCAATGTTTCGTTCGCCACGGCTGTGGCAGACAACTTTTAACACATGGATCTTGTGTATTTGAGTAGAGTGAATGTTTTTGACACATTTACACCGAGCTGTGCTCTCAGAAATGCTCGAAACACGCGAGATCACGATTTTAGTGTTCTTCAATGTTTCATTCGCCACCGCTCTGCCAGACAACTTTTAACACATGGATTTTGTGCATTTGAGCAGAATGAAGGTTTTTGACGCACTTACACCGAGCTGTGCTCTCAGAAACGCACGAAACACGCGATATCACGATTTTAGTGTTCTTCAATGTTTCATTCGCCACAGCTGTGCCAGACGACTTTTAAAGCATGAATATTGTGCATTTGAGTAGAATGAAGGTTTTTCATACATTTACACCGAGCTGTTCTCTCAGAATCGATCGAAACACGCGATATCACGATTTTGGTGTTCGTCGATTTTTCGTTCGCCACAGCTGTGCCAGACGACTTTTAACGCATGGATATTGTGCATTTGAGTAGAATGAAGGTTTTTTACATATTTACACCGAGCTGTGCTCTCAGAAACGCTCGAAACACGCGATATCACGATTTTGGTGTTCGTCGATTTTTCGTTCGCCACAGCTGTGCCAGACGACTTTTAACGCATGAATATTGTGCATTTGAGCAGAATGAAGGTTTTTGACACATTTACACCGAGCTGTGCTCTCAGAACCGTTCGAAGCACGCAATATCACGATTTTGGTGCTGTTCAAAGTTTCGTTCGCCGCAGCTGTGCCAGACAACTTTTAACACATGGATATTGTGCATTTGACTAGAATGAAGGTTTTTGACACATTTACACCGAGCTGTGTTCTCAGAAACGCTCGAAACACGCGATATCACGATTTTGGTGATCTTCAATGTTTCGTTCGCCACGGCTGTGGCACACAACTTTTAACACATGGATCTTGTGTGTTTGAGCCGAATGAAGGTTTTTTACACATTTACACCGAGCTGTGCTCTCTGAAACGCTCGAAACACGCGATATCACGATTTTGGTGTTCGTCGATTTTTCGTTCGCCACAGCTGTGCCAGACGACTTTTAACGCATGAATATTGTGCATTTGAGCAGAATGAAGGTTTTTGACACATTTACACCGAGCTATGCTCTCAGAAATGCTCGAAACACGCGAGATCACGATTTTAATGTTCTTCAATGTTTCATTCGCCACTGCTGTGCCAGACAACTTTTAACATATGGATTTTGTGCATTTGAGCAGAATGAAGGTTTTTGACACACTTACACCGAGCTGTGCTCTCAGAAATGCACGAAACACGCGATATCACGATTTTGGTGTTCGTCGATTTTTCGTTCGCCACAGAAGTGGCAGACGACTTTTAACGCATGGATAATGTGCATTTGAGTAGAATGAAGGTTTTTCAAACATTTACACCGAGCTGTGCTCTCAGAAACGCTCGAAACACGCGATATCACGATTTTGGTGATCCTCGATTTTTCGTTCTCCACAGCTGTGCCTGACGACTTTTGACGCATGGATATTGTGCATTTGAGTAGAATGAAGGTTTTTGACACATTTACACCGAACTGTGCTCTCAGAAACGCTCGAAACACGCGATATCACGATTTTGGTGTTCGTCGATTTTCGTTCGCCACAGCAGTGGCAGACAACTTTTAACACATGGATTTTGTGCATTTGAGCAGAATGAAGGTTTTTGACACACTTACACCGAGCTGTGCTCTCAGAAACGCACGAAACACGCGATATCACGATTTTAGTGTTCTTCAATGTTTCATTCGCCACAGCTGTGCGAGACGACTTTTAAAGCATGAATATCGTGCATTTGAGTAGAATGAAGGTTTTTCATACATTTACACCGAGCTGTGCTCTCAGAATCGATCGAAACACGCGATATCACGATTTTGGTGTTCGTCGATTTTTCGTTCGCCACAGCTGTGCCAGTCGACTTTTAACGCATGAATATTGTGCATTTGAGCAGAATGAAGGTTTTTGACACATTTACACCGAGCTGTGCTCTCAGAAACGCTCGAAACACGCGAGATCACGATTTTAGTGTTCTTCAATGTTTCATTCGCCACTGCTGTGCCAGACAACTTTTAACACATGGATTTTGTGTATTTGAGTAGAATGAAGGTTTTTGACACATTTACACCGAGCTGTGCTCTCAGAAACGCTCGAAACACGCGATATCACGATTTTGATGATCCTCGATTTTTCGTTCTCCACAGCTGTGCCTGACGACTTTTGACGCATGGATATTGGGCATTTGAGTAGAATGAAGGTTTTTGACACATCTACACCGAGCAGTGCACTCAGAACCGTTCGAAACACGCGATATCACGATTTTGGTGCTGTTCAAAGTTTCGTTCGCCACAGCTGTGCCAGACAACTTTTAGCACATGGATCTTGTGTATTTGAGTAGAATGAAGGTTTTTGACACATTTACACCGAGCTGTGCTCTCAGAAACGCTCGAAACTCGCGATATCACGATTTTGGTGATCTTCAATGTTTCGTTCGCCACGGCTGTGCCAGACAACTTTTAACACATGGATCTTGTGTATTTGAGCCGAATGAAGGTTTTTTACACATTTACACCGAGCTGTGCTCTCTGAAACGCTCGAAACACGCGATATCACGATTTTGGTGTTCGTCGATTTTTCGTTCGCCACAGCTGTGCCAGACGACTTTTAACGCATGGATCTTGTGTATTTGAGTATAGTGAATGTTTTTGACACATTTACACCGAACTGTGCACTCAGAACCGTTCGAAACACGCGATATCACGATTTTGGTGCTGTTCAATGTTTCGTTCGCCAGGGCTGTGCCAGACAACTTTTAATACATGGATCTTGTGTATTTGAGTAGAATGAAGGATTTTGACACATCTACACCGAGCTGTGCACTCAGAACCGTTCGAAACACGCGATATCACGATTTTGGTGCTGTTCAAAGTTTCGTTCGCCACAGCTGTGCCAGACAACTTTTAGCACATGGATCTTGTGTATTTGAGTAGAATGAAGGTTTTTGACACATTTACACCGAGCTGTGCTCTCAGAAACGCTCGAAACACGCGATATCACGATTTTGGTGATCTTCAATGTTTCGTTCGCCACGGCTGTGCCAGACAACTTTTAACACATGGATCTTGTGTATTTGAGTAGAATGAAGGTTTTTGACGCATTTACACCGAGCTGTGCTCTCAGAAACGCTCGAAACACGCGATATCACGATTTTGGTGTTCGTCGATTTTTCGTTCGCCACAGCTGTGCCAGACGAGTTTTAACGCATGAATAATGTGCATTTGAGTAGAATGAAGGGTTTTCGTACATTTACACCGAGCTGTGCTCTCAGAAACGCTCGAAACACGCGATATCACGATTTTGGTGATCTTCAATGTTTCGTTCGCCACGGCTGTGGCAGACAACTTTTAACACATGGATCTTGTGTGTTTGAGCAGAATGAAGGTTTTTGACACATTCACACCGATCTGTGCTCTCGGAAACGCTCGAAACATGCGATATCACGATTTTGGTGTTCTTCGATTTTTCGATCGCCACATTTGTGGCAGACGACTTTTAACGCATGGATAATGTGCATTTGAGTAGAATGAAGGTTTTTCATACATTTACACCGAGCTGTGCTCTCAGAAACGTTCGAAACACGCGATATTACGATTTTGGTGATCCTCGGTTTTTCGTTTTCCACAGCTGTGGATGACGACTTTTGACGCATGGATATTATGCATTTGAGTAGAATGAAGGTTTTTGACACATTTACACCGAGCTGTGCTCTCAGAAACGCTCGAAACACGCGATATCACGATTTTGGTGATCTTCAATGTTTCGTTCGCCACGGCTGTGGCAGACAACTTTTAACACATGGATCTTGTGTCGTTTACACCGAGCTGTGCTCTCAGAAACGCTCGAAACACGCGATATCACGATTTTGGTGTTCTTCAATGTTTCGTTCGCCACGGCTGTGGCGGACAACGTTTAACACATGGATCTTGTGTATTTGAGTAGAATGAAGATTTTTGACACATTTACACCGAGCTGTGCTCTCAGAAACGCTCGAAACACGCGATATCACGATTTTGGTGATCTTCAATGTTTCGTTCGCCACGGCAGTGGCAGACAACTTTTAACACATGGAACTTGTGTATTTGAGTAGAGTGAAGGTTTTTGACACATTTACACCGAGCTATGCTCTCAGGAAGGCTCGAAACACGAGATATCTCGATTTTGGTACTGTTCAAAGTTTCGTTCTCCACTGCTGTGTCAGACAACTTGTAACACATGGATCTTGTGTATTTGAGTAGAATGAAGGTATTTGACAGGTTTACACCGAGCTGTGCTCTCAGAAACGCTCGTAACACGCGATATCACGATTTTGGTGTTCTTCAATGTTTCGTTCGCCACGGCTGTGGCAGACAACGTTTAACACATGGATCTTGTGTATTTGAGTAGAATGAAGATTTTTGACACATTTACACCGAGCTGTGCTCTCAGAAACGCTCGAAACACGCGATATCACGATTTTGGTGTTCGTCGATTTTTCGTTAGACACAGCTGTGCCAGACGACTTTTAACGCATGAATATTGTGTATTTGAGCAGAATGAAGGTTTTTTACACATTTACACCGAGCTGTGCTCTCAGAAACGCTCGAAACACGCGATATCACGATTTTGGTGTTCTTCGATTTTTCGTTCGCCACATTTGTGGCAGACGACTTTTAAAGCATGGATAATGTGCATTTGAGTAGAATGAAGGTTTTTCATACATTTACACCGAGCTGTGCTCTCAGAAACGCTCTAAACACGCGATATCACGATTTTGGTGATCCTCTGTTTCGTTCTCCATAGCTGTGCCTTACGACTTTTGATGCATGGATATTGTGGATTTGAGTAGAATGAAGGTTTTTGACACATTTACACCGAGCTGTGCTCTCAGAAACGCTCGAAACACGCGATATCACGATTTTGGTGATCTTCAATGTTTCGTTCGCCACGGCGGTGGCAGACAACTTTTAACACATGGAACTTGTGTATTTGAGTAGAGTGAAGGTTTTTGACACATTTACACCGAACTGTGCTCTCAGAAACGCTCGAAACACGCGATATCACGATTTTGGTGTTCGTCGATTTTTCGTTCGTCACAGCTGTGCCAGACGACTTTTAACGCATGGATATCGTGCATTTGAGTAGAATGAAGGTTTTTTACACATTTACACCGAGCTGTGCTCTCAGAAACGCTCGAAACACGCGATATCACGATTTTGGTGATCTTCAATGTTTCGTTCGCCACGGCTGTGCCAGACAACTTTTAACACATGGATCTTGTGTATTTGAGTAGAATGAAGGTTTTTGACGCATTTACACCGAGCTGTGCTCTCAGAAACGCTCGAAACACGCGATATCACGATTTTGGTGTTCGTCGATTTTTGTTCGCCACAGCTGTGCCAGACGAGTTTTAACGCATGAATATTGTGCATTTGAGTAGAATGAAGGATTTTCGTACATTTACACCGAGCTGTGCTCTCAGAAACGCTCGAAACACGCGATATCACGATTTTGGTGTTCGTCGATTTTTCGTTCGCCACAGCTGTGCCAGACGACTTTTAACGCATGGATAATGTGCATTTGAGTAGAATGAAGGTTTTTCAAACATTTACACCGAGCTGTGCTCTCAGAAACGCTCGAAACACGCGATATCACGATTTTGGTGTTCGTCGATTTTTCGTTCGCCACAGCTGTGCCAGACGACTTTTAACGCATGGATAATGTGCATTTGAGTAGAATGAAGGTTTTTCAAACATTTACACCGAGCTGTGCTCTCAGAAACGCTCGAAACACGCGATATCACGATTTTGGTGATCCTCGATTTTTCGTTCTCCACAGCTGTGCCTGACGACTTTTGACGCATGGATATTGTGCATTTGAGTAGAATGAAGGTTTTTGACACATTTACACCGAACTGTGCTCTCAGAAACGCTCGAAACACGCGATATCACGATTTTGGTGTTCGTCGATTTTCGTTCGCCACAGCAGTGGCAGACAACTTTTAACACATGGATTTTGTGCATTTGAGCAGAATGAAGGTTTTTGACACACTTACACCGAGCTGTGCTCTCAGAAACGCACGAAACACGCGATATCACGATTTTAGTGTTCTTCAATGTTTCATTCGCCACAGCTGTGCGAGACGACTTTTAAAGCATGAATATCGTGCATTTGAGTAGAATGAAGGTTTTTCATACATTTACACCGAGCTGTGCTCTCAGAATCGATCGAAACACGCGATATCACGATTTTGGTGTTCGTCGATTTTTCGTTCGCCACAGCTGTGCCAGACGACTTTTAACGCATGAATATTGTGCATTTGAGCAGAATGAAGGTTTTTGACACATTTACACCGAGCTGTGCTCTCAGAAATGCTCGAAACACGCGAGATCACGATTTTAGTGTTCTTCAATGTTTCATTCGCCACTGCTGTGCCAGACAACTTTTAACACATGGATTTTGTGTATTTGAGTAGAATGAAGGTTTTTGACACATTTACACCGAGCTGTGCTCTCAGAAACGCTCGAAACACGCGATATCACGATTTTGATGATCCTCGATTTTTCGTTCTCCACAGCTGTGCGTGACGACTTTTGACGCATGGATATTGTGCATTTGAGTAGAATGAAGGTTTTTGACACATCTACACCGAGCAGTGCACTCAGAACCGTTCGAAACACGCGATATCACGATTTTGGTGCTGTTCAAAGTTTCGTTCGCCACAGCTGTGCCAGACAACTTTTAGCACATGGATCTTGTGTATTTGAGTAGAATGAAGGTTTTTGACACATTTAAACCGAGCTGTGCTCTCAGAAACGCTCGAAACTCGCGATATCACGATTTTGGTGATCTTCAATGTTTCGTTCGCCACGGCTGTGCCAGACAACTTTTAACACATGGATCTTGTGTATTTGAGCCGAATGAAGGTTTTTTACACATTTACACCGAGCTGTGCTCTCTGAAACGCTCGAAACACGCGATATCACGATTTTGGTGTTCTTCAATGTTTCGTTCGCCACGGCTGTGGCAGACAACTTTTAACACATGGATCGTGTGTATTTGAGTAGAGTGAATGTTTTTGACACATTTACACCGAGCTGTGCTCTCAGAAACGCTCGAAACACGCGATATCACGATTTTGGTGTTCTTCAATGTTTCGTTCGCCACGGCTGTGGCGGACAACGTTTAACACATGGATCTTGTGTATTTGAGTAGAATGAAGATTTTTGACACATTTACACCGAGCTGTGCTCTCAGAAACGCTCGAAACACGCGATATCACGATTTTGGTGATCTTCAATGTTTCGTTCGCCACGGCGGTGGCAGACAACTTTTAACACATGGAACTTGTGTATTTGAGTAGAGTGAAGGTTTTTGACACATTTACACCGAGCTATGCTCTCAGGAAGGCTCGAAACACGAGATATCTCGATTTTGGTACTGTTCAAAGTTTCGTTCTCCACTGCTGTGTCAGACAACTTGTAACACATGGATCTTGTGTATTTGAGTAGAATGAAGGTATTTGACAGGTTTACACCGAGCTGTGCTCTCAGAAACGCTCGTAACACGCGATATCACGATTTTGGTGTTCTTCAATGTTTCGTTCGCCACGGCTGTGGCAGACAACGTTTAACACATGGATCTTGTGTATTTGAGTAGAATGAAGATTTTTGACACATTTACACCGAGCTGTGCTCTCAGAAACGCTCGAAACACGCGATATCACGATTTTGGTGTTCGTCAATTTTTCGTTAGACACAGCTGTGCCAGACGACTTTTAACGCATGAATATCGTGTATTTGAGCAGAATGAAGGTTTTTTACACATTTACACCGAGCTGTGCTCTCAGAAACGCTCGAAACACGCGATATCACGATTTTGGTGTTCTTCGATTTTTCGTTCGCCACATTTGTGGCAGACGACTTTTAAAGCATGGATAATGTGCATTTGAGTAGAATGAAGGTTTTTCATACATTTACACCGAGCTGTGCTCTCAGAAACGCTCTAAACACGCGATATCACGATTTTGGTGATCCTCTGTTTCGTTCTCCACAGCTGTGCCTTACGACTTTTGATGCATGGATATTGTGGATTTGAGTAGAATGAAGGTTTTTGACACATTTACACCGAGCTGTGCTCTCAGAAACGCTCGAAACACGCGATATCACGATTTTGGTGATCTTCAATGTTTCGTTCGCCACGGCGGTGGCAGACAACTTTTAACACATGGAACTTGTGTATTTGAGTAGAGTGAAGGTTTTTGACACATTTACACCGAACTGTGCTCTCAGAAACGCTCGAAACACGCGATATCACGATTTTGGTGTTCGTCGATTTTTCGTTCGTCACAGCTGTGCCAGACGACTTTTAACGCATGGATATCGTGCATTTGAGTAGAATGAAGGTTTTTTACACATTTACACCGAGCTGTGCTCTCAGAAACGCTCGAAACACGCGATATCACGATTTTGGTGATCCTCGGTTTTTCGTTTTCCACAGCTGTGGATGACGACTTTTGACGCATGGATATTGTGCATTTGAGTAGAATGAAGGTTTTTGACACATTTACACCGAGCTGTGCTCTCAGAAACGCTCGAAACACGCGATATCACGATTTTGGTGATCTTCAATGTTTCGTTCGCCACGGCTGTGGCAGACAACTTTTAACACATGGATCTGGTGTGTTTGATCAGAATGAAGGTTTTTGACACATTCACACCGAGCTGTGCTCTCGGAAACGCTCGAAACATGCGATATCACGATTTTCGTGTTCGTCCATTTTTCGTTCGCCACAGCTGTGGCAGACGACTTTTAACGCATGAATATTGTGCATTTGAGTAGAATGAAGATTTTTGACACATTTACACCGAGCTATGCTCTCAGGAATGCTCGAAACACTAGATATCACGATTTTGGTGTTCTTCGATTTTTCGTTCGCCACAGTTGTGGCAGACGACTTCTAACGCATGGATACTGTGCATTTGAGTAGAATGAAGGTTTTTCATACATTTACACCGAGCTGTGCTGTCAGAAACGATCGAAACACGCGATATCACGATTTTGGTGATCCTGTTTCGTTCTCCACAGCTGTGCCTGACGACTTTTGACGCATGGATATTGTGGATTTGAGTAGAATGAAGGTTTTTGACACATTAACACCGAGCTGTGCTCTCAGAAACGCTCGAAACATGCGATATCACGATTTTGGTGTTCGTCGATTTTTCGTTCGCCACAGCTGTGGCAGACGACTTTTAACGCATGAATATTGTGCATTTGAGTAGAATGAAGATTTTTGACTCATTTACACCGAGCTATGATCTCAGGAACGCTCGAAACACGAGATATCTCGATGTTGGTACTGTTCAAAGTTTCGTTCTCCACAGCTGTGCCTGACGACTTTTGACGCATGGATCTTGTGTGTTTGAGCAGAATGAAAGTTTTTGACACATTCACACCGAGCTGTGCTCTCGGAAACGCTCGAAACATGCGATATCACGATTTTGGTGTTCGTCCATTTTTCGTTCGCCACAGCTGTGGCAGACGACTTTTAACGCATGAATATTGTGTATTTGAGTAGAATGAAGATTTTTGACACATTTACACCGAGCTATGCTCTCAGGAACGCTCGAAACACGAGATATCACGATTTTGGTGTTCTTCGATTTTTCGTTCGCCACAGTTGTGGCAGACGACTTCTAACGCATGAATATTGTGTATTTGAGCAGAATGAAGGTTTTTTACACATTTACACCGAGCTGTGCTCTCAGAAACGCTCGAAACACGCGATATCACGATTTTGGTGTTCTTCGATTTTTCGTTCGCCACATTTGTGGCAGACGACTTTTAAAGCATGGATCATGTGCATTTGAGTAGAATGAAGGTTTTTCATACATTTACACCGAGCTGTGCTCTCAGAAACGCTCTAAACACGCGATATCACGATTTTGGTGATCCTCTGTTTCGTTCTCCACAGCTGTGCCTTACGACTTTTGATGCATGGATATTGTGGATTTGAGTAGAATGAAGGTTTTTGACACATTTACACCGAGCTGTGCTCTCAGAAACGCTCGAAACACGCGATATCACGATTTTGGTGATCTTCAATGTTTCGTTCGCCACGGCGGTGGCAGACAACTTTTAACACATGGAACTTGTGTATTTGAGTAGAGTGAAGGTTTTTGACACATTTACACCGAACTGTGCTCTCAGAAACGCTCGAAACACGCGATATCACGATTTTGGTGTTCGTCGATTTTTCGTTCGTCACAGCTGTGCCAGACGACTTTTAACGCATGGATATCGTGCATTTGAGTAGAATGAAGGTTTTTTACACATTTACACCGTGCTGTGCTCTCAGAAACGCTCGAAACACGCGATATCACGATTTTGGTGATCTTCGATTTTTCGTTCGCCACAGTTGTGGCAGACGACTTCTAACGCATGGATAATGTGCATTTGAGTAGAATGAAGGTTTTTCATACATTTACACCGAGCTGTGCTCTCAGAAACGATCGAAACACGCGATATCACGATTTTGGTGATCCTGTTTCGTTCTCCACAGCTGTGCCTGACGACTTTTGACTCATGGATATTGTGGATTTGAGTAGAATGAAGGTTTTTGACACATTAACACCGAGCTGTGCTCTCAGAAACGCTCGAAACATGCGATATCACGATTTTGGTGTTCGTCGATTTTTCGTTCGCCACAGCTGTGGCAGACGACTTTTAACGCATGAATATTGTGCATCTGAGTAGAATGAAGATTTTTGACTCATCTACACCGAGCTATGATCTCAGGAACGCTCGAAACACGAGATATCTCGATGTTGGTACTGTTCAAAGTTTCGTTCTCCACAGCTGTGCCTGACGACTTTTGACGCATGGATCTTGTGTGTTTGAGCAGAATGAAAGTTTTTGACACATTCACACCGAGCTGTGCTCTCGGAAACGCTCGAAACATGCGATATCACGATTTTGGTGTTCGTCCATTTTTCGTTCGCCACAGCTGTGGCAGACGACTTTTAACGCATGAATATTGTGTATTTGAGTAGAATGAAGATTTTTGACACATTTACACCGAGCTATGCTCTCAGGAACGCTCGAAACACGAGATATCACGATTTTGGTGTTCTTCGATTTTTCGTGCGCCACAGTTGTGGCAGACGACTTCTAACGCATGGATAATGTGCATTTGAGTAGAATGAAGATTTTTGGCACATTTACACCGAGCTGTGCTCTCAGAAACGCTCGAAACACGCGATATCACGATTTTGGTGTTCGTCGATTTTTCGTTAGACACAGCTGTACCAGACGACTTTTAACGCATGAATATTGTGTATTTGAGCAAAATGAAGGTTTTTTACACATTTACACCGAGCTGTGCTCTCAGAAACGCTCTAAACACGCGATGTCACGATTTTGGTGATCCTCTGTTTCGTTCTCCACAGCTGTGCCTGACGACTTTTGACGCATGGATATTGTGCATTTGAGTAGAATGAAGGTTTTTCATACATTTACACCGAGCTGTGCTCTCAGAAACGATCGAAACACGCGATATCGCGATTTTGGTGTTCTTCGATTTTTCGTTCGCCACATTTGTGGCAGACGACTTTTAAAGCATGGATAATGTGCATTTGAGTAGAATGAAGGTTTTTCATACATTTACACCGAGCTGTGCTCTCAGAAACGCTCTAAACACGCGATATCACGATTTTGGTGATCCTCTGTTTCGTTCTCCACAGCTGTGCCTTACGACTTTTGATGCATGGATATTGTGGATTTGAGTAGAATGAAGGTTTTTGACACATTTACACCGAGCTGTGCTCTCAGAAACGCTCGAAACACGCGATATCACGATTTTGGTGATCTTCAATGTTTCGTTCGCCACGGCGGTGGCAGACAACTTTTAACACATGGAACTTGTGTATTTGAGTAGAGTGAAGGTTTTTGACACATTTACACCGAACTGTGCTCTCAGAAACGCTCGAAACACGCGATATCACGATTTTGGTGTTCGTCGATTTTTCGTTCGTCACAGCTGTGCCAGACGACTTTTAACGCATGGATATCGTGCATTTGAGTAGAATGAAGGTTTTTTACACATTTACACCGAGCTGTGCTCTCAGAAACGCTCGAAACACGCGATATCACGATTTTGGTGATCTTCGATTTTTCGTTCGCCACAGTTGTGGCAGACGACTTCTAACGCATGGATAATGTGCATTTGAGTAGAATGAAGGTTTTTCATACATTTACACCGAGCTGTGCTCTCAGAAACGATCGAAACACGCGATATCACGATTTTGGTGATCCTGTTTCGTTCTCCACAGCTGTGCCTGACGACTTTTGACGCATGGATATTGTGGATTTGAGTAGAATGAAGGTTTTTGACACATTAACACCGAGCTGTGCTCTCAGAAACGCTCGAAACATGCGATAGTAGTAAGGTACAGGTATAGGGAGACAGAGGTTACCCCCTCCCTACCTCCCGTCTGGACCGTTGGCGCCAGTGCTAGACAGGGGGAGGGGGAAGAGTGGGGGTAAATTCCCCGAGCTATGATTGGTCTAAAAAATCCCCTCTCCTCCCCCACTCCTTCGGAAAAATTTTCCCTGTAATGTTTGAGAGGAGTGGGAGTAATTAGCATAATTCCCCGAGTTCTGATTGGTCTGAAAAAATCCCCTCTCCTCTCCCACTCCTTCGAGAAAATTTTCCCTGTAATGTTTGAGCGGAGGTGGGGTTGATTAGCATAATTCCCCGAGCGTGGGTTGGTTGCTAGGTCCCCTCTCTTCCGCCCCCGCCACTCCTTTGAATTTTCCCTGTGTCGTCTCGTCCGAGCGCTGCGGTGGCGTCCCCTCTCCTCCGCCCCCACCACTCCGGCTTTTCTCTGTGTCGCAGCGGCCGAGCGTCTCGGCGGTGAGTGGGGGTCGGTTGGCGTGGGCCTTGATTCCCCGAGCGCTGGTTGGCTGTTAAGCACGTGGAGATGATTTCCCGCGCGCTGATTGGTCGGTTGAGATTTTGTCCACTGCGTCAGATTTTCGAGGTAAAATCGCGAGCGCGATCGTGCAGCAGCAGCCGTCGGTATTGTCACGCAAACCCGTACACAGCTAATATACGCGTTTAAACATAGAATTTTTTGTTTTCCCCACAACACCTTGTGACGAATCTCGCAGATTTACACGCTCGCGCAAACCCATACACATCTAAAAAATTTATGTTTATACGTATATTAGATGTGTATGGGTTTGCGCGAGCGTGTAAATCTGGAGATTAGACACAAGGTGTTGTGGGGCAAACACAAAAATTCTACGTTTAAACGTATATTAGATGTGTGCGGGGTAAAATCGAGCGCGATCGTGCAGCAGCAGCCGTCGGTATTGTAGATTTTTAGCCTACGATCGGTAACTCACGCTTTTCGATGGTAGGTTTGCGGGATGATGGTAAATATTTCCGGTCGGTAAGTCGTGAAATGAAAAATTCGAATTTTCTCGAAAAATAGATTTATTTTAAACACATGATATAGTTTGTGTGTGTGTGTGAAAATATTACAAGTGTTCAGACGGCGGTTGAGTGGTAGATTTTTGGAATGCTCAGCCGTGGTTTGGGCCGTGGTACACCGGGCTCTGCAGCTGGTGGCTCAGCAGCTTGTTGTATGCAGGTCTTGCATTCCCTCTTGGTCGGAAGATTGCCGTCGATTTGCATGTATAGATCTGGCGAGTCAGTGTGATCTATACAGAGTTGATACGATGCAACCTCGGGATCCAGTTGAATATGCGTTGGTAGTTTATCCCAGAGAATGGGGATATAGTCACCCCAGTGTTGTATCAACAGTGGTTTGGGCACGTATGCGAGTTCCTCTCTCGTCAGTTCCCATGGATCTTTACCGCAGTCGATGACGAGTATACCACTGATGACCTCCATGTTGTAGTGTTACAGCTACTACAGTTCTTTCGAAAATGTGTTTAATAGCGCGATGTGTGGCTGCTTTTATACTGGAACCACAGATGTTGGTGGTGGTGGTGGTGGGGGCGGTGGAGAAGGATGGTGGCGCCGGCGGTGGTATTTTTTATAAGTCACGACACGTACATTTTTTTCATTTTTATTCGGGTGTTTACAGATGGCACCCGAAACGGGCTGTACAGGTTTGTATACACGCTGTATTACACATATTGCCAGCCCCTTCAAGCACACTGGATCGTCTATTTCTCGCATAACGTTTTTCGCGTTTTACATGTTTCAGATTTTTGTAGTAGCGTCGTACAATATTATCATTTTTCAGCTTATCTGCCGAAAATAGACGTAGAAACATAGCCAGGCTATAGCCCCGAGACATATAATCAAGAAACATAACACAGTACTCTCCACACACTCGAGACTTGATTGATTGTAGAGTTCTTGTATTCCACTCGTAGGTTGCGGTGTTTCGACGTATACGGTTATGGTGTTTGTTAACGAGAGGGGGTAGGCCGTAGCTGTCGAAGAAGATACCTCGGCCATCGTTGTCAACGTACACGGCAACCCAGTGCGTCCCCGGTTTGGTATGATCGTCGGTATTGGCGACGATTGCAGCGGGCCTAGACCAGCGACTCGGGATACGATCGGCGGGAAACACTCCTTTCGTCTGCGCCGGAATGTGTTGTAGTGCTTTCAGTAATTCCAGACTGTTCATTATATACGCTCTCGGGTCCCTGGTGGGGACGGCGTCGGCGTTGATGCTGGTGATGATGATGATGATGCTGATGATGGTGTCCACCACCACCAGCGCGTGTAGCGGTCGGTGTTGCCTGTCGTTTCGGCGGTGGTGGTGGTGGTGGTGGTGGGGCTGAGCGTAGAGTCGTCGCGCGGAAAAGGGCGACTATTTCGTCGTCCGCGGGAACCGAGGCGTCACAGGTGTTTGGCGTGACACTGTTGACACCCTTCGCCGCTACCTGAGATATATACCCCTGGCCCGCAGTGGCAATCTCCGACTCGGTGGGCATCGTGATGCGGACGGCTTTTTTATCTGTGTCATCTGGTCGGCTCTTCCGGGGCACCGATCCCAGTGGCTCGGAATAAATTGGATTGGCCGTATCGACAAGCTGTGTTTGAAGAAAACGTTTTAGTTTTCCCACGTTATTTAACGCACATCTCACGTTATCCTCCCGCGCGACGCCGTGATAAATGCACCATGTGTCGTACGGGGGCATTTTCTTGAAACTCGGTCCCTCGAAATTCTCCAGGTTGATAATGTCTCGTCCAAGTATATCTTGTAGAATTTCGGCTTTTTGGGCTCCGCGCGTGTATATGCGTACTGCGTAGCGACACATGGCTCTCAGGTTAACGTAAACTTTCCACAATGGCGTAGTATCACCGTCCACCCACTCGAGTCCATGATGGTAGCACGTCAGTTGATTATTGCTGCCTCGTATTGCTTTTGGTAAATCACTAAAGCCGTATGGTGCTTCAACGACCCAGTGGCCGATATTATCGCCTTGTAGTGTTGTCACGGCAATCTCTTTAGGAAGGAACTCGCCTTGTTTTCCGTAAAGGGCCTGAATATCCACTATAGCGTCCATGATGAGAAGTAGCGATGAACTGTTGTCGAGCATACGCGTGTAGAGGCTCTTAAATACCATTCATGAGACGAGTCGGTTGCTGCGCCCTCTCCGTAACATCTTGACAGCGGCGACGGCGGCGGCGTCGGCGGTTGCGGCGACGGCTGCGTCGGCTGCGCCGGCTGCGACGATGTAGGGACGAGATTTTTATCTTTTCCGGTGCTCAGGCACTAAAATCGGTGATGACTTGACGGGCTGAATCAATTTCAATAACGTTGTCGTACTCGGCGTAAACGATGCAGTTTAACGTTGAGTTGAGGGGTTTAGCGAAGCGTACTTCAATTCGTACGCTGCCGTGTCTCACGAGATTCCAGTGCGTGAAGCAGTTTGCCGATAAATCGGGTGTTAAGTCAAAGGCAAAGAGACAATAGCCTCTAGCGTATGCTTCGCGATCAATGTCCAATCCTTCGTTTTGAAAATGTATCCCCGTGCCGGAGAAGAGAGTGTGGTAGCTCTGAACCCATGTGTCGTTACCGCCAAACTCCGGTTGAAGTGGTTTTCCCGGTATCTGCTGGCCGTCCACGTAGAGCGATAGATAATTTATCGAGGTGTTTTGGAAATTGAAGGGGTTGAGTGTCTTGTCGCCGTTGAATGCTTTATTGTAGACAAAGCCGAGAATGATTCGTTTCGGTAGTTGTCCGAGTATCACATTATCCAATGTATCACCGATAATTCCACTATGCATGGTGAATGATTTAACCTCCACTCGTGTTATAGGGTACTTTGCCGTTGTCTTGGCCAGTGTTTTTGCGTGTGCGATAAGCACACCAGGATTAATTTTCGCTCGACGCACCATCAGAGTCACATCGCTTATTCTAACTTTGTGCGTAATTCCCTGTACTGGTGCTTCCATAAGACAAAAATCGTCTTTCGAGCGTACGAGTCGTAGACGCACTTCCACGCCGTTTAGTAGAAATTTATCCTGATTAAAAACGTCGCAGTGTAAATGCCCAATCATATCGAGAGTTTTACCGCCTTTAATATACTTCGCCCTTAGCTCTTGGCCATTATTGGTTTTCGCGCCGGGTAGTGAGTCAAAGCCACCTGCGTCGTCGGCGAACCACAGGGCGGTCGTGAGATGCGATTGTTTAGCAGCAGGCCCGTAATTCAACAATGTCTCAATATAAGCCCTGTATGCGTAAGCATTATTGGGCGGTGCAACGAGTTTTTGATTGAAAAACACGTCGACCTGATTGAAGAGGCTGTGTAAAAAGTTATTAACAGGTGCTACTTTGTAGGCTGAGTCAGCGTTTGCTAAAACTTTGAGTTTTACACAGAGCATTGTGTGGGCTAGGTCAAGGTATTCCTCGCCGTGGCCAGGTAGAACGAACTCGATGGGCCCGTCGTCCGAGAGCGAGGAGACGGGTTTATAGTGGACATATTGCGACGACTCGATGGACGTTTGTGTCGGTGGTATGGTGAATAAGTCGAGCTCCGTCTTCATACATTCACACGAGTGTGAGTGTAGAAAAGACATGTTTAACCGAAGATATCGCTGGGTCTTTTCCTTTTTTTAGTACTCCCGCCTCGCCCGCGTTTCTTCGTCACTCTTCCCCTCGCCGTCTTGCGACTGCTGCTGCTGCTGCTGCTCTTCTTCTTCTTTCGCCTCTTCTTTTTCGCGGCCGCCGTTGACGATGCACCGCTTTTCCTTTTCGTCGCACGCTTTCTCGTCGAGGTACGCGCGCGTGCACGACCCGTTAACGACTGCATCGTCCGCGTCGCGAATGCACTATTATACCCCGAGCCGTTCATGAGTAGAGAAATTTTTTCGTTGGCTTTTCGGGCTAAATTTTCTCCCGATTCTGCAGCGCGCCGTTTGAACGACTCCTTGAACGGTATATGATTGCCGCTCACATCTTCGATCACGCGTAGTCCACCGCGTAGAGCCTCTTTTCCGATGGCTTTAGCGCCTCGTGTCAGTAGCGGGAGAACGCTCCTGAAGAGTCCGCCGAGGAATCTGCCGATGCCGTGCCCTCGTTGATACGGTGCGCCGACAAAGACGTTGCCTATACGACTGCCGCCTCCAACCTGGTTATCGTAGTACGCCGTGTAATGGGCCACCATTACGCCGACGGTTCTGAGGAGCGCTCGCTAGTGCGAGTTTACGCGATGCGTTTAAAGTGAAGCGTTAGGGTTAGCGTCCCGTACTCGAATGGTATTGGCTTGCCCAGATGATCCCTTATATCGATTTCGACTGTGCGAAAGCAGTTGCTTAATAACGGTATGTAATTTGGCGGTGAAAAACATTTCACCTGTGTCGAACCATACGCGTAGCGTATTGTATTCAAATTGACTATACGTAATAGCGCGGCCTGAGTATCGCCCAGTGTATAGGGTATACAGAGATCCGTGTAGACAAAGAGCTGTTCAGGTAGAGCTCGAGAGATGGAAGCGGGTGTTTGTCCCACGTGTTGGTGTCCACGCTTGAATCGCAGGTATGAAGACTGTCCAGACTTCCAGTCATTAGTGCCGATGTTTTCGGTGAAGCCTAGTATACGCTGGACCTTCTCGCTAACTCGTAACCCGTTGTTTGGCCATGTAATTTCTTTGCCACACTTTACCGCCCGCTCATCACTCGCAATAGCCGCGTAACCACTTGCATCTTCGGCATTGACCATCTGTATACCGGCCTCACGAAGGCCCGGTACATTGTTCATCTTTGTCATGAGATCTTCGTGGTTTTTGTAAACACCGTACGGTATGTGAGCGTTCTTATATTCCAAGTTGTTGTCGCACGCTATCCATTGAATCAGCGTGTCTTCTCGCTGTAAGTGCGCCATTGTGCAGGGTATATGTATTTCCGATAAACCCACGGTCCAGTGGCCGTTCAACAGTACTTCACGTGAAAGTTGTGTAATAAAATGCGTTGTCGTGTTTTCCGGATAATAATGCATACTGCTGTTACTCGGTAATACGAGATAAAAGTTTTCGTCGTTGTACATGATGACGGTTGCGGTGGCGGCGGCGGCGGCGACGATGACGGGTGGCTTCGAGCGGGCGCGCGCGCGCGGCGGCGTTTGTCAGGTGTCGAGGGTGTAGGCGTTAGCCGCAGGTATCCAAGAGTTAAATTTCGAGGGGTAGCCAACCCAGCTGACGAAAAGTTGTTTCTTCGCGCCTCGTCCTTTGGTCCGTAAGATACGATCGATTTTAAAATCTTGATCTGCAGTCAGGCGTTTCTCGTGCACAGGTGTTATTTCCTCGGTGTAGAAAAATCCATCGATTAATTCTCCCTCGAGATCTCGTAGTTCGTAAATTTGTATTCCTTGACGGGTCGTGACTTTCGCGATTTGAAAAATTTCTTCACTCCAATTTCGCTCGTAACCCTTCTCGAAGGTGCCTTTTGTTCGACTAATCCTCACGTAATTGCCGCGGTTGTATTTAACCTTAGTGTGACGTCTTTTTTCTCGTTGCTTCACCGCAGCGTTTGTCATATTCTCCAGTGCGACATTCGCATTGTATAGCGTCACAGCAGCCGGTTGCATCTTAATTGACGAGTGTCTTGCGTGATTATAGGCGTAAGTAAATTTTTGTAATACATCGATGTATCGTCGTGTATTTCGATGTGTGAAGTAGCGCCACATTCGTTCTTTCAGTGTGCGATTAAATCGTTCGACAATTGCGGCTTTTATATCGGGATTACGTGTAACTCGAAAACGAATTTCGGCTTTTTGTAGAAAAGTCTGTAATTCTTTGCCGACAAATTCTTTGCCTTTGTCGGTCTGCAGGTATACGGGTAAGCGACCCTCGCTGCGTTCGAAAATTCGTTTAAATGCCTCGGTGACAGAGTGCACAGTTTTATCCGGTAGCGGTTCGACCCATGCAAATTTGCTTAGCACATCAATGACCGTGAGTAGGTAAGCGACATTATCGTTATAATTTTTTATCGATCGCACATCCACGAGATCGGCTTCCCAAACATCGTCTATATTGTCGACATTATAGTGAAGTCGCGGGAATTGTCGTCTCACGGGTTTATGTAGTGTATAGGTGTCTTGTTGGCTCAACCAGTCATAAACATTGATTGGTTTATTTTTTTTAATACTTATTAGATGCCGTGCACCGGAGTAACTCGCAGGATGCACGGGATCGTAATATGAGTTTTCGAATTTCATATTGCACGTATTTACGCTCGAAGCCAATAATCAAATCCGGGGCGAGATCGTGCTCTTTTCCCCGTGATAGAAGTTTCGAGAATACGTTTTGCACCAGCGGTAATTCGTCGATCTGTAGGTGTAACAGGTTTCTGCCTCCTCCTTGCTGCCCTAAACGGTGTCGAACTCGCTACAGGTATCTCTCGATGATCGGGGTCGGCAGCAGCAGCAGCAGCAGCAGCAGCAGCAGGTATGGTCACTTTTCTTCGACGGTGTTTACGGCTGATCGGTGGTTCGTACCACTGTCGCACCCGCTTATTTTTCGATCTTTTTGCACTGGGTTCGTAGTTCTCTTCAGCGTCGTCGTCGTCGTCGTCGTCGTCTTCGTCGCTGGCATCGTTGTTATAATGCGTTGAATCGTTTCTTCGACGTTTTACACCGGCAATAGTAGCAGCATCAGCTCCAGCAGCACTCCGGCCACCAATAGCCCATAATTCATTATTTCCGACAAATTCATGTGGTACAGCACATTCTCGAAGGCTCCGAATAAACTGACGCCTGCCGTTGGCTTTAAAATCTTTTCTCTCACGTGTTGCGTCATTAACAAGATCGAGAATGTTCGAATTGTGAATGAGCACTCCGTCGATAGTCACACGTCCCTCGTTGTCCCAGCTAACTCGTTGTGACACACGCGGTGAATTACGCATATATAGCAGTAAAGCGTGAGCTCTACGTTGATGTTTTGCCGGCACGCTGTTCACAATATTAGTCACGTTGAAATCGTGATTTTCCGGTTGCGATGACGATACCGCTGCTGCTGCTATTGCTTTTACTCCAGGTAACGATGGATCTGGTGGTCCATTCCGTGTCTCAACGAGATACAAATATCGTTGTAGAACTTGTAGATATGCTTTCCATTTGGCGCCATCATCAGGATATTTTCCCGAGTTTAAGATACTCGCAAGTTCACCATCAAGTCGTGATATAGGATTGCCCGGAGTCTGTGCGGATTTTTGAACGCCGCCGCCGCCGCCGCCGCCGCCGCCGATCATTGGATCGTTCGCTGTTGTCGGCGGCGCCACCACCACCTCCTCCGCCGGTACTAAAACCATTTTCTTTGCGTGTTCCATTGTTAATTTTTTAACCACTTCAACCACCACCACCGTTGCCGCCAAACAGTCTACTAAATAGGCCCGTGATAATGGGTGCTAATAAAAGGGGCAAAAATGCGCCACATCCTTTTTGCATCATAATACGTTTTTTCAAGCGCCAGTTAAATCTTCGTCGTTTACGAGCGCCACTAACGCCATCTACGCGTCTTTTTCCGCCACCATTCTGATTTTCCCTGTTTCGTCGTCGGGAGTCGACGTGTCGTAGTGGTGGCGCTAGTTGTCGCAACACATGTTTAAATCGTCCCAAACGTTTTTTTGCCGCTGGTTTCAGCTCCACCACACCATGTAGTACGTTTAACGCGCATTCACAAATACACTTGACTAGCGATTCATCGGACGTGCGTAGTAGGGCTTTTTGTTGTGCTCTATTCGCATGGCATAGAGCGTTGAGTAGGGCCGCGTGGCGTTGACCGATCGGCAGCCGTGCAGGCCACTGCCGATTTCCACCGCGCTTCTTTACCATCGCTCGAGGCTGCTGCTGCTGCTGCCTCGCCATGTTGTCTGCACGATGTTTGCGCATTGCCGACGATCGAGCTACTACCATAATAGACATAACCGCAAAGCTCTAAATACGCCGTGAATAATGCGTCGTCATCTGCGTGATCGTTTATTTTTCGGCACGTATACTTGCATTTGTGCGTCGTCGGGAAATATTGTCGTACGGCAACGGCAAATATCCGGTGTCGACTGCTTCAGATCGAGAAGAAGGTAGCCGTGCGGTTGCGCTGTTGCGTCATGATACGCCTCCGAGAGAAATCGTGGATCTTCGGGATAAACTTGTCGCGCGAGATGCTGTATTTGTGCACGATCTCGGGGATTTTTAAAAATAACTATATAATTCGCGTTTAGCGAAATATCTCGTTGTCCGTGGCCTTGATGGAAAATATTCTGTGTTATAAAAATAACACTGATATTTTTATGATGACTGCCTTTTGTGAATAAATCGACGATTGTATTGTTTGATGACTCACGCATCAAATCGTCGATAATGACTAGCTTCGCGGCGTCATTGTCATGAGAATAATCCTCCGGTTGCGGTAATCCCTCGTGAAATTCGATTTTCGGTGTGGTCGCCGCAGAGCCTCGATTAAACAATGCCTCGGTGTCACGGTCAAGATTATCCCCGTAATAAAAGAGGATACGCGCAAAACGGGTGTCACTCATTGCCTCGAGGTTACGTAGAAATCGTCGAACGAAAACTGTTTTACCACAACCGGTTGGGCCACAGATCAGCGAAGTCCACGGATGTTTCCAACGAACGTCCATTTTTTCGTGTGTGCGCGCGCGCGCGCGCGCGCGGGCGATTTACCAACAGATGGTAGCTATTCCCTGCCAGGCTGACTCTCTTGGGCTCCCCAACGACAAGCTGTTCCCCGGCGGCGGCGGCGGCGGCGGCGGCGGCGGCGCGTCGGACACACGTCGCTATAAACTTACACGACGTGTGCGCGGCCGGGCGCGGCGGTCCAGCTTATATACGCGACCGCGCGCTCGCGGGCCCACGTTCGCTCCAATCAGCTGAAGGAGCGAGCGAGCGAGGGCGATCAGCTTTTATACCGCGGTCCCCCACCATCACCGGCTTCAGCAGCAGCAGCAGCAGCAGCAGCAGCACCAGCAGCAGATACTTACCTCTCTCTCTCTCTCTCTCTCTCTCGTTCTGGCTCCGACTCAACGGTGCAGCGGACTTCGCTGTAGCGCGGCCGCATGCGCTCCGAATATTAAAAATACATAGGCGGGGAAAGTAAATTTTCAGACGAAAATATATTTAATTTTTTTTTTATTTAAAAATCTGTGTGGCATGGGATAGGGGGGACAAGTAAATAACGGTATTTTAGGTTAAAAACGGAAATATATATATTCTTGATATTTTTTTTTAATATAAAACTTATTCTACGAAAAAACAAACGATAAAAATACAAATTTACAGCTAAATAACACGCCTATATAAACATTAAAACTATCGCACACACGCACACATTCAACAGTTACAATATACTTTTTCTTTTTTTTTTACACGTTACAAAGGACTTATTACTAAACACACTCGCAGACTCTCACGCAGACGTACATTCACACACACACACACACACACACACACACACACACACACACACACACACACACAAGTAGTACATGAAACAATTATAACAAAACAAAACTAGCTTAAAACTTAACATTATAAATTACTTTATATGTATATAATCAGGCGACAACAACGACAACGACGAGGGCGACGCTGATGAGACTAATACACGTTAACCGGCGCTAGTCTTTATATCCGAACGGAAGCGATAGCGTGTGCGTGACATGACGACGCTTCCGACACACGACTCGACAGGTTTTTGCCTCTTTGCGGGTTATCACGTTGTGAAGGGCCGTTCTCTGAATTGACGAGAAATTCAGCTTTATAGCCTCACGGTTCTCCTCCGGTAAATCCGCCTCAATCATTTCTCTGATTGAGCGGAAGTTTACCTTTAGGGAATTTCCGTAATTCAGAGACAAACCCTTCACCTTACACTCGGTTTTTATAACCGTCTCGGGGTCAGCTTCGTTCACGACCTCGTAGCCGTAAAACTTCGGGCCTCCGGAGACAAACGACTTTATAAAATCGCCTGGCTCCTTCAGCTCGCTAGTCATATCCCCGAGAAGGTTTCCGAGCGGTGGCACCCATTCACCTTCCGCACCGGTGCTGACAAAAATCACCGAGTCGGTGTCGTAATACAGCACGCGTCTCCCCAGCCGCTCGAGATAGCTGTAAAGTTTTAGGCGAGCCTGCGCTGTTGTATACGCCGCGATAACTACACTCGTTTGTGCAGAGGGTACCACGGCCTCGTCGATACACGACCAATTCGCGTACATTACGCTATCGTTAACCGGCAATAGACGATGGACCTCTTTGTCGTTGTCACTGAGAAGCAGCAACAATTTCTCGCGACTATTGACGACCGTTGTTTGCGTCAAGTTCGATCTCTGCCCGAATTTTCCCCAAAAGGAGTTCAGGCAGAGTTTTGCCACGGCCCGCAGTCCCGGATTCTTCGCGATTTTCTCGCCGTCGAGACGTATACCCTCGGCCCGTTCGTACTCCTCGACGTAGCGGGCCTTAGATTCCGCATCCGTGCACTCTGCGGGCCAGCCGCTAGCCTCTTGCTTAATACGTAAAAACGTATTAATGTATTCGACAAAGAGGCCCCCCTCGCGTGTTACGGGATCGTACTGGGTCATCTCGTACGCCCAGATTATCGAGATTTTCTCCACCACGTACCCCATCTCGATAGCCTTTCGCACCTCGTCCACGACCCATGTACCTGTGAACGACCGGTCAGCCGCGTCCTCGTGAGAACACGCTGTCTGCGCTCTTTCCTCGGTGCAGGTACGGCACAGGGGAAACAGCAGCTTGCCGTGCATGCGGACAGGTAGCACAGGGTGAAAGAGGTCCCGAGGCGGTAACACCGTGCACTTGATCATCCCGTTGACCGACGTGCCTAAGGCGTCAAA
Organism: Pimpla rufipes; assembly: GCA_963932165.1. Classification (NCBI taxonomy): domain Eukaryota; kingdom Metazoa; phylum Arthropoda; class Insecta; order Hymenoptera; family Ichneumonidae; genus Pimpla; species Pimpla rufipes. The sequence goes on from CAWVQF010000037.1 coordinate 457,737, forward strand.
CGAGCCATTCAACAATCGCTCGCACTCCGTATCCACGTATATCTTTGGGTGGCCCTTTGGGAAGCGACCAACCTTCGATATGTATGGATACAGCGAGCAGATATCAATGTAGCTGATTCGTTCGTTTGGCGCTACGTCGTACACAGTCACGGTGTTACCAGTACGACCACCGTAGAATCCGTCGCGAGGGTTCAATGTCTCCGTCTGCAAACGCGGATGGTTGCGCAGACATTGGTTTATTGCCGGGTTTGATCGGCGCAACTCCGCGAATTCGCATTCCCACATCGTTTCGAGCTGATAGCCCGATGAACGAATTTTTGCGTCAATAGCAAGGGTGCGCTCATAGCGGGCCTCGTAGGTTTCGACACTGGCACGTGACTTCAACGCACGATTGTCGGGAAAACACCGAGGACAGCCATGCCAGTAACACCCGTGAAATTGGAAAACAAAACGATCGTCACCGAGCTGCAGGTAGCCGTCAACGAGCGGGCCCTCGGGTAGCCGAAATTCACGACCTCTTGTCGCGTGAACGATCTCGTGCCCCAGACAATTCTCGACCCACAGAAGCCATGCGTTGGCCTGTCTCGAGTGCTGTTCCGCGAGTCTATACCCACCGTTGGGAATGAGTCCGATTGTATCGCGCTTCAGAAAATTACGCCTGAACACCTTGGAGCAGGCCGATGCGATTGTCGTTGCCTCTGTAAATGGACAAACATTGCCCGCTTCAATGAAGATTCTCCGGAATTCCTTGCAGGCACGCCGGAGAATATCCACGTCGAGCGAACAATATTTTTCAATTTCCAGTGAGAAATCGAAATCTTCACCAGTCGCGAGTCTTGCGGTGTGCCAGGCGTAAAATTCTTCTCGCTCAAGCGGACTCATTGTGTCCGGTGAGTAGAACTCGGGTGCCGGTAGAGCACCTCTGTAGCCCTGGTTGGCCTGCGTATTAAAAAGGTGCGGGAAGTAACCCTTGCCCATTTTATCCGCAAAGCCAAAGGCACTAGGAAGACCACTGAGACGCATGTGAAAGTAATTCAAGCTGTCGATAAAAGCAGTGCGTCCGAGACGCATTGAAATTATCGCGTTACCCGTGAGAATTAATTCGGGGAGCCCGAGATCGCTACAATTTTCGACCACATGACGCAATACGAATTGCGCGTCGAAGCCCTTGGCGTTGTGCGCGATGCACACGATTTTTCGGAAGCCTGTCGAGCGACGCACGGCCAGATTCACCAGCTCCTCGACGGGCGATCTTCGAAAAACGTATTTTCGAACACCGCACCATACACAGGGGTCGGCGAACCCTACATCTTCGACGGTCTCGAGACACACCTCGCACAGCTGCTGTGCAACGCAGAGTGTAACAACATGCTCACGCCTATCGTCTCCCTGCGCTGCAGTGTACGGCTCGTCCTGGCGTGTCTCGAAATCATAAAAGATAAATAACGTTCGAGGCTTTGCGTCTGACGCGATCTTTCGTGGGGCTAGAGGCTGCATATAACAGTGCTCGTTGTAACCGTGTAGGCTGCGACAGAGCTGGCAGAAAGATTTCCCGCAATCGTGAGAACGTTTTGCCGTGTCAACGAGCTTGGAGCATTGGCGGCAGAAGCGAACCGTTTGACACACGGTATTGCGTACGGTGTGCGGGGCTCGTAGTCGACTTTCGCGCGGCTTTAGGTGGTTTTCAAAACACACAGCGTTGTGAAAAAACCGATTGCAGTCCTCGCACTCCCACTCGTCGTCGTCGGCACCGTTGTCGTCCGTAGATCTAACAGCGCACGGCGGCGAGGAGTAGCAGCGCGGGCAAGTGCTCGTGCACTTGTGCTGATGTAAATGGCGGTACGAGGAATTACACGGTATGCAATAATTCCTAGCACCGCCTGCAGCTAAAAGATTAGTGATCGGACTGTAATGATTTTCTTCTTTAAAATACGCGATGTTCAAAACTGTTTGCGCCTGTGTGCATTGAAAACGCGTTTGACCGTCGAAAATCGGCTCGGCACCAGTACCTAGAGTCGCCCAGTCGTACACGACTATAGCAACTTTCGATGCCATAAAGTGCCGCTGAAACGTCTCCATCTCAGGTAGCCCGCACCCCGTAGCCGGCACAGCGATGCACGCCTCGCTGACAAGATTGTTTGCCTCGCACCTCTGAAGCTTCGAATTTTCATAAATCATAAAACTCCTTAGCCTCGGCCGTGCGCTCGTGTTTGCACCGTGAATTCGCAAGGGCCACCACGAGCGAGCGAGGGAAACACAAATTGTCAGTGTTACCGATAGTCACCAGAGAACGCTTATTCTCGAGTTTCTCCGCCAAGCTACCAGCACCCTCGACCATTTCGACATACGTCACGGTGAAGACGAGCGTGTCGTAAACCGAGAGGATTCGAGCGCTTTGGTTGACGTTACACAACAGATCCCACAATTGCGAATAATCGAAACGCCATATGGGCCTCAAAGATAGTCCCGCGATTCCATCGGTCATTCCCTCGGCCATGAACCCCACGCCTATCATGTCGTTCGACGAGCGACCCGAAACAAAATGCGCGTGAATGTCGCGAATCGCGTTGTGTACCCACGAGATCGGGTTAACACCGGTCGGTGGTGAGGCCAGCACGACATCGGTCTGCACGCAGGTGGTTTTAAATCGCGGCGAAACACGGACCCGCGGCTCACCTAAAATTCGAAAGCGATAACCAGCGGCCGCGACAACGTCGTTATCGTCAACGACGCCCACGTTAGCTCTACCGATCGGATCGCGAAAACCAACGTCACCGTTATTAGCCTCTTCGTCGTTGTCGCCCTCGTCGTTGTCGTTATTTGCCTCGTCGTCAATTCTATCACTAGTCCCTAAATCTATATTAAATCTATTAGGCCTCGCATAGCCCCCGCCGATTTGAAAATTTCGTCGATCACTCACCAGCTGACGTACGGCGGCCTCCGTCTCGGCGATCCAGTCGTCGTCGTCGTCGACTGGCGACGATGATGATGATGATGATGATGATGATGATGATGATGATGATGATGATGATGATGATGATGCTGATGATGACGATGACGATGATGATGACGATGACGATGACGATGATGATGGTGATGCTGACGCTTCTGGAGGCGTTAAGGCCGGCGTTCCTGAAGCTGGCGCAGGAACTGGTACAGGTGCAGTCTCTCCACCTGCACCTGATTCTCCTGCGCCTGATGCGCTGCGACGGCCTGCTGTAGGCCCACCTGAGGGATTTAACAACCCCGAATTAATTTCACTCCTCCGAAAAATTTAGGAATGACTCCGCGAAGCGGACAGCAACGAGGTCATCGTCCTCGTCATACGAGTCGGATCCCTCTCCGACTTGCCCGTAGGAATCGTGCCAGGCTAGTTGGACAACACGCATGTACGGTCGCCAGTCTGGCACGAGATCTACGGACTCGTCGATGCTGTAACGCTCGTAGGAGTCCGTGGAGCTACTGGTGGAGGAGGAGGGAGTACTTGGTCGTTCAGGGTTGTCTGGAGCGGATTCTACGGGATCGTCAAGATGTACTGACAAGGCCTGGTTATTTACCAATAACTGGCCATCCACGTTGCCGTCTCCACCCTGTTGTTGGTGGGCCTCGGCCTCCTGAACGCCCAACCATGAGCGTACACCTGTGGTTTAACATAGCCCCATGTTAAACCGAACTGGTGATATACAGTTTTTTTTTTTTATAAAACAACAAAATTTTTAACACTTACGTTCGGCACGACTCGGTTGTTCTTGAGGGATCCTATTCAGGTCCCCCATGACGATGGTCTCATCGTCCGAATTCCCGCTGCTCGCGTTGATGGAGACGCGGTCCTCGGGCTCCGTCACGCTGTCGCCGTCCGCGGATCCTGGCGCGCTGGCCACCGATACACGGGGGACTACCGCCCGGCTGTCACCCGTCGCAGCGCTCGGGACGAGCTGCTCGTTCTCCTCCTCCTCGTCGTCGCCGTCGTTGGACGCCTCGGCCATGGCGACGACGACGACGTCGGGGACATGGACGATGTCCTCTGCTTCGGGCACGATGAGCTGCCGATTGCCGGGAACTTCCTGCTCCTCCTCGTCGCTATCACCGACGAAAAGTCCGTCGACCTCGGTGCTGTCAACACCCGAATCTACAAATGACGCAGTGTCATCGCTGTCGGTGTCGCTCTCGTCGAGCACCCAGACCCCATCGTGGTTTCGCTCGTAAAACCGCAGTTGCTGGTAGTCCTGCGGTTCGTTGTCGATCTCTATCGGCTCGGGATCCGGTGATGCAGGGCTGTCGGGGATCGCTGCAGCAGCAGCAGCCCTAACAGGAGCGACGGGGCCCCGGCGGACCGGCGCGTCCTCGAGAACGCGAACTGGAGCCTCGACGTGCACCGGCTCGGGTGACGCGGGACTCTCAATAGCCGCGGGCTCGTTGTCGATGACCATTTCCACGCGCTCGTCCGCGTCGTCGTCGTCGTCGTTGTCGTCGTTGCGGTCCTCCTCCTCAGCCTCCTCCGAGGATGAGTCGTACGCGGGGCTGAACAATGCCCGCGTTGCCTCATACTCGCGACCCATTAACGCACTCGCGATCGGCATACGATCCAGATTGCGCTCGCGCACAATCTGGCAGGCGATGACGATCGCGTACGCCGACACCTCGAAAGCATTATGCTCATAGGCCCGAGCAATAACCCTTAAGGGTAATCGGCGCAGCATGGACCGAAATTCATGCCGTGCATCGCTAAGGCCCATGACTCGTAGAGCCGTAGCCCAGCGCCTCGTGCAACGGCGCGCAATCACCGCACTTCGAATTTTAACCAATTCGGCCGTCTTGAGGATGGCCTTTATGAGGTTACGCGCACGATCACACTGCATTTTTTTTGTTTGCTTTTTCACAAGTCACGCAAACAAAAAATTGACGTTGCTGTTTACCCGCACAAATCACAAACACAAATATCCAAATGTTTCGACGAAATCGTTGAAACACAAACTCAAGGAAGAACCCAAAGCGAGCACACACACACACACAAACGTAGCGAACACTAACGGTGGGTCACGATGCGCGAGCGAAGTGTCACTTGTGACTTCTGAAGACAGATTAAACGGACTCTGACTTTCCAAATTCAATATGGTTTTAACCACACCCCCAACAAACAGCTTCAACGTCGCAAACGAGACGGGAGGAGGCTGCAAGTGTCTTTGGAGGGTAAACATTGGCTAAAGGTGTAGACCAATGTTCTTGAGGGATCTTTTGGCTCATCGAAAACGGCGACACAGACGGTCAGCAAAATACCACGATGACCCTGGCGCGGCATACCCCTTGTAAAAAAAGTTCGAACGTCTGCAATAAGCATAAAAACAATACAGCATCTCGCGGAGATGTCCTAAAAGATCGACAGCGACCCTCGACCGCGCCATCGATGCTCTCCCCATAGCCACCCCCGTACTAGCCACCGGAAAACCCTTCGCCGCTCGACCGTCTATACAGGTAGCCGCGGCGACACTCCGACACCTCGTCGTAGACAATGACGCGGCCCGCGACAGCTGGTTAGCGACACCATCACCCCTCAAACAGACCACCGTAAAGCTCCTTCACGGCAATAGCTATCAATTACAATTTTTATTACCTCCGGACCTACACTATTTTATCTTTAATTTATACAACAGCGGGACTACGGCGCATCAAACCACTGCCTCGTCGCAACAGACAACGATAGCTATCTCGCGCCCTTGGCTAGACAGCGATTTACGGCCGTTAGAAATTCCTACGACTGCGAAGAGAAATCTTAACAGGTGTCACATACACACACACACACACACCCTCCGGACCACCCTGAAATATCTGTTAACACGCAATCTGATGGTTCTTACACACATCTGGTGAATCCCTCGCTGTACACCTGTACGCTACAGCTAACCGGTCTCACCCCCACCTTTTGACAACACGTGTGATATTTCGAGGGTCGTGGGCCACCGTGAAGCGCATATATAAACACCCCTAAAATACTAGAAAGCGGCAGTCGGCCCGTGACTTCAGAAAAGACCGTTTACGCGGTATTACGCAGCCTTTTGTCCTCGACGCTTCACCGCACGGTCTATTGTTCAACATGAGTCAGGCTGTCATATCCGAAGATCAGCGCGACAGCGATCTGCAACCTTCAACCATGTACCGCGTGCTGTCGGACATCGAAAAGAAACGCCTCGAAGGACCCCTAATTCTCGGGACCACGTACGGGCTGAACCAGTCCGAGACGAAGAGGGTGAGCGTCGGCCTACAGCCACGAGCCGATGGAAGTATACAACCGATCGTAAAATTGCAGAACAATAACACGACCGGTGGTATTGTTTTCGAAGCTAAGGATTGGGCTCTACTACAAGCGCATCTTCCTGATTTATCGAAGTATTTTGCCGATGGGCAAAAGATCGTCTGGGGATCGGGCTGGCGCACTCCGGCACCGATATACATCGCCGACTGCGAGATTCTCTTCACCACGAGCTACGGCTCGAAATCTATAGTGTTTGATCGCCGTGTTGAACAAACACCCACTGATGAGGTGACCGAGAGTCAGCTGGAACCCGAGCAAAGACCGAAGAAGAAACGCAAGAATTATTCACCCGCTGTGGTGATGCAGAAACCATCGTACGACGGGCTGCTGCAGATAATGGTGTGCACCGACGAGCGCTTCAGACGACTTCAAAGGAACGCCGCACATGTTCAGAAGTGCGCCGAAGTACTTTGCTCCGAATTGCTGCTGCATATTCCGGCCGACGAAACACCCGAAAAAATCAACGAACAGCGCGTCAAAGAATTGATAAAAAATAATTTCAAATCTTTGAAAGACGCCGTACAGCATCGCATGGATGCTGAATTTGTCGAACTCACGTTCGGCATCGTGTTCCTCGAGCTCACCGTATTGTGCACCGCGTTTATCACACACGAGCTGCGGAAAGTACTTGCGGTGAAAAATCAGGAGACAACCCAATAACGACAAACCCTGTAAATATGAGTGTTCTGTGTCTGTTTATAAGCGAAGCCCCCGCGACAATCTATATAATTTCTCATTTGTATCATACAACGACGGCAGTCATAAACATCATCATCGTATCATATTGTAATTACCTATAAGATGTACTTTAATTTTAATACTTTGGCTCTTTTCGTGACAATCGTGTATCTGTAAACTTCTCTGTCTTCGTGTACAACGGCCTAATAAAACTACTTATGTGAAAATCTTATTTTTATTTCACGGCTTACCTTCCCGAACAAAATTACCATCATCCGCCCAGCGAAAACCGGCAGGAAAATTCTGTTTCACCATTTGTAATACTTACCCACCTGGAAAACTTACCATCGAAAATCGCTAGTTACCGATCGTAGGCTAAAAATCTACAATACCGACGGCTGCTGCTGCACGATCGCGCTCGCGATTTTACCTCGAAAATCTGACGCAGTGGACAAAATCTCAACCGACCAATCAGCGCGCGGGAAATCATCTCCACGTGCTTAACAGCCAACCAGCGCTCGGGGAATCAAGGCCCACGCCAACCGACCCCCACTCACCGCCGAGACGCTCGGCCGCTGCGACACAGAGAAAAGCCGGAGTGGTGGGGGCGGAGGAGAGGGGACGCCACCGCAGCGCTCGGACGAGACGACACAGGGATAATTCAAAGGAGTGGCGGGGGCGGAAGAGAGGGGACCTAGCAACCAACCCACGCTCGGGGAATTATGCTAATCAACCCCACCTCCGCTCAAACATTACAGGGAAAATTTTCTCGAAGGAGTGGGAGAGGAGAGGGGATTTTTTCAGACCAATCAGAACTCGGGGAATTATGCTAATTACTCCCACTCCTCTCAAACATTACAGGGAAAATTTTTCCGAAGGAGTGGGGGAGGAGAGGGGATTTTTTAGACCAATCATAGCTCGGGGAATTTACCCCCACTCTTCCCCCTCCCCCTGTCTAGCACTGGCGCCAACGGTCCAGACGGGAGGTAGGGAGGGGGTAACCTCTGTCTCCCTATACCTGTACCTTACTACTTGCGATATCACGATTTTGGTGTTCGTCGATTTTTCGTTCGCCACAGCTGTGGCAGACGACTTTTAACGCATGAATATTGTGCATCTGAGTAGAATGAAGATTTTTGACTCATTTACACCGAGCTATGCTCTCAGGAATGCTCGAAACACTAGATATCACGATTTTGGTGTTCTTCGATTTTTCGTTCGCCACAGTTGTGGCAGACGACTTCTAACGCATGGATACTGTGCATTTGAGTAGAATGAAGGTTTTTCATACATTTACACCGAGCTGTGCTGTCAGAAACGATCGAAACACGCGATATCACGATTTTGGTGATCCTGTTTCGTTCTCCACAGCTGTGCCTGACGACTTTTGACGCATGGATATTGTGGATTTGAGTAGAATGAAGGTTTTTGACACATTAACACCGAGCTGTGCTCTCAGAAACGCTCGAAACATGCGATATCACGATTTTGGTGTTCGTCGATTTTTCGTTCGCCACAGCTGTGGCAGACGACTTTTAACGCATGAATATTGTGCATTTGAGTAGAATGAAGATTTTTGACACATTTACACCGAGCTATGATCTCAGGAACGCTCGAAACACGAGATATCTCGATGTTGGTACTGTTCAAAGTTTCGTTCTCCACAGCTGTGCCTGACGACTTTTGACGCATGGATCTTGTGTGTTTGAGCAGAATGAAAGTTTTTGACACATTCACACCGAGCTGTGCTCTCGGAAACGCTCGAAACATGCGATATCACGATTTTGGTGTTCGTCCATTTTTCGTTCGCCACAGCTGTGGCAGACGACTTTTAACGCATGAATATTGTGTATTTGAGTAGAATGAAGATTCTTGACACATTTACACCGAGCTATGCTCTCAGGAACGCTCGAAACACGAGATATCACGATTTTGGTGTTCTTCGATTTTTCGTTCGCCACAGTTGTGGCAGACGACTTCTAACGCATGGATAATGTGCATTTGAGTAGAATGAAGATTTTTGACACATTTACACCGAGCTGTGCTCTCAGAAACGCTCGAAACACGCGATATCACGATTTTGGTGTTCGTCGATTTTTCGTTAGACACAGCTGTACCAGACGACTTTTAACGCATGAATATTGTGTATTTGAGCAGAATGAAGGTTTTTTACACATTTACACCGAGCTGTGCTCTCAGAAACGCTCTAAACACGCGATGTCACGATTTTGGTGATCCTCTGTTTCGTTCTCCACAGCTGTGCCTGACGACTTTTGACGCATGGATATTGTGCATTTGAGTAGAATGAAGGTTTTTCATACATTTACACCGAGCTGTGCTCTCAGAAACGATCGAAACACGCGATATCACGATGTTGGTGATCCTGTTTCGTTCTCCACAGCTGTGCCTGACGACTTTTGATGCATGGATATTGTGGATTTGAGTAGAATGAAGGTTTTTGACACATTTACACCGAGCTATGCTCTCAGGAACGCTCGAAACACGAGATATCTCGATTTTGGTACTGTTCAAAGTTTCGTTCTCCACTGCTGTGTCAGACAACTTGTAACACATGGATCTTGTGTATTTGAGTAGAATGAAGGTATTTGACACATTTACACCGAGCTATGCTCTCAGGAACGCTCGAAACACGAGATATCTCGATTTTGGTACTGTTCAAAGTTTCGTTCTCCACTGCTGTGTCAGACAACTTGTAACACATGGAACTTGTGTATTTGAGTAGAGTGAAGGTTTTTGACACATTTACACCGAACTGTGCTCTCAGAAACGCTCGAAACACGCGATATCACGATTTTGGTGTTCGTCGATTTTTCGTTCGTCACAGCTGTGCCAGACGACTTTTAACGCATGGATATCGTGCATTTGAGTAGAATGAAGGTTTTTTACACATTTACACCGAGCTGTGCTCTCAGAAACGCTCGAAACACGCGATATCACGACTTGGGTGATCTTCGATTTTTCGTTCGCCACAGTTGTGGCAGACGACTTCTAACGCATGGATAATGTGCATTTGAGTAGAATGAAGGTTTTTCATACATTTACACCGAGCTGTGCTCTCAGAAACGTTCGAAACACGCGATATTACGATTTTGGTGATCCTCGGTTTTTCGTTTTCCACAGCTGTGGATGACGACTTTTGACGCATGGATATTGTGCATTTGAGTAGAATGAAGGTTTTTGACACATTTACACCGAGCTGTGCTCTCAGAAACGCTCGAAACACGCGATATCACGATTTTGGTGATCTTCAATGTTTCGTTCGCCACGGCTGTGGCAGACAACTTTTAACACATGGATCTGGTGTGTTTGAGCAGAATGAAGGTTTTTGACACATTCACACCGAGCTGTGCTCTCGGAAACGCTCGAAACATGCGATATCACGATTTTCGTGTTCGTCCATTTTTCGTTCGCCACAGCTGTGGCAGACGACTTTTAACGCATGAATATTGTGCATTTGAGTAGAATGAAGATTTTTGACACATTTACACCGAGCTATGCTCTCAGGAACGCTCGAAACACGAGATATCACGATTTTGGTGTTCTTCGATTTTTCGTTCGCCACAGTTGTGGCAGACGACTTCTAACGAATGGATAATGTGCATTTGAGTAGAATGAAGGTTTTTCATACATTTACACCGAGCTGTGCTGTCAGAAACGATCGAAACACGCGATATCACGATTTTGGTGATCCTGTTTCGTTCTCCACAGCTGTGCCTGACGACTTTTGACGCATGCATATTGTGGATTTGAGTAGAATGAAGGTTTTTGACACATTAACACCGAGCTGTGCTCTCAGAAACGCTCGAAACATGCGATATCACGATTTTGGTGTTCGTCGATTTTTCGTTCGCCACAGCTGTGGCAGACGACTTTTAACGCATGAATATTGTGCATTTGAGTAGAATGAAGATTTTTGACTCATTTACACCGAGCTATGATCTCAGGAACGCTCGAAACACGAGATATCTCGATGTTGGTACTGTTCAAAGTTTCGTTCTCCACAGCTGTGCCTGACGACTTTTGACGCATGGATCTTGTGTGTTTGAGCAGAATGAAAGTTTTTGACACATTCACACCGAGCTGTGCTCTCGGAAACGCTCGAAACATGCGATATCACGATTTTGGTGTTCGTCCATTTTTCGTTCGCCACAGCTGTGGCAGACGACTTTTAACGCATGAATATTGTGTATTTGAGTAGAATGAAGATTTTTGACACATTTACACCGAGCTATGCTCTCAGGAACGCTCGAAACACGAGATATCACGATTTTGGTGTTCTTCGATTTTTCGTTCGCCACAGTTGTGGCAGACGACTTCTAACGCATGGATAATGTGCATTTGAGTAGAATGAAGATTTTTGACACATTTACACCGAGCTGTGCTCTCAGAAACGCTCGAAACACGCGATATCACGATTTTGGTGTTCGTCGATTTTTCGTTAGACACAGCTGTACCAGACGACTTTTAACGCATGAATATTGTGTATTTGAGCAGAATGAAGGTTTTTTTACACATTTACACCGAGCTGTGCTCTCAGAAACGCTCTAAACACGCGATGTCACGATTTTGGTGATCCTCTGTTTCGTTCTCCACAGCTGTGCCTGACGACTTTTGACGCATGGATATTGTGCATTTGAGTAGAATGAAGGTTTTTCATACATTTACACCGAGCTGTGCTCTCAGAAACGATCGAAACACGCGATATCACGATGTTGGTGATCCTGTTTCGTTCTCCACAGCTGTGCCTGACGACTTTTGATGCATGGATATTGTGGATTTGAGTAGAATGAAGGTTTTTGACACATTTACATCGAGCTATGCTCTCAGGAACGCTCGAAACACGAGATATCTCGATTTTGGTACTGTTCAAAGTTTCGTTCTCCACTGCTGTGTCAGACAACTTGTAACACATGGATCTTGTGTATTTGAGTAGAATGAAGGTATTTGACACATTTACACCGAGCTGTGCTCTCAGAAACGCTCGAAACACGCGATATCACGATTTTGGTGATCTTCAATGTTTCGTTCGCCACGGCGGTGGCAGACAACTTTTAACACATGGAACTTGTGTATTTGAGTAGAGTGAAGGTTTTTGACACATTTACACCGAACTGTGCTCTCAGAAACGCTCGAAACACGCGATATCACGATTTTGGTGTTCGTCGATTTTTCCTTCGTCACAGCTGTGCCAGACGACTTTTAACGCATGGATATCGTGCATTTGAGTAGAATGAAGGTTTTTTACACATTTACACCGAGCTGTGCTCTCAGAAACGCTCGAAACACGCGATATCACGATTTGGGTGATCTTCGATTTTTCGTTCGCCACAGTTGTGGCAGACGACTTCTAACGCATGGATAATGTGCATTTGAGTAGAATGAAGGTTTTTCATACATTTACACCGAGCTGTGCTCTCAGAAACGTTCGAAACACGCGATATTACGATTTTGGTGATCCTCGGTTTTTCGTTTTCCACAGCTGTGGATGACGACTTTTGACGCATGGATATTGTGCATTTGAGTAGAATGAAGGTTTTTGACACATTTACACCGAGCTGTGCTCTCAGAAACGCTCGAAACACGCGATATCACGATTTTGGTGATCTTCAATGTTTCGTTCGCCACGGCTGTGGCAGACAACTTTTAACACATGGATCTGGTGTGTTTGAGCAGAATGAAGGTTTTTGACACATTCACACCGAGCTGTGCTCTCGGAAACGCTCGAAACATGCGATATCACGATTTTCGTGTTCGTCCATTTTTCGTTCGCCACAGCTGTGGCAGACGACTTTTAACGCATGAATATTGTGCATTTGAGTAGAATGAAGATTTTTGACACATTTACACCGAGCTATGCTCTCAGGAACGCTCGAAACACGAGATATCACGATTTTGGTGTTCTTCGATTTTTCGTTCGCCACAGTTGTGGCAGACGACTTCTAACGCATGGATAATGTGCATTTGAGTAGAATGAAGGTTTTTCATACATTCACACCGAGCTGTGCTCTCAGAAACGCTCGAAACATGCGATATCACGATTTTGGTGTTCGTCGATTTTTCGTTCGCCACAGCTGTGGCAGACGACTTTTAACGCATGAATATTGTGCATTTGAGTAGAATGAAGATTTTTTACACATTTACACCGAGCTATGCTCTCAGGAACGCTCGAAACACGAGATATCTCGATTTTGGTACTGTTCAATGTTTCGTTCGCCACGGCTGTGGCAGACAACGTTTAACACATGGATCTTGTGTATTTGAGTAGAATGAAGATTTTTGACACATTTACACCGAGCTGTGCTCTCAGAAACGCTCTAAACACGCGATATCACGATTTTGGTGTTCTTCGATTTTTCGTTCGCCACAGTTGTGGCAGACGACTTTTAACGCATGGATAATGTGCATTTGAGTAGAATGAAGGTTTTTCATACATTTACACCGAGCTGTGCTCTCAGAAACGATCGAAACACGCGATATCACGATGTTGGTGATGCTGTTTCGTTCTCCACAGCTGTGCCTGACGACTTTTGATGCATGGATATTGTGGATTTGAGTAGAATGAAGGTTTTTGACACATTTACATCGAGCTGTGCTCTCAGAAACGCTCGAAACACGCGATATCACGATATTGGCGATCTTCAATGTTTCGTTCGCCACGGCTGTGGCAGACAACTTTTAACACATGGATATTGTGCATTTGAGTAGAATGAAGGTTTCTGACACATTTATACCGAGCTGTGCTCTCAGAAACGCTCGAAACACGCGATATCACGATTTTGGTGTTCTTCGATTTTTCGTTCGCCACAGTTGTGGCAGACGACTTCTAACGCATGGATAATGTGCATTTGAGTAGAATGAAGGTTTTTCATACATTCACACCGAGCTGTGCTCTCAGAAACGCTCGAAACACGAGATATCTCGATTTTGGTACTGTTCAAAGTTTCGTTCGCCACTGCTGTGCCAGACAACTTGTAACACATGGATCTTGTGTATTTGAGTATAATGAAGGTTTTTGACACATTTACACCGAGCTGTGCTCTCAGAAACGCTCGAAACACGCGATATCACGATTTTGGTGATCTTCAATGTTTCGTTCGCCACGGCTGTGGCAGACAACTTTTAACACATGGATCTGGTGTGTTTGAGCAGAATGAAGGTTTTTGACACATTCACACCGAGCTGTGCTCTCGGAAACGCTCGAAACATGCGATATCACGATTTTCGTGTTCGTCCATTTTTCGTTCGCCACAGCTGTGGCAGACGACTTTTAACGCATGAATATTGTGCATTTGAGTAGAATGAAGATTTTTGACACATTTACACCGAGCAATGCTCTCAGGAACGCTCGAAACACGAGATATCACGATTTTGGTGTTCTTCGATTTTTCGTTCGCCACAGTTGTGGCAGACGACTTCTAACGCATGGATAATGTGCATTTGAGTAGAATGAAGGTTTTTCATACATTTACACCGAGCTGTGCTCTCAGAAACGCTCGAAACACGCGATATCACGATTTTGGTGTTCCTCGATTTTTCGTTCTCCACAGCTGTGGATGACGACCTTTGACGCATGGATATCGTGCATTTGAGTAGAATGAAGGTTTTTGACACATTTACACCGAGCTGTGCTCTCAGAAACGCTCGAAACACGCGATATCACGATTTTGGTGATCTTCAATGTTTCGTTCGCCACGGCTGTGGCAGACAACTTTTAACACATGGATCTTGTGTGTTTGAGCAGAATGAAGGTTTTTGACACATTCACACCGAGCTGTGCTCTCGGAAACGCTCGAAACATGCGATATCACGATTTTGGTCTTCGTCGATTTTTCGTTCGCCACAGCTGTGGCAGACGACTTTTAACGCATGAATATTGTGCATTTGAGTAGAATGAAGATTTTTTACACATTTACACCGAGCTATGCTCTCAGGAACGCTCGAAACACGAGATATCTCGATTTTGGTACTGTTCAAAGTTTCGTTCGCCACAGCTGTACCAGACGACTTTTAACGCATGAATATTGTGTATTTGAGCAGAATGAAGGTTTTTTACACATTTACACCGAGCTGTGCTCTCAGAAACGCTCGAAACACGCGATATCACGATTTTGGTGTTCGTCGATTTTTCGTTAGACACAGCTGTGCCAGACGACTTTTAACGCATGAATATTGCGTATTTGAGCAGAATGAAGGTTTTTTACACATTTACACCGAGCTGTGCTCTCAGAAACGCTCAAAACACGCGATATCACGATTTTGGTATTCTTCGATTTTTCGTTCGCCACATTTGTGGCAGACGACTTTTAAAGCATGGATAATGTGCATTTGAGTAGAATGAAGGTTTTTCATACATTTCAACCGAGCTGTGCTCTCACAAACGCTCTAAACACGCGATATCACGATTTTGGTGATCCTCTGTTTCGTTCTCCACAGCTGTGCCTGACGACTTTTGACGCATGGATATTGTGCATTTGAGTAGAATGAAGGTTTTTCATACATTTACACCGAGCTGTGCTCTCAGAAACGATCGAAACACGCGATATCACGATGTTGGTGATCCTGTTTCGTTCTCCACAGCTGTGCCTGACGACTTTTGATGCATGGATATTGTGGATTTGAGTAGAATGAAGGTTTTTGACACATTTACACCGAGCTATGCTCTCAGAAACGCTCGAAACACGCGATATCACGATTTTGGTGATCTTCAATGTTTCGTTCGCCACGGCGGTGGCAGACAACTTTTAACACATGGAACTTGTGTATTTGAGTAGAGTGAAGGTTTTTGACACATTTACACCGAACTGTGCTCTCAGAAACGCTCGAAACACGCGATATCACGATTTTGGTGATCTTCAATGTTTCGTTCGCCACGGCAGTGGCAGACAACTTTTAACACATGGAACTTGTGTATTTGAGTAGAGTGAAGGTTTTTGACACATTTACACCGAACTGTGCTCTCAGAAACGCTCGAAACACGCGATATCACGATTTTGGTGTTCGTCGATTTTTCGTTCGTCACAGCTGTGCCAGACGACTTTTAACGCATGGATATCGTGCATTTGAGTAGAATGAAGGTTTTTTACACATTTACACCGAGCTGTGCTCTCAGAAACGCTCGAAACACGCGATATCACGATTTTGGTGATCTTCGATTTTTCGTTCGCCACAGTTGTGGCAGACGACTTCTAACGCATGGATAATGTGCATTTGAGTAGAATGAAGGTTTTTCATACATTTACACCGAGCTGTGCTCTCAGAAACGCTCGAAACACGCGATATCACGATTTTGGTGTTCCTCGATTTTTCGTTCTCCACAGCTGTGGATGACGACCTTTGACGCATGGATATCGTGCATTTGAGAAGAATGAAGGTTTTTTACACATTTACACCGAGCTGTGCTCTCAGAAACGCTCGAAACACGCGATATCACGATTTTGGTGTTCTTCGATTTTTCGTTCGCCACATTTGTGGCAGACGACTTTTAAAGCATGGATAATGTGCATTTGAGTAGAATTAAGGTTTTTCATACATTTACACCGAGCTGTGCTCTCAGAAACGCTCTAAACACGCGATATCACGATTTTGGTGATCCTCTGTTTCGTTCTCCACAGCTGTGCCTGACGACTTTTGACGCATCGATATTGTGCATTTGAGTAGAATGAAGGTTTTTCATACATTTACACCGAGCTGTGCTCTCAGAAACGATCGAAACACGCGATATCACGATGTTGGTGATCCTGTTTCATTCTCCACAGCTGTGCCTGACGACTTTTGATGCATGGATATTGTGGATTTGAGTAGAATGAAGGTTTTTGACACATTTACACCGAGCTGTGCTCTCAGAAACGCTCGAAACACGCGATATCACGATTTTGGTACTGTTCAAAGTTTCGTTCTCCACTGCTGTGTCAGACAACTTGTAACACATGGATCTTGTGTATTTGAGTAGAATGAAGGTATTTGACACGTTTACACCGAGCTGTGCTCTCAGAAACGCTCGAAACACGCGATAACACGATTTTGGTGTTCTTCAATGTTTCGTTCGCCACGGCTGTGGCAGACAACGTTTAACACATGGATCTTGTGTATTTGAGTAGAATGAAGATTTTTGACACATTTACACCGAGCTGTGCTCTCAGAAACGCTCGAAACACGCGATATCACGATTTTGGTGTTCGTCGATTTTTCGTTAGACACAGCTGTGCCAGACGACTTTTAACGCATGAATATTGTGTATTTGAGCAGAATGAAGGTTTTTTACACATTTACACCGAGCTGTGCTCTCAGAAACGCTCGAAACACGCGATATCACGATTTTGGTGTTCTTCGATTTTTCGTTCGCCACATTTGTGGCAGACGACTTTTAAATCATGGATAATGTGCATTTGAGTAGAATGAAGGTTTTTCATACATTTACACCGAGCTGTGCTCTCAGAAACGCTCTAAACACGCGATATCACGATTTTGGTAATCCCCTGTTTCGTTCTCCACAGCTGTGCCTGACGACTTTTGACGCATGGATATTGTGCATTTGAGTAGAATGAAGGTTTTTCATACATTTACTCCGAGCTGTGCTCTCAGAAACGATCGAAACACGCGATATCACGATGTTGGTGATCCTGTTTCGTTCTCCACAGCTGTGCCTGACGAATTTTGATGCATGGATATTGTGGATTTGAGTAGAATGAAGGTTTTTGACACATTTACACCGAGCTATGCTCTCAGGAACGCTCGAAACACGAGATATCTCGATTTTGGTACTGTTCAAAGTTTCGTTCTCCACTGCTGTGTCAGACAACTTGTAACACATGGATCTTGTGTATTTGAGTAGAATGAAGGTATTTGACACATTTACACCGAGCTGTGCTCTCAGAAACGCTCGAAACACGCGATATCACGATTTTGGTGATCTTCAATGTTTCGTTCGCCACGGCGGTGGCAGACAACTTTTAACACATGGAACTTGTGTATTTGAGTAGAGTGAAGGTTTTTGACACATTTACACCGAACTGTGCTCTCAGAAACGCTCGAAACACGCGATATCACGATTTTGGTGTTCGTCGATTTTTCGTTCGTCACAGCTGTGCCAGACGACTTTTAACGCATGGATATCGTGCATTTGAGTAGAATGAAGGTTTTTTACACATTTACACCGAGCTGTGCTCTCAGAAACGCTCGAAACACGCGATATCACGATTTTGGTGATCTTCGATTTTTCGTTCGCCACAGTTGTGGCAGACGACTTCTAACGCATGGATAATGTGCATTTGAGTAGAATGAAGGTTTTTCATACATTTACACCGAGCTGTGCTCTCAGAAACGTTCGAAACACGCGATATTACGATTTTGGTGATCCTCGGTTTTTCGTGTTCCACAGCTGTGGATGACGACTTTTGACGCATGGATATTGTGCATTTGAGTAGAATGAAGGTTTTTGACACATTTACACCGAGCTGTGCTCTCAGAAACGCTCGAAACACGCGATATCACGATTTTGGTGATCTTCAATGTTTCGTTCGCCACGGCTGTGGCAGACAACTTTTAACACATGGATCTGGTGTGTTTGAGCAGAATGAAGGTTTTTGACACATTCACACCGAGCTGTGCTCTCGGAAACGCTCGAAACATGCGATATCACGATTTTCGTGTTCGTCCATTTTTCGTTCGCCACAGCTGTGGTTGACGACTTTTAACGCATGAATATTGTGCATTTGAGTAGAATGAAGATTTTTGACACATTTACACCGAGCTATGCTCTCAGGAACGCTCGAAACACGAGATATCACGATTTTGGTGTTCTTCGATTTTTCGTTCGCCACAGTTGTGGCAGACGACTTCTAACGCATGGATAATGTGCATTTGAGTAGAATGAAGGTTTTTCATACATTTACACCGAGCTGTGCTCTCCGAAACGCTCGAAACACGCGATATCACGATTTTGGTGTTCCTCGATTTTTCGTTCTCCACAGCTGTGGATGACGACCTTTGACGCATGGATATCGTGCATTTGAGTAGAATGAAGGTTTTTGACACATTTACACCGAGCTGTGCTCTCAGAAACGCTCGAAACACGCGATATCACGATTTTGGTGATCTTCAATGTTTCGTTCGCCACGGCTGTGGCAGACAACTTTTAAGACATGGATCTTGTGTGTTTGTGCAGAATGAAGGTTTTTGACACATTCACACCGAGCTGTGCTCTCGGAAACGCTCGAAATATGCGATATCACGATTTTGGTCTTCGTCCATTTTTCGTTCGCCACAGCTGTGGCAGACGACTTTTAACGCATGAATATTGTGCATTTGAGTAGAATGAAGATTTTTGACACATTTACACCGAGCTATGCTCTCAGGAACGCTCGAAACACGCGATATCACGATTTTGGTGATCTTCAATGTTTCGTTCGCCACGGCGGTGGCAGACAACTTTTAACACATGGATCTTGTGTATTTGAGTAGAGTGAAGGTTTTTGACACATTTACACCGAACTGTGCTCTCAGAAACGCTCGAAACACGCGATATCACGATTTTGGTGTTCGTCGATTTTTCGTTCGTCACAGCTGTGCCAGACGACTTTTAACGCATGGATATCGTGCATTTGAGTAGAATGAAGGTTTTTTTACACATTTACACCGAGCTGTGCTCTCAGAAACGCTCGAAACACGCGATATAACGATTTTGGTGTTCTTCGATTTTTCGTTCGCCACAGTTGTGGCAGACGACTTCTAACGCATGGATAATGTGTATTTGAGTAGAATGAAGATTTTTGACACATTTACACCGAGCTGTGCTCTCAGAAACGCTCGAAACACGCGATATCACGATTTTGGTGTTCGTCGATTTTTCGTTAGACACAGCTGTACCAGACGACTTTTAACGCATGAATATTGTGTATTTGAGCAGAATGAAGGTTTTTTACACATTTACACCGAGCTATGCTCTCAGGAACGCTCGAAACACGAGATATCACGATTTTGGTGTTCTTCGATTTTTCGTTCGCCACAGTTGTGGCAGACGACTTCTAACGCATGGATAATGTGCATTTGAGTAGAATGAAGGTTTTTGACACATTTACACCGAGCTGTGCTCTCAGAAACGCTCGAAACACGCGATATCACGATTTTGGTGATCTTCAATGTTTCGTTCGCCACGGCGGTGGCAGACAACTTTTAACACATGGATCTTGTGTATTTGAGTAGAGTGAAGGTTTTTGACACATTTACACCGAACTGTGCTCTCAGAAACGCTCGAAACACGCGTTATCACGATTTTGGTGATCTTCAATGTTTCGTTCGCCACGGCTGAGGCAGACAACTTTTAACACATGGATATTGTGCATTTGAGTAGAATGAAGGTTACTGACGCATTTATACCGAGCTGTGCTCTCAGAAACGCTCGAAACACGCGATATCACGATTTTGGTGTTCTTCGATTTTTCGTTCGCCACAGTTGTGGCAGACGACTTCTAACGCATGGGTAATGTGCATTTGAGTAGAATGAAGGTTTTTCATACATTCACACCGAGCTGTGCTCTCAGAAACGCTCGAAACATGCGATATCACGATTTTGGTGTTCGTCGATTTTTCGTTCGCCACAGCTCTGGCAGACGACTTTTAACGCATGAATATTGTGCATTTGAGTAGAATGAAGATTTTTTACACATTTACACCGAGCTATGCTCTCAGGAACGCTCGAAACACGAGATATCTCGATTTTGGTACTGTTCAAAGTTTCGTTCGCCACTGCTGTGCCAGACAACTTGTAACACATGGATCTTGTGTATTTGAGTAGAATGAAGGTATTTGACACGTTTACACCGAGCTGTGCTCTCAGAAACGCTCGAAACACGCGATATCACGATTTTGGTGTTCTTCAATGTTTCGTTCGCCACGGCTGTGGCAGACAACGTTTAACACATGGATCTTGTGTATTTGAGTACAATGAAGATTTTTGACACATTTACACCGAGCTGTGCTCTCAGAAACGCTCTAAACACGCGATATCACGATTTTGGTGTTCTTCGATTTTTCGTTCGCCAAAGTTGTGGCAGACGACTTTTAACGCATGGATAATGTGCATTTGAGTAGAATGAAGGTTTTTCATACATTTACACCGAGCTGTGCTCTCAGAAACGATCGAAACACGCGATATCACGATGTTGGTGATGCTGTTTCGTTCTCCACAGCTGTGCCTGACGACTTTTGATGCATGGATATTGTGGATTTGAGTAGAATGAAGGTTTTTGACACATTTACACCGAGCTGTGCTCTCAGAAACGCTCGAAACACGCGATATCACGATATTGGCGATCTTCAATGTTTCGTTCGCCACGGCTGTGGCAGACAACTTTTAACACATGGATATTGTGCATTTGAGTAGAATGAAGGTTTCTGACACATTTATACCGAGCTGTGCTCTCAGAAACGCTCGAAACACGCGATATCACGATTTTGGTGTTCTTCGATTTTTCGTTCGCCACAGTTGTGGCAGACGACTTCTAACGCATGGATAATGTGCATTTGAGTAGAATGAAGTTTTTTCATACATTCACACCGAGCTGTGCTCTCAGAAACGCTCGAAACACGAGATATCTCGATTTTGGTACTGTTCAAAGTTTCGTTCGCCACTGCTGTGCCAGACAACTTGTAACACATGGATCTTGTGTATTTGAGTATAATGAAGGTTTTTGACACATTCACACCGAGCTGTGCTCTCGGAAACGCTCGAAACATGCGATATCACGATTTTCGTGTTCGTCCATTTTTCGTTCGCCACAGCTGTGGCAGACGACTTTTAACGCATGAATATTGTGCATTTGAGTAGAATGAAGATTTTTGACACATTTACACCGAGCTATGCTCTCAGGAACGCTCGAAACACGAGATATCACGATTTTGGTGTTCTTCGATTTTTCGTTCGCCACAGTTGTGGCAGACGACTTCTAACGCATGGATAATGTGCATTTGAGTAGAATGAAGGTTTTTCATACATTTACACCGAGCTGTGCTCTCAGAAACGCTCGAAACACGCGTTATCACGATTTTGGTGATCTTCAATGTTTCGTTCGCCACGGCTGTGGCAGACAACTTTTAACACATGGATATTGTGCATTTGAGTAGAATGAAGGTTTCTGACGCATTTATACCGAGCTGTGCTCTCAGAAACGCTCGAAACACGCGATATCACGATTTTGGTGTTCTTCGATTTTTCGTTCGCCACAGTTGTGGCAGACGACTTTTAAAGCATGGATTATGTGCATTTGAGTAGAATGAAGGTTTTTCATACATTTACACCGAGCTGTGCTCTCAGAAACGCTCGAAACACGCGATATCGCGATTTTGGTGTTCGTCGATTTTTCGTTCGCCACAGCTGTGCCAGACGACTTTTAACGCATGGATATTGTGCATTTGAGTAGAATGAAGGTTTCTGACATATTTATACCGAGCTGTGCTCTCAGAAACGCTCGAAACACGCGATATCACGATTTTGGTGTTCTTCGATTTTTCGTTCGCCACTGCTGTGCCAGACAACTTGTAACACATGGATCTTGTGTATTTGAGTAGAATGAAGGGTTTTGACACATTTACACCGAGCTGTGCTCTCAGAAACGCTCGAAACACGCGATATCACGATTTTGGTGATCTTCAATGTTTCGTTCGCCACGGCTGTGGCAGACAACTTTTAACACATGGATCTTGTGTGTTTGAGCAGAATGAAGGTTTTTGACACATTCACACCGAGCTGTGCTCTCGGAAACGCTCGAAACACGCGATATCACGATTTTGGTGTTCTTCGATTTTTCGTTCGCCACAGTTGTGGCAGACGACTTTTAACGCATGGATTATGTGCATTTGAGTAGAATGAAGGTTTTTCATACATTTACACCGAGCTGTGCTCTCAGAAACGCTCGAAACACGCGATATCACGATTTTGGTGTTCTTCGATTTTTCGTTCGCCACATTTGTGGCAGGCGACTTTTAACGCATGGATAATGTGCATTTGAGTTGAATGAAGGTTTTTCATACATTTACACCGAGCTGTGCTCTCAGAAACGATCGAAACACGCGATATCACGATTTTGGTGATCCTGTTTCGTTCTCCACAGCTGTGCCTGACGACTTTTGACGCATGGATATTGTGGATTTGAGTAGAATGAAGGTTTTTGACACATTAACACCGAGCTGTGCTCTCAGATACGCTCGAAACATGCGATATCACGATTTTGGTGTTCGTCGATTTTTCGTTCGCCACAGCTGTGGCAGACGACTTTTAACGCATGAATATTGTGTATTTGAGCAGAATGAAGGTTTTTTACACATTTACACCGAGCTGTGCTCTCAGAAACGCTCTAAACACGCGATGTCACGATTTTGGTGATCCTCTGTTTCGTTCTCCACAGCTGTGCCTGACGACTTTTGACGCATGGATATTGTGCATTTGAGTAGAATGAAGGTTTTTCATACATTTACACCGAGCTGTGCTCTCAGAAACGATCGAAACACGCGATATCACGATGTTGGTGATCCTGTTTCGTTCTCCACAGCTGTGCCTGACGACTTTTGATGCATGGATATTGTGGATTTGAGTAGAATGAAGGTTTTTGACACATTTACACCGAGCTATGCTCTCAGGAACGCTCGAAACACGAGATATCTCGATTTTGGTACTGTTCAAAGTTTCGTTCTCCACTGCTGTGTCAGACAACTTGTAACACATGGATCTTGTGTATTTGAGTAGAATGAAGGTATTTGACACATTTACACCGAGCTGTGCTCTCTGAAACGCTCGAAACACGCGATATCACGATTTTGGTGATCTTCAATGTTTCGTTCGCCACGGCGGTGGCAGACAACTTTTAACACATGGAACTTGTGTATTTGAGTAGAGTGAAGGTTTTTGACACATTTACACCGAGCTGTGCTCTCAGAAACGCTCGAAACACGCGATATCACGATTTGGGTGATCTTCGATTTTTCGTTCGTCACAGCTGTGCCAGACGACTTCTAACGCATGGATAATGTGCATTTGAGTAGAATGAAGGTTTTTCATACATTTACACCGAGCTGTGCTCTCAGAAACGTTCGAAACACGCGATATTACGATTTTGGTGATCCTCGGTTTTTCGTTTTCCACAGCTGTGGATGACGACTTTTGACGCTTGGATATTGTGCATTTGAGTAGAATGAAGGTTTTTGACACATTTACACCGAGCTGTGCTCTCAGAAACGCTCGAAACACGCGATATCACGATTTTGGTGATCTTCAATGTTTCGTTCGCCACGGCGGTGGCAGACAACTTTTAACACATGGATCTTGTGTATTTGAGTAGAGTGAAGGTTTTTGACACATTTACACCGAACTGTGCTCTCAGAAACGCTCGAAACACGCGTTATCACGATTTTGGTGATCTTCAATGTTTCGTTCGCCACGGCTGTGGCAGACAACTTTTAACACATGGATATTGTGCATTTGAGTAGAATGAAGGTTACTGACGCATTTATACCGAGCTGTGCTCTCAGAAACGCTCGAAACACGCGATATCACGATTTTGGTGTTCTTCGATTTTTCGTTCGCCACAGTTGTGGCAGACGACTTCTAACGCATGGGTAATGTGCATTTGAGTAGAATGAAGGTTTTTCATACATTCACACCGAGCTGTGCTCTCAGAAACGCTCGAAACATGCGATATCACGATTTTGGTGTTCGTCGATTTTTCGTTCGCCACAGCTCTGGCAGACGACTTTTAACGCATGAATATTGTGCATTTGAGTAGAATGAAGATTTTTTACACATTTACACCGAGCTATGCTCTCAGGAACGCTCGAAACACGAGATATCTCGATTTTGGTACTGTTCAAAGTTTCGTTCGCCACTGCTGTGCCAGACAACTTGTAACACATGGATCTTGTGTATTTGAGTAGAATGAAGGTATTTGACACGTTTACACCGAGCTGTGCTCTCAGAAACGCTCGAAACACGCGATATCACGATTTTGGTGTTCTTCAATGTTTCGTTCGCCACGGCTGTGGCAGACAACGTTTAACACATGGGTCTTGTGTATTTGAGTAGAATGAAGATTTTTGACACATTTACACCGAGCTGTGCTCTCAGAAACGCTCGAAACACGCGATATCACGATTTTGGTGTTCGTCGATTTTTCGTTAGACACAGCTGTGCCAGACGACTTTTAACGCATGGATATCGTGCATTTGAGTAGAATGAAGGTTTTTTACACATTTACACCGAGCTGTGCTCTCAGAAACGCTCGAAACACGCGATATCACGATTTTGGTGATCTTCGATTTTTCGTTCGCCACAGTTGTGGCAGACGACTTCTAACGCATGGATAATGTGCATTTGAGTAGAATAAAGGTTTTTCATACATTTACACCGAGCTGTGCTCTCAGAAACGCTCGAAACACGAGATATCTCGATTTTGGTACTGTTCAAAGTTTCGTTCGCCACTGCTGTGCCAGACAACTTGTAACACATGGATCTTGTGTATTTGAGTATAATGAAGGTTTTTGACACATTCACACCGAGCTGTGCTCTCGGAAACGCTCGAAACATGCGATATCACGATTTTCGTGTTCGTCCATTTTTCGTTCGCCACAGCTGTGGCAGACGACTTTTAACGCATGAATATTGTGCATTTGAGTAGAATGAAGATTTTTGACACATTTACACCGAGCTATGCTCTCAGGAACGCTCGAAACACGAGATATCACGATTTTGGTGTTCTTCGATTTTTCGTTCGCCACAGTTGTGGCAGACGACTTCTAACGCATGGATAATGTGCATTTGAGTAGAATGAAGGTTTTTCATACATTTACACCGAGCTGTGCTCTCAGAAACGCTCGAAACACGCGTTATCACGATTTTGGTGATCTTCAATGTTTCGTTCGCCACGGCTGTGGCAGACAACTTTTAACACATGGATATTGTGCATTTGAGTAGAATGAAGGTTTCTGACGCATTTATACCGAGCTGTGCTCTCAGAAACGCTCGAAACACGCGATATCACGATTTTGGTGTTCTACGATTTTTCGTTCGCCACAGTTGTGGCAGACGACTTTTAACGCATGGATTATGTGCATTTGAGTAGAATGAAGGTTTTTCATACATTTACACCGAGCTGTGCTCTCAGAAACGCTCGAAACACGCGATATCGCGATTTTGGTGTTCGTCGATTTTTCGTTCGCCACAGCTGTGCCAGACGACTTTTAACGCATGGATATTGTGCATTTGAGTAGAATGAAGGTTTCTGACATATTTATACCGAGCTGTGCTCTCAGAAACGCTCGAAACACGCGATATCACGATTTTGGTGTTCTTCGATTTTTCGTTCGCCACTGCTGTGCCAGACAACTTGTAACACATGGATCTTGTGTATTTGAGTAGAATGAAGGGTTTTGACACATTTACACCGAGCTGTGCTCTCAGAAACGCTCGAAACACGCGATATCACGATTTTGGTGATCTTCAATGTTTCGTTCGCCACGGCTGTGGCAGACAACTTTTAACACATGGATCTTGTGTGTTTGAGCAGAATGAAGGTTTTTGACACATTCACACCGAGCTGTGCTCTCGGAAACGCTCGAAACACGCGATATCACGATTTTGGTGTTCTTCGATTTTTCGTTCGCCACAGTTGTGGCAGACGACTTTTAACGCATGGATTATGTGCATTTGAGTAGAATGAAGGTTTTTCATACATTTACACCGAGCTGTGCTCTCAGAAACGCTCGAAACACGCGATATCACGATTTTGGTGTTCTTCGATTTTTCGTTCGCCACATTTGTGGCAGGCGACTTTTAACGCATGGATAATGTGCATTTGAGTTGAATGAAGGTTTTTCATACATATACACCGAGCTGTGCTCTCAGAAACGCTCTAAACACGCGATATCACGATTTTGGTGTTCTTCGATTTTTCGTTCTCCACAGTTGTGGCAGACGACTTCTAACGCATGGATAATGTGCATTTGAGTAGAATGAAGGTTTTTCATACATTTACACCGAGCTGTGCTCTCAGAAACGATCGAAACACGCGATATCACGATTTTGGTGATCCTGTTTCGTTCTCCACAGCTGTGCCTGACGACTTTTGACGCATGGATATTGTGGATTTGAGTAGAATGAAGGTTTTTGACACATTAACACCGAGCTGTGCTCTCAGATACGCTCGAAACATGCGATATCACGATTTTGGTGTTCGTCGATTTTTCGTTCGCCACAGCTGTGGCAGACGACTTTTAACGCATGAATATTGTGCATTTGAGTAGAATGAAGATTTTTGACACATTTACACCGAGCTGTGCTCTCAGAAACGCTCGAAACACGCGATATCACGATTTTGGTGTTCGTCGATTTTTCGTTAGACACAGCTGTACCAGACGACTTTTAACGCATGAATATTGTGTATTTGAGCAGAATGAAGGTTTTTTACACATTTACACCGAGCTGTGCTCTCAGAAACGCTCTAAACACGCGATATCACGATTTTGGTGATCCTCTGTTTCGTTCTCCACAGCTGTGCCTGACGACTTTTGACGCATGGATATTGTGCATTTGAGTAGAATGAAGGTTTTTCATACATTTACACCGAGCTGTCCTCTCAGAAACGATCGAAACACGCGATATCACGATGTTGGTGATCCTGTTTCGTTCTCCACAGCTGTGCCTGACGACTTTTGATGCATGGATATTGTGGATTTGAGTAGAATGAAGGTTTTTGACACATTTACACCGAGCTATGCTCTCAGGAACGCTCGAAACACGAGATATCTCGATTTTGGTACTGTTCAAAGTTTCGTTCTCCACTGCTGTGTCAGACAACTTGTAACACATGGATCTTGTGTATTTGAGTAGAATGAAGGTATTTGACACATTTACACCGAGCTGTGCTCTCAGAAACGCTCGAAACACGCGATATCACGATTTTGGTGATCTTCAATGTTTCGTTCGCCACGGCGGTGGCAGACAACTTTTAACACATGGAACTTGTGTATTTGAGTAGAGTGAAGGTTTTTGACACATTTACACCGAACTGTGCTCTCAGAAACGCTCGAAACACGCGATATCACGATTTTGGTGTTCGTCGATTTTTCGTTCGTCACAGCTGTGCCAGACGACTTTTAACGCATGGATATCGTGGATTTGAGTAGAATGAAGGTTTTTTACACATTTACACCGAGCTGTGCTCTCAGAAACGCTCGAAACACGCGATATCACGATTTTGGTGATCTTCGATTTTTCGTTCGCCACAGTTGTGGCAGACGACTTCTAACGCATGGATAATGTGCATTTGAGTAGAATGAAGGTTTTTCATACATTTACACCGAGCTATGCTCTCAGGAACGCTCGAAACACGAGATATCACGATTTTGGTGTTCTTCGATTTTTCGTTCGCCACAGTTGTGGCAGACGACTTCTAACGCATGGATAATGTGCATTTGAGTAGAATGAAGGTTTTTGACACATTTACACCGAGCTGTGCTCTCAGAAACGCTCGAAACACGCGATATCACGATTTTGGTGATCTTCAATGTTTCGTTCGCCACGGCGGTGGCAGACAACTTTTAACACATGGATCTTGTGTATTTGAGTAGAGTGAAGGTTTTTGACACATTTACACCGAACTGTGCTCTCAGAAACGCTCGAAACACGCGTTATCACGATTTTGGTGATCTTCAATGTTTCGTTCGCCACGGCTGTGGCAGACAACTTTTAACACATGGATATTGTGCATTTGAGTAGAATGAAGGTTACTGACGCATTTATACCGAGCTGTGCTCTCAGAAACGCTCGAAACACGCGATATCACGATTTTGGTGTTCTTCGATTTTTCGTTCGCCACAGTTGTGGCAGACGACTTCTAACGCATGGATAATGTGCATTTGAGTAGAATGAAGGTTTTTCATACATTCACACCGAGCTGTGCTCTCAGAAACGCTCGAAACACGAGATATCTCGATTTTGGTACTGTTCAAAGTTTCGTTCGCCACTGCTGTGCCAGACAACTTGTAACACATGGATCTTGTGTATTTGAGTAGAATGAAGGGTTTTGACACATTTACACCGAGCTGTGCTCTCAGAAACGCTCGAAACACGCGATATCACGATTTTGGTGATCTTCAATGTTTCGTTCGCCACGGCTGTGGCAGACAACTTTTAACACATGGATCTTGTGTGTTTGAGCAGAATGAAGGTTTTTGACACATTCACACCGAGCTGTGCTCTCGGAAACGCTCGAAACACGCGATATCACGATTTTGGTGTTCTTCGATTTTTCGTTCGCCACAGTTGTGGCAGACGACTTTTAACGCATGGATTATGTGCATTTGAGTAGAATGAAGGTTTTTGACACATTAACACCGAGCTGTGCTCTCAGAAACGCTCGAAACATGCGATATCACGATTTTGGTGTTCGTCCATTTTTCGTTCGCCACAGCTGTGGCAGACGACTTTTAACGCATGAATATTGTGTATTTGAGTAGAATGAAGTTTTTTGACTCATTTACACCGAGCTGTGCTCTCAGAAACGCTCGAAACATGCGATATCACGATTTTGGTGTTCGTCGATTTTTCGTTCGCCACAGCTGTGGCAGACGACTTTTAACGCATGAATATTGTGCATTTGAGTAGAATGAAGATTTTTTACTCATTTACACCGAGCTATGATCTCAGGAACGCTCGAAACACGAGATATCTCGATGTTGGTACTGTTCAAAGTTTCGTTCGCCACTGCTGTGCCAGACAACTTTTATCACATGGATCTTGTGTATTTGAGTAGAGTGAATGTTTTTGACGCATTTACACCGAACTGTGCTCTCAGAAACGCTCGAAACACGCGATATCACGATTTTGGTGTTCGTCGATTTTTCGTTCGTCACAGCTGTGCCAGACGACTTTTAACGCATGGATATCGTGCATTTGAGTAGAATGAAGGTTTTTTACACATTTACACCGAGCTGTGCTCTCAGAAACGCTCGAAACACGCGATATCACGATTTTGGTGTTCTTCGATTTTTCGTTCGCCACAGTTGTGGCAGACGACTTCTAAGGCATGGATAATGTGCATTTGAGTAGAATGAAGGTTTTTCATACATTCACACCGAGCTGTGCTCTCAGAAACGCTCGAAACACGCGATATCACGATTTTGGTGTTCTTCGATTTTTCGTTCGCCACATTTGTGGCAGACGACTTTTAAAGCATGGATAATGTGCATTTGAGTAGAATGAAGGTTTTTCATACATTTACACCGAGCTGTGCTCTCAGAAACGCTCGAAACACGCGATATCACGATTTTGGTGCTGTTCAAAGTTTCGTTCGCCGCAGCTGTGCCAGACAACTTTTAACACATGGATATTGTGCATTTGAGTAGAATGAAGGTTTTTGACACTTTTACACCGAGCTGTGCTCTCAGAAACGCTCGAAACACGCGATATCACGATTTTGGTGATCTTCAATGTTTCGTTCGCCACGGCTGTGGCAGACAACTTTTAACACATGGATTTTGTGTATTTGAGTAGAATGAAGGTTTTTCATACATTTACACCGAGCTGTGCTCTCAGAAACGATCCAAACACGCGATATCACTATTTTGGTGTTCGTCGATTTTTCGTTCGCCACAGCTGTGCCAGACGACTTTTAACGCATGGATATTGTGCATTTGAGTAGAATGAAGGTTTTTTTACACATTTACACCGAGCTGTGCGCTCAGAAACGCTCGAAACAATCGAGATCACGATTTTGGTGATCCTCGATGTTTCGTTCTCCACAGCTGTGACTGACGACTTTTGATTCATGGATATTGTGCATTTGAGTAGAATGAAGGTTCTTCATACATTTACACCGAGCTGTGCTCTCAGAAAGGCTCGAAACACGCGATATCACGATTTTTCGTTCTCCACAGCTCTGCCTGACGACTTTTGACGCATGGATATTGTGCATTTGAGTAGAATGAAGGTTTTTGACACATTTACACCGAACTGTACTCTCGGAAACGCTCGAAACACGCGATATCACGATTTTGGTGTTCGTCGATTTTTCGTTCGCCACGGCGGTGGCAGACGGCTTTTAACGCCTGGATCTTGTGTGTTTGAGTAGAATGACGGTTTTTGACACATTTACACCGAGCTGTGCTCTCAGAAACGCTCGAAACACGCGATATCACGATTTTGGTGATCTTCAATGTTTCGTTCGCCACGGCTGTGGCAGACAACTTTTAACACATGGATTTTGTGTATTTGAGTAGAATGAAGGTTTTTCATACATTTACACCGAGCTGTGCTCTCAGAAACGATCCAAACACGCGATATCACTATTTTGGTGTTCGTCGATTTTTCGTTCGCCACAGCTGTGCCAGACGACTTTTAACGCATGGATATTGTGCATTTGAGTAGAATGAAGGTTTTTTTACACATTTACACCGAGCTGTGCGCTCAGAAACGCTCGAAACAATCGAGATCACGATTTTGGTGATCCTCGATGTTTCGTTCTCCACAGCTGTGACTGACGACTTTTGATTCATGGATATTGTGCATTTGAGTAGAATGAAGGTTCTTCATACATTTACACCGAGCTGTGCTCTCAGAAAGGCTCGAAACACGCGATATCACGATTTTTCGTTCTCCACAGCTCTGCCTGACGACTTTTGACGCATGGATATTGTGCATTTGAGTAGAATGAAGGTTTTTGACACATTTACACCGAACTGTACTCTCGGAAACGCTCGAAACACGCGATATCACGATTTTGGTGTTCGTCGATTTTTCGTTCGCCACGGCGGTGGCAGACGGCTTTTAACGCCTGGATCTTGTGTGTTTGAGTAGAATGACGGTTTTTGACACATTTACACCGAGCTGTGCTCTCAGAAACGTTCGAAACACGCGATATCACGATTTTGGTTTTCGTCGATTTTTCGGTCGCCACAGATGTGCCAGACGACTTTTAACGCATGGATATTGTGCATTTGAGCAGAATGAAGGTTTTTGACACATTTACACCGAGCTGTGCTCTCAGAATCGCTCGAAACTCGCGATATCACGATTTTGGTTTTCGTCGATTTTTTGTTCGCCACAGATGTGCCAGACGACTTTTAACGCATGGATATTGTGCATTTGAGCAGAATGAAGGTTTTTGACACATTTACACCGAGCTGTGCTCTCAGAAACGCTCGAAACACGCGATATCACGATTTTGGTGATCTTCAATGTTTCGTTCGCCACGGCTGTGGCAGACAAATTTTAACACATGGATCTTGTGTGTTTGAGCCGAATGAAGGTTTTTTACACATTTACACCAAGCTGTGCTCTCTGAAACGCTCGAAACACGCGATATCACGATTTTGGTGTTCGTCGATTTTTCGTTCGCCACAGCTGTGCCAGACAACTTTTAACACATGCATTTTGTGTATTTGAGTAGAATGAAGGTTTTTGACACATTTACACCGAGCTGTGCTCTCAGAAATGCTCGAAACACGCGAGATCACGATTTTAGTGTTCTTCAATGTTTCATTCGCCACTGCTGTGCCAGACAACTTTTAACACATGGATTTTGTGCATTTGAGCAGAATGAAGGTTTTTGACGCACTTACACCGAGCTGTGCTCTCAGAAACGCACGAAACACGCGATATCACGATTTTAGTGTTCTTCAATGTTTCATTCGCCACAGCTGTGCCAGACGACTTTTAAAGCATGAATATTGTGCATTTGAGTAGAATGAAGGTTTTTCATACATTTACACCGAGCTGTGCTCTCAGAATCGATCGAAACACGCGATATCACGATTTTGGTGTTCGTCGATTTTTCGTTCGCCACAGCTGTGGCTGACGACTTTTAACACATGGATCTTGTGTGTTTGAGTAGAATGAAGGTTTTTTACACATCTACACCGAGCTGTGCACTCAGAACCGTTCGAAACACGCAATATCACGATTTTGGTGGTGTTCAAAGTTTCGTTCGCCGCAGCTGTGCCAGACAACTTTTAACACATGGATATTGTGCATTTGAGTAGAATGAAGGTTTTTGACACATTTACACCGAGCTGTGCTCTCAGAAACGCTCGAAACACGCGATATCACGATTTTGGTGATCTTCAATGTTTCGTTCGCCACGGCTGTGGCACACAACTTTTAACACATGGATCTTGTGTGTTTGAGCCGAATGAAGGTTTTTTACACATTTACACCGAGCTGTGCTCTCTGAAACGCTCGAAACACGCGATATCACGATTTTGGTGTTCGTCGATTTTTCGTTCGCCACAGCTGTGCCAGACGACTTTTAACGCATGAATATTGTGCATTTGAGCAGAATGAAGGTTTTTGACACATTTACACCGAGCTGTGCTCTCAGAAATGCTCGAAACACGCGAGATCACGATTTTAGTGTTCTTCAATGTTTCATTCGCCACTGCTGTGCCAGACAACTTTTAACACATGTATTTTGTGCATTTGAGCAGAATGAAGGTTTTTGACACACTTACACCGAGCTGTGCTCTCAGAAATGCACGAAACACGCGATATCACGATTTTGGTGTTCGTCGATTTTTCGTTCGCCACAGCAGTGGCAGACGACTTTTAACGCATGGATATTGTGCATTTGAGTAGAATGAAGGTTTTTTACACATTTACACCAAGCTGTGCTCTCAGAAACGCTCGAAACACGCGATATCACGATTTTGGTGTTCGTCGATTTTTCGTTCGCCATAGCTGTGGCTGACGACTTTTAACACATGGATCTTGTGTGTTTGAGTAGAATGGAGGTTTTTGACACATTTACACCGAGCTGTGCACTCAGAACCGTTCGAAACACGCGATATCACGATTTTGGTGCTGTTCAATGTTTCGTTCGCCAGGGCTGTGCCAGACAACTTTTAAC
Organism: Pimpla rufipes; assembly: GCA_963932165.1. NCBI lineage: Eukaryota > Metazoa > Arthropoda > Insecta > Hymenoptera > Ichneumonidae > Pimpla > Pimpla rufipes. The sequence continues at coordinate 491,631 of CAWVQF010000037.1, forward strand.
ACATGGATCTTGTGTATTTGAGTAGAATGAAGTATTTTGACACATCTACACCGAGCTGTGCACTCAGAACCGTTCGAAACACGCGATATCACGATTTTGGTGCTGTTCAAAGTTTCGTTCGCCACAGCTGTGCCAGACAACTTTTAGCACATGGATCTTGTGTATTTGAGTAGAATGAAGGTTTTTGACACATTTACACCGAGCTGTGCTCTCAGAAACGCTCGAAACACGCGATATCACGATTTTGGTGATCTTCAATGTTTCGTTCGCCACGGCTGTGCCAGACAACTTTTAACACATGGATCTTGTGTATTTGAGTAGAATGAAGGTTTTTGACGCATTTACACCGAGCTGTGCTCTCAGAAACGCTCGAAACACGCGATATCACGATTTTGGTGTTCGTCGATTTTTCGTTCGCCACAGCTGTGCCAGACGAGTCTTAACGCATGAATATTGTGCATTTGAGTAGAATGAAGGGTTTTCGTACATTTACACCGAGCTGTGCTCTCAGAAACGCTCGAAACACGCGATATCACGATTTTGGTGTTCGTCGATTTTTCGTTCGCCACAGCTGTGCCAGACGACTTTTAACGCATGGATAATGTGCATTTGAGTAGAATGAAGGTTTTTCAAACATTTACACCCAGCTGTGCTCTCAGAAACGCTCGAAACACGCGATATCACGATTTTGGTGATCCTCGATTTTTCGTTCTCCACAGCTGTGCCTGACGACTTTTGACGCATGGATATTGTGCATTTGAGTAGAATGAAGGTTTTTGACACATTTACACCGAACTGTGCTCTCAGAAACGCTCGAAACACGCGATATCACGATTTTGGTGTTCGTCGATTTTTCGTTCGCCACAGCAGTGGCAGACAACTTTTAACACATGGATTTTGTGCATTTGAGCAGAATGAAGGTTTTTGACACACTTACACCGAGCTGTGCTCTCAGAAACGCACGAAACACGCGATATCACGATTTTAGTGTTCTTCAATGTTTCATTCGCCACAGCTGTGCGAGACGACTTTTAAAGCATGAATATCGTGCATTTGAGTAGAATGAAGGTTTTTCATACATTTACACCGAGCTGTGCTCTCAGAATCGATCGAAACACGCGATATCACGATTTTGGTGTTCGTCGATTTTTCGTTTGCCACAGCTGTGCCAGACGACTTTTAACGCATGGATATTGTACATTTGAGTAGAATGAAGGTTTTTGACATATCTACACCGAGCTGTGCACTCAGAACCGTTCGAAACACGCGATATCACGATTTTGGTGTTCGTCGATTTTTCGTTCGCCGCAGCTGTGCCAGACAACTTTTAACACATGTATATTGTGCATTTGAGTAGAATGAAGGTTTTTGACACATTTACACCGAGCTGTGCTCTCAGAAACGCTCGAAACACGCGATATCACGATTTTGGTGATCTTCAATGTTTCGTTCGCCACGGCTGTGGCAGACAACTTTTAACACATGGATCTTGTGTGTTTGAGCCGAATGAAGGTTTTTTACACATTTACACCGAGCTGTGCTCTCTGAAACGCTCGAAACACGCGATATCACGATTTTGGTGTTCGTCGATTTTTCGTTCGCCACAGCTGTGCCAGACGACTTTTAACGCATGAATATTGTGCATTTGAGCAGAATGAAGGTTTTTGACACATTAACAACGAGCTGTGCTCTCAGAAACGCTCGAAACACGCGAGATCACGATTTTAGTGTTCTTCAATGTTTCATTCGCCACTGCTGTGCCAGACAACTTTTAACACATGGATTTTGTGTATTTGAGTAGAATGAAGGTTTTTGACACATTTACACCGAGCTGTGCTCTCAGAAACGCTCGAAACACGCGATATCACGATTTTGGTGTTCGTCGATTTTTCGTTCGCCACAGCTGTGCCAGACGACTTTTAACGCATGGATAATGTGCATTTGAGTAGAATGAAGGTTTTTCATACATTTACACCGAGCTGTGCTCTCAGAAACGCTCGAAACACGCGATATCACGATTTTGGTGATCCTCGATTTTTCGTTCTCCACAGCTGTGCCAGACGACTTTTAACGCATGAATATTGTGCATTTGAGTAGAATGAAGGTTTTTCATACATTTACACCGAACTGTGCTCTCTGAAACGCTCGAATCACGCGATATCACGATTTTGGTGTTCGTCGATTTTTCGTTCGCCACAGCAGTGGCAGACGACTTTTAACGCGTGGATCTTGTGTGTTTGAGTAGAATGAAGGTTTTTTACACATTTACACCGAGCTGTGCTCTCAGAAACGCTCGAAACACGCGATATCACGATTTTGGTGTTCTTCGATTTTTCGTTCGCCACATTTGTGGCAGACGACTTTTAAAGCATGAATATTGTGCATTTGAGTAGAATGAAGATTTTTGACTCATTTACACCGAGCTATGATCTCAGGAACGCTCGAAACACGAGATATCTCGATGTTGGTACTGTTCAAAGTTTCGTTCTCCACAGCTGTGCCTGACGACTTTTGACGCATGGGTATTGTGCATTTGAGTAGAATGAAGGTTTTTGACACATTTACACCGAGCTGTGCTCTCAGAAACGCTCGAAACACGCGATATCACGATTTTGGTGATCTTCAATGTTTCGTTCGCCACGGCTGTGGCAGACAACTTTTAACACATGGATCTTGTGTGTTTGAGCCGAATGAAGGTTTTTTACACATTTACACCGAGCTGTGCTCTCTGAAACGCTCGAAACACGCGATATCACGATTTTGGTGTTCGTCGATTTTTCGTTCGCCACAGCTGTGCCAGACGACTTTTAACGCATGAATATTGTGCATTTGAGTAGAATGAAGGTTTTTGACACATATACACCGAGCTGTGCTCTCAGAAACGCTCGAAACACGCGATATCACGATTTTGGTGATCTTCAATGTTTCGTTCGCCACGGCTGTGCCAGACAACTTTTAACACATGGATCTTGTGTATTTGAGCAGAATGAAGGTTTTTGACACATTTACACCGAGCTGTGCTCTCAGAATCGCTCTAAACTCGCGATATCACGATTTTGGTTTTCGTCGATTTTTTGTTCGCCACAGATGTGCCAGACGACTTTTAACGCATGGATATTGTGCATTTGAGCAGAATGAAGGTTTTTGACACATTTACACCGAGCTGTGCTCTCAGAAACGCTCGAAACACGCGATATCACGATTTTGGTGATCTTCAATGTTTCGTTCGCCACGGCTGTGGCAGACAAATTTTAACACATGGATCTTGTGTGTTTGAGCCGAATGAAGGTTTTTTACACATTTACACCAAGCTGTGCTCTCTGAAACGCTCGAAACACGCGATATCACGATTTTGGTGTTCGTCGATTTTTCGTTCGCCACAGCTGTGCCAGACAACTTTTAACACATGCATTTTGTGTATTTGAGTAGAATGAAGGTTTTTGACACATTTACACCGAGCTGTGCTCTCAGAAATGCTCGAAACACGCGAGATCACGATTTTAGTGTTCTTCAATGTTTCATTCGCCACTGCTGTGCCAGACAACTTTTAACACATGGATTTTGTGCATTTGAGCAGAATGAAGGTTTTTGACGCACTTACACCGAGCTGTGCTCTCAGAAACGCACGAAACACGCGATATCACGATTTTAGTGTTCTTCAATGTTTCATTCGCCACAGCTGTGCCAGACGACTTTTAAAGCATGAATATTGTGCATTTGAGTAGAATGAAGGTTTTTCATACATTTACACCGAGCTGTGCTCTCAGAATCGATCGAAACACGCGATATCACGATTTTGGTGTTCGTCGATTTTTCGTTCGCCACAGCTGTGGCTGACGACTTTTAACACATGGATCTTGTGTGTTTGAGTAGAATGAAGGTTTTTTACACATCTACACCGAGCTGTGCACTCAGAACCGTTCGAAACACGCAATATCACGATTTTGGTGGTGTTCAAAGTTTCGTTCGCCGCAGCTGTGCCAGACAACTTTTAACACATGGATATTGTGCATTTGAGTAGAATGAAGGTTTTTGACACATTTACACCGAGCTGTGCTCTCAGAAACGCTCGAAACACGCGATATCACGATTTTGGTGATCTTCAATGTTTCGTTCGCCACGGCTGTGGCACACAACTTTTAACACATGGGTCTTGTGTGTTTGAGCCGAATGAAGGTTTTTTACACATTTACACCGAGCTGTGCTCTCTGAAACGCTCGAAACACGCGATATCACGATTTTGGTGTTCGTCGATTTTTCGTTCGCCACAGCTGTGCCAGACGAGTCTTAACGCATGAATATTGTGCATTTGAGTAGAATGAAGGGTTTTCGTACATTTACACCGAGCTGTGCTCTCAGAAACGCTCGAAACACGCGATATCACGATTTTGGTGTTCGTCGATTTTTCGTTCGCCACAGCTGTGCCAGACGACTTTTAACGCATGGATAATGTGCATTTGAGTAGAATGAAGGTTTTTCAAACATTTACACCGAGCTGTGCTCTCAGAAACGCTCGAAACACGCGATATCACGATTTTGGTGATCCTCGATTTTTCGTTCTCCACAGCTGTGCCTGACGACTTTTGACGCATGGATATTGTGCATTTGAGTAGAATGAAGGTTTTTGACACATTTACACCGAACTGTGCTCTCAGAAACGCTCGAAACACGCGATATCACGATTTTGGTGTTCGTCGATTTTTCGTTCGCCACAGCAGTGGCAGACAACTTTTAACACATGGATTTTGTGCATTTGAGCAGAATGAAGGTTTTTGACACACTTACACCGAGCTGTGCTCTCAGAAACGCACGAAACACGCGATATCACGATTTTAGTGTTCTTCAATGTTTCATTCGCCACAGCTGTGCGAGACGACTTTTAAAGCATGAATATCGTGCATTTGAGTAGAATGAAGGTTTTTCATACATTTACACCGAGCTGTGCTCTCAGAATCGATCGAAACACGCGATATCACGATTTTGGTGTTCGTCGATTTTTCGTTTGCCACAGCTGTGCCAGACGACTTTTAAATGTTGAAATTGATTTTGACCGCTGTTGTTTATTGGAAGTTGGGTTTCGGCATGGAACGGGTTGGGTTTCGGCCGTTCCATGCCGAAACCCAACTTCCAATAGACGACTTTTAACGCATGGATATTGTACATTTGAGTAGAATGAAGGTTTTTCACATATTTACACCGAGCTGTGCTCTCAGAAACGCTCGAAACACGCGATATCACGATTTTGGTGTTCGTCGATTTTTCGTTCGCCACAGCTGTGGCTGACGACTTTTAACACATGGATCTTGTGTGTTTGAGTAGAATGAAGGTTTTTGACATATCTACACCGAGCTGTGCACTCAGAACCGTTCGAAACACGCAATATCACGATTTTGGTGCTGTTCAAAGTTTCGTTCGCCGCAGCTGTGCCAGACAACTTTTAACACATGTATATTGTGCATTTGAGTAGAATGAAGGTTTTTGACACATTTACACCGAGCTGTGCTCTCAGAAACGCTCGAAACACGCGATATCACGATTTTGGTGATCTTCAATGTTTCGTTCGCCACGGCTGTGGCAGACAACTTTTAACACATGGATCTTGTGTGTTTGAGCCGAATGAAGGTTTTTTACACATTTACACCGAGCTGTGCTCTCTGAAACGCTCGAAACACGCGATATCACGATTTTGGTGTTCGTCGATTTTTCGTTCGCCACAGCTGTGCCAGACGACTTTTAACGCATGAATATTGTGCATTTGAGCAGAATGAAGGTTTTTGACACATTAACACCGAGCTGTGCTCTCAGAAACGCTCGAAACACGCGAGATCACGATTTTAGTGTTCTTCAATGTTTCATTCGCCACTGCTGTGCCAGACAACTTTTAACACATGGATTTTGTGTATTTGAGTAGAATGAAGGTTTTTGACACATTTACACCGAGCTGTGCTCTCAGAAACGCTCGAAACACGCGATATCACGATTTTGGTGTTCGTCGATTTTTCGTTCGCCACAGCTGTGCCAGACGACTTTTAACGCATGGATAATGTGCATTTGAGTAGAATGAAGGTTTTTGACACATTCACACCGAGCTGTGCTCTCGGAAACGCTCGAAACATGCGATATCACGATTTTCGTGTTCGTCCATTTTTCGTTCGCCACAGCTGTGGCAGACGACTTTTAACGCATGAATATTGTGCATTTGAGTAGAATGAAGATTTTTGACACATTTACACCGAGCTATGCTCTCAGGAACGCTCGAAACACGAGATATCACGATTTTGGTGTTCTTCGATTTTTCGTTCGCCACAGTTGTGGCAGACGACTTCTAACGCATGGATAATGTGCATTTGAGTAGAATGAAGGTTTTTCATACATTTACACCGAGCTGTGCTCTCAGAAACGCTCGAAACACGCGTTATCACGATTTTGGTGATCTTCAATGTTTCGTTCGCCACGGCTGTGGCAGACAACTTTTAACACATGGATATTGTGCATTTGAGTAGAATGAAGGTTTCTGACGCATTTATACCGAGCTGTGCTCTCAGAAACGCTCGAAACACGCGATATCACGATTTTGGTGTTCTTCGATTTTTCGTTCGCCACAGTTGTGGCAGACGACTTTTAACGCATGGATTATGTGCATTTGAGTAGAATGAAGGTTTTTCATACATTTACACCGAGCTGTGCTCTCAGAAACGCTCGAAACACGCGATATCGCGATTTTGGTGTTCGTCGATTTTTCGTTCGCCACAGCTGTGCCAGACGACTTTTAACGCATGGATATTGTGCATTTGAGTAGAATGAAGGTTTCTGACATATTTATACCGAGCTGTGCTCTCAGAAACGCTCGAAACACGCGATATCACGATTTTGGTGTTCTTCGATTTTTCGTTCGCCACTGCTGTGCCAGACAACTTGTAACACATGGATCTTGTGTATTTGAGTAGAATGAAGGGTTTTGACACATTTACACCGAGCTGTGCTCTCAGAAACGCTCGAAACACGCGATATCACGATTTTGGTGATCTTCAATGTTTCGTTCGCCACGGCTGTGGCAGACAACTTTTAACACATGGATCTTGTGTGTTTGAGCAGAATGAAGGTTTTTGACACATTCACACCGAGCTGTGCTCTCGGAAACGCTCGAAACACGCGATATCACGATTTTGGTGTTCTTCGATTTTTCGTTCGCCACAGTTGTGGCAGACGACTTTTAACGCATGGATTATGTGCATTTGAGTAGAATGAAGGTTTTTCATACATTTACACCGAGCTGTGCTCTCAGAAACGCTCGAAACACGCGATATCACGATTTTGGTGTTCTTCGATTTTTCGTTCGCCACATTTGTGGCAGGCGACTTTTAACGCATGGATAATGTGCATTTGAGTTGAATGAAGGTTTTTCATACATATACACCGAGCTGTGCTCTCAGAAACGCTCTAAACACGCGATATCACGATTTTGGTGTTCTTCGATTTTTCGTTCTCCACAGTTGTGGCAGACGACTTCTAACGCATGGATAATGTGCATTTGAGTAGAATGAAGGTTTTTCATACATTTACACCGAGCTGTGCTCTCAGAAACGATCGAAACACGCGATATCACGATTTTGGTGATCCTGTTTCGTTCTCCACAGCTGTGCCTGACGACTTTTGACGCATGGATATTGTGGATTTGAGTAGAATGAAGGTTTTTGACACATTAACACCGAGCTGTGCTCTCAGATACGCTCGAAACATGCGATATCACGATTTTGGTGTTCGTCGATTTTTCGTTCGCCACAGCTGTGGCAGACGACTTTTAACGCATGAATATTGTGCATTTGAGTAGAATGAAGATTTTTGACACATTTACACCGAGCTGTGCTCTCAGAAACGCTCGAAACACGCGATATCACGATTTTGGTGTTCGTCGATTTTTCGTTAGACACAGCTGTACCAGACGACTTTTAACGCATGAATATTGTGTATTTGAGCAGAATGAAGGTTTTTTACACATTTACACCGAGCTGTGCTCTCAGAAACGCTCTAAACACGCGATATCACGATTTTGGTGATCCTCTGTTTCGTTCTCCACAGCTGTGCCTGACGACTTTTGACGCATGGATATTGTGCATTTGAGTAGAATGAAGGTTTTTCATACATTTACACCGAGCTGTGCTCTCAGAAACGATCGAAACACGCGATATCACGATGTTGGTGATCCTGTTTCGTTCTCCACAGCTGTGCCTGACGACTTTTGATGCATGGATATTGTGGATTTGAGTAGAATGAAGGTTTTTGACACATTTACACCGAGCTATGCTCTCAGGAACGCTCGAAACACGAGATATCTCGATTTTGGTACTGTTCAAAGTTTCGTTCTCCACTGCTGTGTCAGACAACTTGTAACACATGGATCTTGTGTATTTGAGTAGAATGAAGGTATTTGACACATTTACACCGAGCTGTGCTCTCAGAAACGCTCGAAACACGCGATATCACGATTTTGGTGATCTTCAATGTTTCGTTCGCCACGGCGGTGGCAGACAACTTTTAACACATGGAACTTGTGTATTTGAGTAGAGTGAAGGTTTTTGACACATTTACACCGAACTGTGCTCTCAGAAACGCTCGAAACACGCGATATCACGATTTTGGTGTTCGTCGATTTTTCGTTCGTCACAGCTGTGCCAGACGACTTTTAACGCATGGATATCGTGGATTTGAGTAGAATGAAGGTTTTTTACACATTTACACCGAGCTGTGCTCTCAGAAACGCTCGAAACACGCGATATCACGATTTTGGTGATCTTCGATTTTTCGTTCGCCACAGTTGTGGCAGACGACTTCTAACGCATGGATAATGTGCATTTGAGTAGAATGAAGGTTTTTCATACATTTACACCGAGCTATGCTCTCAGGAACGCTCGAAACACGAGATATCACGATTTTGGTGTTCTTCGATTTTTCGTTCGCCACAGTTGTGGCAGACGACTTCTAACCCATGGATAATGTGCATTTGAGTAGAATGAAGGTTTTTGACACATTTACACCGAGCTGTGCTCTCAGAAACGCTCGAAACACGCGATATCACGATTTTGGTGATCTTCAATGTTTCGTTCGCCACGGCGGTGGCAGACAACTTTTAACACATGGATCTTGTGTATTTGAGTAGAGTGAAGGTTTTTGACACATTTACACCGAACTGTGCTCTCAGAAACGCTCGAAACACGCGTTATCACGATTTTGGTGATCTTCAATGTTTCGTTCGCCACGGCTGTGGCAGACAACTTTTAACACATGGATATTGTGCATTTGAGTAGAATGAAGGTTACTGACGCATTTATACCGAGCTGTGCTCTCAGAAACGCTCGAAACACGCGATATCACGATTTTGGTGTTCTTCGATTTTTCGTTCGCCACAGTTGTGGCAGACGACTTCTAACGCATGGATAATGTGCATTTGAGTAGAATGAAGGTTTTTCATACATTCACACCGAGCTGTGCTCTCAGAAACGCTCGAAACACGAGATATCTCGATTTTGGTACTGTTCAAAGTTTCGTTCGCCACTGCTGTGCCAGACAACTTGTAACACATGGATCTTGTGTATTTGAGTAGAATGAAGGGTTTTGACACATTTACACCGAGCTGTGCTCTCAGAAACGCTCGAAACACGCGATATCACGATTTTGGTGATCTTCAATGTTTCGTTCGCCACGGCTGTGGCAGACAACTTTTAACACATGGATCTTGTGTGTTTGAGCAGAATGAAGGTTTTTGACACATTCACACCGAGCTGTGCTCTCGGAAACGCTCGAAACACGCGATATCACGATTTTGGTGTTCTTCGATTTTTCGTTCGCCACAGTTGTGGCAGACGACTTTTAACGCATGGATTATGTGCATTTGAGTAGAATGAAGGTTTTTGACACATTAACACCGAGCTGTGCTCTCAGAAACGCTCGAAACATGCGATATCACGATTTTGGTGTTCGTCGATTTTTCGTTCGCCACAGCTGTGGCAGACGACTTTTAACGCATGAATATTGTGCATTTGAGTAGAATGAAGATTTTTGACTCATTTACACCGAGCTATGATCTCAGGAACGCTCGAAACACGAGATATCTCGATGTTGGTACTGTTCAAAGTTTCGTTCTCCACAGCTGTGCCTGACGACTTTTGACGCATGGATCTTGTGTGTTTGAGCAGAATGAAGGTTTTTGACACATTCACACCGAGCTGTGCTCTCGGAAACGCTCGAAACATGCGATATCACGATTTTGGTGTTCGTCCATTTTTCGTTCGCCACAGCTGTGGCAGACGACTTTTAACGCATGAATATTGTGTATTTGAGTAGAATGAAGTTTTTTGACACATTCACACCGAGCTGTGCTCTCAGAAACGCTCGAAACATGCGATATCACGATTTTGGTGTTCGTCGATTTTTCGTTCGCCACAGCTGTGGCAGACGACTTTTAACGCATGAATATTGTGCATTTGAGTAGAATGAAGATTTTTGACACATTTACACCGAGCTATGCTCTCAGGAACGCTCGAAACACGAGATATCACGATTTTGGTGTTCTTCGATTTTTCGTTCGCCACAGTTGTGGCAGACGACTTCTAACGCATGGATAATGTGCATTTGAGTAGAATGAAGGTTTTTCATACATTTACACCGAGCTGTGCTCTCAGAAACGCTCGAAACACGCGTTATCACGATTTTGGTGATCTTCAATGTTTCGTTCGCCACGGCTGTGGCAGACAACTTTTAACACATGGATATTGTGCATTTGAGTAGAATGAAGGTTTCTGACGCATTTATACCGAGCTGTGCTCTCAGAAACGCTCGAAACACGCGATATCACGATTTTGGTGTTCTTCGATTTTTCGTTCGCCACAGTTGTGGCAGACGACTTTTAACGCATGGATTATGTGCATTTGAGTAGAATGAAGGTTTTTCATACATTTACACCGAGCTGTGCTCTCAGAAACGCTCGAAACACGCGATATCGCGATTTTGGTGTTCGTCGATTTTTCGTTCGCCACAGCTGTGCCAGACGACTTTTAACGCATGGATATTGTGCATTTGAGTAGAATGAAGGTTTCTGACATATTTATACCGAGCTGTGCTCTCAGAAACGCTCGAAACACGCGATATCACGATTTTGGTGTTCTTCGATTTTTCGTTCGCCACTGCTGTGCCAGACAACTTGTAACACATGGATCTTGTGTATTTGAGTAGAATGAAGGGTTTTGACACATTTACACCGAGCTGTGCTCTCAGAAACGCTCGAAACACGCGATATCACGATTTTGGTGATCTTCAATGTTTCGTTCGCCACGGCTGTGGCAGACAACTTTTAACACATGGATCTTGTGTGTTTGAGCAGAATGAAGGTTTTTGACACATTCACACCGAGCTGTGCTCTCGGAAACGCTCGAAACACGCGATATCACGATTTTGGTGTTCTTCGATTTTTCGTTCGCCACAGTTGTGGCAGACGACTTTTAACGCATGGATTATGTGCATTTGAGTAGAATGAAGGTTTTTCATACATTTACACCGAGCTGTGCTCTCAGAAACGCTCGAAACACGCGATATCACGATTTTGGTGTTCTTCGATTTTTCGTTCGCCACATTTGTGGCAGGCGACTTTTAACGCATGGATAATGTGCATTTGAGTTGAATGAAGGTTTTTCATACATATACACCGAGCTGTGCTCTCAGAAACGCTCTAAACACGCGATATCACGATTTTGGTGTTCTTCGATTTTTCGTTCTCCACAGTTGTGGCAGACGACTTCTAACGCATGGATAATGTGCATTTGAGTAGAATGAAGGTTTTTCATACATTTACACCGAGCTGTGCTCTCAGAAACGATCGAAACACGCGATATCACGATTTTGGTGATCCTGTTTCGTTCTCCACAGCTGTGCCTGACGACTTTTGACGCATGGATATTGTGGATTTGAGTAGAATGAAGGTTTTTGACACATTAACACCGAGCTGTGCTCTCAGATACGCTCGAAACATGCGATATCACGATTTTGGTGTTCGTCGATTTTTCGTTCGCCACAGCTGTGGCAGACGACTTTTAACGCATGAATATTGTGCATTTGAGTAGAATGAAGATTTTTGACACATTTACACCGAGCTGTGCTCTCAGAAACGCTCGAAACACGCGATATCACGATTTTGGTGTTCGTCGATTTTTCGTTAGACACAGCTGTACCAGACGACTTTTAACGCATGAATATTGTGTATTTGAGCAGAATGAAGGTTTTTTACACATTTACACCGAGCTGTGCTCTCAGAAACGCTCTAAACACGCGATATCACGATTTTGGTGATCCTCTGTTTCGTTCTCCACAGCTGTGCCTGACGACTTTTGACGCATGGATATTGTGCATTTGAGTAGAATGAAGGTTTTTCATACATTTACACCGAGCTGTGCTCTCAGAAACGATCGAAACACGCGATATCACGATGTTGGTGATCCTGTTTCGTTCTCCACAGCTGTGCCTGACGACTTTTGATGCATGGATATTGTGGATTTGAGTAGAATGAAGGTTTTTGACACATTTACACCGAGCTATGCTCTCAGGAACGCTCGAAACACGAGATATCTCGATTTTGGTACTGTTCAAAGTTTCGTTCTCCACTGCTGTGTCAGACAACTTGTAACACATGGATCTTGTGTATTTGAGTAGAATGAAGGTATTTGACACATTTACACCGAGCTGTGCTCTCAGAAACGCTCGAAACACGCGATATCACGATTTTGGTGATCTTCAATGTTTCGTTCGCCACGGCGGTGGCAGACAACTTTTAACACATGGAACTTGTGTATTTGAGTAGAGTGAAGGTTTTTGACACATTTACACCGAACTGTGCTCTCAGAAACGCTCGAAACACGCGATATCACGATTTTGGTGTTCGTCGATTTTTCGTTCGTCACAGCTGTGCCAGACGACTTTTAACGCATGGATATCGTGGATTTGAGTAGAATGAAGGTTTTTTACACATTTACACCGAGCTGTGCTCTCAGAAACGCTCGAAACACGCGATATCACGATTTTGGTGATCTTCGATTTTTCGTTCGCCACAGTTGTGGCAGACGACTTCTAACGCATGGATAATGTGCATTTGAGTAGAATGAAGGTTTTTCATACATTTACACCGAGCTATGCTCTCAGGAACGCTCGAAACACGAGATATCACGATTTTGGTGTTCTTCGATTTTTCGTTCGCCACAGTTGTGGCAGACGACTTCTAACCCATGGATAATGTGCATTTGAGTAGAATGAAGGTTTTTGACACATTTACACCGAGCTGTGCTCTCAGAAACGCTCGAAACACGCGATATCACGATTTTGGTGATCTTCAATGTTTCGTTCGCCACGGCGGTGGCAGACAACTTTTAACACATGGATCTTGTGTATTTGAGTAGAGTGAAGGTTTTTGACACATTTACACCGAACTGTGCTCTCAGAAACGCTCGAAACACGCGTTATCACGATTTTGGTGATCTTCAATGTTTCGTTCGCCACGGCTGTGGCAGACAACTTTTAACACATGGATATTGTGCATTTGAGTAGAATGAAGGTTACTGACGCATTTATACCGAGCTGTGCTCTCAGAAACGCTCGAAACACGCGATATCACGATTTTGGTGTTCTTCGATTTTTCGTTCGCCACAGTTGTGGCAGACGACTTCTAACGCATGGATAATGTGCATTTGAGTAGAATGAAGGTTTTTCATACATTCACACCGAGCTGTGCTCTCAGAAACGCTCGAAACACGAGATATCTCGATTTTGGTACTGTTCAAAGTTTCGTTCGCCACTGCTGTGCCAGACAACTTGTAACACATGGATCTTGTGTATTTGAGTAGAATGAAGGGTTTTGACACATTTACACCGAGCTGTGCTCTCAGAAACGCTCGAAACACGCGATATCACGATTTTGGTGATCTTCAATGTTTCGTTCGCCACGGCTGTGGCAGACAACTTTTAACACATGGATCTTGTGTGTTTGAGCAGAATGAAGGTTTTTGACACATTCACACCGAGCTGTGCTCTCGGAAACGCTCGAAACACGCGATATCACGATTTTGGTGTTCTTCGATTTTTCGTTCGCCACAGTTGTGGCAGACGACTTTTAACGCATGGATTATGTGCATTTGAGTAGAATGAAGGTTTTTGACACATTAACACCGAGCTGTGCTCTCAGAAACGCTCGAAACATGCGATATCACGATTTTGGTGTTCGTCGATTTTTCGTTCGCCACAGCTGTGGCAGACGACTTTTAACGCATGAATATTGTGCATTTGAGTAGAATGAAGATTTTTGACTCATTTACACCGAGCTATGATCTCAGGAACGCTCGAAACACGAGATATCTCGATGTTGGTACTGTTCAAAGTTTCGTTCTCCACAGCTGTGCCTGACGACTTTTGACGCATGGATCTTGTGTGTTTGAGCAGAATGAAGGTTTTTGACACATTCACACCGAGCTGTGCTCTCGGAAACGCTCGAAACATGCGATATCACGATTTTGGTGTTCGTCCATTTTTCGTTCGCCACAGCTGTGGCAGACGACTTTTAACGCATGAATATTGTGTATTTGAGTAGAATGAAGTTTTTTGACACATTCACACCGAGCTGTGCTCTCAGAAACGCTCGAAACATGCGATATCACGATTTTGGTGTTCGTCGATTTTTCGTTCGCCACAGCTGTGGCAGACGACTTTTAACGCATGAATATTGTGCATTTGAGTAGAATGAAGATTTTTTACTCATTTACACCGAGCTATGATCTCAGGAACGCTCGAAACACGAGATATCTCGATGTTGGTACTGTTCAAAGTTTCGTTCGCCACTGCTGTGCCAGACAACTTTTATCACATGGATCTTGTGTATTTGAGTAGAGTGAATGTTTTTGACGCATTTACACCGAACTGTGCTCTCAGAAACGCTCGAAACACGCGATATCACGATTTTGGTGTTCGTCGATTTTTCGTTCGTCACAGCTGTGCCAGACGACTTTTAACGCATGGATATCGTGCATTTGAGTAGAATGAAGGTTTTTTACACATTTACACCGAGCTGTGCTCTCAGAAACGCTCGAAACACGCGATATCACGATTTTGGTGTTCTTCGATTTTTCGTTCGCCACAGTTGTGGCAGACGACTTCTAAGGCATGGATAATGTGCATTTGAGTAGAATGAAGGTTTTTCATACATTCACACCGAGCTGTGCTCTCAGAAACGCTCGAAACACGCGATATCACGATTTTGGTGTTCTTCGATTTTTCGTTCGCCACATTTGTGGCAGACGACTTTTAAAGCATGGATAATGTGCATTTGAGTAGAATGAAGGTTTTTCATACATTTACACCGAGCTGTGCTCTCAGAAACGCTCGAAACACGCGATATCACGATTTTGGTGCTGTTCAAAGTTTCGTTCGCCGCAGCTGTGCCAGACAACTTTTAACACATGGATATTGTGCATTTGAGTAGAATGAAGGTTTTTGACACTTTTACACCGAGCTGTGCTCTCAGAAACGCTCGAAACACGCGATATCACGATTTTGGTGATCTTCAATGTTTCGTTCGCCACGGCTGTGGCAGACAACTTTTAACACATGGATTTTGTGTATTTGAGTAGAATGAAGGTTTTTCATACATTTACACCGAGCTGTGCTCTCAGAAACGATCCAAACACGCGATATCACTATTTTGGTGTTCGTCGATTTTTCGTTCGCCACAGCTGTGCCAGACGACTTTTAACGCATGGATATTGTGCATTTGAGTAGAATGAAGGTTTTTTTACACATTTACACCGAGCTGTGCGCTCAGAAACGCTCGAAACAATCGAGATCACGATTTTGGTGATCCTCGATGTTTCGTTCTCCACAGCTGTGACTGACGACTTTTGATTCATGGATATTGTGCATTTGAGTAGAATGAAGGTTCTTCATACATTTACACCGAGCTGTGCTCTCAGAAAGGCTCGAAACACGCGATATCACGATTTTTCGTTCTCCACAGCTCTGCCTGACGACTTTTGACGCATGGATATTGTGCATTTGAGTAGAATGAAGGTTTTTGACACATTTACACCGAACTGTACTCTCGGAAACGCTCGAAACACGCGATATCACGATTTTGGTGTTCGTCGATTTTTCGTTCGCCACGGCGGTGGCAGACGGCTTTTAACGCCTGGATCTTGTGTGTTTGAGTAGAATGACGGTTTTTGACACATTTACACCGAGCTGTGCTCTCAGAAACGCTCGAAACACGCGATATCACGATTTTGGTGATCTTCAATGTTTCGTTCGCCACGGCTGTGGCAGACAACTTTTAACACATGGATTTTGTGTATTTGAGTAGAATGAAGGTTTTTCATACATTTACACCGAGCTGTGCTCTCAGAAACGATCCAAACACGCGATATCACTATTTTGGTGTTCGTCGATTTTTCGTTCGCCACAGCTGTGCCAGACGACTTTTAACGCATGGATATTGTGCATTTGAGTAGAATGAAGGTTTTTTTACACATTTACACCGAGCTGTGCGCTCAGAAACGCTCGAAACAATCGAGATCACGATTTTGGTGATAATCGATGTTTCGTTCTCCACAGCTGTGACTGACGACTTTTGATTCATGGATATTGTGCATTTGAGTAGAATGAAGGTTCTTCATACATTTACACCGAGCTGTGCTCTCAGAAAGGCTCGAAACACGCGATATCACGATTTTTCGTTCTCCACAGCTCTGCCTGACGACTTTTGACGCATGGATATTGTGCATTTGAGTAGAATGAAGGTTTTTGACACATTTACACCGAACTGTACTCTCGGAAACGCTCGAAACACGCGATATCACGATTTTGGTGTTCGTCGATTTTTCGTTCGCCACGGCGGTGGCAGACGGCTTTTAACGCCTGGATCTTGTGTGTTTGAGTAGAATGACGGTTTTTGACACATTTACACCGAGCTGTGCTCTCAGAAACGCTCGAAACACGCGATATCACGATTTTGGTTTTCGTCGATTTTTCGGTCGCCACAGATGTGCCAGACGACTTTTAACGCATGGATATTGTGCATTTGAGCAGAATGAAGGTTTTTGACACATTTACACCGAGCTGTGCTCTCAGAATCGCTCGAAACTCGCGATATCACGATTTTGGTTTTCGTCGATTTTTTGTTCGCCACAGATGTGCCAGACGACTTTTAACGCATGGATATTGTGCATTTGAGCAGAATGAAGGTTTTTGACACATTTACACCGAGCTGTGCTCTCAGAAACGCTCGAAACACGCGATATCACGATTTTGGTGATCTTCAATGTTTCGTTCGCCACGGCTGTGGCAGACAAATTTTAACACATGGATCTTGTGTGTTTGAGCCGAATGAAGGTTTTTTACACATTTACACCAAGCTGTGCTCTCTGAAACGCTCGAAACACGCGATATCACGATTTTGGTGTTCGTCGATTTTTCGTTCGCCACAGCTGTGCCAGACAACTTTTAACACATGCATTTTGTGTATTTGAGTAGAATGAAGGTTTTTGACACATTTACACCGAGCTGTGCTCTCAGAAATGCTCGAAACACGCGAGATCACGATTTTAGTGTTCTTCAATGTTTCATTCGCCACTGCTGTGCCAGACAACTTTTAACACATGGATTTTGTGCATTTGAGCAGAATGAAGGTTTTTGACGCACTTACACCGAGCTGTGCTCTCAGAAACGCACGAAACACGCGATATCACGATTTTAGTGTTCTTCAATGTTTCATTCGCCACAGCTGTGCCAGACGACTTTTAAAGCATGAATATTGTGCATTTGAGTAGAATGAAGGTTTTTCATACATTTACACCGAGCTGTGCTCTCAGAATCGATCGAAACACGCGATATCACGATTTTGGTGTTCGTCGATTTTTCGTTCGCCACAGCTGTGGCTGACGACTTTTAACACATGGATCTTGTGTGTTTGAGTAGAATGAAGGTTTTTTACACATCTACACCGAGCTGTGCACTCAGAACCGTTCGAAACACGCAATATCACGATTTTGGTGGTGTTCAAAGTTTCGTTCGCCGCAGCTGTGCCAGACAACTTTTAACACATGGATATTGTGCATTTGAGTAGAATGAAGGTTTTTGACACATTTACACCGAGCTGTGCTCTCAGAAACGCTCGAAACACGCGATATCACGATTTTGGTGATCTTCAATGTTTCGTTCGCCACGGCTGTGGCACACAACTTTTAACACATGGATCTTGTGTGTTTGAGCCGAATGAAGGTTTTTTACACATTTACACCGAGCTGTGCTCTCTGAAACGCTCGAAACACGCGATATCACGATTTTGGTGTTCGTCGATTTTTCGTTCGCCACAGCTGTGCCAGACGACTTTTAACGCATGAATATTGTGCATTTGAGCAGAATGAAGGTTTTTGACACATTTACACCGAGCTGTGCTCTCAGAAATGCTCGAAACACGCGAGATCACGATTTTAGTGTTCTTCAATGTTTCATTCGCCACTGCTGTGCCAGACAACTTTTAACACATGTATTTTGTGCATTTGAGCAGAATGAAGGTTTTTGACACACTTACACCGAGCTGTGCTCTCAGAAATGCACGAAACACGCGATATCACGATTTTGGTGTTCGTCGATTTTTCGTTCGCCACAGCAGTGGCAGACGACTTTTAACGCATGGATATTGTGCATTTGAGTAGAATGAAGGTTTTTTACACATTTACACCGAGCTGTGCTCTCAGAAACGCTCGAAACACGCGATATCACGATTTTGGTGTTCGTCGATTTTTCGTTCGCCATAGCTGTGGCTGACGACTTTTAACACATGGATCTTGTGTGTTTGAGTAGAATGGAGGTTTTTGACACATTTACACCGAGCTGTGCACTCAGAACCGTTCGAAACACGCGATATCACGATTTTGGTGCTGTTCAATGTTTCGTTCGCCAGGGCTGTGCCAGACAACTTTTAACACATGGATCTTGTGTATTTGAGTAGAATGAAGTATTTTGACACATCTACACCGAGCTGTGCACTCAGAACCGTTCGAAACACGCGATATCACGATTTTGGTGCTGTTCAAAGTTTCGTTCGCCACAGCTGTGCCAGACAACTTTTAGCACATGGATCTTGTGTATTTGAGTAGAATGAAGGTTTTTGACACATTTACACCGAGCTGTGCTCTCAGAAACGCTCGAAACACGCGATATCACGATTTTGGTGATCTTCAATGTTTCGTTCGCCACGGCTGTGCCAGACAACTTTTAACACATGGATCTTGTGTATTTGAGTAGAATGAAGGTTTTTGACGCATTTACACCGAGCTGTGCTCTCAGAAACGCTCGAAACACGCGATATCACGATTTTGGTGTTCGTCGATTTTTCGTTCGCCACAGCTGTGCCAGACGAGTCTTAACGCATGAATATTGTGCATTTGAGTAGAATGAAGGGTTTTCGTACATTTACACCGAGCTGTGCTCTCAGAAACGCTCGAAACACGCGATATCACGATTTTGGTGTTCGTCGATTTTTCGTTCGCCACAGCTGTGCCAGACGACTTTTAACGCATGGATAATGTGCATTTGAGTAGAATGAAGGTTTTTCAAACATTTACACCCAGCTGTGCTCTCAGAAACGCTCGAAACACGCGATATCACGATTTTGGTGATCCTCGATTTTTCGTTCTCCACAGCTGTGCCTGACGACTTTTGACGCATGGATATTGTGCATTTGAGTAGAATGAAGGTTTTTGACACATTTACACCGAACTGTGCTCTCAGAAACGCTCGAAACACGCGATATCACGATTTTGGTGTTCGTCGATTTTTCGTTCGCCACAGCAGTGGCAGACAACTTTTAACACATGGATTTTGTGCATTTGAGCAGAATGAAGGTTTTTGACACACTTACACCGAGCTGTGCTCTCAGAAACGCACGAAACACGCGATATCACGATTTTAGTGTTCTTCAATGTTTCATTCGCCACAGCTGTGCGAGACGACTTTTAAAGCATGAATATCGTGCATTTGAGTAGAATGAAGGTTTTTCATACATTTACACCGAGCTGTGCTCTCAGAATCGATCGAAACACGCGATATCACGATTTTGGTGTTCGTCGATTTTTCGTTTGCCACAGCTGTGCCAGACGACTTTTAACGCATGGATATTGTACATTTGAGTAGAATGAAGGTTTTTGACATATCTACACCGAGCTGTGCACTCAGAACCGTTCGAAACACGCGATATCACGATTTTGGTGTTCGTCGATTTTTCGTTCGCCGCAGCTGTGCCAGACAACTTTTAACACATGTATATTGTGCATTTGAGTAGAATGAAGGTTTTTGACACATTTACACCGAGCTGTGCTCTCAGAAACGCTCGAAACACGCGATATCACGATTTTGGTGATCTTCAATGTTTCGTTCGCCACGGCTGTGGCAGACAACTTTTAACACATGGATCTTGTGTGTTTGAGCCGAATGAAGGTTTTTTACACATTTACACCGAGCTGTGCTCTCTGAAACGCTCGAAACACGCGATATCACGATTTTGGTGTTCGTCGATTTTTCGTTCGCCACAGCTGTGCCAGACGACTTTTAACGCATGAATATTGTGCATTTGAGCAGAATGAAGGTTTTTGACACATTAACACCGAGCTGTGCTCTCAGAAACGCTCGAAACACGCGAGATCACGATTTTAGTGTTCTTCAATGTTTCATTCGCCACTGCTGTGCCAGACAACTTTTAACACATGGATTTTGTGTATTTGAGTAGAATGAAGGTTTTTGACACATTTACACCGAGCTGTGCTCTCAGAAACGCTCGAAACACGCGATATCACGATTTTGGTGTTCGTCGATTTTTCGTTCGCCACAGCTGTGCCAGACGACTTTTAACGCATGGATAATGTGCATTTGAGTAGAATGAAGGTTTTTCATACATTTACACCGAGCTGTGCTCTCAGAAACGCTCGAAACACGCGATATCACGATTTTGGTGATCCTCGATTTTTCGTTCTCCACAGCTGTGCCAGACGACTTTTAACGCATGAATATTGTGCATTTGAGTAGAATGAAGGTTTTTCATACATTTACACCGAACTGTGCTCTCTGAAACGCTCGAAACACGCGATATCACGATTTTGGTGTTCGTCGATTTTTCGTTCGCCACAGCAGTGGCAGACGACTTTTAACGCGTGGATCTTGTGTGTTTGAGTAGAATGAAGGTTTTTTACACATTTACACCGAGCTGTGCTCTCAGAAACGCTCGAAACACGCGATATCACGATTTTGGTGTTCTTCGATTTTTCGTTCGCCACATTTGTGGCAGACGACTTTTAAAGCATGAATATTGTGCATTTGAGTAGAATGAAGATTTTTGACTCATTTACACCGAGCTATGATCTCAGGAACGCTCGAAACACGAGATATCTCGATGTTGGTACTGTTCAAAGTTTCGTTCTCCACAGCTGTGCCTGACGACTTTTGACGCATGGGTATTGTGCATTTGAGTAGAATGAAGGTTTTTGACACATTTACACCGAGCTGTGCTCTCAGAAACGCTCGAAACACGCGATATCACGATTTTGGTGATCTTCAATGTTTCGTTCGCCACGGCTGTGGCAGACAACTTTTAACACATGGATCTTGTGTGTTTGAGCCGAATGAAGGTTTTTTACACATTTACACCGAGCTGTGCTCTCTGAAACGCTCGAAACACGCGATATCACGATTTTGGTGTTCGTCGATTTTTCGTTCGCCACAGCTGTGCCAGACAACTTTTAACGCATGAATATTGTGCATTTGAGTAGAATGAAGGTTTTTGACACATATACACCGAGCTGTGCTCTCAGAAACGCTCGAAACACGCGATATCACGATTTTGGTTTTCGTCGATTTTTTGTTCGCCACAGATGTGCCAGACGACTTTTAACGCATGGATATTGTGCATTTGAGCAGAATGAAGGTTTTTGACACATTTACACCGAGCTGTGCTCTCAGAAACGCTCGAAACACGCGATATCACGATTTTGGTGATCTTCAATGTTTCGTTCGCCACGGCTGTGGCAGACAAATTTTAACACATGGATCTTGTGTGTTTGAGCCGAATGAAGGTTTTTTACACATTTACACCAAGCTGTGCTCTCTGAAACGCTCGAAACACGCGATATCACGATTTTGGTGTTCGTCGATTTTTCGTTCGCCACAGCTGTGCCAGACAACTTTTAACACATGCATTTTGTGTATTTGAGTAGAATGAAGGTTTTTGACACATTTACACCGAGCTGTGCTCTCAGAAATGCTCGAAACACGCGAGATCACGATTTTAGTGTTCTTCAATGTTTCATTCGCCACTGCTGTGCCAGACAACTTTTAACACATGGATTTTGTGCATTTGAGCAGAATGAAGGTTTTTGACGCACTTACACCGAGCTGTGCTCTCAGAAACGCACGAAACACGCGATATCACGATTTTAGTGTTCTTCAATGTTTCATTCGCCACAGCTGTGCCAGACGACTTTTAAAGCATGAATATTGTGCATTTGAGTAGAATGAAGGTTTTTCATACATTTACACCGAGCTGTGCTCTCAGAATCGATCGAAACACGCGATATCACGATTTTGGTGTTCGTCGATTTTTCGTTCGCCACAGCTGTGGCTGACGACTTTTAACACATGGATCTTGTGTGTTTGAGTAGAATGAAGGTTTTTTACACATCTACACCGAGCTGTGCACTCAGAACCGTTCGAAACACGCAATATCACGATTTTGGTGGTGTTCAAAGTTTCGTTCGCCGCAGCTGTGCCAGACAACTTTTAACACATGGATATTGTGCATTTGAGTAGAATGAAGGTTTTTGACACATTTACACCGAGCTGTGCTCTCAGAAACGCTCGAAACACGCGATATCACGATTTTGGTGATCTTCAATGTTTCGTTCGCCACGGCTGTGGCACACAACTTTTAACACATGGGTCTTGTGTGTTTGAGCCGAATGAAGGTTTTTTACACATTTACACCGAGCTGTGCTCTCTGAAACGCTCGAAACACGCGATATCACGATTTTGGTGTTCGTCGATTTTTCGTTCGCCACAGCTGTGCCAGACGAGTCTTAACGCATGAATATTGTGCATTTGAGTAGAATGAAGGGTTTTCGTACATTTACACCGAGCTGTGCTCTCAGAAACGCTCGAAACACGCGATATCACGATTTTGGTGTTCGTCGATTTTTCGTTCGCCACAGCTGTGCCAGACGACTTTTAACGCATGGATAATGTGCATTTGAGTAGAATGAAGGTTTTTCAAACATTTACACCGAGCTGTGCTCTCAGAAACGCTCGAAACACGCGATATCACGATTTTGGTGATCCTCGATTTTTCGTTCTCCACAGCTGTGCCTGACGACTTTTGACGCATGGATATTGTGCATTTGAGTAGAATGAAGGTTTTTGACACATTTACACCGAACTGTGCTCTCAGAAACGCTCGAAACACGCGATATCACGATTTTGGTGTTCGTCGATTTTTCGTTCGCTACAGCAGTGGCAGACAACTTTTAACACATGGATTTTGTGCATTTGAGCAGAATGAAGGTTTTTGACACACTTACACCGAGCTGTGCTCTCAGAAACGCACGAAACACGCGATATCACGATTTTAGTGTTCTTCAATGTTTCATTCGCCACAGCTGTGCGAGACGACTTTTAAAGCATGAATATCGTGCATTTGAGTAGAATGAAGGTTTTTCATACATTTACACCGAGCTGTGCTCTCAGAATCGATCGAAACACGCGATATCACGATTTTGGTGTTCGTCGATTTTTCGTTTGCCACAGCTGTGCCAGACGACTTTTAACGCATGGATATTGTACATTTGAGTAGAATGAAGGTTTTTCACATATTTACACCGAGCTGTGCTCTCAGAAACGCTCGAAACACGCGATATCACGATTTTGGTGTTCGTCGATTTTTCGTTCGCCACAGCTGTGGCTGACGACTTTTAACACATGGATCTTGTGTGTTTGAGTAGAATGAAGGTTTTTGACATATCTACACCGAGCTGTGCACTCAGAACCGTTCGAAACACGCAATATCACGATTTTGGTGCTGTTCAAAGTTTCGTTCGCCGCAGCTGTGCCAGACAACTTTTAACACATGTATATTGTGCATTTGAGTAGAATGAAGGTTTTTGACACATTTACACCGAGCTGTGCTCTCAGAAACGCTCGAAACACGCGATATCACGATTTTGGTGATCTTCAATGTTTCGTTCGCCACGGCTGTGGCAGACAACTTTTAACACATGGATCTTGTGTGTTTGAGCCGAATGAAGGTTTTTTACACATTTACACCGAGCTGTGCTCTCTGAAACGCTCGAAACACGCGATATCACGATTTTGGTGTTCGTCGATTTTTCGTTCGCCACAGCTGTGCCAGACGACTTTTAACGCATGAATATTGTGCATTTGAGCAGAATGAAGGTTTTTGACACATTAACACCGAGCTGTGCTCTCAGAAACGCTCGAAACACGCGAGATCACGATTTTAGTGTTCTTCAATGTTTCATTCGCCACTGCTGTGCCAGACAACTTTTAACACATGGATTTTGTGTATTTGAGTAGAATGAAGGTTTTTGACACATTTACACCGAGCTGTGCTCTCAGAAACGCTCGAAACACGCGATATCACGATTTTGGTGTTCGTCGATTTTTCGTTCGCCACAGCTGTGCCAGACGACTTTTAACGCATGGATAATGTGCATTTGAGTAGAATGAAGGTTTTTCATACATTTACACCGAGCTGTGCTCTCAGAAACGCTCGAAACACGCGATATCACGATTTTGGTGATCCTCGATTTTTCGTTCTCCACAGCTGTGCCAGACGACTTTTAACGCATGAATATTGTGCATTTGAGTAGAATGAAGGTTTTTCATACATTTACACCGAACTGTGCTCTCAGAAACGCTCGAAACACGCGATATCACGATTTTGGTGTTCGTCGATTTTTCGTTCGCCACAGCAGTGGCAGACGACTTTTAACGCGTGGATCTTGTGTGTTTGAGTAGAATGAAGGTTTTTTACACATTTACACCGAGCTGTGCTCTCAGAAACGCTCGAAACACGCGATATCACGATTTTGGTGTTCTTCGATTTTTCGTTCGCCACATTTGTGGCAGACGACTTTTAAAGCATGAATATTGTGCATTTGAGTAGAATGAAGATTTTTGACTCATTTACACCGAGCTATGATCTCAGGAACGCTCGAAACACGAGATATCTCGATGTTGGTACTGTTCAAAGTTTCGTTCTCCACAGCTGTGCCTGACGACTTTTGACGCATGGGTATTGTGCATTTGAGTAGAATGAAGGTTTTTGACACATTTACACCGAGCTGTGCTCTCAGAAACGCTCGAAACACGCGATATCACGATTTTGGTGATCTTCAATGTTTCGTTCGCCACGGCTGTGGCAGACAACTTTTAACACATGGATCTTGTGTGTTTGAGCCGAATGAAGGTTTTTTACACATTTACACCGAGCTGTGCTCTCTGAAACGCTCGAAACACGCGATATCACGATTTTGGTGTTCGTCGATTTTTCGTTCGCCACAGCTGTGCCAGACGACTTTTAACGCATGAATATTGTGCATTTGAGCAGAATGAAGGTTTTTGACACATTTACACCGTGCTGTGCTCTCAGAAACGCTCGAAACACGCGAGATCACGATTTTAGTGTTCTTCAATGTTTCATTCGCCACTGCTGTGCCAGACAACCTTTAACACATGGATTTTGTGTATTTGAGTAGAATGAAGGTTTTTGACACATTTACACCGAGCTGTGCTCTCAGAAACGCTCGAAACACGCGATATCACGATTTTGATGACCCTCGATTTTTCGTTCTCCACAGCTGTGCCTGACGACTTTTGACGCATGGATATTGTGCATTTGAGTAGAATGAAGGTTTTTGACACATTTACACCGAACTGTACTCTCAGAAACGCTCGAAACACGCGATATCACGATTTTGGTGTTCGTCGATTTTTCGTTCGCCACGGCGGTGGCAGACGGCTTTTAACGCCTGGATCTTGTGTGTTTGAGTAGAATGACGGTTTTTGACACATTTACACCGAGCTGTGC
Organism: Pimpla rufipes; assembly: GCA_963932165.1. Taxonomy (NCBI): domain Eukaryota; kingdom Metazoa; phylum Arthropoda; class Insecta; order Hymenoptera; family Ichneumonidae; genus Pimpla; species Pimpla rufipes. The sequence goes on from CAWVQF010000037.1 coordinate 517,804, forward strand.
TCACAGAAACGCTCGAAATACGCGATATCACGATTTTGGTGTTCGTCGATTTTTCGTTCGCCACAGCTGTGCCAGACGACTTTTAACGCATGGATAATGTGCATTTGAGTAGAATGAAGGTTCTTCATACATTTACACCGAGCTGTGCTCTCAGAAACGCTCGAAACACGCGATATCACGATTTTGGTGATCTTCAATGTTTCGTTCGCCACGGCTGTGCCAGACAACTTTTTACACATGGACCTTGTGTATTTGAGTAGAATGAAGGTTTTTGACGCATTTACACCGAGCTGTGCTCTCAGAAACGCACGACACACGCGATATCTCGATTTTTGTGTTCGTCGATTTTTCGTTCGCCACAGCTGTGCCAGACGACTTTTGACGCATGGATATTGTGCATTTGAGTAGAATGAAGGTTTTTGACACATTTACACCGAGCTGTGCTCTCAGAAACGCTCGAAACACGCGATATCACGATTTTGGTGTTCGTCGATTTTTCGTTCGTCACAGCTGTGCCAGACGACTTTTAACGCATGGATAATGTGCATTTGAGAAGAATGAAGGTTTTTCATACATTTACACCGAGCTGTGCTCTCAGAAACGCTCGAAACACGCGATATCACGATTTTGGTGATCCTGTTTCGTTCTCCACAGCTGTGCCTGACGACTTTTGACGCATGGATATTGTGCATTTGAGTAGAATGAATGTTTTTCATACATTTACACCGAGCTGTGCAATCAGAAACGATCGAAACACGCGATATCACGATGTTGGTGATCCTGTTTCGTTCTCCACAGCTGTGCCTGACGACTTTTGATGCATGGATATTGTGGATTTGAGTAGAATGAAGGTTTTTGACACATTTACACCGAGCTGTGCTCTCAGAAACGCTCGAAACACGCGATATCACGATTTTGGTGTTCCTCGATTTTTCGTTCTCCACAGCTGTGGATGACGACCTTTGACGCATGGATATCGTGCATTTGAGAAGAATGAAGGTTTTTCATACATTTACACCGAGCTGTGCTCTCAGAAACGCTCTAAACACGCGATATCACGATTTTGGTGATCCTCTGTTTCGTTCTCCACAGCTGTGCCTGACGACTTTTGACGCATCGATATTGTGCATTTGAGTAGAATGAAGGTTTTTCATACATTTACACCGAGCTGTGCTCTCAGAAACGATCGAAACACGCGATATCACGATGTTGGTGATCCTGTTTCGTTCTCCACAGCTGTGCCTGACGACTTTTGATGCATGGATATTGTGGATTTGAGTAGAATGAAGGTTTTTGACACATTTACACCGAGCTGTGCTCTCAGAAACGCTCGAAACACGCGATATCACGATTTTGGTGTTCCTCGATTTTTCGTTCTCCACAGCTGTGGATGACGACCTTTGACGCATGGATATCGTGCATTTGAGAAGAATGAAGGTTTTTCATACATTTACACCGAGCTGTGCTCTCAGAAACGCTCTAAACACGCGATATCACGATTTTGGTGATCCTCTGTTTCGTTCTCCACAGCTGTGCCTGACGACTTTTGACGCATCGATATTGTGCATTTGAGTAGAATGAAGGTTTTTCATACATTTACACCGAGCTGTGCTCTCAGAAACGATCGAAACACGCGATATCACGATGTTGGTGATCCTGTTTCGTTCTCCACAGCTGTGCCTGACGACTTTTGATGCATGGATATTGTGGATTTGAGTAGAATGAAGGTTTTTGACACATTTACACCGAGCTGTGCTCTCAGAAACGCTCGAAACACGCGATATCACGATTTTGGTGATCTTCAATGTTTCGTTCGCCACGGCGGTGGCAGACAACTTTTATCACATGGAACTTGTGTATTTGAGTAGAGTGAAGGTTTTTGACACATTTACACCGAGCTGTGCTCTCAGAAACGCTCGAAACACGCGATATCACGATTTTGGTGATCTTCAATGTTTCGTTCGCCACGGCTGTGGCAGACAACTTTTAACACATGGATCTGGTGTGTTTGAGCAGAATGAAGGTTTTTGACACATTCACACCGAGCTGTGCTCTCGGAAACGCTCGAAACATGCGATATCACGATTTTCGTGTTCGTCCATTTTTCGTTCGCCACAGCTGTGGTTGACGACTTTTAACGTATGAATATTGTGCATTTGAGTAGAATGAAGATTTTTGACACATTTACACCGAGCTATGCTCTCAGGAACGCTCGAAACACGAGATATCACGATTTTGGTGTTCTTCGATTTTTCGTTCGCCACAGTTGTGGCAGACGACTTCTAACGCATGGATAATGTGCATTTGAGTAGAATGAAGGTTTTTCATACATTTACACCGAGCTGTGCTCTCAGAAACGCTCGAAACACGCGATATCACGATTTTGGTGATCTTCAATGTTTCGTTCGCCACGGCTGTGGCAGACAACTTTTAACACATGGATCTTGTGTGTTTGAGCAGAATGAAGGTTTTTGACACATTCACACCGAGCTGTGCTCTCGGAAACGCTCGAAATATGCGATATCACGATTTTGGTCTTCGTCCATTTTTCGTTCGCCACAGCTGTGGCCGACGACTTTTAACGCATGAATATTGTGCATTTGAGTAGAATGAAGATTTTTGACACATTTACACCGAGCTATGCTCTCAGGAACGCTCGAAACACGAGATATCACGATTTTGGTGTTCTTCGATTTTTCGTTCGCCACAGTTGTGGCAGACGACTTCTAACTCATGGATAATGTGCATTTGAGTAGAATGAAGGTTTTTGACACATTTACACCGAGCTGTGCTCTCAGAAACGCTCGAAACACGCGATATCACGATTTTGGTGATCTTCAATGTTTCGTTCGCCACGGCGGTGGCAGACAACTTTTAACACATGGATCTTGTGTATTTGAGTAGAGTGAAGGTTTTTGACACATTTACACCGAACTGTGCTCTCAGAAACGCTCGAAACACGCGATATCACGATTTTGGTGTTCGTCGATTTTTCGTTCGTCACAGCTGTGCCAGACGACTTTTAACGCATGGATATCGTGCATTTGAGTAGAATGAAGGTTTTTTTACACATTTACACCGAGCTGTGCTCTCAGAAACGCTCGAAACACGCGATATAACGATTTTGGTGTTCTTCGATTTTTCGTTCTCCACAGCTGTGCCTGACGACTTTTGATGCATGGATATTGTGGATTTGAGTAGAATGAAGGTTTTTGACACATTTACACCGAGCTGTGCTCTCAGAAACGCTCGAAACACGCGATATCACGATATTGGCGATCTTCAATGTTTCGTTCGCCACGGCTGTGGCAGACAACTTTTAACACATGGATATTGTGCATTTGAGTAGAATGAAGGTTTCTGACACATTTATACCGAGCTGTGCTCTCAGAAACGCTCGAAACACGCGATGTCACGATTTTGGTGTTCTTCGATTTTTCGTTCGCCACAGTTGTGGCAGACGACTTCTAACGCATGGATAATGTGCATTTGAGTAGAATGAAGGTTTTTCATACATTCACACCGAGCTGTGCTCTCAGAAACGCTCGAAACACGAGATATCTCGATTTTGGTACTGTTCAAAGTTTCGTTCGCCACTGCTGTGCCAGACAACTTGTAACACATGGATCTTGTGTATTTGAGTATAATGAAGGTTTTTGACACATTCACACCGAGCTGTGCTCTCGGAAACGCTCGAAACATGCGATATCACGATTTTCGTATTCGTCCATTTTTCGTTCGCCACAGCTGTGGCAGACGACTTTTAACGCATGAATATTGTGCATTTGAGTAGAATGAAGATTTTTGACACATTTACACCGAGCTATGCTCTCAGGAACGCTCGAAACACGAGATATCACGATTTTGGTGTTCTTCGATTTTTCGTTCGCCACAGTTGTGGCAGACGACTTCTAACGCATGGATAATGTGCATTTGAGTAGAATGAAGGTTTTTCATACATTTACACCGAGCTGTGCTCTCAGAAACGCTCGAAACACGCGTTATCACGATTTTGGTGATCTTCAATGTTTCGTTCGCCACGGCTGTGGCAGACAACTTTTAACACATGGATATAGTGCATTTGAGTAGAATGAAGGTTTCTGACGCATTTATACCGAGCTGTGCTCTCAGAAACGCTCGAAACACGCGATATCACGATTTTGGTGTTCTTCGATTTTTCGTTCGCCACAGTTGTGGCAGACGACTTTTAACGCATGGATTATGTGCATTTGAGTAGAATGAAGGTTTTTCATACATTTACACCGAGCTGTGCTCTCAGAAACGCTCGAAACACGCGATATCGCGATTTTGGTGTTCGTCGATTTTTCGTTCGCCACAGCTGTGCCAGACGACTTTTAACGCATGGATATTGTGCATTTGAGTAGAATGAAGGTTTCTGACATATTTATACCGAGCTGTGCTCTCAGAAACGCTCTAAACACGCGATATCACGATTTTGGTGTTCTTCGATTTTTCGTTCGCCACGGCTGTGGCAGACAACTTTTAACACATGGATATTGTGCATTTGAGTAGAATGAAGGTTTCGGACACATTTATACCGAGCTGTGCTCTCAGAAACGCTCGAAACACGCGATATCACGATTTTGGTGTTCTTCGATTTTTCGTTCGCCACAGTTGTGGCAGACGACTTCTAACGCATGGATAATGTGCATTTGAGTAGAATGAAGGTTTTTCATACATTCACACCGAGCTGTGCTCTCAGAAACGCTCGAAACACGAGATATCTCGATTTTGGTACTGTTCAAAGTTTCGTTCGCCACTGCTGTGCCAGACAACTTGTAACACATGGATCTTGTGTATTTGAGTAGAATGAAGGGTTTTGACACATTTACACCGAGCTGTGCTCTCAGAAACGCTCGAAACACGCGATATCACGATTTTGGTGATCTTCAATGTTTCGTTCGCCACGGCTGTGGCAGACAACTTTTAACACATGGATCTTGTGTGTTTGAGCAGAATGAAGGTTTTTGACACATTCACACCGAGCTGTGCTCTCGGAAACGCTCGAAACACGCGATATCACGATTTTGGTGTTCTTCGATTTTTCGTTCGCCACAGATGTGGCAGACGACTTTTAACGCATGGATTATGTGCATTTGAGTAGAATGAAGGTTTTTCATACATTTACACCGAGCTGTGCTCTCAGAAACGCTCGAAACACGCGATATCACGATTTTGGTGTTCTTCGATTTTTCGTTCGCCACATTTGTGGCAGGCGACTTTTAACGCATGGATAATGTGCATTTGAGTTGAATGAAGGTTTTTCATACATTTACACCGAGCTGTGCTCTCAGAAACGCTCTAAACACGCGATATCACGATTTTGGTGTTCTTCGATTTTTCGTTCTCCACAGTTGTGGCAGACGACTTCTAACGCATCGATAATGTGCATTTGAGTAGAATGAAGGTTTTTCATACATTTACACCGAGCTGTGCTCTCAGAAACGATCGAAACACGCGATATCACGATTTTGGTGATCCTGTTTCGTTCTCCACAGCTGTGCCTGACGACTTTTGACGCATGGATATTGTGGATTTGAGTAGAATGAAGGTTTTTGACACATTAACACCGAGCTGTGCTCTCAGAAACGCTCGAAACATGCGATATCACGATTTTGGTGTTCGTCGATTTTTCGTTCGCCACAGCTGTGGCAGACGACTTTTAACGCATGAATATTGTGCATTTGAGTAGAATGAAGATTTTTGACTCATTTACACCGAGCTATGATCTCAGGAACGCTCGAAACACGAGATATCTCGATGTTGGTACTGTTCAAAGTTTCGTTCTCCACAGCTGTGCCTGACGACTTTTGACGCATGGATCTTGTGTGTTTGAGCAGAATGAAGGTTTTTGACACATTCACACCGAGCTGTGCTCTCGGAAACGCTCGAAACATGCGATATCACGATTTTGGTGTTCGTCCATTTTTCGTTCGCCACAGCTGTGGCAGACGACTTTTAACGCATGAATATTGTGTATTTGAGTAGAATGAAGTTTTTTGACACATTCACACCGAGCTGTGCTCTCAGAAACGCTCGAAACATGCGATATCACGATTTTGGTGTTCGTCGATTTTTCGTTCGCCACAGCTGTGGCAGACGACTTTTAACGCATGAATATTGTGCATTTGAGTAGAATGAAGATTTTTTACTCATTTACACCGAGCTATGATCTCAGGAACGCTCGAAACACGAGATATCTCGATGTTGGTACTGTTCAAAGTTTCGTTCGCCACTGCTGTGCCAGACAACTTTTATCACATGGATCTTGTGTATTTGAGTAGAGTGAATGTTTTTGACGCATTTACACCGAACTGTGCTCTCAGAAACGCTCGAAACACGCGATATCACGATTTTGGTGTTCGTCGATTTTTCGTTCGTCACAGCTGTGCCAGACGACTTTTAACGCATGGATATCGTGCATTTGAGTAGAATGAAGGTTTTTTACACATTTACACCGAGCTGTGCTCTCAGAAACGCTCGAAACACGCGATATCACGATTTTGGTGTTCTTCGATTTTTCGTTCGCCACAGTTGTGGCAGACGACTTCTAAGGCATGGATAATGTGCATTTGAGTAGAATGAAGGTTTTTCATACATTCACACCGAGCTGTGCTCTCGGAAACGCTCGAAACACGCGATATCACGATTTTGGTGTTCTTCGATTTTTCGTTCGCCACATTTGTGGCAGACGACTTTTAAAGCATGAATAATGTGCATTTGAGTAGAATGAAGGTTTTTCATACATTTACACCGAGCTGTGCTCTCAGAAACGCTCGAAACACGCGATATCACGATTTTGGTGCTGTTCAAAGTTTCGTTCGCCGCAGCTGTGCCAGACAACTTTTAACACATGGATATTGTGCATTTGAGTAGAATGAAGGTTTTTGACACTTTTACACCGAGCTGTGATCTCAGAAACGCTCGAAACACGCGATATCACGATTTTGGTGATCTTCAATGTTTCGTTCGCCACGGCTGTGGCAGACAACTTTTAACACATGGATTTTGTGTATTTGAGTAGAATGAAGGTTTTTCATACATTTACACCGAGCTGTGCTCTCAGAAACGATCCAAACACGCGATATCACTATTTTGGTGTTCGTCGATTTTTCGTTCGCCACAGCTGTGCCAGACGACTTTTAACGCATGGATATTGTGCATTTGAGTAGAATGAAGGTTTTTTTACACATTTACACCGAGCTGTGCGCTCAGAAACGCTCGAAACAATCGAGATCACGATTTTGGTGATCCTCGATGTTTCGTTCTCCACAGCTGTGACTGACGACTTTTGATTCATGGATATTGTGGATTTGAGTAGAATGAAGGTTCTTCATACATTTACACCGAGCTGTGCTCTCAGAAAGGCTCGAAACACGCGATATCACGATTTTTCGTTCTCCACAGCTCTGCCTGACGACTTTTGACGCTTGGATATTGTGCATTTGAGTAGAATGAAGGTTTTTGACACATTTACACCGAACTGTACTCTCGGAAACGCTCGAAACACGCGATATCACGATTTTGGTGATCCTGTTTCGTTCTCCACAGCTGTGCCTGACGACTTTTGACGCATGGATATTGTGCATTTGAGTAGAATGAATGTTTTTCATACATTTACACCGAGCTGTGCAATCAGAAACGATCGAAACACGCGATATCACGATGTTGGTGATTCTGTTTCGTTCGCCACAGCTGTGCCAGACGACTTTTAACGCATGAATATTGTGCATTTGAGCAGAATGAAGGTTTTTGACACATTTACACCGAGCTGTGGTCTCAGAAATGCTCGAAACACGCGAGATCACGATTTTAGTGTTCTTCAATGTTTCATTCGCCACTGCTGTGCCAGACAACTTTTAACACATGTATTTTGTGCATTTGAGCAGAATGAAGGTTTTTGACACACTTACACCGAGCTGTGCTCTCAGAAATGCACGAAACACGCGATATCACGATTTTGGTGTTCTTCGATTTTTCGTTCGCCACATTTGTGGCAGGCGACTTTTAACGCATGGATAATGTGCATTTGAGTTGAATGAAGGTTTTTCATACATTTACACCGAGCTGTGCTCTCAGAAACGCTCTAAACACGCGATATCACGATTTTGGTGTTCTTCGATTTTTCGTTCTCCACAGTTGTGGCAGACGACTTCTAACGCATCGATAATGTGCATTTGAGTAGAATGAAGGTTTTTCATACATTTACACCGAGCTGTGCTCTCAGAAACGATCGAAACACGCGATATCACGATTTTGGTGATCCTGTTTCGTTCTCCACAGCTGTGCCTGACGACTTTTGACGCATGGATATTGTGGATTTGAGTAGAATGAAGGTTTTTGACACATTAACACCGAGCTGTGCTCTCAGAAACGCTCGAAACATGCGATATCACGATTTTGGTGTTCGTCGATTTTTCGTTCGCCACAGCTGTGGCAGACGACTTTTAACGCATGAATATTGTGCATTTGAGTAGAATGAAGATTTTTGACTCATTTACACCGAGCTATGATCTCAGGAACGCTCGAAACACGAGATATCTCGATGTTGGTACTGTTCAAAGTTTCGTTCTCCACAGCTGTGCCTGACGACTTTTGACGCATGGATCTTGTGTGTTTGAGCAGAATGAAGGTTTTTGACACATTCACACCGAGCTGTGCTCTCGGAAACGCTCGAAACATGCGATATCACGATTTTGGTGTTCGTCCATTTTTCGTTCGCCACAGCTGTGGCAGACGACTTTTAACGCATGAATATTGTGTATTTGAGTAGAATGAAGTTTTTTGACACATTCACACCGAGCTGTGCTCTCAGAAACGCTCGAAACATGCGATATCACGATTTTGGTGTTCGTCGATTTTTCGTTCGCCACAGCTGTGGCAGACGACTTTTAACGCATGAATATTGTGCATTTGAGTAGAATGAAGATTTTTTACTCATTTACACCGAGCTATGATCTCAGGAACGCTCGAAACACGAGATATCTCGATGTTGGTACTGTTCAAAGTTTCGTTCGCCACTGCTGTGCCAGACAACTTTTATCACATGGATCTTGTGTATTTGAGTAGAGTGAATGTTTTTGACGCATTTACACCGAACTGTGCTCTCAGAAACGCTCGAAACACGCGATATCACGATTTTGGTGTTCGTCGATTTTTCGTTCGTCACAGCTGTGCCAGACGACTTTTAACGCATGGATATCGTGCATTTGAGTAGAATGAAGGTTTTTTACACATTTACACCGAGCTGTGCTCTCAGAAACGCTCGAAACACGCGATATCACGATTTTGGTGTTCTTCGATTTTTCGTTCGCCACAGTTGTGGCAGACGACTTCTAAGGCATGGATAATGTGCATTTGAGTAGAATGAAGGTTTTTCATACATTCACACCGAGCTGTGCTCTCGGAAACGCTCGAAACACGCGATATCACGATTTTGGTGTTCTTCGATTTTTCGTTCGCCACATTTGTGGCAGACGACTTTTAAAGCATGTATAATGTGCATTTGAGTAGAATGAAGGTTTTTCATACATTTACACCGAGCTGTGCTCTCAGAAACGCTCGAAACACGCGATATCACGATTTTGGTGCTGTTCAAAGTTTCGTTCGCCGCAGCTGTGCCAGACAACTTTTAACACATGGATATTGTGCATTTGAGTAGAATGAAGGTTTTTGACACTTTTACACCGAGCTGTGATCTCAGAAACGCTCGAAACACGCGATATCACGATTTTGGTGATCTTCAATGTTTCGTTCGCCACGGCTGTGGCAGACAACTTTTAACACATGGATTTTGTGTATTTGAGTAGAATGAAGGTTTTTCATACATTTACACCGAGCTGTGCTCTCAGAAACGATCCAAACACGCGATATCACTATTTTGGTGTTCGTCGATTTTTCGTTCGCCACAGCTGTGCCAGACGACTTTTAACGCATGGATATTGTGCATTTGAGTAGAATGAAGGTTTTTTTACACATTTACACCGAGCTGTGCGCTCAGAAACGCTCGAAACAATCGAGATCACGATTTTGGTGATCCTCGATGTTTCGTTCTCCACAGCTGTGACTGACGACTTTTGATTCATGGATATTGTGGATTTGAGTAGAATGAAGGTTCTTCATACATTTACACCGAGCTGTGCTCTCAGAAAGGCTCGAAACACGCGATATCACGATTTTTCGTTCTCCACAGCTCTGCCTGACGACTTTTGACGCTTGGATATTGTGCATTTGAGTAGAATGAAGGTTTTTGACACATTTACACCGAACTGTACTCTCGGAAACGCTCGAAACACGCGATATCACGATTTTGGTGATCCTGTTTCGTTCTCCACAGCTGTGCCTGACGACTTTTGACGCATGGATATTGTGCATTTGAGTAGAATGAATGTTTTTCATACATTTACACCGAGCTGTGCAATCAGAAACGATCGAAACACGCGATATCACGATGTTGGTGATTCTGTTTCGTTCGCCACAGCTGTGCCAGACGACTTTTAACGCATGAATATTGTGCATTTGAGCAGAATGAAGGTTTTTGACACATTTACACCGAGCTGTGGTCTCAGAAATGCTCGAAACACGCGAGATCACGATTTTAGTGTTCTTCAATGTTTCATTCGCCACTGCTGTGCCAGACAACTTTTAACACATGTATTTTGTGCATTTGAGCAGAATGAAGGTTTTTGACACACTTACACCGAGCTGTGCTCTCAGAAATGCACGAAACACGCGATATCACGATTTTGGTGTTCGTCGATTTTTCGTTCGCCACAGCAGTGGCAGACGACTTTTAACGCATGGATATTGTGCATTTGAGTAGAATGAAGGTTTTTTACACATTTACACCGAGCTGTGCTCTCAGAAACGCTCGAAACACGCGATATCACGATTTTGGTGTTCGTCGATTTTTCGTTCGCCATAGCTGTGGCTGACGACTTTTAACACATGGATCTTGTGTGTTTGAGTAGAATGGAGGTTTTTGACACATTTACACCGAGCTGTGCTCTCAGAAACGCTCGAAACACGCGATATCACGATTTTGGTGATCTTCAATGTTTCGTTCGCCACGGCTGTGCCAGACAACTTTTAACACATGGATCTTGTGTATTTGAGTAGAATGAAGGTTTTTGACGCATTTACACCGAGCTGTGCTCTCAGAAACGCTCGAAACACGCGATATCACGATTTTGGTGTTCGTCGATTTTTCGTTCGCCACAGCTGTGCCAGACGAGTCTTAACGCATGAATATTGTGCATTTGAGTAGAATGAAGGGTTTTCGTACATTTACACCGAGCTGTGCTCTCAGAAACGCTCGAAACACGCGATATCACGATTTTGGTGTTCGTCGATTTTTCGTTCGCCACAGCTGTGCCAGACGACTTTTAACGCATGGATAATGTGCATTTGAGTAGAATGAAGGTTTTTCAAACATTTACACCGAGCTGTGCTCTCAGAAACGCTCGAAACACGCGATATCACGATTTTGGTGATCCTCGATTTTTCGTTCTCCACAGCTGTGCCTGACGACTTTTGACGCATGGATATTGTGCATTTGAGTAGAATGAAGGTTTTTGACACATTTACACCGAACTGTGCTCTCAGAAACGCTCGAAACACGCGATATCACGATTTTGGTGTTCGTCGATTTTTCGTTCGCCACAGCAGTGGCAGACAACTTTTAACACATGGATTTTGTGCATTTGAGCAGAATGAAGGTTTTTGACACACTTACACCGAGCTGTGCTCTCAGAAACGCACGAAACACGCGATATCACGATTTTAGTGTTCTTCAATGTTTCATTCGCCACAGCTGTGCGAGACGACTTTTAAAGCATGAATATCGTGCATTTGAGTAGAATGAAGGTTTTTCATACATTTACACCGAGCTGTGCTCTCAGAATCGATCGAAACACGCGATATCACGATTTTGGTGTTCGTCGATTTTTCGTTTGCCACAGCTGTGCCAGACGACTTTTAACGCATGGATATTGTACATTTGAGTAGAATGAAGGTTTTTCACATATTTACACCGAGCTGTGCTCTCAGAAACGCTCGAAACACGCGATATCACGATTTTGGTGTTCGTCGATTTTTCGTTCGCCACAGCTGTGGCTGACGACTTTTAACACATGGATCTTGTGTGTTTGAGTAGAATGAAGGTTTTTGACATATCTACACCGAGCTGTACACTCAGAACCGTTCGAAACACGCAATATCACGATTTTGGTGCTGTTCAAAGTTTCGTTCGCCGCAGCTGTGCCAGACAACTTTTAACACATGTATATTGTGCATTTGAGTAGAATGAAGGTTTTTGACACATTTACACCGAGCTGTGCTCTCAGAAACGCTCGAAACACGCGATATCACGATTTTGGTGATCTTCAATGTTTCGTTCGCCACGGCTGTGGCAGACAACTTTTAACACATGGATCTTGTGTGTTTGAGCCGAATGAAGGTTTTTTACACATTTACACCGAGCTGTACTCTCTGAAACGCTCGAAACACGCGATATCACGATTTTGGTGTTCGTCGATTTTTCGTTCGCCACAGCTGTGCCAGACGACTTTTAACGCATGAATATTGTGCATTTGAGCAGAATGAAGGTTTTTGACACATTAACACCGAGCTGTGCTCTCAGAAACGCTCGAAACACGCGAGATCACGATTTTAGTGTTCTTCAATGTTTCATTCGCCACTGCTGTGCCAGACAACTTTTAACACATGGATTTTGTGTATTTGAGTAGAATGAAGGTTTTTGACACATTTACACCGAGCTGTGCTCTCAGAAACGCTCGAAACACGCGATATCACGATTTTGGTGTTCGTCGATTTTTCGTTCGCCACAGCTGTGCCAGACGACTTTTAACGCATGGATAATGTGCATTTGAGTAGAATGAAGGTTTTTCATACATTTACACCGAGCTGTGCTCTCAGAAACGCTCGAAACACGCGATATCACGATTTTGGTGATCCTCGATTTTTCGTTCTCCACAGCTGTGCCAGACGACTTTTAACGCATGAATATTGTGCATTTGAGTAGAATGAAGGTTTTTCATACATTTACACCGAACTGTGCTCTCAGAAACGCTCGAAACACGCGATATCACGATTTTGGTGTTCGTCGATTTTTCGTTCGCCACAGCAGTGGCAGACGACTTTTAACGCGTGGATCTTGTGTGTTTGAGTAGAATGAAGGTTTTTTACACATTTACACCGAGCTGTGCTCTCAGAAACGCTCGAAACACGCGATATCACGATTTTGGTGTTCTTCGATTTTTCGTTCGCCACATTTGTGGCAGACGACTTTTAAAGCATGAATATTGTGCATTTGAGTAGAATGAAGATTTTTGACTCATTTACACCGAGCTATGATCTCAGGAACGCTCGAAACACGAGATATCTCGATGTTGGTACTGTTCAAAGTTTCGTTCTCCACAGCTGTGCCTGACGACTTTTGACGCATGGGTATTGTGCATTTGAGTAGAATGAAGGTTTTTGACACATTTACACCGAGCTGTGCTCTCAGAAACGCTCGAAACACGCGATATCACGATTTTGGTGATCTTCAATGTTTCGTTCGCCACGGCTGTGGCAGACAACTTTTAACACATGGATCTTGTGTGTTTGAGCCGAATGAAGGTTTTTTACACATTTACACCGAGCTGTGCTCTCTGAAACGCTCGAAACACGCGATATCACGATTTTGGTGTTCGTCGATTTTTCGTTCGCCACAGCTGTGTCAGACGACTTTTAACGCATGAATATTGTGCATTTGAGCAGAATGAAGGTTTTTGACACATTTACACCGTGCTGTGCTCTCAGAAACGCTCGAAACACGCGAGATCACGATTTTAGTGTTCTTCAATGTTTCATTCGCCACTGCTGTGCCAGACAACCTTTAACACATGGATTTTGTGTATTTGAGTAGAATGAAGGTTTTTGACACATTTACACCGAGCTGTGCTCTCAGAAACGCTCGAAACACGCGATATCACGATTTTGATGACCCTCGATTTTTCGTTCTCCACAGCTGTGCCTGACGACTTTTGACGCATGGATATTGTGCATTTGAGTAGAATGAAGGTTTTTGACACATTTACACCGAACTGTACTCTCAGAAACGCTCGAAACACGCGATATCACGATTTTGGTGTTCGTCGATTTTTCGTTCGCCACGGCGGTGGCAGACGGCTTTTAACGCCTGGATCTTGTGTGTTTGAGTAGAATGACGGTTTTTGACACATTTACACCGAGCTGTGCTCACAGAAACGCTCGAAATACGCGATATCACGATTTTGGTGTTCGTCGATTTTTCGTTCGCCACAGCTGTGCCAGACGACTTTTAACGCATGGATAATGTGCATTTGAGAAGAATGAAGGTTTTTCATACATTTACACCGAGCTGTGCTCTCAGAAACGCTCGAAACACGCGATATCACGATTTTGGTGATCCTGTTTCGTTCTCCACAGCTGTGCCTGACGACTTTTGACGCATGGATATTGTGCATTTGAGTAGAATGAATGTTTTTCATACATTTACACCGAGCTGTGCAATCAGAAACGATCGAAACACGCGATATCACGATGTTGGTGATCCTGTTTCGTTCTCCACAGCTGTGCCTGACGACTTTTGATGCATGGATATTGTGGATTTGAGTAGAATGAAGGTTTTTGACACATTTACACCGAGCTGTGCTCTCAGAAACGCTCGAAACACGCGATATCACGATTTTGGTGTTCCTCGATTTTTCGTTCTCCACAGCTGTGGATGACGACCTTTGACGCATGGATATCGTGCATTTGAGAAGAATGAAGGTTTTTCATACATTTACACCGAGCTGTGCTCTCAGAAACGCTCTAAACACGCGATATCACGATTTTGGTGATCCTCTGTTTCGTTCTCCACAGCTGTGCCTGACGACTTTTGACGCATCGATATTGTGCATTTGAGTAGAATGAAGGTTTTTCATACATTTACACCGAGCTGTGCTCTCAGAAACGATCGAAACACGCGATATCACGATGTTGGTGATCCTGTTTCGTTCTCCACAGCTGTGCCTGACGACTTTTGATGCATGGATATTGTGGATTTGAGTAGAATGAAGGTTTTTGACACATTTACACCGAGCTGTGCTCTCAGAAACGCTCGAAACACGCGATATCACGATTTTGGTGATCTTCAATGTTTCGTTCGCCACGGCGGTGGCAGACAACTTTTATCACATGGAACTTGTGTATTTGAGTAGAGTGAAGGTTTTTGACACATTTACACCGAGCTGTGCTCTCAGAAACGCTCGAAACACGCGATATCACGATTTTGGTGATCTTCAATGTTTCGTTCGCCACGGCTGTGGCAGACAACTTTTAACACATGGATCTGGTGTGTTTGAGCAGAATGAAGGTTTTTGACACATTCACACCGAGCTGTGCTCTCGGAAACGCTCGAAACATGCGATATCACGATTTTCGTGTTCGTCCATTTTTCGTTCGCCACAGCTGTGGTTGACGACTTTTAACGTATGAATATTGTGCATTTGAGTAGAATGAAGATTTTTGACACATTTACACCGAGCTATGCTCTCAGGAACGCTCGAAACACGAGATATCACGATTTTGGTGTTCTTCGATTTTTCGTTCGCCACAGTTGTGGCAGACGACTTCTAACGCATGGATAATGTGCATTTGAGTAGAATGAAGGTTTTTCATACATTTACACCGAGCTGTGCTCTCAGAAACGCTCGAAACACGCGATATCACGATTTTGGTGATCTTCAATGTTTCGTTCGCCACGGCTGTGGCAGACAACTTTTAACACATGGATCTTGTGTGTTTGAGCAGAATGAAGGTTTTTGACACATTCACACCGAGCTGTGCTCTCGGAAACGCTCGAAATATGCGATATCACGATTTTGGTCTTCGTCCATTTTTCGTTCGCCACAGCTGTGGCAGACGACTTTTAACGCATGAATATTGTGCATTTGAGTAGAATGAAGATTTTTGACACATTTACACCGAGCTATGCTCTCAGGAACGCTCGAAACACGAGATATCACGATTTTGGTGTTCTTCGATTTTTCGTTCGCCACAGTTGTGGCAGACGACTTCTAACGCATGGATAATGTGCATTTGAGTAGAATGAAGGTTTTTGACACATTTACACCGAGCTGTGCTCTCAGAAACGCTCGAAACACGCGATATCACGATTTTGGTGATCTTCAATGTTTCGTTCGCCACGGCGGTGGCAGACAACTTTTAACACATGGATCTTGTGTATTTGAGTAGAGTGAAGGTTTTTGACACATTTACACCGAACTGTGCTCTCAGAAACGCTCGAAACACGCGATATCACGATTTTGGTGTTCGTCGATTTTTCGTTCGTCACAGCTGTGCCAGATGACTTTTAACGCATGGATATCGTGCATTTGAGTAGAATGAAGGTTTTTTTACACATTTACACCGAGCTGTGCTCTCAGAAACGCTCGAAACACGCGATATAACGATTTTGGTGTTCTTCGATTTTTCGTTCGTCACAGCTGTGCCAGACGACTTTTAACGCATGGATATCGTGGATTTGAGTAGAATGAAGGTTTTTTACACATTTACACCGAGCTATGCTCTCAGGAACGCTCGAAACACGAGATATCACGATTTTGGTGTTCTTCGATTTTTCGTTCGCCACAGTTGTGGCAGACGACTTCTAACGCATGGATAATGTGCATTTGAGTAGAATGAAGGTTTTTGACACATTTACACCGAGCTGTGCTCTCAGAAACGCTCGAAACACGCGATATCACGATTTTGGTGATCTTCAATGTTTCGTTCGCCACGGCGGTGGCAGACAACTTTTAACACATGGATCTTGTGTATTTGAGTAGAGTGAAGGTTTTTGACACATTTACACCGAACTGTGCTCTCAGAAACGCTCGAAACACGCGTTATCACGATTTTGGTGATCTTCAATGTTTCGTTCGCCACGGCTGTGGCAGACAACTTTTAACACATGGATATTGTGCATTTGAGTAGAATGAAGGTTACTGACGCATTTATACCGAGCTGTGCTCTCAGAAACGCTCGAAACACGCGATATCACGATTTTGGTGTTCGTCGATTTTTCGTTCGCCACAGCTGTGCCAGACGAGTCTTAACGCATGAATATTGTGCATTTGAGTAGAATGAAGGGTTTTCGTACATTTACACCGAGCTGTGCTCTCAGAAACGCTCGAAACACGCGATATCACGATTTTGGTGTTCGTCGATTTTTCGTTCGCCACAGCTGTGCCAGACGACTTTTAACGCATGGATAATGTGCATTTGAGTAGAATGAAGGTTTTTCAAACATTTACACCGAGCTGTGCTCTCAGAAACGCTCGAAACACGCGATATCACGATTTTGGTGATCCTCGATTTTTCGTTCTCCACAGCTGTGCCTGACGACTTTTGACGCATGGATATTGTGCATTTGAGTAGAATGAAGGTTTTTGACACATTTACACCGAACTGTGCTCTCAGAAACGCTCGAAACACGCGATATCACGATTTTGGTGTTCGTCGATTTTTCGTTCGCCACAGCAGTGGCAGACAACTTTTAACACATGGATTTTGTGCATTTGAGCAGAATGAAGGTTTTTGACACACTTACACCGAGCTGTGCTCTCAGAAACGCACGAAACACGCGATATCACGATTTTAGTGTTCTTCAATGTTTCATTCGCCACAGCTGTGCGAGACGACTTTTAAAGCATGAATATCGTGCATTTGAGTAGAATGAAGGTTTTTCATACATTTACACCGAGCTGTGCTCTCAGAATCGATCGAAACACGCGATATCACGATTTTGGTGTTCGTCGATTTTTCGTTTGCCACAGCTGTGCCAGACGACTTTTAACGCATGGATATTGTACATTTGAGTAGAATGAAGGTTTTTCACATATTTACACCGAGCTGTGCTCTCAGAAACGCTCGAAACACGCGATATCACGATTTTGGTGTTCGTCGATTTTTCGTTCGCCACAGCTGTGGCTGACGACTTTTAACACATGGATCTTGTGTGTTTGAGTAGAATGAAGGTTTTTTACACATTTACACCGAGCTGTGCTCTCAGAAACGCTCGAAACACGCGATATCACGATTTTGGTGTTCTTCGATTTTTCGTTCGCCACATTTGTGGCAGACGACTTTTAAAGCATGAATATTGTGCATTTGAGTAGAATGAAGATTTTTGACTCATTTACACCGAGCTATGATCTCAGGAACGCTCGAAACACGAGATATCTCGATGTTGGTACTGTTCAAAGTTTCGTTCTCCACAGCTGTGCCTGACGACTTTTGACGCATGGGTATTGTGCATTTGAGTAGAATGAAGGTTTTTGACACATTTACACCGAGCTGTGCTCTCAGAAACGCTCGAAACACGCGATATCACGATTTTGGTGATCTTCAATGTTTCGTTCGCCACGGCTGTGGCAGACAACTTTTAACACATGGATCTTGTGTGTTTGAGCCGAATGAAGGTTTTTTACACATTTACACCGAGCTGTGCTCTCTGAAACGCTCGAAACACGCGATATCACGATTTTGGTGTTCGTCGATTTTTCGTTCGCCACAGCTGTGCCAGACGACTTTTAACGCATGAATATTGTGCATTTGAGCAGAATGAAGGTTTTTGACACATTTACACCGTGCTGTGCTCTCAGAAACGCTCGAAACACGCGAGATCACGATTTTAGTGTTCTTCAATGTTTCATTCGCCACTGCTGTGCCAGACAACCTTTAACCCATGGATTTTGTGTATTTGAGTAGAATGAAGGTTTTTGACACATTTACACCGAGCTGTGCTCTCAGAAACGCTCGAAACACGCGATATCACGATTTTGATGACCCTCGATTTTTCGTTCTCCACAGCTGTGCCTGACGACTTTTGACGCATGGATATTGTGCATTTGAGTAGAATGAAGGTTTTTGACACATTTACACCGAACTGTACTCTCAGAAACGCTCGAAACACGCGATATCACGATTTTGGTGTTCGTCGATTTTTCGTTCGCCACGGCGGTGGCAGACGGCTTTTAACGCCTGGATCTTGTGTGTTTGAGTAGAATGACGGTTTTTGACACATTTACACCGAGCTGTGCTCACAGAAACGCTCGAAATACGCGATATCACGATTTTGGTGTTCGTCGATTTTTCGTTCGCCACAGCTGTGCCAGACGACTTTTAACGCATGGATAATGTGCATTTGAGTAGAATGAAGGTTCTTCATACATTTACACCGAGCTGTGCTCTCAGAAACGCTCGAAACACGCGATATCACGATTTTGGTGATCTTCAATGTTTCGTTCGCCACGGCTGTGCCAGACAACTTTTTACACATGGATCTTGTGTATTTGAGTAGAATGAAGGTTTTTGACGCATTTACACCGAGCTGTGCTCTCAGAAACGCACGACACACGCGATATCTCGATTTTTGTGTTCGTCGATTTTTCGTTCGCCACAGCTGTGCCAGACGACTTTTGACGCATGGATATTGTGCATTTGAGTAGAATGAAGGTTTTTGACACATTTACACCGAGCTGTGCTCTCAGAAACGCTCGAAACACGCGATATCACGATTTTGGTGTTCGTCGATTTTTCGTTCGTCACAGCTGTGCCAGACGACTTTTAACGCATGGATAATGTGCATTTGAGAAGAATGAAGGTTTTTCATACATTTACACCGAGCTGTGCTCTCAGAAACGCTCGAAACACGCGATATCACGATTTTGGTGATCCTGTTTCGTTCTCCACAGCTGTGCCTGACGACTTTTGACGCATGGATATTGTGCATTTGAGTAGAATGAATGTTTTTCATACATTTACACCGAGCTGTGCAATCAGAAACGATCGAAACACGCGATATCACGATGTTGGTGATCCTGTTTCGTTCTCCACAGCTGTGCCTGACGACTTTTGATGCATGGATATTGTGGATTTGAGTAGAATGAAGGTTTTTGACACATTTACACCGAGCTGTGCTCTCAGAAACGCTCGAAACACGCGATATCACGATTTTGGTGTTCCTCGATTTTTCGTTCTCCACAGCTGTGGATGACGACCTTTGACGCATGGATATCGTGCATTTGAGAAGAATGAAGGTTTTTCATACATTTACACCGAGCTGTGCTCTCAGAAACGCTCTAAACACGCGATATCACGATTTTGGTGATCCTCTGTTTCGTTCTCCACAGCTGTGCCTGACGACTTTTGACGCATCGATATTGTGCATTTGAGTAGAATGAACGTTTTTGACACATTTACACCGAACTGTACTCTCAGAAACGCTCGAAACACGCGATATCACGATTTTGGTGTTCGTCGATTTTTCGTTCGCCACGGCGGTGGCAGACGGCTTTTAACGCCTGGATCTTGTGTGTTTGAGTAGAATGACGGTTTTTGACACATTTACACCGAGCTGTGCTCACAGAAACGCTCGAAATACGCGATATCACGATTTTGGTGTTCGTCGATTTTTCGTTCGCCACAGCTGTGCCAGACGACTTTTAACGCATGGATAATGTGCATTTGAGTAGAATGAAGGTTCTTCATACATTTACACCGAGCTGTGCTCTCAGAAACGCTCGAAACACGCGATATCACGATTTTGGTGATCTTCAATGTTTCGTTCGCCACGGCTGTGCCAGACAACTTTTTACACATGGATCTTGTGTATTTGAGTAGAATGAAGGTTTTTGACGCATTTACACCGAGCTGTGCTCTCAGAAACGCACGACACACGCGATATCTCGATTTTTGTGTTCGTCGATTTTTCGTTCGCCACAGCTGTGCCAGACGACTTTTGACGCATGGATATTGTGCATTTGAGTAGAATGAAGGTTTTTGACACATTTACACCGAGCTGTGCTCTCAGAAACGCTCGAAACACGCGATATCACGATTTTGGTGTTCGTCGATTTTTCGTTCGTCACAGCTGTGCCAGACGACTTTTAACGCATGGATAATGTGCATTTGAGAAGAATGAAGGTTTTTCATACATTTACACCGAGCTGTGCTCTCAGAAACGCTCGAAACACGCGATATCACGATTTTGGTGATCCTGTTTCGTTCTCCACAGCTGTGCCTGACGACTTTTGACGCATGGATATTGTGCATTTGAGTAGAATGAATGTTTTTCATACATTTACACCGAGCTGTGCAATCAGAAACGATCGAAACACGCGATATCACGATGTTGGTGATCCTGTTTCGTTCTCCACAGCTGTGCCTGACGACTTTTGATGCATGGATATTGTGGATTTGAGTAGAATGAAGGTTTTTGACACATTTACACCGAGCTGTGCTCTCAGAAACGCTCGAAACACGCGATATCACGATTTTGGTGTTCCTCGATTTTTCGTTCTCCACAGCTGTGGATGACGACCTTTGACGCATGGATATCGTGCATTTGAGAAGAATGAAGGTTTTTCATACATTTACACCGAGCTGTGCTCTCAGAAACGCTCTAAACACGCGATATCACGATTTTGGTGATCCTCTGTTTCGTTCTCCACAGCTGTGCCTGACGACTTTTGACGCATCGATATTGTGCATTTGAGTAGAATGAAGGTTTTTCATACATTTACACCGAGCTGTGCTCTCAGAAACGATCGAAACACGCGATATCACGATGTTGGTGATCCTGTTTCGTTCTCCACAGCTGTGCCTGACGACTTTTGATGCATGGATATTGTGGATTTGAGTAGAATGAAGGTTTTTGACACATTTACACCGAGCTGTGCTCTCAGAAACGCTCGAAACACGCGATATCACGATTTTGGTGTTCCTCGATTTTTCGTTCTCCACAGCTGTGGATGACGACCTTTGACGCATGGATATCGTGCATTTGAGAAGAATGAAGGTTTTTCATACATTTACACCGAGCTGTGCTCTCAGAAACGCTCTAAACACGCGATATCACGATTTTGGTGATCCTCTGTTTCGTTCTCCACAGCTGTGCCTGACGACTTTTGACGCATCGATATTGTGCATTTGAGTAGAATGAAGGTTTTTCATACATTTACACCGAGCTGTGCTCTCAGAAACGATCGAAACACGCGATATCACGATGTTGGTGATCCTGTTTCGTTCTCCACAGCTGTGCCTGACGACTTTTGATGCATGGATATTGTGGATTTGAGTAGAATGAAGGTTTTTGACACATTTACACCGAGCTGTGCTCTCAGAAACGCTCGAAACACGCGATATCACGATTTTGGTGATCTTCAATGTTTCGTTCGCCACGGCGGTGGCAGACAACTTTTATCACATGGAACTTGTGTATTTGAGTAGAGTGAAGGTTTTTGACACATTTACACCGAGCTGTGCTCTCAGAAACGCTCGAAACACGCGATATCACGATTTTGGTGATCTTCAATGTTTCGTTCGCCACGGCTGTGGCAGACAACTTTTAACACATGGATCTGGTGTGTTTGAGCAGAATGAAGGTTTTTGACACATTCACACCGAGCTGTGCTCTCGGAAACGCTCGAAACATGCGATATCACGATTTTCGTGTTCGTCCATTTTTCGTTCGCCACAGCTGTGGTTGACGACTTTTAACGTATGAATATTGTGCATTTGAGTAGAATGAAGATTTTTGACACATTTACACCGAGCTATGCTCTCAGGAACGCTCGAAACACGAGATATCACGATTTTGGTGTTCTTCGATTTTTCGTTCGCCACAGTTGTGGCAGACGACTTCTAACGCATGGATAATGTGCATTTGAGTAGAATGAAGGTTTTTCATACATCTACACCGAGCTGTGCTCTCAGAAACGCTCGAAACACGCGATATCACGATTTTGGTGATCTTCAATGTTTCGTTCGCCACGGCTGTGGCAGACAACTTTTAACACATGGATCTTGTGTGTTTGAGCAGAATGAAGGTTTTTGACACATTCACACCGAGCTGTGCTCTCGGAAACGCTCGAAATATGCGATATCACGATTTTGGTCTTCGTCCATTTTTCGTTCGCCACAGCTGTGGCCGACGACTTTTAACGCATGAATATTGTGCATTTGAGTAGAATGAAGATTTTTGACACATTTACACCGAGCTATGCTCTCAGGAACGCTCGAAACACGAGATATCACGATTTTGGTGTTCTTCGATTTTTCGTTCGCCACAGTTGTGGCAGACGACTTCTAACGCATGGATAATGTGCATTTGAGTAGAATGAAGGTTTTTGACACATTTACACCGAGCTGTGCTCTCAGAAACGCTCGAAACACGCGATATCACGATTTTGGTGATCTTCAATGTTTCGTTCGCCACGGCGGTGGCAGACAACTTTTAACACATGGATCTTGTGTATTTGAGTAGAGTGAAGGTTTTTGACACATTTACACCGAACTGTGCTCTCAGAAACGCTCGAAACACGCGATATCACGATTTTGGTGTTCGTCGATTTTTCGTTCGTCACAGCTGTGCCAGACGACTTTTAACGCATGGATATCGTGCATTTGAGTAGAATGAAGGTTTTTTTACACATTTACACCGAGCTGTGCTCTCAGAAACGCTCGAAACACGCGATATAACGATTTTGGTGTTCTTCGATTTTTCGTTCGTCACAGCTGTGCCAGACGACTTTTAACGCATGGATATCGTGGATTTGAGTAGAATGAAGGTTTTTTACACATTTACACCGAGCTATGCTCTCAGGAACGCTCGAAACACGAGATATCACGATTTTGGTGTTCTTCGATTTTTCGTTCGCCACAGTTGTGGCAGACGACTTCTAACGCATGGATAATGTGCATTTGAGTAGAATGAAGGTTTTTGACACATTTACACCGAGCTGTGCTCTCAGAAACGCTCGAAACACGCGATATCACGATTTTGGTGATCTTCAATGTTTCGTTCGCCACGGCGGTGGCAGACAACTTTTAACACATGGATCTTGTGTATTTGAGTAGAGTGAAGGTTTTTGACACATTTACACCTTACTGTGCTCTCAGAAACGCTCGAAACACGCGTTATCACGATTTTGGTGATCTTCAATGTTTCGTTCGCCACGGCTGTGGCAGACAACTTTTAACACATGGATATTGTGCATTTGAGTAGAATGAAGGTTACTGACGCATTTATACCGAGCTGTGCTCTCAGAAACGCTCGAAACACGCGATATCACGATTTTGGTGTTCTTCGATTTTTCGTTCGCCACAGTTGTGGCAGACGACTTCTAACGCATGGGTAATGTGCATTTGAGTAGAATCAAGGTTTTTCATACATTCACACCGAGCTGTGCTCTCAGAAACGCTCGAAACATGCGATATCACGATTTTGGTGTTCGTCGATTTTTCGTTCGCCACAGCTGTGGCAGACGACTTTTAACGCATGAATATTGTGCATTTGAGTAGAATGAAGATTTTTTACACATTTACACCGAGCTATGCTCTCAGGAACGCTCGAAACACGAGATATCTCGATTTTGGTACTGTTAAAAGTTTCGTTCGCCACTGCTGTGCCAGACAACTTGTAACACATGGATCTTGTGTATTTGAGTAGAATGAAGGTATTTGACACGTTTACACCGAGCTGTGCTCTCAGAAACGCTCGAAACACGCGATATCACGATTTTGGTGTTCTTCAATGTTTCGTTCGCCACGGCTGTGGCAGACAACGTTTAACACATGGATCTTGTGTATTTGAGTAGAATGAAGATTTTTGACACATTTACACCGAGCTGTGCTCTCAGAAACGCTCTAAACACGCGATATCACGATTTTGGTGTTCTTCGATTTTTCGTTCGCCAAAGTTGTGGCAGACGACTTTTAACGCATGGATAATGTGCATTTGAGTAGAATGAAGGTTTTTCATACATTTACACCGAGCTGTGCTCTCAGAAACGATCGAAACACGCGATATCACGATGTTGGTGATGCTGTTTCGTTCTCCACAGCTGTGCCTGACGACTTTTGATGCATGGATATTGTGGATTTGAGTAGAATGAAGGTTTTTGACACATTTACACCGAGCTGTTCTCTCAGAAACGCTCGAAACACGCGATATCGCGATTTTGGTGTTCGTCGATTTTTCGTTCGCCACAGCTGTGCCAGACGACTTTTAACGCATGGATATTGTGCATTTGAGTAGAATGAAGGTTTCTGACATATTTATACCGAGCTGTGCTCTCAGAAACGCTCTAAACACGCGATATCACGATTTTGGTGTTCTTCGATTTTTCGTTCGCCACGGCTGTGGCAGACAACTTTTAACACATGGATATTGTGCATTTGAGTAGAATGAAGGTTTCTGACACATTTGTACCGAGCTGTGCTCTCAGAAACGCTCGAAACACGCGATATCACGATTTTGGTGTTCTTCGATTTTTCGTTCGCCACAGTTGTGGCAGACGACTTCTAACGCATGGATAATGTGCATTTGAGTAGAATGAAGGTTTTTCATACATTCACACCGAGCTGTGCTCTCAGAAACGCTCGAAACACGAGATATCTCGATTTTGGTACTGTTCAAAGTTTCGTTCGCCACTGCTGTGCCAGACAACTTGTAACACATGGATCTTGTGTATTTGAGTAGAATGAAGGGTTTTGACACATTTACACCGAGCTGTGCTCTCAGAAACGCTCGAAACACGCGATATCACGATTTTGGTGATCTTCAATGTTTCGTTCGCCACGGCTGTGGCAGACAACTTTTAACACATGGATCTTGTGTGTTTGAGCAGAATGAAGGTTTTTGACACATTCACACCGAGCTGTGCTCTCGGAAACGCTCGAAACACGCGATATCACGATTTTGGTGTTCTTCGATTTTTCGTTCGCCACAGATGTGGCAGACGACTTTTAACGCATGGATTATGTGCATTTGAGTAGAATGAAGGTTTTTCATACATTTACACCGAGCTGTGCTCTCAGAAACGCTCGAAACACGCGATATCACGATTTTGGTGTTCTTCGATTTTTCGTTCGCCACATTTGTGGCAGGCGACTTTTAACGCATGGATAATGTGCATTTGAGTTGAATGAAGGTTTTTCATACATTTACACCGAGCTGTGCTCTCAGAAACGCTCTAAACACGCGATATCACGATTTTGGTGTTCTTCGATTTTTCGTTCTCCACAGTTGTGGCAGACGACTTCTAACGCATCGATAATGTGCATTTGAGTAGAATGAAGGTTTTTCATACATTTACACCGAGCTGTGCTCTCAGAAACGATCGAAACACGCGATATCACGATTTTGGTGATCCTGTTTCGTTCTCCACAGCTGTGCCTGACGACTTTTGACGCATGGATATTGTGGATTTGAGTAGAATGAAGGTTTTTGACACATTAACACCGAGCTGTGCTCTCAGAAACGCTCGAAACATGCGATATCACGATTTTGGTGTTCGTCGATTTTTCGTTCGCCACAGCTGTGGCAGACGACTTTTAACGCATGAATATTGTGCATTTGAGTAGAATGAAGATTTTTGACTCATTTACACCGAGCTATGATCTCAGGAACGCTCGAAACACGAGATATCTCGATGTTGGTACTGTTCAAAGTTTCGTTCTCCACAGCTGTGCCTGACGACTTTTGACGCATGGATCTTGTGTGTTTGAGCAGAATGAAGGTTTTTGACACATTCACACCGAGCTGTGCTCTCGGAAACGCTCGAAACATGCGATATCACGATTTTGGTGTTCGTCCATTTTTCGTTCGCCACAGCTGTGGCAGACGACTTTTAACGCATGAATATTGTGTATTTGAGTAGAATGAAGTTTTTTGACACATTCACACCGAGCTGTGCTCTCAGAAACGCTCGAAACATGCGATATCACGATTTTGGTGTTCGTCGATTTTTCGTTCGCCACAGCTGTGGCAGACGACTTTTAACGCATGAATATTGTGCATTTGAGTAGAATGAAGATTTTTTACTCATTTACACCGAGCTATGATCTCAGGAACGCTCGAAACACGAGATATCTCGATGTTGGTACTGTTCAAAGTTTCGTTCGCCACTGCTGTGCCAGACAACTTTTATCACATGGATCTTGTGTATTTGAGTAGAGTGAATGTTTTTGACGCATTTACACCGAACTGTGCTCTCAGAAACGCTCGAAACACGCGATATCACGATTTTGGTGTTCGTCGATTTTTCGTTCGTCACAGCTGTGCCAGACGACTTTTAACGCATGGATATCGTGCATTTGAGTAGAATGAAGGTTTTTTACACATTTACACCGAGCTGTGCTCTCAGAAACGCTCGAAACACGCGATATCACGATTTTGGTGTTCTTCGATTTTTCGTTCGCCACAGCTGTGACTGACGACTTTTGATTCATGGATATTGTGGATTTGAGTAGAATGAAGGTTCTTCATACATTTACACCGAGCTGTGCTCTCAGAAAGGCTCGAAACACGCGATATCACGATTTTTCGTTCTCCACAGCTCTGCCTGACGACTTTTGACGCATGGATATTGTGCATTTGAGTAGAATGAAGGTTTTTGACACATTTACACCGAACTGTACTCTCGGAAACGCTCGAAACACGCGATATCACGATTTTGGTGATCCTGTTTCGTTCTCCACAGCTGTGCCTGACGACTTTTGACGCATGGATATTGTGCATTTGAGTAGAATGAATGTTTTTCATACATTTACACCGAGCTGTGCAATCAGAAACGATCGAAACACGCGATATCACGATGTTGGTGATTCTGTTTCGTTCGCCACAGCTGTGCCAGACGACTTTTAACGCATGAATATTGTGCATTTGAGCAGAATGCAGGTTTTTGACACATTTACACCGAGCTGTGCTCTCAGAAATGCTCGAAACACGCGAGATCACGATTTTAGTGTTCTTCAATGTTTCATTCGCCACTGCTGTGCCAGACAACTTTTAACACATGTATTTTGTGCATTTGAGCAGAATGAAGGTTTTTGACACACTTACACCGAGCTGTGCTCTCAGAAATGCACGAAACACGCGATATCACGATTTTGGTGTTCGTCGATTTTTCGTTCGCCACAGCAGTGGCAGACGACTTTTAACGCATGGATATTGTGCATTTGAGTAGAATGAAGGTTTTTTACACATTTACACCGAGCTGTGCTCTCAGAAACGCTCGAAACACGCGATATCACGATTTTGGTGTTCGTCGATTTTTCGTTCGCCATAGCTGTGGCTGACGACTTTTAACACATGGATCTTGTGTGTTTGAGTAGAATGGAGGTTTTTGACACATTTACACCGAGCTGTGCTCTCAGAAACGCTCGAAACACGCGATATCACGATTTTGGTGATCTTCAATGTTTCGTTCGCCACGGCTGTGCCAGACAACTTTTAACACATGGATCTTGTGTATTTGAGTAGAATGAAGGTTTTTGACGCATTTACACCGAGCTGTGCTCTCAGAAACGCTCGAAACACGCGATATCACGATTTTGGTGTTCGTCGATTTTTCGTTCGCCACAGCTGTGCCAGACGAGTCTTAACGCATGAATATTGTGCATTTGAGTAGAATGAAGGGTTTTCGTACATTTACACCGAGCTGTGCTCTCAGAAACGCTCGAAACACGCGATATCACGATTTTGGTGTTCGTCGATTTTTCGTTCGCCACAGCTGTGCCAGACGACTTTTAACGCATGGATAATGTGCATTTGAGTAGAATGAAGGTTTTTCAAACATTTACACCGAGCTGTGCTCTCAGAAACGCTCGAAACACGCGATATCACGATTTTGGTGATCCTCGATTTTTCGTTCTCCACAGCTGTGCCTGACGACTTTTGACGCATGGATATTGTGCATTTGAGTAGAATGAAGGTTTTTGACACATTTACACCGAACTGTGCTCTCAGAAACGCTCGAAACACGCGATATCACGATTTTGGTGTTCGTCGATTTTTCGTTCGCCACAGCAGTGGCAGACAACTTTTAACACATGGATTTTGTGCATTTGAGCAGAATGAAGGTTTTTGACACACTTACACCGAGCTGTGCTCTCAGAAACGCACGAAACACGCGATATCACGATTTTAGTGTTCTTCAATGTTTCATTCGCCACAGCTGTGCGAGACGACTTTTAAAGCATGAATATCGTGCATTTGAGTAGAATGAAGGTTTTTCATACATTTACACCGAGCTGTGCTCTCAGAATCGATCGAAACACGCGATATCACGATTTTGGTGTTCGTCCATTTTTCGTTCGCCACAGCTGTGGCAGACGACTTTTAACGCATGAATATTGTGTATTTGAGTAGAATGAAGTTTTTTGACACATTCACACCGAGCTGTGCTCTCAGAAACGCTCGAAACATGCGATATCACGATTTTGGTGTTCGTCGATTTTTCGTTCGCCACAGCTGTGGCAGACGACTTTTAGCGCATGAATATTGTGCATTTGAGTAGAATGAAGATTTTTTACTCATTTACACCGAGCTATGATCTCAGGAACGCTCGAAACACGAGATATCTCGATGTTGGTACTGTTCAAAGTTTCGTTCGCCACTGCTGTGCCAGACAACTTTTATCACATGGATCTTGTGTATTTGAGTAGAGTGAATGTTTTTGACGCATTTACACCGAACTGTGCTCTCAGAAACGCTCGAAACACGCGATATCACGATTTTGGTGTTCGTCGATTTTTCGTTCGTCACAGCTGTGCCAGACGACTTTTAACGCATGGATATCGTGCATTTGAGTAGAATGAAGGTTTTTTACACATTTACACCGAGCTGTGCTCTCAGAAACGCTCGAAACACGCGATATCACGATTTTGGTGTTCTTCGATTTTTCGTTCGCCACAGCTGTGACTGACGACTTTTGATTCATGGATATTGTGGATTTGAGTAGAATGAAGGTTCTTCATACATTTACACCGAGCTGTGCTCTCAGAAAGGCTCGAAACACGCGATATCACGATTTTTCGTTCTCCACAGCTCTGCCTGACGACTTTTGACGCATGGATATTGTGCATTTGAGTAGAATGAAGGTTTTTGACACATTTACACCGAACTGTACTCTCGGAAACGCTCGAAACACGCGATATCACGATTTTGGTGATCCTGTTTCGTTCTCCACAGCTGTGCCTGACGACTTTTGACGCATGGATATTGTGCATTTGAGTAGAATGAATGTTTTTCATACATTTACACCGAGCTGTGCAATCAGAAACGATCGAAACACGCGATATCACGATGTTGGTGATTCTGTTTCGTTCGCCACAGCTGTGCCAGACGACTTTTAACGCATGAATATTGTGCATTTGAGCAGAATGAAGGTTTTTGACACATTTACACCGAGCTGTGCTCTCAGAAATGCTCGAAACACGCGAGATCACGATTTTAGTGTTCTTCAATGTTTCATTCGCCACTGCTGTGCCAGACAACTTTTAACACATGTATTTTGTGCATTTGAGCAGAATGAAGGTTTTTGACACACTTACACCGAGCTGTGCTCTCAGAAATGCACGAAACACGCGATATCACGATTTTGGTGTTCGTCGATTTTTCGTTCGCCACAGCAGTGGCAGACGACTTTTAACGCATGGATATTGTGCATTTGAGTAGAATGAAGGTTTTTTACACATTTACACCGAGCTGTGCTCTCAGAAACGCTCGAAACACGCGATATCACGATTTTGGTGTTCGTCGATTTTTCGTTCGCCATAGCTGTGGCTGACGACTTTTAACACATGGATCTTGTGTGTTTGAGTAGAATGGAGGTTTTTGACACATTTACACCGAGCTGTGCTCTCAGAAACGCTCGAAACACGCGATATCACGATTTTGGTGATCTTCAATGTTTCGTTCGCCACGGCTGTGCCAGACAACTTTTAACACATGGATCTTGTGTATTTGAGTAGAATGAAGGTTTTTGACGCATTTACACCGAGCTGTGCTCTCAGAAACGCTCGAAACACGCGATATCACGATTTTGGTGTTCGTCGATTTTTCGTTCGCCACAGCTGTGCCAGACGAGTCTTAACGCATGAATATTGTGCATTTGAGTAGAATGAAGGGTTTTCGTACATTTACACCGAGCTGTGCTCTCAGAAACGCTCGAAACACGCGATATCACGATTTTGGTGTTCGTCGATTTTTCGTTCGCCACAGCTGTGCCAGACGACTTTTAACGCATGGATAATGTGCATTTGAGTAGAATGAAGGTTTTTCAAACATTTACACCGAGCTGTGCTCTCAGAAACGCTCGAAACACGCGATATCACGATTTTGGTGATCCTCGATTTTTCGTTCTCCACAGCTGTGCCTGACGACTTTTAACGCATGGATATTGTGCATTTGAGTAGAATGAAGGTTTTTGACACATTTACACCGAACTGTGCTCTCAGAAACGCTCGAAACACGCGATATCACGATTTTGGTGTTCGTCGATTTTTCGTTCGCCACAGCAGTGGCAGACAACTTTTAACACATGGATTTTGTGCATTTGAGCAGAATGAAGGTTTTTGACACACTTACACCGAGCTGTGCTCTCAGAAACGCACGAAACACGCGATATCACGATTTTAGTGTTCTTCAATGTTTCATTCGCCACAGCTGTGCGAGACGACTTTTAAAGCATGAATATCGTGCATTTGAGTAGAATGAAGGTTTTTCATACATTTACACCGAGCTGTGCTCTCAGAATCGATCGAAACACGCGATATCACGATTTTGGTGTTCGTCGATTTTTCGTTTGCCACAGCTGTGCCAGACGACTTTTAACGCATGGATATTGTACATTTGAGTAGAATGAAGGTTTTTCACATATTTACACCGAGCTGTGCTCTCAGAAACGCTCGAAACACGCGATATCACGATTTTGGTGTTCGTCGATTTTTCGTTCGCCACAGCTGTGGCTGACGACTTTTAACACATGGATCTTGTGTGTTTGAGTAGAATGAAGGTTTTTGACATATCTACACCGAGCTGTGCACTCAGAACCGTTCGAAACACGCAATATCACGATTTTGGTGCTGTTCAAAGTTTCGTTCGCCGCAGCTGTGCCAGACAACTTTTAACACATGTATATTGTGCATTTGAGTAGAATGAAGGTTTTTGACACATTTACACCGAGCTGTGCTCTCAGAAACGCTCGAAACACGCGATATCACGATTTTGGTGATCTTCAATGTTTCGTTCGCCACGGCTGTGGCAGACAACTTTTAACACATGGATCTTGTGTGTTTGAGCCGAATGAAGGTTTTTTACACATTTACACCGAGCTGTGCTCTCTGAAACGCTCGAAACACGCGATATCACGATTTTGGTGTTCGTCGATTTTTCGTTCGCCACAGCTGTGCCAGACGACTTTTAACGCATGAATATTGTGCATTTGAGCAGAATGAAGGTTTTTGACACATTAACACCGAGCTGTGCTCTCAGAAACGCTCGAAACACGCGAGATCACGATTTTAGTGTTCTTCAATGTTTCATTCGCCACTGCTGTGCCAGACAACTTTTAACACATGGATTTTGTGTATTTGAGTAGAATGAAGGTTTTTGACACATTTACACCGAGCTGTGCTCTCAGAAACGCTCGAAACACGCGATATCACGATTTTGGTGTTCGTCGATTTTTCGTTCGCCACAGCTGTGCCAGACGACTTTTAACGCATGGATAATGTGCATTTGAGTAGAATGAAGGTTTTTCATACATTTACACCGAGCTGTGCTCTCAGAAACGCTCGAAACACGCGATATCACGATTTTGGTGATCCTCGATTTTTCGTTCTCCACAGCTGTGCCAGACGACTTTTAACGCATGAATATTGTGCATTTGAGTAGAATGAAGGTTTTTCATACATTTACACCGAACTGTGCTCTCAGAAACGCTCGAAACACGCGATATCACGATTTTGGTGTTCGTCGATTTTTCGTTCGCCACAGCAGTGGCAGACGACTTTTAACGCGTGGATCTTGTGTGTTTGAGTAGAATGAAGGTTTTTTACACATTTACACCGAGCTGTGCTCTCAGAAACGCTCGAAACACGCGATATCACGATTTTGGTGTTCTTCGATTTTTCGTTCGCCACATTTGTGGCAGACGACTTTTAAAGCATGAATATTGTGCATTTGAGTAGAATGAAGATTTTTGACTCATTTACACCGAGCTATGATCTCAGGAACGCTCGAAACACGAGATATCTCGATGTTGGTACTGTTCAAAGTTTCGTTCTCCACAGCTGTGCCTGACGACTTTTGACGCATGGGTATTGTGCATTTGAGTAGAATGAAGGTTTTTGACACATTTACACCGAGCTGTGCTCTCAGAAACGCTCGAAACACGCGATATCACGATTTTGGTGATCTTCAATGTTTCGTTCGCCACGGCTGTGGCAGACAACTTTTAACACATGGATCTTGTGTGTTTGAGCCGAATGAAGGTTTTTTACACATTTACACCGAGCTGTGCTCTCTGAAACGCTCGAAACACGCGATATCACGATTTTGGTGTTCGTCGATTTTTCGTTCGCCACAGCTGTGCCAGACGACTTTTAACGCATGAATATTGTGCATTTGAGCAGAATGAAGGTTTTTGACACATTTACACCGTGCTGTGCTCTCAGAAACGCTCGAAACACGCGAGATCACGATTTTAGTGTTCTTCAATGTTTCATTCGCCACTGCTGTGCCAGACAACCTTTAACACATGGATTTTGTGTATTTGAGTAGAATGAAGGTTTTTGACACATTTACACCGAGCTGTGCTCTCAGAAACGCTCGAAACACGCGATATCACGATTTTGATGACCCTCGATTTTTCGTTCTCCACAGCTGTGCCTGACGACTTTTGACGCATGGATATTGTGCATTTGAGTAGAATGAAGGTTTTTGACACATTTACACCGAACTGTACTCTCAGAAACGCTCGAAACACGCGATATCACGATTTTGGTGTTCGTCGATTTTTCGTTCGCCACGGCGGTGGCAGACGGCTTTTAACGCCTGGATCTTGTGTGTTTGAGTAGAATGACGGTTTTTGACACATTTACACCGAGCTGTGCTCACAGAAACGCTCGAAATACGCGATATCACGATTTTGGTGTTCGTCGATTTTTCGTTCGCCACAGCTGTGCCAGACGACTTTTAACGCATGGATAATGTGCATTTGAGTAGAATGAAGGTTCTTCATACATTTACACCGAGCTGTGCTCTCAGAAACTCTCGAAACACGCGATATCACGATTTTGGTGATCTTCAATGTTTCGTTCGCCACGGCTGTGCCAGACAACTTTTTACACATGGATCTTGTGTATTTGAGTAGAATGAAGGTTTTTGACGCATTTACACCGAGCTGTGCTCTCAGAAACTCACGACACACGCGATATCTCGATTTTTGTGTTCGTCGATTTTTCGTTCGCCACAGCTGTGCCAGACGACTTTTAACGCATGGATAATGTGCATTTGAGTAGAATGAAGGTTTTTCATACATTTACACCGAGCTGTGCTCTCAGAAACGTTCGAAACACGCGATATCACGATTTTGGTGATCCTCGATTTTTCGTTCTCCACAGCTGTGGATGACGACTTTTGACGCATGGATATTGTGCATTTGAGTAGAATGAAGGTTTTTGACACATTTACACCGAGCTGTGCTCTCAGAAACGCTCGAAACACGCGATATCACGATTTTGGTGTTCGTCGATTTTTCGTTCGTCACAGCTGTGCCAGACGACTTTTAACGCATGGATAATGTGCATTTGAGAAGAATGAAGGTTTTTCATACATTTACACCGAGCTGTGCTCTCAGAAACGCTCGAAACACGCGATATCACGATTTTGGTGATCCTGTTTCGTTCTCCACAGCTGTGCCTGACGACTTTTGACGCATGGATATTGTGCATTTGAATAGAATGAATGTTTTTCATACATTTACACCGAGCTGTGCAATCAGAAACGATCGAAACACGCGATATCACGATGTTGGTGATCCTGTTTCGTTCTCCACAGCTGTGCCTGACGACTTTTGATGCATGGATATTGTGGATTTGAGTAGAATGAAGGTTTTTGACACATTTACACCGAGCTGTGCTCTCAGAAACGCTCGAAACACGCGATATCACGATTTTGGTGTTCCTCGATTTTTCGTTCTCCACAGCTGTGGATGACGACCTTTGACGCATGGATATCGTGCATTTGAGAAGAATGAAGGTTTTTCATACATTTACACCGAGCTGTGCTCTCAGAAACGCTCTAAACACGCGATATCACGATTTTGGTGATCCTCTGTTTCGTTCTCCACAGCTGTGCCTGACGACTTTTGACGCATCGATATTGTGCATTTGAGTAGAATGAAGGTTTTTCATACATTTACACCGAGCTGTGCTCTCAGAAACGATCGAAACACGCGATATCACGATGTTGGTGATCCTGTTTCGTTCTCCACAGCTGTGCCTGACGACTTTTGATGCATAGATATTGTGGATTTGAGTAGAATGAAGGTTTTTGACACATTTACACCGAGCTGTGCTCTCAGAAACGCTCGAAACACGCGATATCACGATTTTGGTGATCTTCAATGTTTCGTTCGCCACGGCGGTGGCAGACAACTTTTATCACATGGAACTTGTGTATTTGAGTAGAGTGAAGGTTTTTGACACATTTACACCGAGCTGTGCTCTCAGAAACGCTCGAAACACGCGATATCACGATTTTGGTGATCTTCAATGTTTCGTTCGCCACGGCTGTGGCAGACAACTTTTAACACATGGATCTGGTGTGTTTGAGCAGAATGAAGGTTTTTGACACATTCACACCGAGCTGTGCTCTCGGAAACGCTCGAAACATGCGATATCACGATTTTCGTGTTCGTCCATTTTTCGTTCGCCACAGCTGTGGTTGACGACTTTTAACGTATGAATATTGTGCATTTGAGTAGAATGAAGATTTTTGACACATTTACACCGAGCTATGCTCTCAGGAACGCTCGAAACACGAGATATCACGATTTTGGTGTTCTTCGATTTTTCGTTCGCCACAGTTGTGGCAGACGACTTCTAACGCATGGATAATGTGCATTTGAGTAGAATGAAGGTTTTTCATACATTTACACCGAGCTGTGCTCTCAGAAACGCTCGAAACACGCGATATCACGATTTTGGTGATCTTCAATGTTTCGTTCGCCACGGCTGTGGCAGACAACTTTTAACACATGGATCTTGTGTGTTTGAGCAGAATGAAGGTTTTTGACACATTCACACCGAGCTGTGCTCTCGGAAACGCTCGAAATATGCGATATCACGATTTTGGTCTTCGTCCATTTTTCGTTCGCCACAGCTGTGGCAGACGACTTTTAACGCATGAATATTGTGCATTTGAGTAGAATGAAGATTTTTGACACATTTACACCGAGCTATGCTCTCAGGAACGCTCGAAACACGAGATATCACGATTTTGGTGTTCTTCGATTTTTCGTTCGCCACAGTTGTGGCAGACGACTTCTAACGCATGGATAATGTGCATTTGAGTAGAATGAAGGTTTTTGACACATTTACACCGAGCTGTGCTCTCAGAAACGCTCGAAACACGCGATATCACGATTTTGGTGATCTTCAATGTTTCGTTCGCCACGGCGGTGGCAGACAACTTTTAACACATGGATCTTGTGTATTTGAGTAGAGTGAAGGTTTTTGACACATTTACACCGAACTGTGCTCTCAGAAACGCTCGAAACACGCGATATCACGATTTTGGTGTTCGTCGATTTTTCGTTCGTCACAGCTGTGCCAGACGACTTTTAACGCATGGATATCGTGCATTTGAGTAGAATGAAGGTTTTTTTACACATTTACACCGAGCTGTGCTCTCAGAAACGCTCGAAACACGCGATATAACGATTTTGGTGTTCTTCGATTTTTCGTTCGTCACAGCTGTGCCAGACGACTTTTAACGCATGGATATCGTGGATTTGAGTAGAATGAAGGTTTTTTACACATTTACACCGAGCTATGCTCTCAGGAACGCTCGAAACACGAGATATCACGATTTTGGTGTTCTTCGATTTTTCGTTCGCCACAGTTGTGGCAGACGACTTCTAACGCATGGATAATGTGCATTTGAGTAGAATGAAGGTTTTTGACACATTTACACCGAGCTGTGCTCTCAGAAACGCTCGAAACACGCGATATCACGATTTTGGTGTTCTTCGATTTTTCGTTCGCCACAGTTGTGGCAGACGACTTCTAACGCATGGATAATGTGCATTTGAGTAGAATGAAGGTTTTTCATACATTCACA
The DNA here is from genome assembly GCA_963932165.1 of Pimpla rufipes. Lineage (NCBI taxonomy): Eukaryota > Metazoa > Arthropoda > Insecta > Hymenoptera > Ichneumonidae > Pimpla > Pimpla rufipes. The sequence continues at coordinate 555,053 of CAWVQF010000037.1, forward strand.
CCGAGCTGTGCTCTCAGAAACGCTCGAAACACGAGATATCTCGATTTTGGTACTGTTCAAAGTTTCGTTCGCCACTGCTGTGCCAGACAACTTGTAACACATGGATCTTGTGTATTTGAGTAGAATGAAGGGTTTTGACACATTTACACCGAGCTGTGCTCTCAGAAACGCTCGAAACACGCGATATCACAATTTTGGTGATCTTCAATGTTTCGTTCGCCACGGCTGTGGCAGACAACTTTTAACACATGGATCTTGTGTGTTTGAGCAGAATGAAGGTTTTTGACACATTCACACCGAGCTGTGCTCTCGGAAACGCTCGAAACACGCGATATCACGATTTTGGTGTTCTTCGATTTTTCGTTCGCCACAGATGTGGCAGACGACTTTTAACGCATGGATTATGTGCATTTGAGTAGAATGAAGGTTTTTCATACATTTACACCGAGCTGTGCTCTCAGAAACGCTCGAAACACGCGATATCACGATTTTGGTGTTCTTCGATTTTTCGTTCGCCACATTTGTGGCAGGCGACTTTTAACGCATGGATAATGTGCATTTGAGTTGAATGAAGGTTTTTCATACATTTACACCGAGCTGTGCTCTCAGAAACGCTCTAAACACGCGATATCACGATTTTGGTGTTCTTCGATTTTTCGTTCTCCACAGTTGTGGCAGACGACTTCTAACGCATCGATAATGTGCATTTGAGTAGAATGAAGGTTTTTCATACATTTACACCGAGCTGTGCTCTCAGAAACGATCGAAACACGCGATATCACGATTTTGGTGATCCTGTTTCGTTCTCCACAGCTGTGCCTGACGACTTTTGACGCATGGATATTGTGGATTTGAGTAGAATGAAGGTTTTTGACACATTAACACCGAGCTGTGCTCTCAGAAACGCTCGAAACATGCGATATCACGATTTTGGTGTTCGTCGATTTTTCGTTCGCCACAGCTGTGGCAGACGACTTTTAACGCATGAATATTGTGCATTTGAGTAGAATGAAGATTTTTGACTCATTTACACCGAGCTATGATCTCAGGAACGCTCGAATCACGAGATATCTCGATGTTGGTACTGTTCAAAGTTTCGTTCTCCACAGCTGTGCCTGACGACTTTTGACGCATGGATCTTGTGTGTTTGAGCAGAATGAAGGTTTTTGACACATTCACACCGAGCTGTGCTCTCGGAAACGCTCGAAACATGCGATATCACGATTTTGGTGTTCGTCCATTTTTCGTTCGCCACAGCTGTGGCAGACGACTTTTAACGCATGAATATTGTGTATTTGAGTAGAATGAAGTTTTTTGACACATTCACACCGAGCTGTGCTCTCCGAAACGCTCGAAACATGCGATATCACGATTTTGGTGTTCGTCGATTTTTCGTTCGCCACAGCTGTGGCAGACGACTTTTAACGCATGAATATTGTGCATTTGAGTAGAATGAAGATTTTTTACTCATTTACACCGAGCTATGATCTCAGGAACGCTCGAAACACGAGATATCTCGATGTTGGTACTGTTCAAAGTTTCGTTCGCCACTGCTGTGCCAGACAACTTTTATCACATGGATCTTGTGTATTTGAGTAGAGTGAATGTTTTTGACGCATTTACACCGAACTGTGCTCTCAGAAACGCTCGAAACACGCGATATCACGATTTTGGTGTTCGTCGATTTTTCGTTCGTCACAGCTGTGCCAGACGACTTTTAACGCATGGATATCGTGCATTTGAGTAGAATGAAGGTTTTTTACACATTTACACCGAGCTGTGCTCTCAGAAACGCTCGAAACACGCGATATCACGATTTTGGTGTTCTTCGATTTTTCGTTCGCCACAGTTGTGGCAGACGACTTCTAAGGCATGGATAATGTGCATTTGAGTAGAATGAAGGTTTTTCATACATTCACACCGAGCTGTGCTCTCAGAAACGCTCGAAACACGCGATATCACGATTTTGGTGTTCTTCGATTTTTCGTTCGCCACATTTGTGGCAGACGACTTTTAAAGCATGGATAATGTGCATTTGAGTAGAATGAAGGTTTTTCATACATTTACACCGAGCTGTGCTCTCAGAAACGCTCGAAACACGCGATATCACGATTTTGGTGCTGTTCAAAGTTTCGTTCGCCGCAGCTGTGCCAGACAACTTTTAACACATGGATATTGTGCATTTGAGTAGAATGAAGGTTTTTGACACTTTTACACCGAGCTGTGCTCTCAGAAACGCTCGAAACACGCGATATCACGATTTTGGTGATCTTCAATGTTTCGTTCGCCACGGCTGTGGCAGACAACTTTTAACACATGGATTTTGTGTATTTGAGTAGAATGAAGGTTTTTCATACATTTACACCGAGCTGTGCTCTCAGAAACGATCCAAACACGCGATATCACTATTTTGGTGTTCGTCGATTTTTCGTTCGCCACAGCTGTGCCAGACGACTTTTAACGCATGGATATTGTGCATTTGAGTAGAATGAAGGTTTTTTTACACATTTACACCGAGCTGTGCGCTCAGAAACGCTCGAAACAATCGAGATCACGATTTTGGTGATCCTCGATGTTTCGTTCTCCACAGCTGTGACTGACGACTTTTGATTCATGGATATTGTGGATTTGAGTAGAATGAAGGTTCTTCATACATTTACACCGAGCTGTGCTCTCAGAAAGGCTCGAAACACGCGATATCACGATTTTTCGTTCTCCACAGCTCTGCCTGACGACTTTTGACGCATGGATATTGTGCATTTGAGTAGAATGAAGGTTTTTGACACATTTACACCGAACTGTACTCTCGGAAACGCTCGAAACACGCGATATCACGATTTTGGTGATCCTGTTTCGTTCTCCACAGCTGTGCCTGACGACTTTTGACGCATGGATATTGTGCATTTGAGTAGAATGAATGTTTTTCATACATTTACACCGAGCTGTGCAATCAGAAACGATCGAAACACGCGATATCACGATGTTGGTGATTCTGTTTCGTTCGCCACAGCTGTGCCAGACGACTTTTAACGCATGAATATTGTGCATTTGAGCAGAATGAAGGTTTTTGACACATTTACACCGAGCTGTGCTCTCAGAAATGCTCGAAACACGCGAGATCACGATTTTAGTGTTCTTCAATGTTTCATTCGCCACTGCTGTGCCAGACAACTTTTAACACATGTATTTTGTGCATTTGAGCAGAATGAAGGTTTTTGACACACTTACACCGAGCTGTGCTCTCAGAAATGCACGAAACACGCGATATCACGATTTTGGTGTTCGTCGATTTTTCGTTCGCCACAGCAGTGGCAGACGACTTTTAACGCATGGATATTGTGCATTTGAGTAGAATGAAGGTTTTTTACACATTTACACCGAGCTGTGCTCTCAGAAACGCTCGAAACACGCGATATCACGATTTTGGTGTTCGTCGATTTTTCGTTCGCCATAGCTGTGGCTGACGACTTTTAACACATGGATCTTGTGTGTTTGAGTAGAATGGAGGTTTTTGACACATTTACACCGAGCTGTGCTCTCAGAAACGCTCGAAACACGCGATATCACGATTTTGGTGATCTTCAATGTTTCGTTCGCCACGGCTGTGCCAGACAACTTTTAACACATGGATCTTGTGTATTTGAGTAGAATGAAGGTTTTTGACGCATTTACACCGAGCTGTGCTCTCAGAAACGCTCGAAACACGCGATATCACGATTTTGGTGTTCGTCGATTTTTCGTTCGCCACAGCTGTGCCAGACGAGTCTTAACGCATGAATATTGTGCATTTGAGTAGAATGAAGGGTTTTCGTACATTTACACCGAGCTGTGCTCTCAGAAACGCTCGAAACACGCGATATCACGATTTTGGTGTTCGTCGATTTTTCGTTCGCCACAGCTGTGCCAGACGACTTTTAACGCATGGATAATGTGCATTTGAGTAGAATGATGGTTTTTCAAACATTTACACCGAGCTGTGCTCTCAGAAACGCTCGAAACACGCGATATCACGATTTTGGTGATCCTCGATTTTTCGTTCTCCACAGCTGTGCCTGACGACTTTTGACGCATGGATATTGTGCATTTGAGTAGAATGAAGGTTTTTGACACATTTACACCGAACTGTGCTCTCAGAAACGCTCGAAACACGCGATATCACGATTTTGGTGTTCGTCGATTTTTCGTTCGCCACAGCAGTGGCAGACAACTTTTAACACATGGATTTTGTGCATTTGAGCAGAATGAAGGTTTTTGACACACTTACACCGAGCTGTGCTCTCAGAAACGCACGAAACACGCGATATCACGATTTTAGTGTTCTTCAATGTTTCATTCGCCACAGCTGTGCGAGACGACTTTTAAAGCATGAATATCGTGCATTTGAGTAGAATGAAGGTTTTTCATACATTTACACCGAGCTGTGCTCTCAGAATCGATCGAAACACGCGATATCACGATTTTGGTGTTCGTCGATTTTTCGTTTGCCACAGCTGTGCCAGACGACTTTTAACGCATGGATATTGTACATTTGAGTAGAATGAAGGTTTTTCACATATTTACACCGAGCTGTGCTCTCAGAAACGCTCGAAACACGCGATATCACGATTTTGGTGTTCGTCGATTTTTCGTTCGCCACAGCTGTGGCTGACGACTTTTAACACATGGATCTTGTGTGTTTGAGTAGAATGAAGGTTTTTGACATATCTACACCGAGCTGTGCACTCAGAACCGTTCGAAACACGCAATATCACGATTTTGGTGCTGTTCAAAGTTTCGTTCGCCGCAGCTGTGCCAGACAACTTTTAACACATGTATATTGTGCATTTGAGTAGAATGAAGGTTTTTGACACATTTACACCGAGCTGTGCTCTCAGAAACGCTCGAAACACGCGATATCACGATTTTGATGACCCTCGATTTTTCGTTCTCCACAGCTGTGCCTGACGACTTTTGACGCATGGATATTGTGCATTTGAGTAGAATGAAGGTTTTTGACACATTTACACCGAACTGTACTCTCAGAAACGCTCGAAACACGCGATATCACGATTTTGGTGTTCGTCGATTTTTCGTTCGCCACGGCGGTGGCAGACGGCTTTTAACGCCTGGATCTTGTGTGTTTGAGTAGAATGACGGTTTTTGACACATTTACACCGAGCTGTGCTCACAGAAACGCTCGAAATACGCGATATCACGATTTTGGTGTTCGTCGATTTTTCGTTCGCCACAGCTGTGCCAGACGACTTTTAACGCATGGATAATGTGCATTTGAGTAGAATGAAGGTTCTTCATACATTTACACCGAGCTGTGCTCTCAGAAACTCTCGAAACACGCGATATCACGATTTTGGTGATCTTCAATGTTTCGTTCGCCACGGCTGTGCCAGACAACTTTTTACACATGGATCTTGTGTATTTGAGTAGAATGAAGGTTTTTGACGCATTTACACCGAGCTGTGCTCTCAGAAACTCACGACACACGCGATATCTCGATTTTTGTGTTCGTCGATTTTTCGTTCGCCACAGCTGTGCCAGACGACTTTTAACGCATGGATAATGTGCATTTGAGTAGAATGAAGGTTTTTCATACATTTACACCGAGCTGTGCTCTCAGAAACGTTCGAAACACGCGATATCACGATTTTGGTGATCCTCGATTTTTCGTTCTCCACAGCTGTGGATGACGACTTTTGACGCATGGATATTGTGCATTTGAGTAGAATGAAGGTTTTTGACACATTTACACCGAGCTGTGCTCTCAGAAACGCTCGAAACACGCGATATCACGATTTTGGTGTTCGTCGATTTTTCGTTCGTCACAGCTGTGCCAGACGACTTTTAACGCATGGATAATGTGCATTTGAGAAGAATGAAGGTTTTTCATACATTTACACCGAGCTGTGCTCTCAGAAACGCTCGAAACACGCGATATCACGATTTTGGTGATCCTGTTTCGTTCTCCACAGCTGTGCCTGACGACTTTTGACGCATGGATATTGTGCATTTGAATAGAATGAATGTTTTTCATACATTTACACCGAGCTGTGCAATCAGAAACGATCGAAACACGCGATATCACGATGTTGGTGATCCTGTTTCGTTCTCCACAGCTGTGCCTGACGACTTTTGATGCATGGATATTGTGGATTTGAGTAGAATGAAGGTTTTTGACACATTTACACCGAGCTGTGCTCTCAGAAACGCTCGAAACACGCGATATCACGATTTTGGTGTTCCTCGATTTTTCGTTCTCCACAGCTGTGGATGACGACCTTTGACGCATGGATATCGTGCATTTGAGAAGAATGAAGGTTTTTCATACATTTACACCGAGCTGTGCTCTCAGAAACGCTCTAAACACGCGATATCACGATTTTGGTGATCCTCTGTTTCGTTCTCCACAGCTGTGCCTGACGACTTTTGACGCATCGATATTGTGCATTTGAGTAGAATGAAGGTTTTTCATACATTTACACCGAGCTGTGCTCTCAGAAACGATCGAAACACGCGATATCACGATGTTGGTGATCCTGTTTCGTTCTCCACAGCTGTGCCTGACGACTTTTGATGCATGGATATTGTGGATTTGAGTAGAATGAAGGTTTTTGACACATTTACACCGAGCTGTGCTCTCAGAAACGCTCGAAACACGCGATATCACGATTTTGGTGATCTTCAATGTTTCGTTCGCCACGGCGGTGGCAGACAACTTTTATCACATGGAACTTGTGTATTTGAGTAGAGTGAAGGTTTTTGACACATTTACACCGAGCTGTGCTCTCAGAAACGCTCGAAACACGCGATATCACGATTTTGGTGATCTTCAATGTTTCGTTCGCCACGGCTGTGGCAGACAACTTTTAACACATGGATCTGGTGTGTTTGAGCAGAATGAAGGTTTTTGACACATTCACACCGAGCTGTGCTCTCGGAAACGCTCGAAACATGCGATATCACGATTTTCGTGTTCGTCCATTTTTCGTTCGCCACAGCTGTGGTTGACGACTTTTAACGTATGAATATTGTGCATTTGAGTAGAATGAAGATTTTTGACACATTTACACCGAGCTATGCTCTCAGGAACGCTCGAAACACGAGATATCACGATTTTGGTGTTCTTCGATTTTTCGTTCGCCACAGTTGTGGCAGACGACTTCTAACGCATGGATAATGTGCATTTGAGTAGAATGAAGGTTTTTCATACATTTACACCGAGCTGTGCTCTCAGAAACGCTCGAAACACGCGATATCACGATTTTGGTGATCTTCAATGTTTCGTTCGCCACGGCTGTGGCAGACAACTTTTAACACATGGATCTTGTGTGTTTGAGCAGAATGAAGGTTTTTGACACATTCACACCGAGCTGTGCTCTCGGAAACGCTCGAAATATGCGATATCACGATTTTGGTCTTCGTCCATTTTTCGTTCGCCACAGCTGTGGCAGACGACTTTTAACGCATGAATATTGTGCATTTGAGTAGAATGAAGATTTTTGACACATTTACACCGAGCTATGCTCTCAGGAACGCTCGAAACACGAGATATCACGATTTTGGTGTTCTTCGATTTTTCGTTCGCCACAGTTGTGGCAGACGACTTCTAACGCATGGATAATGTGCATTTGAGTAGAATGAAGGTTTTTGACACATTTACACCGAACTGTGCTCTCAGAAACGCTCGAAACACGCGATATCACGATTTTGGTGTTCGTCGATTTTTCGTTCGTCACAGCTGTGCCAGACGACTTTTAACGCATGGATATCGTGCATTTGAGTAGAATGAAGGTTTTTTTACACATTTACACCGAGCTGTGCTCTCAGAAACGCTCGAAACACGCGATATAACGATTTTGGTGTTCTTCGATTTTTCGTTCGTCACAGCTGTGCCAGACGACTTTTAACGCATGGATATCGTGGATTTGAGTAGAATGAAGGTTTTTTTCACATTTACACCGAGCTATGCTCTCAGGAACGCTCGAAACACGAGATATCACGATTTTGGTGTTCTTCGATTTTTCGTTCGCCACAGTTGTGGCAGACGACTTCTAACGCATGGATAATGTGCATTTGAGTAGAATGAAGGTTTTTGACACATTTACACCGAGCTGTGCTCTCAGAAACGCTCGAAACACGCGATATCACGATTTTGGTGATCTTCAATGTTTCGTTCGCCACGGCGGTGGCAGACAACTTTTAACACATGGATCTTGTGTATTTGAGTAGAGTGAAGGTTTTTGACACATTTACACCGAACTGTGCTCTCAGAAACGCTCGAAACACGCGTTATCACGATTTTGGTGATCTTCAATGTTTCGTTCGCCACGGCTGTGGCAGACAACTTTTAACACATGGATATTGTGCATTTGAGTAGAATGAAGGTTACTGACGCATTTATACCGAGCTGTGCTCTCAGAAACGCTCGAAACACGCGATATCACGATTTTGGTGTTCTTCGATTTTTCGTTCGCCACAGTTGTGGCAGACGACTTCTAACGCATGGGTAATGTGCATTTGAGTAGAATCAAGGTTTTTCATACATTCACACCGAGCTGTGCTCTCAGAAACGCTCGAAACATGCGATATCACGATTTTGGTGTTCGTCGATTTTTCGTTCGCCACAGCTGTGGCAGACGACTTTTAACGCATGAATATTGTGCATTTGAGTAGAATGAAGATTTTTTACACATTTACACCGAGCTATGCTCTCAGGAACGCTCGAAACACGAGATATCTCGATTTTGGTACTGTTCAAAGTTTCGTTCGCCACTGCTGTGCCAGACAACTTGTAACACATGGATCTTGTGTATTTGAGTAGAATGAAGGTATTTGACACGTTTACACCGAGCTGTGCTCTCAGAAACGCTCGAAACACGCGATATCACGATTTTGGTGTTCTTCAATGTTTCGTTCGCCACGGCTGTGGCAGACAACGTTTAACACATGGATCTTGTGTATTTGAGTAGAATGAAGATTTTTGACACATTTACACCGAGCTGTGCTCTCAGAAACGCTCTAAACACGCGATATCACGATTTTGGTGTTCTTCGATTTTTCGTTCGCCAAAGTTGTGGCAGACGACTTTTAACGCATGGATAATGTGCATTTGAGTAGAATGAAGGTTTTTCATACATTTACACCGAGCTGTGCTCTCAGAAACGATCGAAACACGCGATATCACGATGTTGGTGATGCTGTTTCGTTCTCCACAGCTGTGCCTGACGACTTTTGATGCATGGATATTGTGGATTTGAGTAGAATGAAGGTTTTTGACACATTTACACCGAGCTGTGCTCTCAGAAACGCTCGAAACACGCGATATCACGATATTGGCGATCTTCAATGTTTCGTTCGCCACGGCTGTGGCATACAACTTTTAACACATGGATATTGTGCATTTGAGTAGAATGAAGGTTTCTGACACATTTATACCGAGCTGTGCTCTCAGAAACGCTCGAAACACGCGATGTCACGATTTTGGTGTTCTTCGATTTTTCGTTCGCCACAGTTGTGGCAGACGACTTCTAACGCATGGATATTGTGCATTTGAGTAGAATGAAGGTTTTTCATACATTCACACCGAGCTGTGCTCTCAGAAACGCTCGAAACACGAGATATCTCGATTTTGGTACTGTTCAAAGTTTCGTTCGCCACTGCTGTGCCAGACAACTTGTAACACATGGATCTTGTGTATTTGAGTATAATGAAGGTTTTTGACACATTCACACCGAGCTGTGCTCTCGGAAACGCTCGAAACATGCGATATCACGATTTTCGTGTTCGTCCATTTTTCGTTCGCCACAGCTGTGGCAGACGACTTTTAACGCATGAATATTGTGCATTTGAGTAGAATGAAGATTTTTGACACATTTACACCGAGCTATGCTTTCAGGAACGCTCGAAACACGAGATATCTCGATTTTGGTACTGTTCAAAGTTTCGTTCGCCACTGCTGTGCCAGACAACTTGTAACACATGGATCTTGTGTATTTGAGTATAATGAAGGTTTTTGACACATTCACACCGAGCTGTGCTCTCGGAAACGCTCGAAACATGCGATATCACGATTTTCGTGTTCGTCCATTTTTCGTTCGCCACAGCTGTGGCAGACGACTTTTAACGCATGAATATTGTGCATTTGAGTAGAATGAAGATTTTTGACACATTTACACCGAGCTATGCTCTCAGGAACGCTCGAAACACGAGATATCACGATTTTGGTGTTCTTCGATTTTTCGTTCGCCACAGTTGTGGCAGACGACTTCTAACGCATGGATAATGTGCATTTGAGTAGAATGAAGGTTTTTCATACATTTACACCGAGCTGTGCTCTCAGAAACGCTCGAAACACGCGTTATCACGATTTTGGTGATCTTCAATGTTTCGTTCGCCACGGCTGTGGCAGACAACTTTTAACACATGGATATAGTGCATTTGAGTAGAATGAAGGTTTCTGACGCATTTATACCGAGCTGTGCTCTCAGAAACGCTCGAAACACGCGATATCACGATTTTGGTGTTCTTCGATTTTTCGTTCGCCACAGTTGTGGCAGACGACTTTTAACGCATGGATTATGTGCATTTGAGTAGAATGAAGGTTTTTCATACATTTACACCGAGCTGTGCTCTCAGAAACGCTCGAAACACGCGATATCGCGATTTTGGTGTTCGTCGATTTTTCGTTCGCCACAGCTGTGCCAGACGACTTTTAACGCATGGATATTGTGCATTTGAGTAGAATGAAGGTTTCTGACATATTTATACCGAGCTGTGCTCTCAGAAACGCTCTAAACACGCGATATCACGATTTTGGTGTTCTTCGATTTTTCGTTCGCCACGGCTGTGGCAGACAACTTTTAACACATGGATATTGTGCATTTGAGTAGAATGAAGGTTTCTGACACATTTATACCGAGCTGTGCTCTCAGAAACGCTCGAAACACGCGATATCACGATTTTGGTGTTCTTCGATTTTTCGTTCGCCACAGTTGTGGCAGACGACTTCTAACGCATGGATAATGTGCATTTGAGTAGAATGAAGGTTTTTCATACATTCACACCGAGCTGTGCTCTCAGAAACGCTCGAAACACGAGATATCTCGATTTTGGTACTGTTCAAAGTTTCGTTCGCCACTGCTGTGCCAGACAACTTGTAACACATGGATCTTGTGTATTTGAGTAGAATGAAGGGTTTTGACACATTTACACCGAGCTGTGCTCTCAGAAACGCTCGAAACACGCGATATCACAATTTTGGTGATCTTCAATGTTTCGTTCGCCACGGCTGTGGCAGACAACTTTTAACACATGGATCTTGTGTGTTTGAGCAGAATGAAGGTTTTTGACACATTCACACCGAGCTGTGCTCTCGGAAACGCTCGAAACACGCGATATCACGATTTTGGTGTTCTTCGATTTTTCGTTCGCCACAGATGTGGCAGACGACTTTTAACGCATGGATTATGTGCATTTGAGTAGAATGAAGGTTTTTCATACATTTACACCGAGCTGTGCTCTCAGAAACGCTCGAAACACGCGATATCACGATTTTGGTGTTCTTCGATTTTTCGTTCGCCACATTTGTGGCAGGCGACTTTTAACGCATGGATAATGTGCATTTGAGTTGAATGAAGGTTTTTCATACATTTACACCGAGCTGTGCTCTCAGAAACGCTCTAAACACGCGATATCACGATTTTGGTGTTCTTCGATTTTTCGTTCTCCACAGTTGTGGCAGACGACTTCTAACGCATCGATAATGTGCATTTGAGTAGAATGAAGGTTTTTCATACATTTACACCGAGCTGTGCTCTCAGAAACGATCGAAACACGAAATATCACGATTTTGGTGATCCTGTTTCGTTCTCCACAGCTGTGCCTGACGACTTTTGACGCATGGATATTGTGGATTTGAGTAGAATGAAGGTTTTTGACACATTAACACCGAGCTGTGCTCTCAGAAACGCTCGAAACATGCGATATCACGATTTTGGTGTTCGTCGATTTTTCGTTCGCCACAGCTGTGGCAGACGACTTTTAACGCATGAATATTGTGCATTTGAGTAGAATGAAGATTTTTGACTCATTTACACCGAGCTATGATCTCAGGAACGCTCGAAACACGAGATATCTCGATGTTGGTACTGTTCAAAGTTTCGTTCTCCACAGCTGTGCCTGACGACTTTTGACGCATGGATCTTGTGTGTTTGAGCAGAATGAAGGTTTTTGACACATTCACACCGAGCTGTGCTCTCGGAAACGCTCGAAACATGCGATATCACGATTTTGGTGTTCGTCCATTTTTCGTTCGCCACAGCTGTGGCAGACGACTTTTAACGCATGAATATTGTGTATTTGAGTAGAATGAAGTTTTTTGACACATTCACACCGAGCTGTGCTCTCAGAAACGCTCGAAACATGCGATATCACGATTTTGGTGTTCGTCGATTTTTCGTTCGCCACAGCTGTGGCAGACGACTTTTAACGCATGAATATTGTGCATTTGAGTAGAATGAAGATTTTTTACTCATTTACACCGAGCTATGATCTCAGGAACGCTCGAAACACGAGATATCTCGATGTTGGTACTGTTCAAAGTTTCGTTCGCCACTGCTGTGCCAGACAACTTTTATCACATGGATCTTGTGTATTTGAGTAGAGTGAATGTTTTTGACGCATTTACACCGAACTGTGCTCTCAGAAACGCTCGAAACACGCGATATCACGATTTTGGTGTTCGTCGATTTTTCGTTCGTCACAGCTGTGCCAGACGACTTTTAACGCATGGATATCGTGCATTTGAGTAGAATGAAGGTTTTTTACACATTTACACCGAGCTGTGCTCTCAGAAACGCTCGAAACACGCGATATCACGATTTTGGTGTTCTTCGATTTTTCGTTCGCCACAGTTGTGGCAGACGACTTCTAAGGCATGGATAATGTGCATTTGAGTAGAATGAAGGTTTTTCATACATTCACACCGAGCTGTGCTCTCAGAAACGCTCGAAACACGCGATATCACGATTTTGGTGTTCTTCGATTTTTCGTTCGCCACATTTGTGGCAGACGACTTTTAAAGCATGGATAATGTGCATTTGAGTAGAATGAAGGTTTTTCATACATTTACACCGAGCTGTGCTCTCAGAAACGCTCGAAACACGCGATATCACGATTTTGGTGCTGTTCAAAGTTTCGTTCGCCGCAGCTGTACCAGACAACTTTTAACACATGGATATTGTGCATTTGAGTAGAATGAAGGTTTTTGACACTTTTACACCGAGCTGTGCTCTCAGAAACGCTCGAAACACGCGATATCACGATTTTGGTGATCTTCAATGTTTCGTTCGCCACGGCTGTGGCAGACAACTTTTAACACATGGATTTTGTGTATTTGAGTAGAATGAAGGTTTTTCATACATTTACACCGAGCTGTGCTCTCAGAAACGATCCAAACACGCGATATCACTATTTTGGTGTTCGTCGATTTTTCGTTCGCCACAGCTGTGCCAGACGACTTTTAACGCATGGATATTGTGCATTTGAGTAGAATGAAGGTTTTTTTACACATTTACACCGAGCTGTGCGCTCAGAAACGCTCGAAACAATCGAGATCACGATTTTGGTGATCCTCGATGTTTCGTTCTCCACAGCTGTGACTGACGACTTTTGATTCATGGATATTGTGGATTTGAGTAGAATGAAGGTTCTTCATACATTTACACCGAGCTGTGCTCTCAGAAAGGCTCGAAACACGCGATATCACGATTTTTCGTTCTCCACAGCTCTGCCTGACGACTTTTGACGCATGGATATTGTGCATTTGAGTAGAATGAAGGTTTTTGACACATTTACACCGAACTGTACTCTCGGAAACGCTCGAAACACGCGATATCACGATTTTGGTGATCCTGTTTCGTTCTCCACAGCTGTGCCTGACGACTTTTGACGCATGGATATTGTGCATTTGAGTAGAATGAATGTTTTTCATACATTTACACCGAGCTGTGCAATCAGAAACGATCGAAACACGCGATATCACGATGTTGGTGATTCTGTTTCGTTCTCCACAGCTCTGCCTGACGACTTTTGATGCATGGATATTGTGGATTTGAGTAGAATGAAGGTTTTTGACACATTTACACCGAGCTGTGCTCTCAGAAACGCTCGAAACACGCGATATCACGATTTTGGTGATCTTCAATGTTTCGTTCGCCACGGCGGTGGCAGACAACTTTTAACACATGGAACTTGTGTATTTGAGTAGAGTGAAGGTTTTTGACACATTTACACCGAGCTATGCTCTCAGGAAGACTCGAAACACGAGATATCTCGATTTTGGTACTGTTCAAAGTTTCGTTCTCCACTGCTGTGTCAGACAACTTGTAACACATGGATCTTGTGTATTTGAGTAGAATGAAGGTATTTGACACGTTTACACCGAGCTGTGCTCTCAGAAACGCTCGAAACACGCGATATCACGATTTTGGTGTTCTTCAATGTTTCGTTCGCCACGGCTGTGGCAGACAACGTTTAACACATGGATCTTGTGTATTTGAGTAGAATGAAGATTTTTGACACATTTACACCGAGCTGTGCTCTCAGAAACGCTCGAAACACGCGATATCACGATTTTGGTGTTCGTCGATTTTTCGTTAGACACAGCTGTGCCAGACGACTTTTAACGCATGAATATTGTGTATTTGAGCAGAATGAAGGTTTTTTACACATTTACACCGAGCTGTGCTCTCAGAAACGCTCGAAACACGCGATATCACGATTTTGGTGTTCTTCGATTTTTCGTTCGCCACATTTGTGGCAGACGACTTTTAAAGCATGGATAATGTGCATTTGAGTAGAATGAAGGTTTTTCATACATTTACACCGAGCTGTGCTCTCAGAAACGCTCTAAACACGCGATATCACGATTTTGGTGATCCTCTGTTTCGTTCTCCACAGCTGTGCCTGACGACTTTTGACGCATGGATATTGTGCATTTGAGTAGAATGAAGGTTTTTCATACATTTACACCGAGCTGTGCTCTCAGAAACGATCGAAACACGCGATATCACGATGTTGGTGATCCTGTTTCGTTCTCCACAGCTGTGCCTGACGACTTTTGATGCATGGATATTGTGGATTTGAGTAGAATGAAGGTTTTTTACACATTTACACCGAGCTATGCTCTCAGGAACGCTCGAAACACGAGATATCTCGATTTTGGTACTGTTCAAAGTTTCGTTCGCCACTGCTGTGCCAGACAACTTGTAACACATGGATCTTGTGTATTTGAGTAGAATGAAGGTATTTGATACGTTTACACCGAGCTGTGCTCTCAGAAACTCTCGAAACACGCGATATCACGATTTTGGTGTTCTTCAATGTTTCGTTCGCCACGGCTGTGGCAGACAACGTTTAACTCATGGATCTTGTGTATTTGAGTAGAATGAAGATTTTTGACACATTTACACCGAGCTGTGCTCTCAGAAACGCTCGAAACACGCGATATCACGATTTTGGTGTTCGTCGATTTCTCGTTAGACACAGCTGTGCCAGACGACTTTTAACGCATGAATATTGTGTATTTGAGCAGAATGAAGGTTTTTTACACATTTACACCGAGCTGTGCTCTCAGAAACGCTCGAAACACGCGATATCACGATTTTGGTGTTCTTCGATTTTTCGTTCGCCACATTTGTGGCAGACGACTTTTAAAGCATGGATAATGTGCATTTGAGTAGAATGAAGGTTTTTCATACATTTACACCGAGCTGTGCTCTCAGAAACGCTCTAAACACGCGATATCACGATTTTGGTGATCCTCTGTTTCGTTCTCCACAGCTGTGCCTGACGACTTTTGACGCATGGATATTGTGCATTTGAGTAGAATGAAGGTTTTTCATACATTTACACCGAGCTGTGCTCTCAGAAACGATCGAAACACGCGATATCACGATGTTGGTGATCCTGTTTCGTTCTCCACAGCTGTGCCTGACGACTTTTGATGCATGGATATTGTGGATTTGAGTAGAATGAAGGTTTTTGACACATTTACACCGAGCTGTGCTCTCAGAAACGCTCGAAACACGCGATATAACGATTTTGGTGATCTTCAATGTTTCGTTCGCCACAGCTGTGGCAGACGACTTTTAACGCATGAATATTGTGCATTTGAGTAGAATGAAGATTTTTTACACATTTACACCGAGCTATGCTCTCAGGAACGCTCGAAACACGAGATATCTCGATTTTGGTACTGTTCAAAGTTTCGTTCGCCACTGCTGTGCCAGACAACTTGTAACACATGGATCTTGTGTATTTGAGTAGAATGAAGGTATTTGATACGTTTACACCGAGCTGTGCTCTCAGAAACTCTCGAAACACGCGATATCACGATTTTGGTGTTCTTCAATGTTTCGTTCGCCACGGCTGTGGCAGACAACGTTTAACTCATGGATCTTGTGTATTTGAGTAGAATGAAGATTTTTGACACATTTACACCGAGCTGTGCTCTCAGAAACGCTCGAAACACGCGATATCACGATTTTGGTGTTCGTCGATTTCTCGTTAGACACAGCTGTGCCAGACGACTTTTAACGCATGAATATTGTGTATTTGAGCAGAATGAAGGTTTTTTACACATTTACACCGAGCTGTGCTCTCAGAAACGCTCGAAACACGCGATATCACGATTTTGGTGTTCTTCGATTTTTCGTTCGCCACATTTGTGGCAGACGACTTTTAAA
Source organism: Pimpla rufipes (assembly GCA_963932165.1). Lineage (NCBI taxonomy): Eukaryota > Metazoa > Arthropoda > Insecta > Hymenoptera > Ichneumonidae > Pimpla > Pimpla rufipes. The sequence goes on from CAWVQF010000037.1 coordinate 571,792, forward strand.
GCATGGATAATGTGCATTTGAGTAGAATGAAGGTTTTTCATACATTTACACCGAGCTGTGCTCTCAGAAACGCTCTAAACACGCGATATCACGATTTTGGTGATCCTCTGTTTCGTTCTCCACAGCTGTGCCTGACGACTTTTGACGCATGGATTTTGTGCATTTGAGTAGAATGAAGGTTTTTCATACATTTACACCGAGCTGTGCTCTCAGAAACGATCGAAACACGCGATATCACGATGTTGGTGATCCTGTTTCGTTCTCCACAGCTGTGCCTGACGACTTTTGATGCATGGATATTGTGGATTTGAGTAGAATGAAGGTTTTTGACACATTTACACCGAGCTGTGCTCTCAGAAACGCTCGAAACACGCGATATCACGATTTTGGTGATCTTCAATGTTTCGTTCGCCACGGCGGTGGCAGACAACTTTTAACACATGGAACTTGTGTATTTGAGTAGAGTGAAGGTTTTTGACACATTTACACCGAACTGTGCTCTCAGAAACGCTCGAAACACGCGATATCACGATTTTGGTGATCTTCAATGTTTCGTTCGCCACGGCGGTGGCAGACAACTTTTAACACATGGAACTTGTGTATTTGAGTAGAGTGAAGGTTTTTGACACATTTACACCGAACTGTGCTCTCAGAAACGCTCAAAACACGCGATATCACGATTTCGGTGTTCATCGATTTTTCGTTCGTCACAGCTGTGCCAGACGACTTTTAACGCATGGATATCGTGCATTTGAGTAGAATGAAGGTTTTTTACACATTTACACCGAGCTGTGCTCTCAGAAACGCTCGAAACACGCGATATCACGATTTTGGTGATCTTCGATTTTTCGTTCGCCACAGTTGTGGCAGACGACTTCTAACGCATGGATAATGTGCATTTGAGTAGAATAAAGGTTTTTCATACATTTACACCGAGCTGTGCTCTCAGAAACGTTCGAAACACGCGATATTACGATTTTGGTGATCCTCGGTTTTTCGTTCTCCACAGCTGTGCCTGACGACTTTTGACGCATGGATCTTGTGTGTTTGAGCAGAATGAAAGTTTTTGACACATTCACACCGAGCTGTGCTCTCGGAAACGCTCGAAACATGCGATATCACGATTTTGGTGTTCGTCCATTTTTCGTTCGCCACAGCTGTGGCAGACGACTTTTAACGCATGAATATTGTGTATTTGAGTAGAATGAAGATTTTTGACACATTTACACCGAGCTATGCTCTCAGGAACGCTCGAAACACGAGATATCACGATTTTGGTGTTCTTCGATTTTTCGTTCGCCACAGTTGTGGCAGACGACTTCTAACGCATGGATAATGTGCATTTGAGTAGAATGAAGGTTTTTCATACATTTACACCGAGCTGTGCTCTCAGAAACGCTCGAAACACGCGTTATCACGATTTTGGTGATCTTCAATGTTTCGTTCGCCACGGCTGTGGCAGACAACTTTTAACACATGGATATTGTGCATTTGAGTAGAATGAAGGTTTCTGACGCATTTATACCGAGCTGTGCTCTCAGAAACGCTCGAAACACGCGATATCACGATTTTGGTGTTGTTCGATTTTTCGTTCGCCACAGTTGTGGCAGACGACTTCTAACGCATGGATAATGTGCATTTGAGTAGAATGAAGGTTTTTCATACATTCACACCGAGCTGTGCTCTCAGAAACGCTCGAAACACGAGATATCTCGATTTTGGTACTGTTCAAAGTTTCGTTCGCCACTGCTGTGCCAGACAACTTGTAACACATGGATCTTGTGTATTTGAGTATAATGAAGGTTTTTGACACATTCACACCGAGCTGTGCTCTCGGAAACGCTCGAAACATGCGATATCACGATTTTCGTGTTCGTCCATTTTTCGTTCGCCACAGCTGTGGCAGACGACTTTTAACGCATGAATATTGTGCATTTGAGTAGAATGAAGGTTTCTGACGCATTTATACCGAGCTGTGCTCTCAGAAACGCTCGAAACACGCGATATCACGATTTTGGTGTTCTTCGATTTTTCGTTCGCCACAGTTGTGGCAGACGACTTTTAACGCATGGATTATGTGCATTTGAGTAGAATGAAGGTTTTTCATACATTTACACCGAGCTGTGCTCTCAGAAACGCTCGAAACACGCGATATCGCGATTTTGGTGTTCGTCGATTTTTCGTTCGCCACAGCTGTGCCAGACGACTTTTAACGCATGGATATTGTGCATTTGAGTAGAATGAAGGTTTCTGACATATTTATACCGAGCTGTGCTCTCAGAAACGCTCTAAACACGCGATATCACGATTTTGGTGTTCTTCGATTTTTCGTTCGCCACGGCTGTGGCAGACAACTTTTAACACATGGATATTGTGCATTTGAGTAGAATGAAGGCTTCTGACACATTTATACCGAGCTGTGCTCTCAGAAACGCTCGAAACACGCGATATCACGATTTTGGTGATCTTCAATGTTTCGTTCGCCACGGCTGTGGCAGACAACTTTTAACACATGGATATTGTGCATTTGAGTAGAATGAAGGTTTCTGACACATTTATACCGAGCTGTGCTCTCAGAAACGCTCGAAACACGCGATGTCACGATTTTGGTGTTCTTCGATTTTTCGTTCGCCACAGTTGTGGCAGACGACTTCTAACGCATGGATAATGTGCATTTGAGTAGAATGAAGGTTTTTCATACATTCACACCGAGCTGTGCTCTCAGAAACGCTCGAAACACGAGATATCTCGATTTTGGTACTGTTCAAAGTTTCGTTCGCCACTGCTGTGCCAGACAACTTGTAACACATGGATCTTGTGTATTTGAGTATAATGAAGGTTTTTGACACATTCACACCGAGCTGTGCTCTCGGAAACGCTCGAAACATGCGATATCACGATTTTCGTGTTCGTCCATTTTTCGTTCGCCACAGCTGTGGCAGACGACTTTTAACGCATGAATATTGTGCATTTGAGTAGAATGAAGATTTTTGACACATTTACACCGAGCTATGCTCTCAGGAACGCTCGAAACACGAGATATCACGATTTTGGTGTTCTTCGATTTTTCGTTCGCCACAGTTGTGGCAGACGACTTCTAACGCATGGATAATGTGCATTTGAGTAGAATGAAGGTTTTTCATACATTTACACCGAGCTGTGCTCTCAGAAACGCTCGAAACACGCGTTATCACGATTTTGGTGATCTTCAATGTTTCGTTCGCCACGGCTGTGGCAGACAACTTTTAACACATGGATATAGTGCATTTGAGTAGAATGAAGGTTTCTGACGCATTTATACCGAGCTGTGCTCTCAGAAACGCTCGAAACACGCGATATCACGATTTTGGTGTTCTTCGATTTTTCGTTCGCCACAGTTGTGGCAGACGACTTTTAACGCATGGATTATGTGCATTTGAGTAGAATGAAGGTTTTTCATACATTTACACCGAGCTGTGCTCTCAGAAACGCTCGAAACACGCGATATCGCGATTTTGGTGATCTTCAATGTTTCGTTCGCCACGGCTGTGGCAGACAACTTTTAACACATGGATATTGTGCATTTGAGTAGAATGAAGGTTTCTGACGCATTTATACCGAGCTGTGCTCTCAGAAACGCTCGAAACACGCGATATCACGATTTTGGTGTTCTTCGATTTTTCGTTCGCCACAGTTGTGGCAGACGACTTTTAACGCATGGATTATGTGCATTTGAGTAGAATGAAGGTTTTTCATACATTTACACCGAGCTGTGCTCTCAGAAACGCTCGAAACACGCGATATCGCGATTTTGGTGTTCGTCGATTTTTCGTTCGCCACAGCTGTGCCAGACGACTTTTAACGCATGGATATTGTGCATTTGAGTAGAATGAAGGTTTCTGACATATTTATACCGAGCTGTGCTCTCAGAAACGCTCTAAACACGCGATATCACGATTTTGGTGTTCTTCGATTTTTCGTTCGCCACGGCTGTGGCAGACAACTTTTAACGCATGAATATTGTGCATTTGAGTAGAATGAAGATTTTTGACTCATTTACACCGAGCTATGATCTCAGGAACGCTCGAAACACGAGATATCTCGATGTTGGTACTGTTCAAAGTTTCGTTCTCCACAGCTGTGCCTGACGACTTTTGACGCATGGATCTTGTGTGTTTGAGCAGAATGAAGGTTTTTGACACATTAACACCGAGCTGTGCTCTCAGAAACGCTCGAAACATGCGATATCACGATTTTGGTGTTCGTCGATTTTTCGTTCGCCACAGCTGTGGCAGACGACTTTTAACGCATGAATATTGTGCATTTGAGTAGAATGAAGATTTTTGACTCATTTACACCGAGCTATGATCTCACGAACGCTCGAAACACGAGATATCTCGATGTTGGTACTGTTCAAAGTTTCGTTCTCCACAGCTGTGCCTGACGACTTTTGACGCATGGATCTTGTGTGTTTGAGCAGAATGAAGGTTTTTGACACATTCACACCGAGCTGTGCTCTCGGAAACGCTCGAAACATGCGATATCACGATTTTGGTGTTCGTCCATTTTTCGTTCGCCACAGCTGTGGCAGACGACTTTTAACGCATGAATATTGTGTATTTGAGTAGAATGAAGATTTTTGACACATTTACACCGAGCTATGCTCTCAGGAACGCTCGAAACACGAGATATCACGATTTTGGTGTTCTTCGATTTTTCGTTCGCCACAGTTGTGGCAGACGACTTCTAACGCATGGATAATGTGCATTTGAGTAGAATGAAGGTTTTTCATACATTTACACCGAGCTGTGCTCTCAGAAACGCTCGAAACACGCGTTATCACGATTTTGGTGATCCTCGATGTTTCGTTCTCCATAGCTCTGCCTGACGACTTTTGAGGCATGGATATTGTGCATTTGAGTAGAATGAAGGTTTTTGACACATTTACACCGAGCTGTGCTCTCAGAAACGCTCGAAACACGCGATATCACGATTTCGGTGATCTTTAATGTTTCGTTCGCCACGGCGGTGGCAGACAACTTTTAACACATGGATCTTGTGTATTTGAGTAGAGTGAAGGTTTTTGACACATTTACACCGAACTGTGCTCTCAGAAACGCTCGAAACACGCGATATCACGATTTTGGTGTTCGTCGATTTTTCGTTCGTCACAGCTGTGCCAGACGACTTTTAACGCATGGATATCGTGCATTTGAGTAGAATGAAGGTTTTTTTACACATTTACACCGAGCTGTGCTCTCAGAAACGCTCGAAACACGCGATATCACGATTTTGGTGTTCTTCGATTTTTCGTTCGCCACAGTTGTGGCAGACGACTTCTAACGCATTTATAATGTGCATTTGAGTAGAATGAAGGTTTTTCATACATTCACACCGAGCTGTGCTCTCCGAAACGCTCGAAACATGCGATATCACGATTTTGGTGTTCGTCGATTTTTCGTTCGCCACAGCTGTGGCAGACGACTTTTAACGCATGAATATTGTGCATTTGAGTAGAATGAAGATTTTTGACACATTTACACCGAGCTGTGCTCTCAGAAACGCTCGAAACACGCGATATCACGATTTTGGTGTTCGTCGATTTTTCGTTAGACACAGCTGTACCAGACGACTTTCAACGCATGAATATTGTGTATTTGAGCAGAATGAAGGTTTTTTACACATTTGCACCGAGCTGTGCTCTCAGAAACGCTCGAAACACGCGATATCACGATTTTGGTGATCTTCAATGTTTCGTTCGCCACGGCTGTGGCAGACGACTTTTAACACATGGATCTTGTGTGTTTGAGCAGAATGAAGTTTTTTGACACATTCACACCGAGCTGTGCTCTCAGAAACGCTCGAAACATGCGATATCACGATTTTGGTGTTCGTCGATTTTTCGTTCGCCAGAGCTGTGGCAGACGACTTTTAACGCATGAATATTGTGCATTTGAGTAGAATGAAGATTTTTTACTCATTTACACCGAGCTATGATCTCAGGAACGCTCGAAACACGAGATATCTCGATGTTGGTACTGTTCAAAGTTTCGTTCGCCACTGCTGTGCCAGACAACTTTTATCACATGGATCTTGTGTATTTGAGTAGAGTGAATGTTTTTGACGCATTTACACCGAACTGTGCTCTCAGAAACGCTCGAAACACGCGATATCACGATTTTGGTGTTCGTCGATTTTTCGTACGTCACAGCTGTGCCAGACGACTTTTAACGCATGGATATCGTGCATTTGAGTAGAATGAAGGTTTTTTACACATTTACACCGAGCTGTGCTCTCAGAAACGCTCGAAACACGCGATATCACGATTTTGGTGTTCTTCGATTTTTCGTTCGCCACAGTTGTGGCAGACGACTTCTAAGGCATGGATAATGTGCATTTGAGTAGAATGAAGGTTTTTCATACATTCACACCGAGCTGTGCTCTCAGAAACGCTCGAAACACGCGATATCACGATTTTGGTGTTCTTCGATTTTTCGTTCGCCACATTTGTGGCAGACGACTTTTAAAGCATGGATAATGTGCATTTGAGTAGAATGAAGGTTTTTCATACATTTACACCGAGCTGTGCTCTCAGAAACGCTCGAAACACGCGATATCACGATTTTGGTGCTGTTCAAAGTTTCGTTCGCCGCAGCTGTGCCAGACAACTTTTAACACATGGATATTGTGCATTTGAGTAGAATGAAGGTTTTTGACACTTTTACACCGAGCTGTGCTCTCAGAAACGCTCGAAACACGCGATATCACGATTTTGGTGATCTTCAATGTTTCGTTCGCCACGGCTGTGGCAGACAACTTTTAACACATGGATTTTGTGTATTTGAGTAGAATGAAGGTTTTTCATACATTTACACCGAGCTGTGCTCTCAGAAACGATCCAAACACGCGATATCACTATTTTGGTGTTCGTCGATTTTTCGTTCGCCACAGCTGTGCCAGACGACTTTTAACGGATGGATATTGTGCATTTGAGTAGAATGAAGGTTTTTTTACACATTTACACCGAGCTGTGCGCTCAGAAACGCTCGAAACAATCGAGATCACGATTTTGGTGATCCTCGATGTTTCGTTCTCCACAGCTGTGACTGACGACTTTTGATTCATGGATATTGTGCATTTGAGTAGAATGAAGGTTCTTCATACATTTACACCGAGCTGTGATCTCAGAAAGGCTCGAAACACGCGATATCACGATTTTTCGTTCTCCACAGCTCTGCCTGACGACTTTTGACGCATGGATATTGTGCATTTGAGTAGAATGAAGGTTTTTGACACATTTACACCGAACTGTACTCTCGGAAACGCTCGAAACACGCGATATCACGATTTTGGTGTTCGTCGATTTTTCGTTCGCCACAGCAGTGGCAGACAACTTTTAACACATGGATTTTGTGCATTTGAGCAGAATGAAGGTTTTTGACACACTTACACCGAGCTGTGCTCTCAGAAACGCACGAAACACGCGATATCACGATTTTAGTGTTCTTCAATGTTTCATTCGCCACAGCTGTGCGAGACGACTTTTAAAGCATGAATATCGTGCATTTGAGTAGAATGAAGGTTTTTCATACATTTACACCGAGCTGTGCTCTCAGAATCGATCGAAACACGCGATATCACGATTTTGGTGTTCGTCGATTTTTCGTTTGCCACAGCTGTGCCAGACGACTTTTAACGCATGGATATTGTACATTTGAGTAGAATGAAGGTTTTTCACATATTTACACCGAGCTGTGCTCTCAGAAACGCTCGAAACACGCGATATCACGATTTTGGTGTTCGTCGATTTTTCGTTCGCCACAGCTGTGGCTGACGACTTTTAACACATGGATCTTGTGTGTTTGAGTAGAATGAAGGTTTTTGACATATCTACACCGAGCTGTGCACTCAGAACCGTTCGAAACACGCAATATCACGATTTTGGTGCTGTTCAAAGTTTCGTTCGCCGCAGCTGTGCCAGACAACTTTTAACACATGTATATTGTGCATTTGAGTAGAATGAAGGTTTTTGACACATTTACACCGAGCTGTGCTCTCAGAAACGCTCGAAACACGCGATATCACGATTTTGATGACCCTCGATTTTTCGTTCTCCACAGCTGTGCCTGACGACTTTTGACGCATGGATATTGTGCATTTGAGTAGAATGAAGGTTTTTGACACATTTACACCGAACTGTACTCTCAGAAACGCTCGAAACACGCGATATCACGATTTTGGTGTTCGTCGATTTTTCGTTCGCCACGGCGGTGGCAGACGGCTTTTAACGCCTGGATCTTGTGTGTTTGAGTAGAATGACGGTTTTTGACACATTTACACCGAGCTGTGCTCACAGAAACGCTCGAAATACGCGATATCACGATTTTGGTGTTCGTCGATTTTTCGTTCGCCACAGCTGTGCCAGACGACTTTTAACGCATGGATAATGTGCATTTGAGTAGAATGAAGGTTCTTCATACATTTACACCGAGCTGTGCTCTCAGAAACTCTCGAAACACGCGATATCACGATTTTGGTGATCTTCAATGTTTCGTTCGCCACGGCTGTGCCAGACAACTTTTTACACATGGATCTTGTGTATTTGAGTAGAATGAAGGTTTTTGACGCATTTACACCGAGCTGTGCTCTCAGAAACTCACGACACACGCGATATCTCGATTTTTGTGTTCGTCGATTTTTCGTTCGCCACAGCTGTGCCAGACGACTTTTAACGCATGGATAATGTGCATTTGAGTAGAATGAAGGTTTTTCATACATTTACACCGAGCTGTGCTCTCAGAAACGTTCGAAACACGCGATATCACGATTTTGGTGATCCTCGATTTTTCGTTCTCCACAGCTGTGGATGACGACTTTTGACGCATGGATATTGTGCATTTGAGTAGAATGAAGGTTTTTGACACATTTACACCGAGCTGTGCTCTCAGAAACGCTCGAAACACGCGATATCACGATTTTGGTGTTCGTCGATTTTTCGTTCGTCACAGCTGTGCCAGACGACTTTTAACGCATGGATAATGTGCATTTGAGAAGAATGAAGGTTTTTCATACATTTACACCGAGCTGTGCTCTCAGAAACGCTCGAAACACGCGATATCACGATTTTGGTGATCCTGTTTCGTTCTCCACAGCTGTGCCTGACGACTTTTGACGCATGGATATTGTGCATTTGAATAGAATGAATGTTTTTCATACATTTACACCGAGCTGTGCAATCAGAAACGATCGAAACACGCGATATCACGATGTTGGTGATCCTGTTTCGTTCTCCACAGCTGTGCCTGACGACTTTTGATGCATGGATATTGTGGATTTGAGTAGAATGAAGGTTTTTGACACATTTACACCGAGCTGTGCTCTCAGAAACGCTCGAAACACGCGATATCACGATTTTGGTGTTCCTCGATTTTTCGTTCTCCACAGCTGTGGATGACGACCTTTGACGCATGGATATCGTGCATTTGAGAAGAATGAAGGTTTTTCATACATTTACACCGAGCTGTGCTCTCAGAAACGCTCTAAACACGCGATATCACGATTTTGGTGATCCTCTGTTTCGTTCTCCACAGCTGTGCCTGACGACTTTTGACGCATCGATATTGTGCATTTGAGTAGAATGAAGGTTTTTCATACATTTACACCGAGCTGTGCTCTCAGAAACGATCGAAACACGCGATATCACGATGTTGGTGATCCTGTTTCGTTCTCCACAGCTGTGCCTGACGACTTTTGATGCATGGATATTGTGGATTTGAGTAGAATGAAGGTTTTTGACACATTTACACCGAGCTGTGCTCTCAGAAACGCTCGAAACACGCGATATCACGATTTTGGTGATCTTCAATGTTTCGTTCGCCACGGCGGTGGCAGACAACTTTTATCACATGGAACTTGTGTATTTGAGTAGAGTGAAGGTTTTTGACACATTTACACCGAGCTGTGCTCTCAGAAACGCTCGAAACACGCGATATCACGATTTTGGTGATCTTCAATGTTTCGTTCGCCACGGCTGTGGCAGACAACTTTTAACACATGGATCTGGTGTGTTTGAGCAGAATGAAGGTTTTTGACACATTCACACCGAGCTGTGCTCTCGGAAACGCTCGAAACATGCGATATCACGATTTTCGTGTTCGTCCATTTTTCGTTCGCCACAGCTGTGGTTGACGACTTTTAACGTATGAATATTGTGCATTTGAGTAGAATGAAGATTTTTGACACATTTACACCGAGCTATGCTCTCAGGAACGCTCGAAACACGAGATATCACGATTTTGGTGTTCTTCGATTTTTCGTTCGCCACAGTTGTGGCAGACGACTTCTAACGCATGGATAATGTGCATTTGAGTAGAATGAAGGTTTTTCATACATTTACACCGAGCTGTGCTCTCAGAAACGCTCGAAACACGCGATATCACGATTTTGGTGATCTTCAATGTTTCGTTCGCCACGGCTGTGGCAGACAACTTTTAACACATGGATCTTGTGTGTTTGAGCAGAATGAAGGTTTTTGACACATTCACACCGAGCTGTGCTCTCGGAAACGCTCGAAATATGCGATATCACGATTTTGGTCTTCGTCCATTTTTCGTTCGCCACAGCTGTGGCAGACGACTTTTAACGCATGAATATTGTGCATTTGAGTAGAATGAAGATTTTTGACACATTTACACCGAGCTATGCTCTCAGGAACGCTCGAAACACGAGATATCACGATTTTGGTGTTCTTCGATTTTTCGTTCGCCACAGTTGTGGCAGACGACTTCTAACGCATGGATAATGTGCATTTGAGTAGAATGAAGGTTTTTGACACATTTACACCGAACTGTGCTCTCAGAAACGCTCGAAACACGCGATATCACGATTTTGGTGTTCGTCGATTTTTCGTTCGTCACAGCTGTGCCAGACGACTTTTAACGCATGGATATCGTGCATTTGAGTAGAATGAAGGTTTTTTTACACATTTACACCGAGCTGTGCTCTCAGAAACGCTCGAAACACGCGATATAACGATTTTGGTGTTCTTCGATTTTTCGTTCGTCACAGCTGTGCCAGACGACTTTTAACGCATGGATATCGTGGATTTGAGTAGAATGAAGGTTTTTTTCACATTTACACCGAGCTATGCTCTCAGGAACGCTCGAAACACGAGATATCACGATTTTGGTGTTCTTCGATTTTTCGTTCGCCACAGTTGTGGCAGACGACTTCTAACGCATGGATAATGTGCATTTGAGTAGAATGAAGGTTTTTGACACATTTACACCGAGCTGTGCTCTCAGAAACGCTCGAAACACGCGATATCACGATTTTGGTGATCTTCAATGTTTCGTTCGCCACGGCGGTGGCAGACAACTTTTAACACATGGATCTTGTGTATTTGAGTAGAGTGAAGGTTTTTGACACATTTACACCGAACTGTGCTCTCAGAAACGCTCGAAACACGCGTTATCACGATTTTGGTGATCTTCAATGTTTCGTTCGCCACGGCTGTGGCAGACAACTTTTAACACATGGATATTGTGCATTTGAGTAGAATGAAGGTTACTGACGCATTTATACCGAGCTGTGCTCTCAGAAACGCTCGAAACACGCGATATCACGATTTTGGTGTTCTTCGATTTTTCGTTCGCCACAGTTGTGGCAGACGACTTCTAACGCATGGGTAATGTGCATTTGAGTAGAATCAAGGTTTTTCATACATTCACACCGAGCTGTGCTCTCAGAAACGCTCGAAACATGCGATATCACGATTTTGGTGTTCGTCGATTTTTCGTTCGCCACAGCTGTGGCAGACGACTTTTAACGCATGAATATTGTGCATTTGAGTAGAATGAAGATTTTTTACACATTTACACCGAGCTATGCTCTCAGGAACGCTCGAAACACGAGATATCTCGATTTTGGTACTGTTCAAAGTTTCGTTCGCCACTGCTGTGCCAGACAACTTGTAACACATGGATCTTGTGTATTTGAGTAGAATGAAGGTATTTGACACGTTTACACCGAGCTGTGCTCTCAGAAACGCTCGAAACACGCGATATCACGATTTTGGTGTTCTTCAATGTTTCGTTCGCCACGGCTGTGGCAGACAACGTTTAACACATGGATCTTGTGTATTTGAGTAGAATGAAGATTTTTGACACATTTACACCGAGCTGTGCTCTCAGAAACGCTCTAAACACGCGATATCACGATTTTGGTGTTCTTCGATTTTTCGTTCGCCAAAGTTGTGGCAGACGACTTTTAACGCATGGATAATGTGCATTTGAGTAGAATGAAGGTTTTTCATACATTTACACCGAGCTGTGCTCTCAGAAACGATCGAAACACGCGATATCACGATGTTGGTGATGCTGTTTCGTTCTCCACAGCTGTGCCTGACGACTTTTGATGCATGGATATTGTGGATTTGAGTAGAATGAAGGTTTTTGACACATTTACACCGAGCTGTGCTCTCAGAAACGCTCGAAACACGCGATATCACGATATTGGCGATCTTCAATGTTTCGTTCGCCACGGCTGTGGCAGACAACTTTTAACACATGGATATTGTGCATTTGAGTAGAATGAAGGTTTCTGACACATTTATACCGAGCTGTGCTCTCAGAAACGCTCGAAACACGCGATGTCACGATTTTGGTGTTCTTCGATTTTTCGTTCGCCACAGTTGTGGCAGACGACTTCTAACGCATGGATATTGTGCATTTGAGTAGAATGAAGGTTTTTCATACATTCACACCGAGCTGTGCTCTCAGAAACGCTCGAAACACGAGATATCTCGATTTTGGTACTGTTCAAAGTTTCGTTCGCCACTGCTGTGCCAGACAACTTGTAACACATGGATCTTGTGTATTTGAGTATAATGAAGGTTTTTGACACATTCACACCGAGCTGTGCTCTCGGAAACGCTCGAAACATGCGATATCACGATTTTCGTGTTCGTCCATTTTTCGTTCGCCACAGCTGTGGCAGACGACTTTTAACGCATGAATATTGTGCATTTGAGTAGAATGAAGATTTTTGACACATTTACACCGAGCTATGCTTTCAGGAACGCTCGAAACACGAGATATCTCGATTTTGGTACTGTTCAAAGTTTCGTTCGCCACTGCTGTGCCAGACAACTTGTAACACATGGATCTTGTGTATTTGAGTATAATGAAGGTTTTTGACACATTCACACCGAGCTGTGCTCTCGGAAACGCTCGAAACATGCGATATCACGATTTTCGTGTTCGTCCATTTTTCGTTCGCCACAGCTGTGGCAGACGACTTTTAACGCATGAATATTGTGCATTTGAGTAGAATGAAGATTTTTGACACATTTACACCGAGCTATGCTCTCAGGAACGCTCGAAACACGAGATATCACGATTTTGGTGTTCTTCGATTTTTCGTTCGCCACAGTTGTGGCAGACGACTTCTAACGCATGGATAATGTGCATTTGAGTAGAATGAAGGTTTTTCATACATTTACACCGAGCTGTGCTCTCAGAAACGCTCGAAACACGCGTTATCACGATTTTGGTGATCTTCAATGTTTCGTTCGCCACGGCTGTGGCAGACAACTTTTAACACATGGATATAGTGCATTTGAGTAGAATGAAGGTTTCTGACGCATTTATACCGAGCTGTGCTCTCAGAAACGCTCGAAACACGCGATATCACGATTTTGGTGTTCTTCGATTTTTCGTTCGCCACAGTTGTGGCAGACGACTTTTAACGCATGGATTATGTGCATTTGAGTAGAATGAAGGTTTTTCATACATTTACACCGAGCTGTGCTCTCAGAAACGCTCGAAACACGCGATATCGCGATTTTGGTGTTCGTCGATTTTTCGTTCGCCACAGCTGTGCCAGACGACTTTTAACGCATGGATATTGTGCATTTGAGTAGAATGAAGGTTTCTGACATATTTATACCGAGCTGTGCTCTCAGAAACGCTCTAAACACGCGATATCACGATTTTGGTGTTCTTCGATTTTTCGTTCGCCACGGCTGTGGCAGACAACTTTTAACACATGGATATTGTGCATTTGAGTAGAATGAAGGTTTCTGACACATTTATACCGAGCTGTGCTCTCAGAAACGCTCGAAACACGCGATATCACGATTTTGGTGTTCTTCGATTTTTCGTTCGCCACAGTTGTGGCAGACGACTTCTAACGCATGGATAATGTGCATTTGAGTAGAATGAAGGTTTTTCATACATTCACACCGAGCTGTGCTCTCAGAAACGCTCGAAACACGAGATATCTCGATTTTGGTACTGTTCAAAGTTTCGTTCGCCACTGCTGTGCCAGACAACTTGTAACACATGGATCTTGTGTATTTGAGTAGAATGAAGGGTTTTGACACATTTACACCGAGCTGTGCTCTCAGAAACGCTCGAAACACGCGATATCACAATTTTGGTGATCTTCAATGTTTCGTTCGCCACGGCTGTGGCAGACAACTTTTAACACATGGATCTTGTGTGTTTGAGCAGAATGAAGGTTTTTGACACATTCACACCGAGCTGTGCTCTCGGAAACGCTCGAAACACGCGATATCACGATTTTGGTGTTCTTCGATTTTTCGTTCGCCACAGATGTGGCAGACGACTTTTAACGCATGGATTATGTGCATTTGAGTAGAATGAAGGTTTTTCATACATTTACACCGAGCTGTGCTCTCAGAAACGCTCGAAACACGCGATATCACGATTTTGGTGTTCTTCGATTTTTCGTTCGCCACATTTGTGGCAGGCGACTTTTAACGCATGGATAATGTGCATTTGAGTTGAATGAAGGTTTTTCATACATTTACACCGAGCTGTGCTCTCAGAAACGCTCTAAACACGCGATATCACGATTTTGGTGTTCTTCGATTTTTCGTTCTCCACAGTTGTGGCAGACGACTTCTAACGCATCGATAATGTGCATTTGAGTAGAATGAAGGTTTTTCATACATTTACACCGAGCTGTGCTCTCAGAAACGATCGAAACACGAAATATCACGATTTTGGTGATCCTGTTTCGTTCTCCACAGCTGTGCCTGACGACTTTTGACGCATGGATATTGTGGATTTGAGTAGAATGAAGGTTTTTGACACATTAACACCGAGCTGTGCTCTCAGAAACGCTCGAAACATGCGATATCACGATTTTGGTGTTCGTCGATTTTTCGTTCGCCACAGCTGTGGCAGACGACTTTTAACGCATGAATATTGTGCATTTGAGTAGAATGAAGATTTTTGACTCATTTACACCGAGCTATGATCTCAGGAACGCTCGAAACACGAGATATCTCGATGTTGGTACTGTTCAAAGTTTCGTTCTCCACAGCTGTGCCTGACGACTTTTGACGCATGGATCTTGTGTGTTTGAGCAGAATGAAGGTTTTTGACACATTCACACCGAGCTGTGCTCTCGGAAACGCTCGAAACATGCGATATCACGATTTTGGTGTTCGTCCATTTTTCGTTCGCCACAGCTGTGGCAGACGACTTTTAACGCATGAATATTGTGTATTTGAGTAGAATGAAGTTTTTTGACACATTCACACCGAGCTGTGCTCTCAGAAACGCTCGAAACATGCGATATCACGATTTTGGTGTTCGTCGATTTTTCGTTCGCCACAGCTGTGGCAGACGACTTTTAACGCATGAATATTGTGCATTTGAGTAGAATGAAGATTTTTTACTCATTTACACCGAGCTATGATCTCAGGAACGCTCGAAACACGAGATATCTCGATGTTGGTACTGTTCAAAGTTTCGTTCGCCACTGCTGTGCCAGACAACTTTTATCACATGGATCTTGTGTATTTGAGTAGAGTGAATGTTTTTGACGCATTTACACCGAACTGTGCTCTCAGAAACGCTCGAAACACGCGATATCACGATTTTGGTGTTCGTCGATTTTTCGTTCGTCACAGCTGTGCCAGACGACTTTTAACGCATGGATATCGTGCATTTGAGTAGAATGAAGGTTTTTTACACATTTACACCGAGCTGTGCTCTCAGAAACGCTCGAAACACGCGATATCACGATTTTGGTGTTCTTCGATTTTTCGTTCGCCACAGTTGTGGCAGACGACTTCTAAGGCATGGATAATGTGCATTTGAGTAGAATGAAGGTTTTTCATACATTCACACCGAGCTGTGCTCTCAGAAACGCTCGAAACACGCGATATCACGATTTTGGTGTTCTTCGATTTTTCGTTCGCCACATTTGTGGCAGACGACTTTTAAAGCATGGATAATGTGCATTTGAGTAGAATGAAGGTTTTTCATACATTTACACCGAGCTGTGCTCTCAGAAACGCTCGAAACACGCGATATCACGATTTTGGTGCTGTTCAAAGTTTCGTTCGCCGCAGCTGTACCAGACAACTTTTAACACATGGATATTGTGCATTTGAGTAGAATGAAGGTTTTTGACACTTTTACACCGAGCTGTGCTCTCAGAAACGCTCGAAACACGCGATATCACGATTTTGGTGATCTTCAATGTTTCGTTCGCCACGGCTGTGGCAGACAACTTTTAACACATGGATTTTGTGTATTTGAGTAGAATGAAGGTTTTTCATACATTTACACCGAGCTGTGCTCTCAGAAACGATCCAAACACGCGATATCACTATTTTGGTGTTCGTCGATTTTTCGTTCGCCACAGCTGTGCCAGACGACTTTTAACGCATGGATATTGTGCATTTGAGTAGAATGAAGGTTTTTTTACACATTTACACCGAGCTGTGCGCTCAGAAACGCTCGAAACAATCGAGATCACGATTTTGGTGATCCTCGATGTTTCGTTCTCCACAGCTGTGACTGACGACTTTTGATTCATGGATATTGTGGATTTGAGTAGAATGAAGGTTCTTCATACATTTACACCGAGCTGTGCTCTCAGAAAGGCTCGAAACACGCGATATCACGATTTTTCGTTCTCCACAGCTCTGCCTGACGACTTTTGACGCATGGATATTGTGCATTTGAGTAGAATGAAGGTTTTTGACACATTTACACCGAACTGTACTCTCGGAAACGCTCGAAACACGCGATATCACGATTTTGGTGATCCTGTTTCGTTCTCCACAGCTGTGCCTGACGACTTTTGACGCATGGATATTGTGCATTTGAGTAGAATGAATGTTTTTCATACATTTACACCGAGCTGTGCAATCAGAAACGATCGAAACACGCGATATCACGATGTTGGTGATTCTGTTTCGTTCTCCACAGCTCTGCCTGACGACTTTTGATGCATGGATATTGTGGATTTGAGTAGAATGAAGGTTTTTGACACATTTACACCGAGCTGTGCTCTCAGAAACGCTCGAAACACGCGATATCACGATTTTGGTGATCTTCAATGTTTCGTTCGCCACGGCGGTGGCAGACAACTTTTAACACATGGAACTTGTGTATTTGAGTAGAGTGAAGGTTTTTGACACATTTACACCGAGCTATGCTCTCAGGAAGACTCGAAACACGAGATATCTCGATTTTGGTACTGTTCAAAGTTTCGTTCTCCACTGCTGTGTCAGACAACTTGTAACACATGGATCTTGTGTATTTGAGTAGAATGAAGGTATTTGACACGTTTACACCGAGCTGTGCTCTCAGAAACGCTCGAAACACGCGATATCACGATTTTGGTGTTCTTCAATGTTTCGTTCGCCACGGCTGTGGCAGACAACGTTTAACACATGGATCTTGTGTATTTGAGTAGAATGAAGATTTTTGACACATTTACACCGAGCTGTGCTCTCAGAAACGCTCGAAACACGCGATATCACGATTTTGGTGTTCGTCGATTTTTCGTTAGACACAGCTGTGCCAGACGACTTTTAACGCATGAATATTGTGTATTTGAGCAGAATGAAGGTTTTTTACACATTTACACCGAGCTGTGCTCTCAGAAACGCTCGAAACACGCGATATCACGATTTTGGTGTTCTTCGATTTTTCGTTCGCCACATTTGTGGCAGACGACTTTTAAAGCATGGATAATGTGCATTTGAGTAGAATGAAGGTTTTTCATACATTTACACCGAGCTGTGCTCTCAGAAACGCTCTAAACACGCGATATCACGATTTTGGTGATCCTCTGTTTCGTTCTCCACAGCTGTGCCTGACGACTTTTGACGCATGGATATTGTGCATTTGAGTAGAATGAAGGTTTTTCATACATTTACACCGAGCTGTGCTCTCAGAAACGATCGAAACACGCGATATCACGATGTTGGTGATCCTGTTTCGTTCTCCACAGCTGTGCCTGACGACTTTTGATGCATGGATATTGTGGATTTGAGTAGAATGAAGGTTTTTTACACATTTACACCGAGCTATGCTCTCAGGAACGCTCGAAACACGAGATATCTCGATTTTGGTACTGTTCAAAGTTTCGTTCGCCACTGCTGTGCCAGACAACTTGTAACACATGGATCTTGTGTATTTGAGTAGAATGAAGGTATTTGATACGTTTACACCGAGCTGTGCTCTCAGAAACTCTCGAAACACGCGATATCACGATTTTGGTGTTCTTCAATGTTTCGTTCGCCACGGCTGTGGCAGACAACGTTTAACTCATGGATCTTGTGTATTTGAGTAGAATGAAGATTTTTGACACATTTACACCGAGCTGTGCTCTCAGAAACGCTCGAAACACGCGATATCACGATTTTGGTGTTCGTCGATTTCTCGTTAGACACAGCTGTGCCAGACGACTTTTAACGCATGAATATTGTGTATTTGAGCAGAATGAAGGTTTTTTACACATTTACACCGAGCTGTGCTCTCAGAAACGCTCGAAACACGCGATATCACGATTTTGGTGTTCTTCGATTTTTCGTTCGCCACATTTGTGGCAGACGACTTTTAAAGCATGGATAATGTGCATTTGAGTAGAATGAAGGTTTTTCATACATTTACACCGAGCTGTGCTCTCAGAAACGCTCTAAACACGCGATATCACGATTTTGGTGATCCTCTGTTTCGTTCTCCACAGCTGTGCCTGACGACTTTTGACGCATGGATATTGTGCATTTGAGTAGAATGAAGGTTTTTCATACATTTACACCGAGCTGTGCTCTCAGAAACGATCGAAACACGCGATATCACGATGTTGGTGATCCTGTTTCGTTCTCCACAGCTGTGCCTGACGACTTTTGATGCATGGATATTGTGGATTTGAGTAGAATGAAGGTTTTTGACACATTTACACCGAGCTGTGCTCTCAGAAACGCTCGAAACACGCGATATAACGATTTTGGTGATCTTCAATGTTTCGTTCGCCACAGCTGTGGCAGACGACTTTTAACGCATGAATATTGTGCATTTGAGTAGAATGAAGATTTTTTACACATTTACACCGAGCTATGCTCTCAGGAACGCTCGAAACACGAGATATCTCGATTTTGGTACTGTTCAAAGTTTCGTTCGCCACTGCTGTGCCAGACAACTTGTAACACATGGATCTTGTGTATTTGAGTAGAATGAAGGTATTTGATACGTTTACACCGAGCTGTGCTCTCAGAAACTCTCGAAACACGCGATATCACGATTTTGGTGTTCTTCAATGTTTCGTTCGCCACGGCTGTGGCAGACAACGTTTAACTCATGGATCTTGTGTATTTGAGTAGAATGAAGATTTTTGACACATTTACACCGAGCTGTGCTCTCAGAAACGCTCGAAACACGCGATATCACGATTTTGGTGTTCGTCGATTTCTCGTTAGACACAGCTGTGCCAGACGACTTTTAACGCATGAATATTGTGTATTTGAGCAGAATGAAGGTTTTTTACACATTTACACCGAGCTGTGCTCTCAGAAACGCTCGAAACACGCGATATCACGATTTTGGTGTTCTTCGATTTTTCGTTCGCCACATTTGTGGCAGACGACTTTTAAAGCATGGATAATGTGCATTTGAGTAGAATGAAGGTTTTTCATACATTTACACCGAGCTGTGCTCTCAGAAACGCTCTAAACACGCGATATCACGATTTTGGTGATCCTCTGTTTCGTTCTCCACAGCTGTGCCTGACGACTTTTGACGCATGGATTTTGTGCATTTGAGTAGAATGAAGGTTTTTCATACATTTACACCGAGCTGTGCTCTCAGAAACGATCGAAACACGCGATATCACGATGTTGGTGATCCTGTTTCGTTCTCCACAGCTGTGCCTGACGACTTTTGATGCATGGATATTGTGGATTTGAGTAGAATGAAGGTTTTTGACACATTTACACCGAGCTGTGCTCTCAGAAACGCTCGAAACACGCGATATCACGATTTTGGTGATCTTCAATGTTTCGTTCGCCACGGCGGTGGCAGACAACTTTTAACACATGGAACTTGTGTATTTGAGTAGAGTGAAGGTTTTTGACACATTTACACCGAACTGTGCTCTCAGAAACGCTCGAAACACGCGATATCACGATTTTGGTGATCTTCAATGTTTCGTTCGCCACGGCGGTGGCAGACAACTTTTAACACATGGAACTTGTGTATTTGAGTAGAGTGAAGGTTTTTGACACATTTACACCGAACTGTGCTCTCAGAAACGCTCAAAACACGCGATATCACGATTTCGGTGTTCATCGATTTTTCGTTCGTCACAGCTGTGCCAGACGACTTTTAACGCATGGATATCGTGCATTTGAGTAGAATGAAGGTTTTTTACACATTTACACCGAGCTGTGCTCTCAGAAACGCTCGAAACACGCGATATCACGATTTTGGTGATCTTCGATTTTTCGTTCGCCACAGTTGTGGCAGACGACTTCTAACGCATGGATAATGTGCATTTGAGTAGAATAAAGGTTTTTCATACATTTACACCGAGCTGTGCTCTCAGAAACGTTCGAAACACGCGATATTACGATTTTGGTGATCCTCGGTTTTTCGTTCTCCACAGCTGTGCCTGACGACTTTTGACGCATGGATCTTGTGTGTTTGAGCAGAATGAAAGTTTTTGACACATTCACACCGAGCTGTGCTCTCGGAAACGCTCGAAACATGCGATATCACGATTTTGGTGTTCGTCCATTTTTCGTTCGCCACAGCTGTGGCAGACGACTTTTAACGCATGAATATTGTGTATTTGAGTAGAATGAAGATTTTTGACACATTTACACCGAGCTATGCTCTCAGGAACGCTCGAAACACGAGATATCACGATTTTGGTGTTCTTCGATTTTTCGTTCGCCACAGTTGTGGCAGACGACTTCTAACGCATGGATAATGTGCATTTGAGTAGAATGAAGGTTTTTCATACATTTACACCGAGCTGTGCTCTCAGAAACGCTCGAAACACGCGATATCACGATTTTGGTGATCTTCAATGTTTCGTTCGCCACGGCTGTGGCAGACAACTTTTAACACATGGATCTTGTGTGTTTGAGCAGAATGAAGGTTTTTGACACATTCACACCGAGCTGTGCTCTCGGAAACGCTCGAAATATGCGATATCACGATTTTGGTCTTCGTCCATTTTTCGTTCGCCACAGCTGTGGCAGACGACTTTTAACGCATGAATATTGTGCATTTGAGTAGAATGAAGATTTTTGACACATTTACACCGAGCTATGCTCTCAGGAACGCTCGAAACACGAGATATCACGATTTTGGTGTTCTTCGATTTTTCGTTCGCCACAGTTGTGGCAGACGACTTCTAACGCATGGATAATGTGCATTTGAGTAGAATGAAGGTTTTTGACACATTTACACCGAACTGTGCTCTCAGAAACGCTCGAAACACGCGATATCACGATTTTGGTGTTCGTCGATTTTTCGTTCGTCACAGCTGTGCCAGACGACTTTTAACGCATGGATATCGTGCATTTGAGTAGAATGAAGGTTTTTTTACACATTTACACCGAGCTGTGCTCTCAGAAACGCTCGAAACACGCGATATAACGATTTTGGTGTTCTTCGATTTTTCGTTCGTCACAGCTGTGCCAGACGACTTTTAACGCATGGATATCGTGGATTTGAGTAGAATGAAGGTTTTTTTCACATTTACACCGAGCTATGCTCTCAGGAACGCTCGAAACACGAGATATCACGATTTTGGTGTTCTTCGATTTTTCGTTCGCCACAGTTGTGGCAGACGACTTCTAACGCATGGATAATGTGCATTTGAGTAGAATGAAGGTTTTTGACACATTTACACCGAGCTGTGCTCTCAGAAACGCTCGAAACACGCGATATCACGATTTTGGTGATCTTCAATGTTTCGTTCGCCACGGCGGTGGCAGACAACTTTTAACACATGGATCTTGTGTATTTGAGTAGAGTGAAGGTTTTTGACACATTTACACCGAACTGTGCTCTCAGAAACGCTCGAAACACGCGTTATCACGATTTTGGTGATCTTCAATGTTTCGTTCGCCACGGCTGTGGCAGACAACTTTTAACACATGGATATTGTGCATTTGAGTAGAATGAAGGTTACTGACGCATTTATACCGAGCTGTGCTCTCAGAAACGCTCGAAACACGCGATATCACGATTTTGGTGTTCTTCGATTTTTCGTTCGCCACAGTTGTGGCAGACGACTTCTAACGCATGGGTAATGTGCATTTGAGTAGAATCAAGGTTTTTCATACATTCACACCGAGCTGTGCTCTCAGAAACGCTCGAAACATGCGATATCACGATTTTGGTGTTCGTCGATTTTTCGTTCGCCACAGCTGTGGCAGACGACTTTTAACGCATGAATATTGTGCATTTGAGTAGAATGAAGATTTTTTACACATTTACACCGAGCTATGCTCTCAGGAACGCTCGAAACACGAGATATCTCGATTTTGGTACTGTTCAAAGTTTCGTTCGCCACTGCTGTGCCAGACAACTTGTAACACATGGATCTTGTGTATTTGAGTAGAATGAAGGTATTTGACACGTTTACACCGAGCTGTGCTCTCAGAAACGCTCGAAACACGCGATATCACGATTTTGGTGTTCTTCAATGTTTCGTTCGCCACGGCTGTGGCAGACAACGTTTAACACATGGATCTTGTGTATTTGAGTAGAATGAAGATTTTTGACACATTTACACCGAGCTGTGCTCTCAGAAACGCTCTAAACACGCGATATCACGATTTTGGTGTTCTTCGATTTTTCGTTCGCCAAAGTTGTGGCAGACGACTTTTAACGCATGGATAATGTGCATTTGAGTAGAATGAAGGTTTTTCATACATTTACACCGAGCTGTGCTCTCAGAAACGATCGAAACACGCGATATCACGATGTTGGTGATGCTGTTTCGTTCTCCACAGCTGTGCCTGACGACTTTTGATGCATGGATATTGTGGATTTGAGTAGAATGAAGGTTTTTGACACATTTACACCGAGCTGTGCTCTCAGAAACGCTCGAAACACGCGATATCACGATATTGGCGATCTTCAATGTTTCGTTCGCCACGGCTGTGGCAGACAACTTTTAACACATGGATATTGTGCATTTGAGTAGAATGAAGGTTTCTGACACATTTATACCGAGCTGTGCTCTCAGAAACGCTCGAAACACGCGATGTCACGATTTTGGTGTTCTTCGATTTTTCGTTCGCCACAGTTGTGGCAGACGACTTCTAACGCATGGATATTGTGCATTTGAGTAGAATGAAGGTTTTTCATACATTCACACCGAGCTGTGCTCTCAGAAACGCTCGAAACACGAGATATCTCGATTTTGGTACTGTTCAAAGTTTCGTTCGCCACTGCTGTGCCAGACAACTTGTAACACATGGATCTTGTGTATTTGAGTATAATGAAGGTTTTTGACACATTCACACCGAGCTGTGCTCTCGGAAACGCTCGAAACATGCGATATCACGATTTTCGTGTTCGTCCATTTTTCGTTCGCCACAGCTGTGGCAGACGACTTTTAACGCATGAATATTGTGCATTTGAGTAGAATGAAGATTTTTGACACATTTACACCGAGCTATGCTTTCAGGAACGCTCGAAACACGAGATATCTCGATTTTGGTACTGTTCAAAGTTTCGTTCGCCACTGCTGTGCCAGACAACTTGTAACACATGGATCTTGTGTATTTGAGTATAATGAAGGTTTTTGACACATTCACACCGAGCTGTGCTCTCGGAAACGCTCGAAACATGCGATATCACGATTTTCGTGTTCGTCCATTTTTCGTTCGCCACAGCTGTGGCAGACGACTTTTAACGCATGAATATTGTGCATTTGAGTAGAATGAAGATTTTTGACACATTTACACCGAGCTATGCTCTCAGGAACGCTCGAAACACGAGATATCACGATTTTGGTGTTCTTCGATTTTTCGTTCGCCACAGTTGTGGCAGACGACTTCTAACGCATGGATAATGTGCATTTGAGTAGAATGAAGGTTTTTCATACATTTACACCGAGCTGTGCTCTCAGAAACGCTCGAAACACGCGTTATCACGATTTTGGTGATCTTCAATGTTTCGTTCGCCACGGCTGTGGCAGACAACTTTTAACACATGGATATAGTGCATTTGAGTAGAATGAAGGTTTCTGACGCATTTATACCGAGCTGTGCTCTCAGAAACGCTCGAAACACGCGATATCACGATTTTGGTGTTCTTCGATTTTTCGTTCGCCACAGTTGTGGCAGACGACTTTTAACGCATGGATTATGTGCATTTGAGTAGAATGAAGGTTTTTCATACATTTACACCGAGCTGTGCTCTCAGAAACGCTCGAAACACGCGATATCGCGATTTTGGTGTTCGTCGATTTTTCGTTCGCCACAGCTGTGCCAGACGACTTTTAACGCATGGATATTGTGCATTTGAGTAGAATGAAGGTTTCTGACATATTTATACCGAGCTGTGCTCTCAGAAACGCTCTAAACACGCGATATCACGATTTTGGTGTTCTTCGATTTTTCGTTCGCCACGGCTGTGGCAGACAACTTTTAACACATGGATATTGTGCATTTGAGTAGAATGAAGGTTTCTGACACATTTATACCGAGCTGTGCTCTCAGAAACGCTCGAAACACGCGATATCACGATTTTGGTGTTCTTCGATTTTTCGTTCGCCACAGTTGTGGCAGACGACTTCTAACGCATGGATAATGTGCATTTGAGTAGAATGAAGGTTTTTCATACATTCACACCGAGCTGTGCTCTCAGAAACGCTCGAAACACGAGATATCTCGATTTTGGTACTGTTCAAAGTTTCGTTCGCCACTGCTGTGCCAGACAACTTGTAACACATGGATCTTGTGTATTTGAGTAGAATGAAGGGTTTTGACACATTTACACCGAGCTGTGCTCTCAGAAACGCTCGAAACACGCGATATCACAATTTTGGTGATCTTCAATGTTTCGTTCGCCACGGCTGTGGCAGACAACTTTTAACACATGGATCTTGTGTGTTTGAGCAGAATGAAGGTTTTTGACACATTCACACCGAGCTGTGCTCTCGGAAACGCTCGAAACACGCGATATCACGATTTTGGTGTTCTTCGATTTTTCGTTCGCCACAGATGTGGCAGACGACTTTTAACGCATGGATTATGTGCATTTGAGTAGAATGAAGGTTTTTCATACATTTACACCGAGCTGTGCTCTCAGAAACGCTCGAAACACGCGATATCACGATTTTGGTGTTCTTCGATTTTTCGTTCGCCACATTTGTGGCAGGCGACTTTTAACGCATGGATAATGTGCATTTGAGTTGAATGAAGGTTTTTCATACATTTACACCGAGCTGTGCTCTCAGAAACGCTCTAAACACGCGATATCACGATTTTGGTGTTCTTCGATTTTTCGTTCTCCACAGTTGTGGCAGACGACTTCTAACGCATCGATAATGTGCATTTGAGTAGAATGAAGGTTTTTCATACATTTACACCGAGCTGTGCTCTCAGAAACGATCGAAACACGAAATATCACGATTTTGGTGATCCTGTTTCGTTCTCCACAGCTGTGCCTGACGACTTTTGACGCATGGATATTGTGGATTTGAGTAGAATGAAGGTTTTTGACACATTAACACCGAGCTGTGCTCTCAGAAACGCTCGAAACATGCGATATCACGATTTTGGTGTTCGTCGATTTTTCGTTCGCCACAGCTGTGGCAGACGACTTTTAACGCATGAATATTGTGCATTTGAGTAGAATGAAGATTTTTGACTCATTTACACCGAGCTATGATCTCAGGAACGCTCGAAACACGAGATATCTCGATGTTGGTACTGTTCAAAGTTTCGTTCTCCACAGCTGTGCCTGACGACTTTTGACGCATGGATCTTGTGTGTTTGAGCAGAATGAAGGTTTTTGACACATTCACACCGAGCTGTGCTCTCGGAAACGCTCGAAACATGCGATATCACGATTTTGGTGTTCGTCCATTTTTCGTTCGCCACAGCTGTGGCAGACGACTTTTAACGCATGAATATTGTGTATTTGAGTAGAATGAAGTTTTTTGACACATTCACACCGAGCTGTGCTCTCAGAAACGCTCGAAACATGCGATATCACGATTTTGGTGTTCGTCGATTTTTCGTTCGCCACAGCTGTGGCAGACGACTTTTAACGCATGAATATTGTGCATTTGAGTAGAATGAAGATTTTTTACTCATTTACACCGAGCTATGATCTCAGGAACGCTCGAAACACGAGATATCTCGATGTTGGTACTGTTCAAAGTTTCGTTCGCCACTGCTGTGCCAGACAACTTTTATCACATGGATCTTGTGTATTTGAGTAGAGTGAATGTTTTTGACGCATTTACACCGAACTGTGCTCTCAGAAACGCTCGAAACACGCGATATCACGATTTTGGTGTTCGTCGATTTTTCGTTCGTCACAGCTGTGCCAGACGACTTTTAACGCATGGATATCGTGCATTTGAGTAGAATGAAGGTTTTTTACACATTTACACCGAGCTGTGCTCTCAGAAACGCTCGAAACACGCGATATCACGATTTTGGTGTTCTTCGATTTTTCGTTCGCCACAGTTGTGGCAGACGACTTCTAAGGCATGGATAATGTGCATTTGAGTAGAATGAAGGTTTTTCATACATTCACACCGAGCTGTGCTCTCAGAAACGCTCGAAACACGCGATATCACGATTTTGGTGTTCTTCGATTTTTCGTTCGCCACATTTGTGGCAGACGACTTTTAAAGCATGGATAATGTGCATTTGAGTAGAATGAAGGTTTTTCATACATTTACACCGAGCTGTGCTCTCAGAAACGCTCGAAACACGCGATATCACGATTTTGGTGCTGTTCAAAGTTTCGTTCGCCGCAGCTGTACCAGACAACTTTTAACACATGGATATTGTGCATTTGAGTAGAATGAAGGTTTTTGACACTTTTACACCGAGCTGTGCTCTCAGAAACGCTCGAAACACGCGATATCACGATTTTGGTGATCTTCAATGTTTCGTTCGCCACGGCTGTGGCAGACAACTTTTAACACATGGATTTTGTGTATTTGAGTAGAATGAAGGTTTTTCATACATTTACACCGAGCTGTGCTCTCAGAAACGATCCAAACACGCGATATCACTATTTTGGTGTTCGTCGATTTTTCGTTCGCCACAGCTGTGCCAGACGACTTTTAACGCATGGATATTGTGCATTTGAGTAGAATGAAGGTTTTTTTACACATTTACACCGAGCTGTGCGCTCAGAAACGCTCGAAACAATCGAGATCACGATTTTGGTGATCCTCGATGTTTCGTTCTCCACAGCTGTGACTGACGACTTTTGATTCATGGATATTGTGGATTTGAGTAGAATGAAGGTTCTTCATACATTTACACCGAGCTGTGCTCTCAGAAAGGCTCGAAACACGCGATATCACGATTTTTCGTTCTCCACAGCTCTGCCTGACGACTTTTGACGCATGGATATTGTGCATTTGAGTAGAATGAAGGTTTTTGACACATTTACACCGAACTGTACTCTCGGAAACGCTCGAAACACGCGATATCACGATTTTGGTGATCCTGTTTCGTTCTCCACAGCTGTGCCTGACGACTTTTGACGCATGGATATTGTGCATTTGAGTAGAATGAATGTTTTTCATACATTTACACCGAGCTGTGCAATCAGAAACGATCGAAACACGCGATATCACGATGTTGGTGATTCTGTTTCGTTCTCCACAGCTCTGCCTGACGACTTTTGATGCATGGATATTGTGGATTTGAGTAGAATGAAGGTTTTTGACACATTTACACCGAGCTGTGCTCTCAGAAACGCTCGAAACACGCGATATCACGATTTTGGTGATCTTCAATGTTTCGTTCGCCACGGCGGTGGCAGACAACTTTTAACACATGGAACTTGTGTATTTGAGTAGAGTGAAGGTTTTTGACACATTTACACCGAGCTATGCTCTCAGGAAGACTCGAAACACGAGATATCTCGATTTTGGTACTGTTCAAAGTTTCGTTCTCCACTGCTGTGTCAGACAACTTGTAACACATGGATCTTGTGTATTTGAGTAGAATGAAGGTATTTGACACGTTTACACCGAGCTGTGCTCTCAGAAACGCTCGAAACACGCGATATCACGATTTTGGTGTTCTTCAATGTTTCGTTCGCCACGGCTGTGGCAGACAACGTTTAACACATGGATCTTGTGTATTTGAGTAGAATGAAGATTTTTGACACATTTACACCGAGCTGTGCTCTCAGAAACGCTCGAAACACGCGATATCACGATTTTGGTGTTCGTCGATTTTTCGTTAGACACAGCTGTGCCAGACGACTTTTAACGCATGAATATTGTGTATTTGAGCAGAATGAAGGTTTTTTACACATTTACACCGAGCTGTGCTCTCAGAAACGCTCGAAACACGCGATATCACGATTTTGGTGTTCTTCGATTTTTCGTTCGCCACATTTGTGGCAGACGACTTTTAAAGCATGGATAATGTGCATTTGAGTAGAATGAAGGTTTTTCATACATTTACACCGAGCTGTGCTCTCAGAAACGCTCTAAACACGCGATATCACGATTTTGGTGATCCTCTGTTTCGTTCTCCACAGCTGTGCCTGACGACTTTTGACGCATGGATATTGTGCATTTGAGTAGAATGAAGGTTTTTCATACATTTACACCGAGCTGTGCTCTCAGAAACGATCGAAACACGCGATATCACGATGTTGGTGATCCTGTTTCGTTCTCCACAGCTGTGCCTGACGACTTTTGATGCATGGATATTGTGGATTTGAGTAGAATGAAGGTTTTTTACACATTTACACCGAGCTATGCTCTCAGGAACGCTCGAAACACGAGATATCTCGATTTTGGTACTGTTCAAAGTTTCGTTCGCCACTGCTGTGCCAGACAACTTGTAACACATGGATCTTGTGTATTTGAGTAGAATGAAGGTATTTGATACGTTTACACCGAGCTGTGCTCTCAGAAACTCTCGAAACACGCGATATCACGATTTTGGTGTTCTTCAATGTTTCGTTCGCCACGGCTGTGGCAGACAACGTTTAACTCATGGATCTTGTGTATTTGAGTAGAATGAAGATTTTTGACACATTTACACCGAGCTGTGCTCTCAGAAACGCTCGAAACACGCGATATCACGATTTTGGTGTTCGTCGATTTCTCGTTAGACACAGCTGTGCCAGACGACTTTTAACGCATGAATATTGTGTATTTGAGCAGAATGAAGGTTTTTTACACATTTACACCGAGCTGTGCTCTCAGAAACGCTCGAAACACGCGATATCACGATTTTGGTGTTCTTCGATTTTTCGTTCGCCACATTTGTGGCAGACGACTTTTAAAGCATGGATAATGTGCATTTGAGTAGAATGAAGGTTTTTCATACATTTACACCGAGCTGTGCTCTCAGAAACGCTCTAAACACGCGATATCACGATTTTGGTGATCCTCTGTTTCGTTCTCCACAGCTGTGCCTGACGACTTTTGACGCATGGATATTGTGCATTTGAGTAGAATGAAGGTTTTTCATACATTTACACCGAGCTGTGCTCTCAGAAACGATCGAAACACGCGATATCACGATGTTGGTGATCCTGTTTCGTTCTCCACAGCTGTGCCTGACGACTTTTGATGCATGGATATTGTGGATTTGAGTAGAATGAAGGTTTTTGACACATTTACACCGAGCTGTGCTCTCAGAAACGCTCGAAACACGCGATATAACGATTTTGGTGATCTTCAATGTTTCGTTCGCCACAGCTGTGGCAGACGACTTTTAACGCATGAATATTGTGCATTTGAGTAGAATGAAGATTTTTTACACATTTACACCGAGCTATGCTCTCAGGAACGCTCGAAACACGAGATATCTCGATTTTGGTACTGTTCAAAGTTTCGTTCGCCACTGCTGTGCCAGACAACTTGTAACACATGGATCTTGTGTATTTGAGTAGAATGAAGGTATTTGATACGTTTACACCGAGCTGTGCTCTCAGAAACTCTCGAAACACGCGATATCACGATTTTGGTGTTCTTCAATGTTTCGTTCGCCACGGCTGTGGCAGACAACGTTTAACTCATGGATCTTGTGTATTTGAGTAGAATGAAGATTTTTGACACATTTACACCGAGCTGTGCTCTCAGAAACGCTCGAAACACGCGATATCACGATTTTGGTGTTCGTCGATTTCTCGTTAGACACAGCTGTGCCAGACGACTTTTAACGCATGAATATTGTGTATTTGAGCAGAATGAAGGTTTTTTACACATTTACACCGAGCTGTGCTCTCAGAAACGCTCGAAACACGCGATATCACGATTTTGGTGTTCTTCGATTTTTCGTTCGCCACATTTGTGGCAGACGACTTTTAAAGCATGGATAATGTGCATTTGAGTAGAATGAAGGTTTTTCATACATTTACACCGAGCTGTGCTCTCAGAAACGCTCTAAACACGCGATATCACGATTTTGGTGATCCTCTGTTTCGTTCTCCACAGCTGTGCCTGACGACTTTTGACGCATGGATTTTGTGCATTTGAGTAGAATGAAGGTTTTTCATACATTTACACCGAGCTGTGCTCTCAGAAACGATCGAAACACGCGATATCACGATGTTGGTGATCCTGTTTCGTTCTCCACAGCTGTGCCTGACGACTTTTGATGCATGGATATTGTGGATTTGAGTAGAATGAAGGTTTTTGACACATTTACACCGAGCTGTGCTCTCAGAAACGCTCGAAACACGCGATATCACGATTTTGGTGATCTTCAATGTTTCGTTCGCCACGGCGGTGGCAGACAACTTTTAACACATGGAACTTGTGTATTTGAGTAGAGTGAAGGTTTTTGACACATTTACACCGAACTGTGCTCTCAGAAACGCTCGAAACACGCGATATCACGATTTTGGTGATCTTCAATGTTTCGTTCGCCACGGCGGTGGCAGACAACTTTTAACACATGGAACTTGTGTATTTGAGTAGAGTGAAGGTTTTTGACACATTTACACCGAACTGTGCTCTCAGAAACGCTCAAAACACGCGATATCACGATTTCGGTGTTCATCGATTTTTCGTTCGTCACAGCTGTGCCAGACGACTTTTAACGCATGGATATCGTGCATTTGAGTAGAATGAAGGTTTTTTACACATTTACACCGAGCTGTGCTCTCAGAAACGCTCGAAACACGCGATATCACGATTTTGGTGATCTTCGATTTTTCGTTCGCCACAGTTGTGGCAGACGACTTCTAACGCATGGATAATGTGCATTTGAGTAGAATAAAGGTTTTTCATACATTTACACCGAGCTGTGCTCTCAGAAACGTTCGAAACACGCGATATTACGATTTTGGTGATCCTCGGTTTTTCGTTCTCCACAGCTGTGCCTGACGACTTTTGACGCATGGATCTTGTGTGTTTGAGCAGAATGAAAGTTTTTGACACATTCACACCGAGCTGTGCTCTCGGAAACGCTCGAAACATGCGATATCACGATTTTGGTGTTCGTCCATTTTTCGTTCGCCACAGCTGTGGCAGACGACTTTTAACGCATGAATATTGTGTATTTGAGTAGAATGAAGATTTTTGACACATTTACACCGAGCTATGCTCTCAGGAACGCTCGAAACACGAGATATCACGATTTTGGTGTTCTTCGATTTTTCGTTCGCCACAGTTGTGGCAGACGACTTCTAACGCATGGATAATGTGCATTTGAGTAGAATGAAGGTTTTTCATACATTTACACCGAGCTGTGCTCTCAGAAACGCTCGAAACACGCGTTATCACGATTTTGGTGATCTTCAATGTTTCGTTCGCCACGGCTGTGGCAGACAACTTTTAACACATGGATATTGTGCATTTGAGTAGAATGAAGGTTTCTGACGCATTTATACCGAGCTGTGCTCTCAGAAACGCTCGAAACACGCGATATCACGATTTTGGTGTTCTTCGATTTTTCGTTCGCCACAGTTGTGGCAGACGACTTCTAACGCATGGATAATGTGCATTTGAGTAGAATGAAGGTTTTTCATACATTCACACCGAGCTGTGCTCTCAGAAACGCTCGAAACACGAGATATCTCGATTTTGGTACTGTTCAAAGTTTCGTTCGCCACTGCTGTGCCAGACAACTTGTAACACATGGATCTTGTGTATTTGAGTATAATGAAGGTTTTTGACACATTCACACCGAGCTGTGCTCTCGGAAACGCTCGAAACATGCGATATCACGATTTTCGTGTTCGTCCATTTTTCGTTCGCCACAGCTGTGGCAGACGACTTTTAACGCATGAATATTGTGCATTTGAGTAGAATGAAGGTTTCTGACGCATTTATACCGAGCTGTGCTCTCAGAAACGCTCGAAACACGCGATATCACGATTTTGGTGTTCTTCGATTTTTCGTTCGCCACAGTTGTGGCAGACGACTTTTAACGCATGGATTATGTGCATTTGAGTAGAATGAAGGTTTTTCATACATTTACACCGAGCTGTGCTCTCAGAAACGCTCGAAACACGCGATATCGCGATTTTGGTGTTCGTCGATTTTTCGTTCGCCACAGCTGTGCCAGACGACTTTTAACGCATGGATATTGTGCATTTGAGTAGAATGAAGGTTTCTGACATATTTATACCGAGCTGTGCTCTCAGAAACGCTCTAAACACGCGATATCACGATTTTGGTGTTCTTCGATTTTTCGTTCGCCACGGCTGTGGCAGACAACTTTTAACACATGGATATTGTGCATTTGAGTAGAATGAAGGCTTCTGACACATTTATACCGAGCTGTGCTCTCAGAAACGCTCGAAACACGCGATATCACGATTTTGGTGATCTTCAATGTTTCGTTCGCCACGGCTGTGGCAGACAACTTTTAACACATGGATATTGTGCATTTGAGTAGAATGAAGGTTTCTGACACATTTATACCGAGCTGTGCTCTCAGAAACGCTCGAAACACGCGATGTCACGATTTTGGTGTTCTTCGATTTTTCGTTCGCCACAGTTGTGGCAGACGACTTCTAACGCATGGATAATGTGCATTTGAGTAGAATGAAGGTTTTTCATACATTCACACCGAGCTGTGCTCTCAGAAACGCTCGAAACACGAGATATCTCGATTTTGGTACTGTTCAAAGTTTCGTTCGCCACTGCTGTGCCAGACAACTTGTAACACATGGATCTTGTGTATTTGAGTATAATGAAGGTTTTTGACACATTCACACCGAGCTGTGCTCTCGGAAACGCTCGAAACATGCGATATCACGATTTTCGTGTTCGTCCATTTTTCGTTCGCCACAGCTGTGGCAGACGACTTTTAACGCATGAATATTGTGCATTTGAGTAGAATGAAGATTTTTGACACATTTACACCGAGCTATGCTCTCAGGAACGCTCGAAACACGAGATATCACGATTTTGGTGTTCTTCGATTTTTCGTTCGCCACAGTTGTGGCAGACGACTTCTAACGCATGGATAATGTGCATTTGAGTAGAATGAAGGTTTTTCATACATTTACACCGAGCTGTGCTCTCAGAAACGCTCGAAACACGCGTTATCACGATTTTGGTGATCTTCAATGTTTCGTTCGCCACGGCTGTGGCAGACAACTTTTAACACATGGATATAGTGCATTTGAGTAGAATGAAGGTTTCTGACGCATTTATACCGAGCTGTGCTCTCAGAAACGCTCGAAACACGCGATATCACGATTTTGGTGTTCTTCGATTTTTCGTTCGCCACAGTTGTGGCAGACGACTTTTAACGCATGGATTATGTGCATTTGAGTAGAATGAAGGTTTTTCATACATTTACACCGAGCTGTGCTCTCAGAAACGCTCGAAACACGCGATATCGCGATTTTGGTGATCTTCAATGTTTCGTTCGCCACGGCTGTGGCAGACAACTTTTAACACATGGATATTGTGCATTTGAGTAGAATGAAGGTTTCTGACGCATTTATACCGAGCTGTGCTCTCAGAAACGCTCGAAACACGCGATATCACGATTTTGGTGTTCTTCGATTTTTCGTTCGCCACAGTTGTGGCAGACGACTTTTAACGCATGGATTATGTGCATTTGAGTAGAATGAAGGTTTTTCATACATTTACACCGAGCTGTGCTCTCAGAAACGCTCGAAACACGCGATATCGCGATTTTGGTGTTCGTCGATTTTTCGTTCGCCACAGCTGTGCCAGACGACTTTTAACGCATGGATATTGTGCATTTGAGTAGAATGAAGGTTTCTGACATATTTATACCGAGCTGTGCTCTCAGAAACGCTCTAAACACGCGATATCACGATTTTGGTGTTCTTCGATTTTTCGTTCGCCACGGCTGTGGCAGACAACTTTTAACGCATGAATATTGTGCATTTGAGTAGAATGAAGATTTTTGACTCATTTACACCGAGCTATGATCTCAGGAACGCTCGAAACACGAGATATCTCGATGTTGGTACTGTTCAAAGTTTCGTTCTCCACAGCTGTGCCTGACGACTTTTGACGCATGGATCTTGTGTGTTTGAGCAGAATGAAGGTTTTTGACACATTAACACCGAGCTGTGCTCTCAGAAACGCTCGAAACATGCGATATCACGATTTTGGTGTTCGTCGATTTTTCGTTCGCCACAGCTGTGGCAGACGACTTTTAACGCATGAATATTGTGCATTTGAGTAGAATGAAGATTTTTGACTCATTTACACCGAGCTATGATCTCACGAACGCTCGAAACACGAGATATCTCGATGTTGGTACTGTTCAAAGTTTCGTTCTCCACAGCTGTGCCTGACGACTTTTGACGCATGGATCTTGTGTGTTTGAGCAGAATGAAGGTTTTTGACACATTCACACCGAGCTGTGCTCTCGGAAACGCTCGAAACATGCGATATCACGATTTTGGTGTTCGTCCATTTTTCGTTCGCCACAGCTGTGGCAGACGACTTTTAACGCATGAATATTGTGTATTTGAGTAGAATGAAGATTTTTGACACATTTACACCGAGCTATGCTCTCAGGAACGCTCGAAACACGAGATATCACGATTTTGGTGTTCTTCGATTTTTCGTTCGCCACAGTTGTGGCAGACGACTTCTAACGCATGGATAATGTGCATTTGAGTAGAATGAAGGTTTTTCATACATTTACACCGAGCTGTGCTCTCAGAAACGCTCGAAACACGCGTTATCACGATTTTGGTGATCCTCGATGTTTCGTTCTCCATAGCTCTGCCTGACGACTTTTGAGGCATGGATATTGTGCATTTGAGTAGAATGAAGGTTTTTGACACATTTACACCGAGCTGTGCTCTCAGAAACGCTCGAAACACGCGATATCACGATTTCGGTGATCTTTAATGTTTCGTTCGCCACGGCGGTGGCAGACAACTTTTAACACATGGATCTTGTGTATTTGAGTAGAGTGAAGGTTTTTGACACATTTACACCGAACTGTGCTCTCAGAAACGCTCGAAACACGCGATATCACGATTTTGGTGTTCGTCGATTTTTCGTTCGTCACAGCTGTGCCAGACGACTTTTAACGCATGGATATCGTGCATTTGAGTAGAATGAAGGTTTTTTTACACATTTACACCGAGCTGTGCTCTCAGAAACGCTCGAAACACGCGATATCACGATTTTGGTGTTCTTCGATTTTTCGTTCGCCACAGTTGTGGCAGACGACTTCTAACGCATTTATAATGTGCATTTGAGTAGAATGAAGGTTTTTCATACATTCACACCGAGCTGTGCTCTCCGAAACGCTCGAAACATGCGATATCACGATTTTGGTGTTCGTCGATTTTTCGTTCGCCACAGCTGTGGCAGACGACTTTTAACGCATGAATATTGTGCATTTGAGTAGAATGAAGATTTTTGACACATTTACACCGAGCTGTGCTCTCAGAAACGCTCGAAACACGCGATATCACGATTTTGGTGTTCGTCGATTTTTCGTTAGACACAGCTGTACCAGACGACTTTCAACGCATGAATATTGTGTATTTGAGCAGAATGAAGGTTTTTTACACATTTGCACCGAGCTGTGCTCTCAGAAACGCTCGAAACACGCGATATCACGATTTTGGTGATCTTCAATGTTTCGTTCGCCACGGCTGTGGCAGACGACTTTTAACACATGGATCTTGTGTGTTTGAGCAGAATGAAGTTTTTTGACACATTCACACCGAGCTGTGCTCTCAGAAACGCTCGAAACATGCGATATCACGATTTTGGTGTTCGTCGATTTTTCGTTCGCCAGAGCTGTGGCAGACGACTTTTAACGCATGAATATTGTGCATTTGAGTAGAATGAAGATTTTTTACTCATTTACACCGAGCTATGATCTCAGGAACGCTCGAAACACGAGATATCTCGATGTTGGTACTGTTCAAAGTTTCGTTCGCCACTGCTGTGCCAGACAACTTTTATCACATGGATCTTGTGTATTTGAGTAGAGTGAATGTTTTTGACGCATTTACACCGAACTGTGCTCTCAGAAACGCTCGAAACACGCGATATCACGATTTTGGTGTTCGTCGATTTTTCGTACGTCACAGCTGTGCCAGACGACTTTTAACGCATGGATATCGTGCATTTGAGTAGAATGAAGGTTTTTTACACATTTACACCGAGCTGTGCTCTCAGAAACGCTCGAAACACGCGATATCACGATTTTGGTGTTCTTCGATTTTTCGTTCGCCACAGTTGTGGCAGACGACTTCTAAGGCATGGATAATGTGCATTTGAGTAGAATGAAGGTTTTTCATACATTCACACCGAGCTGTGCTCTCAGAAACGCTCGAAACACGCGATATCACGATTTTGGTGTTCTTCGATTTTTCGTTCGCCACATTTGTGGCAGACGACTTTTAAAGCATGGATAATGTGCATTTGAGTAGAATGAAGGTTTTTCATACATTTACACCGAGCTGTGCTCTCAGAAACGCTCGAAACACGCGATATCACGATTTTGGTGCTGTTCAAAGTTTCGTTCGCCGCAGCTGTGCCAGACAACTTTTAACACATGGATATTGTGCATTTGAGTAGAATGAAGGTTTTTGACACTTTTACACCGAGCTGTGCTCTCAGAAACGCTCGAAACACGCGATATCACGATTTTGGTGATCTTCAATGTTTCGTTCGCCACGGCTGTGGCAGACAACTTTTAACACATGGATTTTGTGTATTTGAGTAGAATGAAGGTTTTTCATACATTTACACCGAGCTGTGCTCTCAGAAACGATCCAAACACGCGATATCACTATTTTGGTGTTCGTCGATTTTTCGTTCGCCACAGCTGTGCCAGACGACTTTTAACGGATGGATATTGTGCATTTGAGTAGAATGAAGGTTTTTTTACACATTTACACCGAGCTGTGCGCTCAGAAACGCTCGAAACAATCGAGATCACGATTTTGGTGATCCTCGATGTTTCGTTCTCCACAGCTGTGACTGACGACTTTTGATTCATGGATATTGTGCATTTGAGTAGAATGAAGGTTCTTCATACATTTACACCGAGCTGTGATCTCAGAAAGGCTCGAAACACGCGATATCACGATTTTTCGTTCTCCACAGCTCTGCCTGACGACTTTTGACGCATGGATATTGTGCATTTGAGTAGAATGAAGGTTTTTGACACATTTACACCGAACTGTACTCTCGGAAACGCTCGAAACACGCGATATCACGATTTTGGTGTTCGTCGATTTTTCGTTCGCCACGGCGGTGGCAGACGGCTTTTAACGCCTGGATCTTGTGTGTTTGAGTAGAATGACGGATTTTGACACATTTACACCGAGCTGTGCTCTCAGAAACGCTCGAAACACGCGATATCACGATTTTGGTTTTCGTCGATTTTTCGGTCGCCACAGATGTGCCAGACGACTTTTAACGCATGGATATTGTGCATTTGAGCAGAATGAAGGTTTTTGACACATTTACACCGAGCTGTGCTCTCAGAAACGCTCGAAACACGCGACATCACGATTTCGGTGCTGTTCAAAGTTTCGTTCGCCTCAGCTGTGCCAGACAACTTTTAACACATGGATATTGTGCATTTGAGTAGAATGAAGGTTTTTAACACATTTACACCGAGCTGTGCTCTCAGAAACGCTCGAAACACGCGATATCACGATTTTGGTTTTCGTCGATTTTTCGTTCGCCACCGATGTGCCAGACGACTTTTAACGCATGGATAATGTGCATTTGAGTAGAATGAAGGTTTTCCATACATTTACACCGAGCTGTGCTCTCAGAAACGCTCGAATCACGCGATATCACGATTTTGATGATCCTCGATTTTTCGTTCTCCACAGCTGTGCCGGACGACTTTTGACGCATGGATATTGTGCATTTGAGTAGAATGAAGGTTTTTGACACATTTACACCGAGCTGTGCTCTCAGAAACGCTCGAAACACGCGATATCACGATTTTGGTGATCTTCAATGTTTCGTTCGCCACGGCTGTGGCAGACAAATTTTAACACATGGATCTTGTGTGTTTGAGCCGAATGAAGGTTTTTTACACATTTACACCAAGCTGTGCTCTCTGAAACGCTCGAAACACGCGATATCACGATTTTGGTGTTCGTCGATTTTTCGTTCGCCACAGCTGTGCCAGACAACTTTTAACACATGCATTTTGTGTATTTGAGTAGAATGAAGGTTTTTGACACATTTATACCGAGCTGTGCTCTCAGAAATGCTCGAAACACGCGAGATCACGATTTTAGTGTTCTTCAATGTTTCATTCGCCACTGCTGTGCCAGACAACTTTTAACACATGGATTTTGTGCATTTGAGCAGAATGAAGGTTTTTGACGCACTTACACCGAGCTGTGCTCTCAGAAACGCACGAAACACGCGATATCACGATTTTAGTGTTCTTCAATGTTTCATTCGCCACAGCTGTGCCAGACGACTTTTAAAGCATGAATATTGTGCATTTGAGTAGAATGAAGGTTTTTCATACATTTACACCGAGCTGTGCTCTCAGAATGGATCGAAACACGCGATATCACGATTTTGGTGATCTTCAATGTTTCGTTCGCCACGGCTGTGGCAGACAACTTTTAACACATGGATCTTGTGTGTTTGAGCCGAATGAAGGTTTTTTACACATTTACACCGAGCTGTGCTCTCTGAAACGCTCGAAACACGCGATATCACGATTTTGGTGTTCGTCGATTTTTCGTTCGCCACAGCTGTGCCAGACGACTTTTAACGCATGAATATTGTGCATTTGAGCAGAATGAAGGTTTTTGACACATTTACACCGAGCTGTGCTCTCAGAAACGCTCGAAACACGCGATATCACGATTTTGGTGATCTTCAATGTTTCGTTCGCCACGGCTGTGCCAGACAACTTTTAACACATGGATCTTGTGTATTTGAGCAGAATGAAGGTTTTTGACACATTTACACCGAGCTGTGCTCTCAGAATCGCTCGAAACTCGCGATATCACGATTTTGGTTTTCGTCGATTTTTTGTTCGCCACAGATGTGCCAGACGACTTTTAACGCATGGATATTGTGCATTTGAGCAGAATGAAGGTTTTTGACACATTTACACCGAGCTGTGCTCTCAGAAACGCTCGAAACACGCGATATCACGATTTTGGTGATCTTCAATGTTTCGTTCGCCACGGCTGTGGCAGACAAATTTTAACACATGGATCTTGTGTGTTTGAGCCGAATGAAGGTTTTTTACACATTTACACCAAGCTGTGCTCTCTGAAACGCTCGAAACACGCGATATCACGATTTTGGTGTTCGTCGATTTTTCGTTCGCCACAGCTGTGCCAGACAACTTTTAACACATGCATTTTGTGTATTTGAGTAGAATGAAGGTTTTTGACACATTTACACCGAGCTGTGCTCTCAGAAATGCTCGAAACACGCGAGATCACGATTTTAGTGTTCTTCAATGTTTCATTCGCCACTGCTGTGCCAGACAACTTTTAACACATGGATTTTGTGCATTTGAGCAGAATGAAGGTTTTTGACGCACTTACACCGAGCTGTGCTCTCAGAAACGCACGAAACACGCGATATCACGATTTTAGTGTTCTTCAATGTTTCATTCGCCACAGCTGTGCCAGACGACTTTTAAAGCATGAATATTGTGCATTTGAGTAGAATGAAGGTTTTTCATACATTTACACCGAGCTGTGCTCTCAGAATCGATCGAAACACGCGATATCACGATTTTGGTGATCTTCAATGTTTCGTTCGCCACGGCTGTGGCAGACAACTTTTAACACATGGATCTTGTGTGTTTGAGCCGAATGAAGGTTTTTTACACATTTACACCGAGCTGTGCTCTCTGAAACGCTCGAAACACGCGATATCACGATTTTGGTGTTCGTCGATTTTTCGTTCGCCACAGCTGTGCCAGACGACTTTTAACGCATGAATATTGTGCATTTGAGCAGAATGAAGGTTTTTGACACATTTACACCGAGCTGTGCTCTCAGAAACGCTCGAAACACGCGAGATCACGATTTTAGTGTTCTTCAATGTTTCATTCGCCACTGCTGTGCCAGACAACCTTTAACACATGGATTTTGTGTATTTGAGTAGAATGAAGGTTTTTGACACATTTACACCGAGCTGTGCTCTCAGAAACGCTCGAAACACGCGATATCACGATTTTGATGACCCTCGATTTTTCGTTCTCCACAGCTGTGCCTGACGAATTTTGACGCATGGATATTGTGCATTTGAGTAGAATGAAGGTTTTTGACACATTTACACCGAACTGTACTCTCAGAAACGCTCGAAACACGCGATATCACGATTTTGGTGTTCGTCGATTTTTCGTTCGCCACGGCGGTGGCAGACGGCTTTTAACGCCTGGATCTTGTGTGTTTGAGTAGAATGACGGTTTTTGACACATTTACACCGAGCTGTGCTCACAGAAACGCTCGAAATACGCGATATCACGATTTTGGTGTTCGTCGATTTTTCGTTCGCCACAGCTGTGCCAGACGACTTTTAACGCATGGATAATGTGCATTTGAGTAGAATGAAGGTTCTTCATACATTTACACCGAGCTGTGCTCTCAGAAACGCTCGAAACACGCGATATCACGATTTTGGTGATCTTCAATGTTTCGTTCGCCACGGCTGTGCCAGACAACTTTTTACACATGGATCTTGTGTATTTGAGTAGAATGAAGGTTTTTGACGCATTTACACCGAGCTGTGCTCTCAGAAACGCACGACACACGCGATATCTCGATTTTTGTGTTCGTCGATTTTTCGTTCGCCACAGCTGTGCCAGACGACTTTTAACGCATGGATAATGTGCATTTGAGTAGAATGAAGGTTTTTCATACATTTACACCGAGCTGTGCTCTCAGAAACGTTCGAAACACGCGATATCACGATTTTGGTGATCCTCGATTTTTCGTTCTCCACAGCTGTGGATGACGACTTTTGACGCATGGATATTGTGCATTTGAGTAGAATGAAGGTTTTTGACACATTTACACCGAGCTGTGCTCTCAGAAACGCTCGAAACACGCGATATCACGATTTTGGTGTTCGTCGATTTTTCGTTCGTCACAGCTGTGCCAGACGACTTTTAACGCATGGATAATGTGCATTTGAGAAGAATGAATGTTTTTCATACATTTACACCGAGCTGTGCTCTCAGAAACGCTCGAAACACGCGATATCACGATTTTGGTGATCCTGTTTCGTTCTCCACAGCTGTGCCTGACGACTTTTGACGCATGGATATTGTGCATTTGAGTAGAATGAATGTTTTTCATACATTTACACCGAGCTGTGCAATCAGAAACGATCGAAACACGCGATATCACGATGTTGGTGATCCTGTTTCGTTCTCCACAGCTGTGCCTGACGACTTTTGATGCATGGATATTGTGGATTTGAGTAGAATGAAGGTTTTTGCCACATTTACACCGAGCTGTGCTCTCAGAAACGCTCGAAACACGCGATATCACGATTTTGGTGATCTTCAATGTTTCGTTCGCCACGGCTGTGGCAGACAACTTTTAACACATGGATATTGTGCGTTTGAGTAGAATGAAGGTTTCTGACACATTTATACCGAGCTGTGCTCTCAGAAACGCTCGAAACACGCGATATCACGATTTTGGTGTTCTTCGATTTTTCGTTCGCCACAGTTGTGGCAGACGACTTCTAACGCATGGATAATGTGCATTTGAGTAGAATGAAGGTTTTTCATACATTCACACCGAGCTGTGCTCTCAGAAACGCTCGAAACACGAGATATCTCGATTTTGGTACTGTTCAAAGTTTCGTTCGCCACTGCTGTGCCAGACAACTTGTAACAGATGGATAATGTGCATTTGAGTAGAATGAAGGTTTTTCATACATTTACACCGAGCTGTGCTCTCAGAAACGCTCGAAACACGCGTTATCACGATTTTGGTGATCTTCAATGTTTCGTTCGCAACGGCTGTGGCAGACAACTTTTAACACATGGATATTGTGCATTTGAGTAGAATGAAGGTTTCTGACACATTTATACCGAGCTGTGCTCTCAGAAACGCTCGAAACACGCGATATCACGATTTTGGTGTTCTTCGATTTTTCGTTCGCCACAGCTGTGGCAGACGACTTTTAACGAATGAATATTGTGTATTTGAGTAGAATGAAGATTTTTGACACATTTACACCGAGCTATGCTCTCAGGAACGATCGAAACACGAGATATCACGATTTTGGTGTTCTTCGATTTTTCGTTCGCCACAGTTGTGGCAGACGACTTCTAACGCATGGATAATGTGCATTTGAGTAGAATGAAGGTTTTTCATACATTTACACCGAGCTGTGCTCTCAGAAACGCTCGAAACACGCGTTATCACGATTTTGGTGATCCTCGATGTTTCGTTCTCCATAGCTGTGCCTGACGACTTTTGAGGCATGGATATTGTGCATTTGAGTAGAATGAAGGTTTTTTACATATTTACACCGAGCTGTGCTCTCAGAAACGCTCGAAACACGCGATATCACGATTTTGGTGATCTTTAATGTTTCGTTCGCCACGGCGGTGGCAGACAACTTTTAACACATGGATCTTGTGTATTTGAGTAGAGTGAAGGTTTTTGACACATTTACACCGAACTGTGCTCTCAGAAACGCTCGAAACACGCGATATCACGATTTTGGTGTTCGTCGATTTTTCGTTCGTCACAGCTGTGCCAGACGACTTTTAACGCATGGATATCGTGCATTTGAGTAGAATGAAGGTTTTTTTACACATTTACACCGAGCTGTGCTCTCAGAAACGCTCGAAACACGCGATATCACGATTTTGGTGTTCTTCGATTTTTCGTTCGCCACAGTTGTGGCAGACGACTTCTAACGCATGGATAATGTGCATTTGAGTAGAATGAAGGTTTTTCATACATTCACACCGAGCTGTGCTCTCCGAAACGCTCGAAACATGCGATATCACGATTTTGGTGTTCGTCGATTTTTCGTTCGCCACAGCTGTGGCAGACGACTTTTAACGCATGAATATTGTGCATTTGAGTAGAATGAAGATTTTTGACACATTTACACCGAGCTGTGCTCTCAGAAACGCTCGAAACACGCGATATCCCGATTTTGGTGTTCGTCGATTTTTCGTTAGACACAGCTGTACCAGACGACTTTTAACGCATGAATATTGTGTATTTGAGCAGAATGAAGGTTTTTTACACATTTACACCGAGCTGTGCTCTCAGAAACGCTCGAAACACGCGATATCACGATTTTGGTGATCTTCAATGTTTCGTTCGCCACGGCTGTGATTTTTCGTTAGACACAGCTGTACCAGACGACTTTTAACGCATGAATATTGTGTATTTGAGCAGAATGAAGGTTTTTGACACATTCACACCGAGCTGTGCTCTCAGAAACGCTTGAAACATGCGATATCACGATTTTGGTGTTCGTCGATTTTTCGTTCGCCACAGCTGTGGCAGACGACTTTTAACGCATGAATATTGTGCATTTGAGTAGAATGAAGATTTTTTACTCATTTACACCGAGCTATGATCTCAGGAACGCTCGAAACACGAGATATCTCGATGTTGGTACTGTTCAAAGTTTCGTTCGCCACTGCTGTGCCAGACAACTTTTATCACATGGATCTTGTGTATTTGAGTAGAGTGAATG
Organism: Pimpla rufipes; assembly: GCA_963932165.1. Lineage (NCBI taxonomy): Eukaryota > Metazoa > Arthropoda > Insecta > Hymenoptera > Ichneumonidae > Pimpla > Pimpla rufipes. The sequence goes on from CAWVQF010000037.1 coordinate 616,393, forward strand.
TTTTTGACGCATTTACACCGAACTGTGCTCTCAGAAACGCTCGAACCACGCGATATCACGATTTTGGTGTTCGTCGATTTTTCGTTCGTCACAGCTGTGGCAGACGACTTTTAACGCATGGATAATGTGCATTTGAGTAGAATGAAGATTTTTGACTCATTTACACCGAGCTATGATCTCAGGAACGCTCGAAACACGAGATATCTCGATGTTGGTACTGTTCAAAATTTCGTTCCCCACAGCTGTGCCTGACGACTTTTGACGCATGGGTATTGTGCATATGAGTAGAATGAATGTTTTTGACACATTTACACCGAGCTGTGCTCTCAGAAACGCTCGAAACACGCGATATCACGATTTTGGTGTTCGTCGATTTTTCGTTAGACACAGCTGTGCCAGACGACTTTTAACGCATGAATATTGTGTATTTGAGCAGAATGAAGGTTTTTTACACATTTACACCGAGCTGTGCTCTCAGAAACGCTCGAAACACGCGATATCACGATTTTGGTGTTCTTCGATTTTTCGTTCGCCACATTTGTGGCAGACGACTTTTAAAGCATGAATATTGTGCATTTGAGTAGAATGAAGATTTTTGACTCATTTACACCGAGCTATGATCTCAGGAACGCTCGAAACACGAGATATCTCGATGTTGGTACTGTTCAAAGTTTCGTTCTCCACAGCTGTGCCTGACGACTTTTGACGCATGGGTATTGTGCATTTGAGTAGAATGAAGGTTTTTGACACATTTACACCGATCTGTGCTCTCAGAAACGCTCGAAACACGCGATATCACGATTTTGGTGTTCGTCGATTTTTCGTTCGTCACAGCTGTGGCAGACGACTTTTAAAGCATGAATATTGCGCATTTGAGTAGAATGAAGATTTTTGACTCATTTACACCGAGCTATGATCTCAGGAACGCTCGAAACACGAGATATCTCGATGTTGGTACTGTTCAAAGTTTCGTTCTCCACAGCTGTGCCTGACGACTTTTGACGCATGGGTATTGTGCATTTGAGTAGAATGAAGGTTTTTGACACATTTACACCGATCTGTGCTCTCAGAAACGCTCGAAACACGCGATATCACGATTTTGGTGTTCGTCGATTTTTCGTTCGTCACAGCTGTGCCAGACGACTTTTAACGCATGGATATCGTGCATTTGAGTAGAATGAAGGTTTTTTACACATTTACACCGAGCTGTGCTCTCAGAAACGCTCGAAACACGCGATATCACGATTTTGGTGATCTTCGATTTTTCGTTCGCCACAGTTGTGGCAGACGACTTCTAACGCATGGATAATGTGCATTTGAGTAGAATGAAGGTTTTTCATACATTTACACCGAGCTGTGCTCTCAGAAACGCTCGAAACACGCGATATCACGATTTTGGTGATCTTCAATGTTTCGTTTGCCACGGCGGTGGCAGACAACTTTTAACACATGGTTCTTGTGTATTTGAGTAGAGTGAAGGTTTTTGACACATTTACACCGAACTGTGCTCTCAGAAACGCTCGAAACACGCGTTATCACGATTTTGGTGATCTTCAATGTTTCGTTCGCCACGGCTGTGGCAGACAACTTTTAACACATGGATATTGTGCATTTGAGTAGAATGAAGGTTTCTGACGCATTTATACCGAGCTGTGCTCTCAGAAACGCTCGAAACGCGCGATATCACGATTTTGGTGTTCTTCGATTTTTCCTTCGCCACAGTTGTGGCAGACGACTTCTAACGCATGGATAACGTGCATTTGAGTAGAATGAAGGTTTTTCATACATTCACAGCGAGCTGTGCTCTCAGAAACGCTCGAAACATGCGATATCACGATTTTGGTGTTCGTCGATTTTTCGTTCGCCACAGCTGTGGCAGACGACTTTTAACGCATGAATATTGTGCATTTGAGTAGAATGAAGATTTTTTACACATTTACACCGAGCTATGCTCTCAGGAACGCTCGAAACACGAGATATCTCGATTTTGGTACTGTTCAAAGTTTCGTTCGCCACTGCTGTGCCAGACAACTTGTGACACATGGATCTTGTGTATTTGAGTAGAATGAAGGTATTTGACACGTTTACACCGAGCTGTGCTCTCAGAAACTCTCGAAACACGCGATATCACGATTTTGGTGTTCTTCAATGCTTCGTTCGCCACGGCTGTGGCAGACAACGTTTAACACATGGATCTTGTGTATTTGAGTAGAATGAAGATTTTTGACACATTTACACCGAGCTGTGCTCTCAGAAACGCTAGAAACACGCGATATCACGATTTTGGTGTTCGTCGATTTCTCGTTAGACACAGCTGTGCCAGACGACTTTTAACGCATGAATATTGTGTATTTGAGCAGAATGAAGGTTTTTTACACATTTACACCGAGCTGTTCTCTCAGAAACGCTCGAAACACGCGATATCACGATTTTGGTGTTCTTCGATTTTTCGTTCGCCACATTTGTGGCAGACGACTTTTAAAGCATGGATAATGTGCATTTGAGTAGAATGAAGGTTTTTCATACATTTACACCGAGCTGTGCTCTCAGAAACGCTCTAAACACGCGATATCACGATTTTGGTGATCCTCTGTTTCGTTCTCCACAGCTGTGCCTGACGACTTTTGACGCATGGATATTGTGCATTTGAGTAGAATGAAGGTTTTTCATACATTTACACCGAGCTGTGCTCTCAGAAACGATCGAAACACGCGATATCACGATGTTGGTGATCCTGTTTCGTTCTCCACAGCTGTGCCTGACGACTTTTGATGCATGGATATTGTGGATTTGAGTAGAATGAAGGTTTTTGACACATTTACACCGAGCTGTGCTCTCAGAAACGCTCGAAACACGCGATATCACGATTTTGGTGATCTTCAATGTTTCGTTCGCCACGGCGGTGGCAGACAACTTTTAACACATGGAACTTGTGTATTTGAGTAGAGTGAAGGTTTTTGACACATTTACACCGAGCTATGCTCTCAGGAAGACTCGAAACACGAGATATCTCGATTTTGGTACTGTTCAAAGTTTCGTTCTCCACTGCTGTGTCAGACAACTTGTAACACATGGATCTTGTGTATTTGAGTAGAATGAAGGTATTTGACACGTTTACACCGAGCTGTGCTCTCAGAAACGCTCGAAACACGCGATATCACGATTTTGGTGTTCTTCAATGTTTCGTTCGCCACGGCTGTGGCAGACAACGTTTAACACATGGATCTTGTGTATTTGAGTAGAATGAAGATTTTTGACACATTTACACCGAGCTGTGCTCTCAGAAACGCTCGAAACACGCGATATCACGATTTTGGTGTTCGTCGATTTTTCGTTAGACACAGCTGTGCCAGACGACTTTTAACGCATGAATATTGTGTATTTGAGCAGAATGAAGGTTTTTTACACATTTACACCGAGCTGTGCTCTCAGAAACGCTCGAAACACGCGATATCACGATTTTGGTGTTCTTCGATTTTTCGTTCGCCACATTTGTGGCAGACGACTTTTAAAGCATGGATAATGTGCATTTGAGTAGAATGAAGGTTTTTCATACATTTACACCGAGCTGTGCTCTCAGAAACGCTCTAAACACGCGATATCACGATTTTGGTGGTCCTCTGTTTCGTTCTCCACAGCTGTGCCTGACGACTTTTGACGCATGGATATTGTGCATTTGAGTAGAATGAAGGTTTTTCATACATTTACACCGAGCTGTGCTCTCAGAAACGATCGAAACACGCGATATCACGATGTTGGTGATCCTGTTTCGTTCTCCACAGCTGTGCCTGACGACTTTTGATGCATGGATATTGTGGATTTGAGTAGAATGAAGGTTTTTGACACATTTACACCGAGCTGTGCTCTCAGAAACGCTCGAAACACACGATATCACGATTTTGGTGATCTTCAATGTTTCGTTCGCCACGGCGGTGGCAGACAACTTTTAACACATGGAACTTGTGTATTTGAGTAGAGTGAAGGTTTTTGACACATTTACACCGAGCTATGCTCTCAGGAAGACTCGAAACACGAGATATCTTGATTTTGGTACTGTTCAAAGTTTCGTTCTCCACTGCTGTGTCAGACAACTTGTAACACATGGATCTTGTGTATTTGAGTAGAATGAAGGTATTTGACACGTTTACACCGAGCTGTGCTCTCAGAAACGCTCGAAACACGCGATATCACGATTTTGGTGTTCTTCAATGTTTCGTTCGCCACGGCTGTGGCAGACAACGTTTAACACATGGATCTTGTGTATTTGAGTAGAATGAAGATTTTTGACACATTTACACCGAGCTGTGCTCTCAGAAACGCTCGAAACACGCGATATCACGATTTTGGTGTTCGTCGATTTTTCGTTAGACACAGCTGTGCCAGACGACTTTTAACGCATGAATATTGTGTATTTGAGCAGAATGAAGGTTTTTTACACATTTACACCGAGCTGTGCTCTCAGAAACGCTCGAAACACGCGATATCACGATTTTGGTGTTCTTCGATTTTTCGTTCGCCACATTTGTGGCAGACGACTTTTAAAGCATGGATAATGTGCATTTGAGTAGAATGAAGGTTTTTCATACATTTACACCGAGCTGTGCTCTCAGAAACGCTCTAAACACGCGATATCACGATTTTGGTGATCCTCTGTTTCGTTCTCCACAGCTGTGCCTGACGACTTTTGACGCATGGATATTGTGCATTTGAGTAGAATGAAGGTTTTTCATACATTTACACCGAGCTGTGCTCTCAGAAACGATCGAAACACGCGATATCACGATGTTGGTGATCCTGTTTCGTTCTCCACAGCTGTGCCTGACGACTTTTGATGCATGGATATTGTGGATTTGAGTAGAATGAAGGTTTTTGACACATTTACACCGAGCTGTGCTCTCAGAAACGCTCGAAACACGCGATATCACGATTTTGGTGATCTTCAATGTTTCGTTCGCCACGGCGATGGCAGACAACTTTTAACACATGGAACTTGTGTATTTGAGTAGAGTGAAGGTTTTTGACACATTTACACCGAGCTATGCTCTCAGGAAGACTCGAAACACGAGATATCTCGATTTTGGTACTGTTCAAAGTTTCGTTCTCCACTGCTGTGTCAGACAACTTGTAACACATGGATCTTGTGTATTTGAGTAGAATGAAGGTATTTGACACGTTTACACCGAGCTGTGCTCTCAGAAACGCTCGAAACACGCGATATCACGATTTTGGTGTTCTTCAATGTTTCGTTCGCCACGGCTGTGGCAGACAACGTTTAACACATGGATCTTGTGTATTTGAGTAGAATGAAGATTTTTGACACATTTACACCGAGCTGTGCTCTCAGAAACGCTCGAAACACGCGATATCACGATTTTGGTGTTCGTCGATTTTTCGTTAGACACAGCTGTGCCAGACGACTTTTAACGCATGAATATTGTGTATTTGAGCAGAATGAAGGTTTTTTACACATTTACACCGAGCTGTGCTCTCAGAAACGCCCGAAACACGCGATATCACGATTTTGGTGTTCTTCGATTTTTCGTTCGCCACATTTGTGGCAGACGACTTTTAAAGCATGGATAATGTGCATTTGAGTAGAATGAAGGTTTTTCATACATTTACACCGAGCTGTGCTCTCAGAAACGCTCTAAACACGCGATATCACGATTTTGGTGATCCTCTGTTTCGTTCTCCACAGCTGTGCCTGACGACTTTTGACGCATGGATATTGTGCATTTGAGTAGAATGAAGGTTTTTCATACATTTACACCGAGCTGTGCTCTCAGAAACGATCGAAACACGCGATATCACGATGTTGGTGATCCTGTTTCGTTCTCCACTGCTGTGTCAGACAACTTGTAACACATGGATCTTGTGTATTTGAGTAGAATGAAGGTATTTGACACATTTACACCGAGCTGTGCTCTCAGAAACGCTCGAAACACGCGATATCACGATTTTGGTGATCTTCAATGTTTCGTTCGCCACGGCGGTGGCAGACAACTTTTAACACATGGAACTTGTGTATTTGAGTAGAGTGAAGGTTTTTGACACATTTACACCGAACTGTGCTCTCAGAAACGCTCGAAACACGCGATATCACGATTTTGGTGTTCGTCGATTTTTCGTTCGTCACAGCTGTGCCAGACGACTTTTAACGCATGGATATCGTGCATTTGAGTAGAATGAAGGTTTTTTACACATTTACACCGAGCTGTGCTCTCAGAAACGCTCGAAACACGCGATATCACGATTTGGGTGATCTTCGATTTTTCGTTCGCCACAGTTGTGGCAGACGACTTCTAACGCATGGATAATATGCATTTGAGTAGAATGAAGGTTTTTCATACATTTACACCGAGCTGTGCTCTCAGAAACGTTCGAAACACGCGATATTACGATTTTGGTGATCCTCGGTTTTTCGTTTTCCACAGCTGTGGATGACGACTTTTGACGCATGGATATTGTGCATTTGAGTAGAATGAAGGTTTTTGACACATTTACACCGAGCTGTGCTCTCAGAAACGCTCGAAACACGCGATATCACGATTTTGGTGATCTTCAATGTTTCGTTCGCCACGGCTGTGGCAGACAACTTTTAACACATGGATCTGGTGTGTTTGAGCAGAATGAAGGTTTTTGACACATTCACACCGAGCTGTGCTCTCGGAAACGCTCGAAACATGCGATATCACGATGTTGGTGATCCTGTTTCGTTCTCCACAGCTGTGCCTGACGACTTTTGATGCATGGATATTGTGGATTTGAGTAGAATGAAGGTTTTTGACACATTTACACCGAGCTATGCTCTCAGAAACGCTCGAAACACGCGATATCACGATTTTGGTGATCTTCAATGTTTCGTTCGCCACGGCGGTGGCAGACAACTTTTAACACATGGAACTTGTGTATTTGAGTAGAGTGAAGGTTTTTGACACATTTACACCGAACTGTGCTCTCAGAAACGCTCGAAACACGCGATATCACGATTTTGGTGATCTTCAATGTTTCGTTCGCCACGGCGGTGGCAGACAACTTTTAACACATGGAACTTGTGTATTTGAGTAGAGTGAAGGTTTTTGACACATTTACACCGAACTGTGCTCTCAGAAACGCTCGAAACACGCGATATCACGATTTTGGTGTTCGTCGATTTTTCGTTCGTCACAGCTGTGCCAGACGACTTTTAACGCATGGATATCGTGCATTTGAGTAGAATGAAGGTTTTTTACACATTTACACCGAGCTGTGCTCTCAGAAACGCTCGAAACACGCGATATCACGATTTTGGTGATCTTCGATTTTTCGTTCGCCACAGTTGTGGCAGACGACTTCTAACGCATGGATAATGTGCATTTGAGTAGAATAAAGGTTTTTCATACATTTACACCGAGCTGTGCTCTCAGAAACGTTCGAAACACGCGATATTACGATTTTGGTGATCCTCGGTTTTTCGTTTTCCACAGCTGTGGATGACGACTTTTGACGCATGGATATTGTGCATTTGAGTAGAATGAAGGTTTTTGACACATTTACACCGAGCTGTGCTCTCAGAAACGCTCGAAACACGCGATATCACGATTTTGGTGATCTTCAATGTTTCGTTCGCCACGGCTGTGGCAGACAACTTCTAACACATGGATCTGGTGTGTTTGAGCAGAATGAAGGTTTTTGACACATTCACACCGAGCTGTGCTCTCGGAAACGCTCGAAACATGCGATATCACGATTTTCGTGTTCGTCCATTTTTCGTTCGCCACAGCTGTTTCAGACGACTTTTAACGCATGAATATTGTGCATTTGAGTAGAATGAAGATTTTTGACACATTTACACCGAGCTATGCTCTCAGGAACGCTCGAAACACGAGATATCACGATTTTGGTGTTCTTCGATTTTTCGTTCGCCACAGTTGTGGCAGACGACTTCTAACGCATGGATAATGTGCATTTGAGTAGAATGAAGGTTTTTCATACATTTACACCGAGCTGTGCTCTCAGAAACGCTCGAAACACGCGATATCACGATTTTGGTGTTCCTCGATTTTTCGTTCTCCACAGCTGTGGATGACGACCTTTGACGCATGGATATCGTGCATTTGAGTAGAATGAAGGTTTTTGACACATTTACACCGAGCTGTGCTCTCAGAAACGCTCGAAACACGCGATATCACGATTTTGGTGATCTTCAATGTTTCGTTCGCCACGGCTGTGGCAGACAACTTTTAACACATGGATCTTGTGTGTTTGAGCAGAATGAAGGTTTTTGACACATTCACACCGAGCTGTGCTCTCGGAAACGCTCGAAACATGCGATATCACGATTTTGGTCTTCGTCCATTTTTCGTTCGCCACAGCTGTGGCAGACGACTTTTAACGCATGAATATTGTGCATTTGAGTAGAATGAAGATTTTTGACACATTTACACCGAGCTATGCTCTCAAGAACGCTCGAAACACGAGATATCACGATTTTGGTGTTCTTCGATTTTTCGTTCGCCACAGTTGTGGCAGACGACTTCTAACGCATGGATAATGTGCATTTGAGTAGAATGAAGGTTTTTGACACATTTACACCGAACTGTGCTCTCAGAAACGCTCGAAACACGCGTTATCACGATTTTGGTGATCTTCAATGTTTCGTTCGCCACGGCTGTGGCAGACAACTTTTAACACATGGATATTGTGCATTTGAGTAGAATAAAGGTTTCTGACGCATTTATACCGAGCTGTGCTCTCAGAAACGCTCGAAACACGCGATATCACGATTTTGGTGTTCTTCGATTTTTCGTTCGCCACAGTTGTGGCAGACGACTTCTAACGCATGGATAATGTGCATTTGAGTAGAATGAAGGTTTTTCATACATTCACACCGAGCTGTGCTCTCAGAAACGCTCGAAACACGCGATATCACGATTTTGGTGTTCTTCAATGTTTCGTTCGCCACGGCTGTGGCAGACAACGTTTAACACATGGGTCTTGTGTATTTGAGTAGAATGAAGATTTTTGACACATTTACACCGAGCTGTGCTCTCAGAAACGCTCGAAACACGCGATATCACGATTTTGGTGTTCGTCGATTTTTCGTTAGACACAGCTGTGCCAGACGACTTTTAACGCATGAATATTGTGTATTTGAGCAGAATGAAGGTTTTTTACACATTTACACCGAGCTGTGCTCTCAGAAACGCTCGAAACACGCGATATCACGATTTTGGTGTTCTTCGATTTTTCGTTCGCCACATTTGTGGCAGACGACTTTTAAAGCATGGATAATGTGCATTTGAGTAGAATGAAGGTTTTTCATACATTTACACCGAGCTGTGCTTTCAGAAACGCTCTAAACACGCGATATCACGATTTTGGTGATCCTCTGTTTCGTTCTCCACAGCTGTGCCTGACGACTGTTGACGCATGGATATTGTGCATTTGAGTAGAATGAAGGTTTTTCATACATTTACACCGAGCTGTGCTCTCAGAAACGATCGAAACACGCGATATCACGATGTTGGTGATCCTGTTTCGTTCTCCACAGCTGTGCCTGACGACTTTTGATGCATGGATATTGTGGATTTGAGTAGAATGAAGGTTTTTGACACGTTTACACCGAGCTATGCTCTCAGAAACGCTCGAAACACGCGATATCACGATTTTGGTGATCTTCAATGTTTCGTTCGCCACGGCGGTGGCAGACAACTTTTAACACATGGAACTTGTGTATTTGAGTAGAGTGAAGGTTTTTGACACATTTACACCGAACTGTGCTCTCAGAAACGCTCGAAACACGCGATATCACGATTTTGGTGATCTTCAATGTTTCGTTCGCCACGGCGGTGGCAGACAACTTTTAACACATGGAACTTGTGTATTTGAGTAGAGTGAAGGTTTTTGATACATTTACACCGAACTGTGCTCTCAGAAACGCTCAAAACACGCGATATCACGATTTTGGTGTTCATCGATTTTTCGTTCGTCACAGCTGTGCCAGACGACTTTTAACGCATGGATATCGTGCATTTGAGTAGAATGAAGGATTTTTACACATTTACACCGAGCTGTGCTCTCAGAAACGCTCGAAACACGCGATATCACGATTTTGGTGATCTTCGATTTTTCGTTCGCCACAGTTGTGGCAGACGACTTCTAACGCATGGATAATGTGCATTTGAGTAGAATAAAGGTTTTTCATACATTTACACCGAGCTGTGCTCTCAGAAACGTTCGAAACACGCGATATTACGATTTTGGTGATCCTCGGTTTTTCGTTTTCCACAGCTGTGGATGACGACTTTTGACGCATGGATATTGTGCATTTGAGTAGAATGAAGGTTTTTGACACATTTACACCGAGCTGAGCTCTCAGAAACGCTCAAAACACGCGATATCACGATTTTGGTAATCTTCAATGTTTCGTTCGCCACGGCTGTGGCAGACAACTTTTAACACATGGATCTGGTGTGTTTGAGCAGAATGAAGGTTTTTGACACATTCACACCGAGCTGTGCTCTCGGAAACGCTCGAAACATGCGATATCACGATTTTCGTGTTCGTCCATTTTTCGTTCGCCACAGCTGTGGCAGACGACTTTTAACGCATGAATATTGTGCATTTGAGTAGAATGAAGATTTTTGACACATTTACACCGAGCTATGCTCTCAGGAATGCTCGAAACACGAGATATCACGATTTTGGTGTTCTTCGATTTTTCGTTCGCCACAGTTGTGGCAGACGACTTCTAACGCATGGGTAATGTGCATTTGAGTAGAATGAAGGTTTTTCATACATTTACACCGAGCTGTGCTGTCAGAAACGATCGAAACACGCGATATCACGATTTTGGTGATCCTGTTTCGTTCTCCACAGCTGTGCCTGACGACTTTTGACGCATGGATATTGTGGATTTGAGTAGAATGAAGGTTTTTGACACATTAACACCGAGCTGTGCTCTCAGAAACGCTCGAAACATGCGATATCACGATTTTGGTGTTCGTCGATTTTTCGTTCGCCACAGCTGTGGCAGACGACTTTTAACGCATGAATATTGTGCATTTGAGTAGAATGAAGATTTTTGACTCATTTACACCGAGCTATGATCTCAGGAACGCTCGAAACACGAGATATCTCGATGTTGGTACTGTTCAAAGTTTCGTTCTCCACAGCTGTGCCTGACGACTTTTGACGCATGGATCTTGTGTGTTTGAGCAGAATGAAAGTTTTTGACACATTCACACCGAGCTGTGCTCTCGGAAACGCTCGAAACATGCGATATCACGATTTTGGTGTTCGTCCATTTTTCGTTCGCCACAGCTGTGGCAGACGACTTTTAACGCATGAATATTGTGTATTTGAGTAGAATGAAGATTTTTGACACATTTACACCGAGCTATGCTCTCAGGAACGCTCGAAACACGAGATATCACGATTTTGGTGTTCTTCGATTTTTCGTTCGCCACAGTTGTGGCAGACGACTTCTAACGCATGGATAATGTGCATTTGAGTAGAATGAAGGTTTTTCATACATTTACACCGAGCTGTGCTCTCAGAAACGCTCGAAACACGCGTTATCACGATTTTGGTGATCTTCAATGTTTCGTTCGCCACGGCTGTGGCAGACAACTTTTAACACATGGATATTGTGCATTTGAGTAGAATGAAGGTTTCTGACGCATTTATACCGAGCTGTGCTCTCAGAAACGCTCGAAACACGCGATATCACGATTTTGGTGTTCTTCGATTTTTCGTTCGCCACAGTTGTGGCAGACGACTTTTAACGCATGGATTATGTGCATTTGAGTAGAATGAAGGTTTTTCATACATTTACACCGAGCTGTGCTCTCAGAAACGCTCGAAACACGCGATATCGCGATTTTGGTGTTCGTCCATTTTTCGTTCGCCACAGCTGTGCCAGACGACTTTTAACGCATGGATATTGTGCATTTGAGTAGAATGAAGGTTTCTGACATATTTATACCGAGCTGTGCTCTCAGAAACGCTCTAAACACGCGATATCACGATTTTGGTGTTCTTCGATTTTTCGTTCGCCACGGCTGTGGCAGACAACTTTTAACACATGGATATTGTGCATTTGAGTAGAATGAAGGCTTCTGACACATTTATACCGAGCTGTGCTCTCAGAAACGCTCGAAACACGCGATATCACGATTTTGGTGATCTTCAATGTTTCTTTCGCCACGGCTGTGGCAGACAACTTTTAACACATGGATATTGTGCATTTGAGTAGAATGAAGGTTTCTGACACATTTATACCGAGCTGTGCTCTCAGAAACGCTCGAAACACGCGATATCACGATTTTGGTGTTCTTCGATTTTTCGTTCGCCACAGTTGTGGCAGACGACTTCTAACGCATGGATAATGTGCATTTGAGTAGAATGAAGGTTTTTCATACATTCACACCGAGCTGTGCTCTCAGAAACGCTCGAAACACGAGATATCTCGATTTTGGTACTGTTCAAAGTTTCGTTCGCCACTGCTGTGCCAGACAACTTTTAACGCATGGATTATGTGCATTTGAGTAGAATGAAGGTTTTTGACACATTAACACCGAGCTGTGCTCTCAGAAACGCTCGAAACATGCGATATCACGATTTTGGTGTTCGTCGATTTTTCGTTCGCCACAGCTGTGGCAGACGACTTTTAACGCATGAATATTGTGCATTTGAGTAGAATGAAGATTTTTGACTCATTTACACCGAGCTATGATCTCAGGAACGCTCGAAACACGAGATATCTCGATGTTGGTACTGTTCAAAGTTTCGTTCTCCACAGCTGTGCCTGACGACTTTTGACGCATGGATCTTGTGTGTTTGAGCAGAATGAAGGTTTTTGACACATTCACACCGAGCTGTGCTCTCGGAAACGCTCGAAACATGCGATATCACGATTTTGGTGTTCGTCCATTTTTCGTTCGCCACAGCTGTGGCAGACGACTTTTAACGCATGAATATTGTGTATTTGAGTAGAATGAAGTTTTTTGACACATTCACACCGAGCTGTGCTCTCAGAAACGCTCGAAACATGCGATATCACGATTTTGGTGTTCGTCGATTTTTCGTTCGCCACAGCTGTGGCAGACGACTTTTAACGCATGAATATTGTGCATTTGAGTAGAATGAAGATTTTTTACTCATTTACACCGAGCTATGATCTCAGGAACGCTCGAAACACGAGATATCTCGATGTTGGTACTGTTCAAAGTTTCGTTCGCCACTGCTGTGCCAGACAACTTTTATCACATGGATCTTGTGTATTTGAGTAGAGTGAATGTTTTTGACGCATTTACACCGAACTGTGCTCTCAGAAACGCTCGAAACACGCGATATCACGATTTTGGTGTTCGTCGATTTTTCGTTCGTCACAGCTGTGGCAGACGACTTTTAACGCATGAATATTGTGCATTTGAGTAGAATGAAGATTTTTGACACATTTACACCGAGCTATGCTCTCAGGAATGCTCGAAACACGAGATATCACGATTTTGGTGTTCTTCGATTTTTCGTTCGCCACAGTTGTGGCAGACGACTTCTAACGCATGGGTAATGTGCATTTGAGTAGAATGAAGGTTTTTCATACATTTACACCGAGCTGTGCTGTCAGAAACGATCGAAACACGCGATATCACGATTTTGGTGATCCTGTTTCGTTCTCCACAGCTGTGCCTGACGACTTTTGACGCATGGATATTGTGGATTTGAGTAGAATGAAGGTTTTTGACACATTAACACCGAGCTGTGCTCTCAGAAACGCTCGAAACATGCGATATCACGATTTTGGTGTTCGTCGATTTTTCGTTCGCCACAGCTGTGGCAGACGACTTTTAACGCATGAATATTGTGCATTTGAGTAGAATGAAGATTTTTGACTCATTTACACCGAGCTATGATCTCAGGAACGCTCGAAACACGAGATATCTCGATGTTGGTACTGTTCAAAGTTTCGTTCTCCACAGCTGTGCCTGACGACTTTTGACGCATGGATCTTGTGTGTTTGAGCAGAATGAAAGTTTTTGACACATTCACACCGAGCTGTGCTCTCGGAAACGCTCGAAACATGCGATATCACGATTTTGGTGTTCGTCCATTTTTCGTTCGCCACAGCTGTGGCAGACGACTTTTAACGCATGAATATTGTGTATTTGAGTAGAATGAAGATTTTTGACACATTTACACCGAGCTATGCTCTCAGGAACGCTCGAAACACGAGATATCACGATTTTGGTGTTCTTCGATTTTTCGTTCGCCACAGTTGTGGCAGACGACTTCTAACGCATGGATAATGTGCATTTGAGTAGAATGAAGGTTTTTCATACATTTACACCGAGCTGTGCTCTCAGAAACGCTCGAAACACGCGTTATCACGATTTTGGTGATCTTCAATGTTTCGTTCGCCACGGCTGTGGCAGACAACTTTTAACACATGGATATTGTGCATTTGAGTAGAATGAAGGTTTCTGACGCATTTATACCGAGCTGTGCTCTCAGAAACGCTCGAAACACGCGATATCACGATTTTGGTGTTCTTCGATTTTTCGTTCGCCACAGTTGTGGCAGACGACTTTTAACGCATGGATTATGTGCATTTGAGTAGAATGAAGGTTTTTCATACATTTACACCGAGCTGTGCTCTCAGAAACGCTCGAAACACGCGATATCGCGATTTTGGTGTTCGTCCATTTTTCGTTCGCCACAGCTGTGCCAGACGACTTTTAACGCATGGATATTGTGCATTTGAGTAGAATGAAGGTTTCTGACATATTTATACCGAGCTGTGCTCTCAGAAACGCTCTAAACACGCGATATCACGATTTTGGTGTTCTTCGATTTTTCGTTCGCCACGGCTGTGGCAGACAACTTTTAACACATGGATATTGTGCATTTGAGTAGAATGAAGGCTTCTGACACATTTATACCGAGCTGTGCTCTCAGAAACGCTCGAAACACGCGATATCACGATTTTGGTGATCTTCAATGTTTCTTTCGCCACGGCTGTGGCAGACAACTTTTAACACATGGATATTGTGCATTTGAGTAGAATGAAGGTTTCTGACACATTTATACCGAGCTGTGCTCTCAGAAACGCTCGAAACACGCGATATCACGATTTTGGTGTTCTTCGATTTTTCGTTCGCCACAGTTGTGGCAGACGACTTCTAACGCATGGATAATGTGCATTTGAGTAGAATGAAGGTTTTTCATACATTCACACCGAGCTGTGCTCTCAGAAACGCTCGAAACACGAGATATCTCGATTTTGGTACTGTTCAAAGTTTCGTTCGCCACTGCTGTGCCAGACAACTTTTAACGCATGGATTATGTGCATTTGAGTAGAATGAAGGTTTTTGACACATTAACACCGAGCTGTGCTCTCAGAAACGCTCGAAACATGCGATATCACGATTTTGGTGTTCGTCGATTTTTCGTTCGCCACAGCTGTGGCAGACGACTTTTAACGCATGAATATTGTGCATTTGAGTAGAATGAAGATTTTTGACTCATTTACACCGAGCTATGATCTCAGGAACGCTCGAAACACGAGATATCTCGATGTTGGTACTGTTCAAAGTTTCGTTCTCCACAGCTGTGCCTGACGACTTTTGACGCATGGATCTTGTGTGTTTGAGCAGAATGAAGGTTTTTGACACATTCACACCGAGCTGTGCTCTCGGAAACGCTCGAAACATGCGATATCACGATTTTGGTGTTCGTCCATTTTTCGTTCGCCACAGCTGTGGCAGACGACTTTTAACGCATGAATATTGTGTATTTGAGTAGAATGAAGTTTTTTGACACATTCACACCGAGCTGTGCTCTCAGAAACGCTCGAAACATGCGATATCACGATTTTGGTGTTCGTCGATTTTTCGTTCGCCACAGCTGTGGCAGACGACTTTTAACGCATGAATATTGTGCATTTGAGTAGAATGAAGATTTTTTACTCATTTACACCGAGCTATGATCTCAGGAACGCTCGAAACACGAGATATCTCGATGTTGGTACTGTTCAAAGTTTCGTTCGCCACTGCTGTGCCAGACAACTTTTATCACATGGATCTTGTGTATTTGAGTAGAGTGAATGTTTTTGACGCATTTACACCGAACTGTGCTCTCAGAAACGCTCGAAACACGCGATATCACGATTTTGGTGTTCGTCGATTTTTCGTTCGTCACAGCTGTACCAGACGACTTTTAACGCATGGATATCGTGCATTTGAGTAGAATGAAGGTTTTTTACACATTTACACCGAGCTGTGCTCTCAGAAACGCTCGAAACACGCGATATCACGATTTTGGTGTTCTTCGATTTTTCGTTCGCCACAGTTGTGGCAGACGACTTCTAAGGCATGGATAATGTGCATTTGAGTAGAATGAAGGTTTTTCATACATTCACACCGAGCTGTGCTCTCAGAAACGCTCGAAACACGCGATATCACGATTTTGGTGTTCTTCGATTTTTCGTTCGCCACATTTGTGGCAGACGACTTTTAAAGCATGGATAATGTGCATTTGAGTAGAATGAAGGTTTTTCATACATTTACACCGAGCTGTGCTCTCAGAAACGCTCGAAACACGCGATATCACGATTTTGGTGCTGTTCAAAGTTTCGTTCGCCGCAGCTGTGCCAGACAACTTTTAACACATGGATATTGTGCATTTGAGTAGAATGAAGGTTTTTGACACTTTTACACCGAGCTGTGCTCTCAGAAACGCTCGAAACACGCGATATCACGATTTTGGTGATCTTCAATGTTTCGTTCGCCACGGCTGTGGCAGACAACTTTTAACACATGGATTTTGTGTATTTGAGTAGAGTGAAGGTTTTTCATACATTTACACCGAGCTGTGCTCTCAGAAACGATCCAAACACGCGATATCACTATTTTGGTGTTCGTCGATTTTTCGTTCGCCACAGCTGTGCCAGACGACTTTTAACGCATGGATATTGTGCATTTGAGTAGAATGAAGGTTTTTTTACACATTTACACCGAGCTGTGCGCACAGAAACGCTCGAAACAATCGAGATCACGATTTTGGTGATCCTCGATGTTTCGTTCTCCACAGCTGTGACTGACGACTTTTGATTCATGGATATTGTGCATTTGAGTAGAATGAAGGTTCTTCATACATTTACACCGAGCTGTGCTCTCAGAAAGGCTCGAAACACGCGATATCACGATTTTTCGTTCGCCACGGCGGTGGCAGACGGCTTTTAACGCCTGGATCTTGTGTGTTTGAGTAGAATGACGGTTTTTGACACATTTACACCGAGCTGTGCTCTCAGAAACGCTCGAAACACGCGATATCACGATTTTGGTTTTCGTCGATTTTTCGGTCGCCACAGATGTGCCAGACGACTTTTAACGCATGGATATTGTGCATTTGAGCAGAATGAAGGTTTTTGACACATTTACACCGAGCTGTGCTCTCAGAAACGCTCGAAACACGCGACATCACGATTTTGGTGCTGTTCAAAGTTTCGTTCGCCTCAGCTGTGCCAGACAACTTTTAACACATGGATATTGTGCATTTGAGTAGAATGAAGGTTTTTGACACATTTACACCGAGCTGTGCTCTGAGAAACGCTCGAAACACACGAGATCACGATTTTGGTGATCCTCGATGTTTCGTTCTCCACAGCTGAGACTGACGACTTTTGATTCATGGATATTGTGCATTTGAGTAGAATGAAGGTTTTTGACACATATACACCGAGCTGTGCTCTCAGAAACGCTCGAAACACGCGATATCACGATTTTGGTGATCTTCAATGTTTCGTTCGCCACGGCTGTGCCAGACAACTTTTAACACATGGATCTTGTGTATTTGAGCAGAATGAAGGTTTTTGACACATTTACACCGAGCTGTGCTCTCAGAATCGCTCGAAACTCGCGATATCACGATTTTGGTTTTCGTCGATTTTTTGTTCGCCACAGATGTGCCAGACGACTTTTAACGCATGGATATTGTGCATTTGAGCAGAATGAAGGTTTTTGACACATTTACACCGAGCTGTGCTCTCAGAAACGCTCGAAACACGCGATATCACGATTTTGGTGATCTTCAATGTTTCGTTCGCCACGGCTGTGGCAGACAAATTTTAACACATGGATCTTGTGTGTTTGAGCCGAATGAAGGTTTTTTACACATTTACACCAAGCTGTGCTCTCTGAAACGCTCGAAACACGCGATATCACGATTTTGGTGTTCGTCGATTTTTCGTTCGCCACAGCTGTGCCAGACAACTTTTAACACATGCATTTTGTGTATTTGAGTAGAATGAAGGTTTTTGACACATTTACACCGAGCTGTGCTCTCAGAAATGCTCGAAACACGCGAGATCACGATTTTAGTGTTCTTCAATGTTTCATTCGCCACTGCTGTGCCAGACAACTTTTAACACATGGATTTTGTGCATTTGAGCAGAATGAAGGTTTTTGACGCACTTACACCGAGCTGTGCTCTCAGAAACGCACGAAACACGCGATATCACGATTTTAGTGTTCTTCAATGTTTCATTCGCCACAGCTGTGCCAGACGACTTTTAAAGCATGAATATTGTGCATTTGAGTAGAATGAAGGTTTTTCATACATTTACACCGAGCTGTGCTCTCAGAATCGATCGAAACACGCGATATCACGATTTTGGTGTTCGTCGATTTTTCGTTCGCCACAGCTGTGCCAGACGACTTTTAACGCATGGATATTGTGCATTTGAGTAGAATGAAGGTTTTTTACATATTTACACCGAGCTGTGCTCTCAGAAACGCTCGAAACACGCGATATCACGATTTTGGTGTTCGTCGATTTTTCGTTCGCCACAGCTGTGGCTGACGACTTTTAACACATGGATCTTGTGTGTTTGAGTAGAATGAAGGTTTTTGACATGTCTACACCGAGCTGTGCACTCAGAACCGTTCGAAACACGCAATATCACGATTTTGGTGCTGTTCAAAGTTTCGTTCGCCGCAGCTGTGCCAGACAACTTTTAACACATGTATATTGTGCATTTGAGTAGAATGAAGGTTTTTGACACATTTACACCGAGCTGTGCTCTCAGAAACGCTCGAAACACGCGATATCACGATTTTGGTGATCTTCAATGTTTCGTTCGCCACGGCTGTGGCAGACAACTTTTAACACATGGATCTTGTGTGTTTGAGCCGAATGAAGGTTTTTTACACATTTACACCGAGCTGTGCTCTCTGAAACGCTCGAAACACGCGATATCACGATTTTGGTGTTCGTCGATTTTTCGTTCGCCACAGCTGTGCCAGACGACTTTTAACGCATGAATATTGTGCATTTGAGCAGAATGAAGGTTTTTGACACATTAACACCGAGCTGTGCTCTCAGAAACGCTCGAAACACGCGGGATCACGATTTTAGTGTTCTTCCATGTTTCATTCGCCACTGCTGTGCCAGACAACTTTTAACACATGGATTTTGTGTATTTGAGTAGAATGAAGGTTTTTGACACATTTACACCGAGCTGTGCTCTCAGAAACGCTCGAAACACGCGATATCACGATTTTGGTGTTCGTCGATTTTTCGTTCGCCACAGCTGTGCCAGACGACTTTTAACGCATGGATAATGTGCATTTGAGTAGAATGAAGGTTTTTCATACATTTACACCGAGCTGTGCTCTCAGAAACGCTCGAAACACGCGATATCACGATTTTGGTGATCCTCGATTTTTCGTTCTCCACAGCTGTGCCAGACGACTTTTAACGTATGAATATTGTGCATTTGAGTAGAATGAAGGTTTTTCATACATTTACACATAACTGTGCTCTCAGAAACGCTCGAAACACGCGATATCACGATTTTGGTGTTCGTCGATTTTTCGTTCGCCACAGCAGTGGCAGACGACTTTTAACGCGTGGATCTTGTGTGTTTGAGTAGAATGAAGGTTTTTTACACATTTACACCGAGCTGTGCTCTCAGAAACGCTCGAAACACGCGATATCACGATTTTGGTGTTCTTCGATTTTTCGTTCGCCACATTTGTGGCAGACGACTTTTAAAGCATGAATATTGTGCATTTGAGTAGAATGAAGATTTTTGACTCCTTTACACCGAGCTATGATCTCAGGAACGCTCGAAACACGAGATATCTCGATGTTGGTACTGTTCAAAGTTTCGTTCTCCACAGCTGTGCCTGACGACTTTTGACGCATGGGTATTGTGCATTTGAGTAGAATGAAGGTTTTTGACACATTTACACCGAGCTGTGCTCTCAGAAACGCTCGAAACACGCGATATCACGATTTTGGTGATCTTCAATGTTTCGTTCGCCACGGCTGTGGCAGACAACTTTTAACACATGGATCTTGTGTGTTTGAGCCGAATGAAGGTTTTTTACACATTTACACCGAGCTGTGCTCTCTGAAACGCTCGAAACACGCGATATCACGATTTTGGTGTTCGTCGATTTTTCGTTCGCCACAGCTGTGCCAGACGACTTTTAACGCATGAATATTGTGCATTTGAGCAGAATGAAGGTTTTTGACACATTTACACCGAGCTGTGCTCTCAGAAACGCTCGAAACACGCGAGATCACGATTTTAGTGTTCTTCAATGTTTCATTCGCCACTGCTGTGCCAGACAACCTTTAACACATGGATTTTGTGTATTTGAGTAGAATGAAGGTTTTTGACACATTTACACCGAGCTGTGCTCTCAGAAACGCTCGAAACACGCGATATCACGATTTTGATGACCCTCGATTTTTCGTTCTCCACAGCTGTGCCTGACGACTTTTGACGCATGGATATTGTGCATTTGAGTAGAATGAAGGTTTTTGACACATTTACACCGAACTGTACTCTCAGAAACGCTCGAAACACGCGATATCACGATTTTGGTGTTCGTCGATTTTTCGTTCGCCACGGCGGTGGCAGACGGCTTTTAACGCCTGGATCTTGTGTGTTTGAGTAGAATGACGGTTTTTGACACATTTACACCGAGCTGTGCTCACAGAAACGCTCGAAATACGCGATATCACGATTTTGGTGTTCGTCGATTTTTCGTTCGCCACAGCTGTGCCAGACGACTTTTAACGCATGGATAATGTGCATTTGAGTAGAATGAAGGTTCTTCATACATTTACACCGAGCTGTGCTCTCAGAAACGCTCGAAACACGCGATATCACGATTTTGGTGTTCTTCGATTTTTCGTTCGCCACATTTGTGGCAGACGACTTTTAAAGCATGGATAATGTGCATTTGAGTAGAATGAAGGTTTTTCATACATTTACACCGAGCTGTGCTCTCAGAAACGCTCTAAACACGCGATATCACGATTTTGGTGATCCTCTGTTTCGTTCTCCACAGCTGTGCCTGACGACTTTTGACGCATGGATATTGTGCATTTGAGTAGAATGAAGGTTTTTCATACATTTACACCGAGCTGTGCTCTCAGAAACGATCGAAACACGCGATATCACGATGTTGGTGATCCTGTTTCGTTCTCCACAGCTGTGCCTGACGACTTTTGATGCATGGATATTGTGGATTTGAGTAGAATGAAGGTTTTTGACACATTTACACCGAGCTGTGCTCTCAGAAACGCTCGAAACACGCGATATAACGATTTTGGTGATCTTCAATGTTTCGTTCGCCACAGCTGTGGCAGACGACTTTTAACGCATGAATATTGTGCATTTGAGTAGAATGAAGATTTTTTACACATTTACACCGAGCTATGCTCTCAGGAACGCTCGAAACACGAGATATCTCGATTTTGGTACTGTTCAAAGTTTCGTTCGCCACTGCTGTGCCAGACAACTTGTAACACATGGATCTTGTGTATTTGAGTAGAATGAAGGTATTTGATACGTTTACACCGAGCTGTGCTCTCAGAAACTCTCGAAACACGCGATATCACGATTTTGGTGTTCTTCAATGTTTCGTTCGCCACGGCTGTGGCAGACAACGTTTAACTCATGGATCTTGTGTATTTGAGTAGAATGAAGATTTTTGACACATTTACACCGAGCTGTGCTCTCAGAAACGCTCGAAACACGCGATATCACGATTTTGGTGTTCGTCGATTTCTCGTTAGACACAGCTGTGCCAGACGACTTTTAACGCATGAATATTGTGTATTTGAGCAGAATGAAGGTTTTTTACACATTTACACCGAGCTGTGCTCTCAGAAACGCCCGAAACACGCGATATCACGATTTTGGTGTTCTTCGATTTTTCGTTCGCCACATTTGTGGCAGACGACTTTTAAAGCATGGATAATGTGCATTTGAGTAGAATGAAGGTTTTTCATACATTTACACCGAGCTGTGCTCTCAGAAACGCTCTAAACACGCGATATCACGATTTTGGTGATCCTCTGTTTCGTTCTCCACAGCTGTGCCTGACGACTTTTGACGCATGGATTTTGTGCATTTGAGTAGAATGAAGGTTTTTCATACATTTACACCGAGCTGTGCTCTCAGAAACGATCGAAACACGCGATATCACGATGTTGGTGATCCTGTTTCGTTCTCCACAGCTGTGCCTGACGACTTTTGATGCATGGATATTGTGGATTTGAGTAGAATGAAGGTTTTTGACACATTTACACCGAGCTGTGCTCTCAGAAACGCTCGAAACACGCGATATCACGATTTTGGTGATCTTCAATGTTTCGTTCGCCACGGCGGTGGCAGACAACTTTTAACACATGGAACTTGTGTATTTGAGTAGAGTGAAGGTTTTTGATACATTTACACCGAACTGTGCTCTCAGAAACGCTCAAAACACGCGATATCACGATTTTGGTGTTCATCGATTTTTCGTTCGTCACAGCTGTGCCAGACGACTTTTAACGCATGGATATCGTGCATTTGAGTAGAATGAAGGATTTTTACACATTTACACCGAGCTGTGCTCTCAGAAACGCTCGAAACACGCGATATCACGATTTTGGTGATCTTCGATTTTTCGTTCGCCACAGTTGTGGCAGACGACTTCTAACGCATGGATAATGTGCATTTGAGTAGAATAAAGGTTTTTCATACATTTACACCGAGCTGTGCTCTCAGAAACGTTCGAAACACGCGATATTACGATTTTGGTGATCCTCGGTTTTTCGTTTTCCACAGCTGTGGATGACGACTTTTGACGCATGGATATTGTGCATTTGAGTAGAATGAAGGTTTTTGACACATTTACACCGAGCTGAGCTCTCAGAAACGCTCAAAACACGCGATATCACGATTTTGGTAATCTTCAATGTTTCGTTCGCCACGGCTGTGGCAGACAACTTTTAACACATGGATCTGGTGTGTTTGAGCAGAATGAAGGTTTTTGACACATTCACACCGAGCTGTGCTCTCGGAAACGCTCGAAACATGCGATATCACGATTTTCGTGTTCGTCCATTTTTCGTTCGCCACAGCTGTGGCAGACGACTTTTAACGCATGAATATTGTGCATTTGAGTAGAATGAAGATTTTTGACACATTTACACCGAGCTATGCTCTCAGGAATGCTCGAAACACGAGATATCACGATTTTGGTGTTCTTCGATTTTTCGTTCGCCACAGTTGTGGCAGACGACTTCTAACGCATGGATAATGTGCATTTGAGTAGAATGAAGGTTTTTCATACATTTACACCGAGCTGTGCTGTCAGAAACGATCGAAACACGCGATATCACGATTTTGGTGTTCGTCCATTTTTCGTTCGCCACAGCTGTGGCAGACGACTTTTAACGCATGAATATTGTGTATTTGAGTAGAATGAAGTTTTTTGACACATTCACGCCGAGCTGTGCTCTCAGAAACGCTCGAAACATGCGATATCACGATTTTGGTGTTCGTCGATTTTTCGTTCGCCACAGCTGTGGCAGACGACTTTTAACGCATGAATATTGTGCATTTGAGTAGAATGAAGATTTTTTACTCATTTACACCGAGCTATGATCTCAGGAACGCTCGAAACACGAGATATCTCGATGTTGGTACTGTTCAAAGTTTCGTTCGCCACTGCTGTGCCAGACAACTTTTATCACATGGATCTTGTGTATTTGAGTAGAGTGAATGTTTTTGACGCATTTACACCGAACTGTGCTCTCAGAAACGCTCGAAACACGCGATATCACGATTTTGGTGTTCGTCGATTTTTCGTTCGTCACAGCTGTGCCAGACGACTTTTAACGCATGGATATCGTGCATTTGAGTAGAATGAAGGTTTTTTACACATTTACACCGAGCTGTGCTCTCAGAAACGCTCGAAACACGCGATATCACGATTTTGGTGTTCTTCGATTTTTCGTTCGCCACAGTTGTGGCAGACGACTTCTAAGGCATGGATAATGTGCATTTGAGTAGAATGAAGGTTTTTCATACATTCACACCGAGCTGTGCTCTCAGAATCGCTCGAAACACGCGATATCACGATTTTGGTGTTCTTCGATTTTTCGTTCGCCACATTTGTGGCAGACGACTTTTAAAGCATGGATAATGTGCATTTGAGTAGAATGAAGGTTTTTCATACATTTACACCGAGCTGTGCTCTCAGAAACGCTCGAAACACGCGATATCACGATTTTGGTGCTGTTCAAAGTTTCGTTCGCCGCAGCTGTGCCAGACAACTTTTAACACATGCATATTGTGCATTTGAGTAGAATGAAGGTTTTTGACACTTTTACACCGAGCTGTGCTCTCAGAAACGCTCGAAACACGCGATATCACGATTTTGGTGATCTTCAATGTTTCGTTCGCCACGGCTGTGGCAGACAACTTTTAACACATGGATTTTGTGTATTTGAGTAGAATGAAGGTTTTTCATACATTTACACCGAGCTGTGCTCTCAGAAACGATCCAAACACGCGATATCACTATTTTGGTGTTCGTCGATTTTTCGTTCGCCACAGCTGTGCCAGACGACTTTTAACGCATGGATATTGTGCATTTGAGTAGAATGAAGGTTTTTTTACACATTTACACCGAGCTGTGCGCACAGAAACGCTCGAAACAATCGAGATCACGATTTTGGTGATCCTCGATGTTTCGTTCTCCACAGCTGTGACTGACGACTTTTGATTCATGGATATTGTGCATTTGAGTAGAATGAAGGTTCTTCATACATTTACACCGAGCTGTGCTCTCAGAAAGGCTCGAAACACGCGATATCACGATTTTTCGTTCTCCACAGCTCTGCCTGACGACTTTTGACGCATGGATATTGTGCATTTGAGTAGAATGAAGGTTTTTGACACATTTACACCGAACTGTACTCTCGGAAACGCTCGAAACACGCGATATCACGATTTTGGTGTTCGTCGATTTTTCGTTCGCCACGGCGGTGGCAGACGGCTTTTAACGCCTGGATCTTGTGTGTTTGAGTAGAATGACGGTTTTTGACACATTTACACCGAGCTGTGCTCTCAGAAACGCTCGAAACACGCGATATCACGATTTTGGTTTTCGTCGATTTTTCGGTCGCCACAGATGTGCCAGACGACTTTTAACGCATGGATATTGTGCATTTGAGCAGAATGAAGGTTTTTGACACATTTACACCGAGCTGTGCTCTCAGAAACGCTCGAAACACGCGACATCACGATTTTGGTGCTGTTCAAAGTTTCGTTCGCCTCAGCTGTGCCAGACAACTTTTAACACATGGATATTGTGCATTTGAGTAGAATGAAGGTTTTTAACACATTTACACCGAGCTGTGCTCTCAGAAACGCTCGAAACACGCGATATCACGATTTTGGTTTTCGTCGATTTTTCGTTCGCCACAGATGTGCCAGACGACTTTTAACGCATGGATAATGTGCATTTGAGTAGAATGAAGGTTTTCCATACATTTACACCGAGCTGTGCTCTCAGAAACGCTCGAATCACGCGATATCACGATTTTGATGATCCTCGATTTTTCGTTCTCCACAGCTGTGCCGGACGACTTTTGACGCATGGATATTGTGCATTTGAGTAGAATGAAGGTTTTTGACACATTTACACCGAGCTGTGCTCTGAGAAACGCTCGAAACACGCGAGATCACGATTTTGGTGATCCTCGATGTTTCGTTCTCCACAGCTGAGACTGACGACTTTTGATTCATGGATATTGTGCATTTGAGTAGAATGAAGGTTTTTGACACATATACACCGAGCTGTGCTCTCAGAAACGCTCGAAACACGCGATATCACGATTTTGGTGATCTTCAATGTTTCGTTCGCCACGGCTGTGCCAGACAACTTTTAACACATGGATCTTGTGTATTTGAGCAGAATGAAGGTTTTTGACACATTTACACCGAGCTGTGCTCTCAGAATCGCTCGAAACTCGCGATATCACGATTTTGGTTTTCGTCGATTTTTTGTTCGCCACAGATGTGCCAGACGACTTTTAACGCATGGATATTGTGCATTTGAGCAGAATGAAGGTTTTTGACACATTTACACCGAGCTGTGCTCTCAGAAACGCTCGAAACACGCGATATCACGATTTTGGTGATCTTCAATGTTTCGTTCGCCACGGCTGTGGCAGACAAATTTTAACACATGGATCTTGTGTGTTTGAGCCGAATGAAGGTTTTTTACACATTTACACCAAGCTGTGCTCTCTGAAACGCTCGAAACACGCGATATCACGATTTTGGTGTTCGTCGATTTTTCGTTCGCCACAGCTGTGCCAGACAACTTTTAACACATGCATTTTGTGTATTTGAGTAGAATGAAGGTTTTTGACACATTTACACCGAGCTGTGCTCTCAGAAATGCTCGAAACACGCGAGATCACGATTTTAGTGTTCTTCAATGTTTCATTCGCCACTGCTGTGCCAGACAACTTTTAACACATGGATTTTGTGCATTTGAGCAGAATGAAGGTTTTTGACGCACTTACACCGAGCTGTGCTCTCAGAAACGCACGAAACACGCGATATCACGATTTTAGTGTTCTTCAATGTTGCATTCGCCACAGCTGTGCCAGACGACTTTTAAAGCATGAATATTGTGCATTTGAGTAGAATGAAGGTTTTTCATACATTTACACCGAGCTGTGCTCTCAGAATCGATCGAAACACGCGATATCACGATTTTGGTGTTCGTCGATTTTTCGTTCGCCACAGCTGTGCCAGACGACTTTTAACGCATGGATATTGTGCATTTGAGTAGAATGAAGGTTTTTTACATATTTACACCGAGCTGTGCTCTCAGAAACGCTCGAAACACGCGATATCACGATTTTGGTGTTCGTCGATTTTTCGTTCGCCACAGCTGTGGCTGACGACTTTTAACACATGGATCTTGTGTGTTTGAGTAGAATGAAGGTTTTTGACACATCTACACCGAGCTGTGCACTCAGAACCGTTCGAAACACGCAATATCACGATTTTGGTGGTGTTCAAAGTTTCGTTCGCCGCAGCTGTGCCAGACAACTTTTAACACATGGACATTGTGCATTTGAGTAGAATGAAGGTTTTTGACACATTTACACCGAGCTGTGCTCTCAGAAACGCTCGAAACACGCGATATCACGATTTTGGTGATCTTCAATGTTTCGTTCGCCACGGCTGTGGCACACAACTTTTAACACATGGATCTTGTGTGTTTGAGCCGAATGAAGGTTTTTTACACATTTACACCGAGCTGTGCTCTCTGAAACGCTCGAAACACGCGATATCACGATTTTGGTGTTCGTCGATTTTTCGTTCGCCACAGCTGTGCCAGACGACTTTTAACGCATGAATATTGTGCATTTGAGCAGAATGAAGGTTTTTGACACATTTACACCGAGCTGTGCTCTCAGAAATGCTCGAAACACGCGAGATCACGATTTTAGTGTTCTTCAATGTTTCATTCGCCACTGCTGTGCCAGACAACTTTTAACACATGGATTTTGTGCATTTGAGCAGAATGAAGGTTTTTGACACACTTACACCGAGCTGTGCTCTCAGAAATGCACGAAACACGCGATATCACGATTTTGGTGTTCGTCGATTTTTCGTTCGCCACAGCAGTGGCAGACGACTTTTAACGCATGGATATTGTGCATTTGAGTAGAATGAAGGTTTTTTACACATTTACACCGAGCTGTGCTCTCAGAAACGCTCGAAACACGCGATATCACGATTTTGGTGTTCGTCGATTTTTCGTTCGCCATAGCTGTGGCTGACGACTTTTAACACATGGATCTTGTGTGTTTGAGTAGAATGGAGGTTTTTGACACATTTACACCGAGCTGTGCACTCCGAACCGTTCGAAACACGCGATATCACGATTTTGGTGCTGTTCAATGTTTCGTTCGCCAGGGCTGTGCCAGACAACTTTTAACACATGGATCTTGTGTATTTGAGTAGAATGAAGGATTTTGACACATCTACACCGAGCTGTGCACTCAGAACCGTTCGAAACACGCGATATCACGATTTTGGTGCTGTTCAAAGTTTCGTTCGCCACAGCTGTGCCAGACAACTTTTAGCACATGGATCTTGTGTATTTGAGTAGAATGAAGGTTTTTGACACATTTACACCGAGCTGTGCTCTCAGAAACGCTCGAAACACGCGATATCACGATTTTGGTGATCTTCAATGTTTCGTTCGCCACGGCTGTGCCAGACAACTTTTAACACATGGATCTTGTGTATTTGAGTAGAATGAAGGTTTTTGACGCATTTACACCGAGCTGTGCTCTCAGAAACGCTCGAAACACGCGATATCACGATTTTGGTGTTCGTCGATTTTTCGTTCGCCACAGCTGTGCCAGACGAGTTTTAACGCATGAATATTGTGCATTTGAGTAGAATGAAGGGTTTTCGTACATTTACACCGAGCTGTGCTCTCAGAAACGCTCGAAACACGCGATATCACGATTTTGGTGTTCGTCGATTTTTCGTTCGCCACAGCTGTGCCAGACGACTTTTAACGCATGGATAATGTGCATTTGAGTAGAATGAAGGTTTTTCAAACATTTACACCGAGCTGTGCTCTCAGAAACGCTCGAAACACGCGATATCACGATTTTGGTGATCCTCGATTTTTCGTTCTCCACAGCTGTGCCTGACGACTTTTGACGCATGGATATTGTGCATTTGAGTAGAATGAAGGTTTTTGACACATTTACACCGAACTGTGCTCTCAGAAACGCTCGAAACACGCGATATCACGATTTTGGTGTTCGTCGATTTTTCGTTCGCCACAGCAGTGGCAGACAACTTTTAACACATGGATTTTGTGCATTTGAGCAGAATGAAGGTTTTTGACACACTTACACCGAGCTGTGCTCTCAGAAACGCACGAAACACGCGATATCACGATTTTAGTGTTCTTCAATGTTTCATTCGCCACAGCTGTGCGAGACGACTTTTAAAGCATGAATATCGTGCATTTGAGTAGAATGAAGGTTTTTCATACATTTACACCGAGCTGTGCTCTCAGAATCGATCGAAACACGCGATATCACGATTTTGGTGTTCGTCGATTTTTCGTTTGCCACAGCTGTGCCAGACGACTTTTAACGCATGGATATTGTACATTTGAGTAGAATGAAGGTTTTTCACATATTTACACCGAGCTGTGCTCTCAGAAACGCTCGGAACACGCGATATCACGATTTTGGTGTTCGTCGATTTTTCGTTCGCCACAGCTGTGGCTGACGACTTTTAACACATGGATCTTGTGTGTTTGAGTAGAATGAAGGTTTTTGACATATCTACACCGAGCTGTGCACTCAGAACCGTTCGAAACACGCAATATCACGATTTTGGTGCTGTTCAAAGTTTCGTTCGCCGCAGCTGTGCCAGACAACTTTTAACACATGTATATTGTGCATTTGAGTAGAATGAAGGTTTTTGACACATTTACACCGAGCTGTGCTCTCAGAAACGCTCGAAACACGCGATATCACGATTTTGGTGATCTTCAATGTTTCGTTCGCCACGGCTGTGGCAGACAACTTTTAACACATGGATCTTGTGTGTTTGAGCCGAATGAAGGTTTTTTACACATTTACACCGAGCTGTGCTCTCTGAAACGCTCGAAACACGCGATATCACGATTTTAGTGTTCGTCGATTTTTCGTTCGCCACAGCTGTGCCAGACGACTTTTAACGCATGAATATTGTGCATTTGAGCAGAATGAAGGTTTTTGACACATTAACACCGAGCTGTGCTCTCAGAAACGCTCGAAACACGCGAGATCACGATTTTAGTGTTCTTCCATGTTTCATTCGCCACTGCTGTGCCAGACAACTTTTAACACATGGATTTTGTGTATTTGAGTAGAATGAAGGTTTTTGACACATTTACACCGAGCTGTGCTCTCAGAAACGCTCGAAACACGCGATATCACGATTTTGGTGTTCGTCGATTTTTCGTTCGCCACAGCTGTGCCAGACGACTTTTAACGCATGGATAATGTGCATTTGAGTAGAATGAAGGTTTTTCATACATTTACACCGAGCTGTGCTCTCAGAAACGCTCGAAACACGCGATATCACGATTTTGGTGATCCTCGATTTTTCGTTCTCCACAGCTGTGCCAGACGACTTTTAACGCATGAATATTGTGCATTTGAGTAGAATGAAGGTTTTTCATACATTTACACCGAACTGTGCTCTCAGAAACGCTCGAAACACGCGATATCACGATTTTGGTGTTCGTCGATTTTTCGTTCGCCACAGCAGTGGCAGACGACTTTTAACGCGTGGATCTTGTGTGTTTGAGTAGAATGAAGGTTTTTTACACATTTACACCGAGCTGTGCTCTCAGAAACGCTCGAAACACGCGATATCACGATTTTGGTGTTCTTCGATTTTTCGTTCGCCACATTTGTGGCAGACGACTTTTAAAGCATGAATATTGTGCATTTGAGTAGAATGAAGATTTTTGACTCATTTACACCGAGCTATGATCTCAGGAACGCTCGAAACACGAGATATCTCGATGTTGGTACTGTTCAAAGTTTCGTTCTCCACAGCTGTGCCTGACGACTTTTGACGCATGGGTATTGTGCATTTGAGTAGAATGAAGGTTTTTGACACATTTACACCGAGCTGTGCTCTCAGAAACGCTCGAAACACGCGATATCACGATTTTGGTGATCTTCAATGTTTCGTTCGCCACGGCTGTGGCAGACAACTTTTAACACATGGATCTTGTGTGTTTGAGCCGAATGAAGGTTTTTTACACATTTACACCGAGCTGTGCTCTCTGAAACGCTCGAAACACGCGATATCACGATTTTGGTGTTCGTCGATTTTTCGTTCGCCACAGCTGTGCCAGACGACTTTTAACGCATGAATATTGTGCATTTGAGCAGAATGAAGGTTTTTGACACATTTACACCGAGCTGTGCTCTCAGAAACGCTCGAAACACGCGAGATCACGATTTTAGTGTTCTTCAATGTTTCATTCGCCACTGCTGTGCCAGACAACCTTTAACTCATGGATTTTGTGTATTTGAGTAGAATGAAGGTTTTTGACACATTTACACCGAGCTGTGCTCTCAGAAACGCTCGAAACACGCGATATCACGATTTTGATGACCCTCGATTTTTCGTTCTCCACAGCTGTGCCTGACGACTTTTGACGCATGGATATTGTGCATTTGAGTAGAATGAAGGTTTTTGACACATTTACACCGAACTGTACTCTCAGAAACGCTCGAAACACGCGATATCACGATTTTGGTGTTCGTCGATTTTTCGTTCGCCACGGCGGTGGCAGACGGCTTTTAACGCCTGGATCTTGTGTGTTTGAGTAGAATGACGGTTTTTGACACATTTACACCGAGCTGTGCTCACAGAAACGCTCGAAATACGCGATATCACGATTTTGGTGTTCGTCGATTTTTCGTTCGCCACAGCTGTGCCAGACGACTTTTAACGCATGGATAATGTGCATTTGAGTAGAATGAAGGTTCGTCATACATTTACACCGAGCTGTGCTCTCAGAAACGCTCGAAACACGCGATATCACGATTTTGGTGATCTTCAATGTTTCGTTCGCCACGGCTGTGCCAGACAACTTTTTACACATGGATCTTGTGTATTTGAGTAGAATGAAGGTTTTTGACGCATTTACACCGAGCTGTGCTCTCAGAAACGCACGACACACGCGATATCTCGATTTTTGTGTTCGTCGATTTTTCGTTCGCCACAGCTATGCCAGACGACTTTTAACGCATGGATAATGTGCATTTGAGTAGAATGAAGGTTTTTCATACATTTACACCGAGCTGTGCTCTCAGAAACGCTCGAAACACGCGATATCACGATTTTGGTGATCCTGTTTCGTTCTCCACAGCTGTGCCTGACGACTTTTGACGCATGGATATTGTGCATTTGAGTAGAATGAATGTTTTTCATACATTTACACCGAGCTGTGCAATCAGAAACGATCGAAACACGCGATATCACGATGTTGGTGATCCTGTTTCGTTCTCCACAGCTGTGCCTGACGACTTTTGATGCATGGATATTGTGGATTTGAGTAGAATGAAGGTTTTTGACACATTTACACCGAGCTGTGCTCTCAGAAACGCTCGAAACACGCGATATCACGATTTTGGTGTTCCTCGATTTTTCGTTCTCCACAGCTGTGGATGACGACCTTTGACGCATGGATATCGTGCATTTGAGAAGAATGAAGGTTTTTCATACATTTACACCGAGCTGTGCTCTCAGAAACGCTCTAAACACGCGATATCACGATTTTGGTGATCCTCTGTTTCGTTCTCCACAGCTGTGCCTGACGACTTTTGACGCATCGATATTGTGCATTTGAGTAGAATGAAGGTTTTTCATACATTTACACCGAGCTGTGCTCTCAGAAACGATCGAAACACGCGATATCACGATGTTGGTGATCCTGTTTCGTTCTCCACAGCTGTGCCTGACGACTTTTGATGCATGGATATTGTGGATTTGAGTAGAATGAAGGTTTTTGACACATTGACACCGAGCTGTGCTCTCAGAAACGCTCGAAACACGCGATATCACGATTTTGGTGATCTTCAATGTTTCGTTCGCCACGGCGGTGGCAGACAACTTTTATCACATGGAACTTGTGTATTTGAGTAGAGTGAAGGTTTTTGACACATTTACACCGAGCTATGCTCTCAGGAACGCTCGAAACACGAGATATCTCGATTTTGGTACTGTTCAAAGTTTCGTTCTCCACTGCTGTGTCAGACAACTTGTAACACATGGATCTTGTGTATTTGAGTAGAATGAAGGTATTTGACACATTTACACCGAGCTGTGCTCTCAGAAACGCTCGAAACACGCGATATCACGATTTTGGTGATCTTCAATGTTTCGTTCGCCACGGCGGTGGCAGACAACTTTTAACACATGGAACTTGTGTATTTGAGTAGAGTGAAGGTTTTTGACACGTTTACACCGAACTGTGCTCTCAGAAACGCTCGAAACACGCGATATCACGATTTTGGTGTTCTTCGATTTTTCGTTCGCCACAGTTGTGGCAGACGACTTCTAACGCATGGATAATGTGCATTTGAGTAGAATGAAGGTTTTTCATACATTCACACCGAGCTGTGCTCTCCGAAACGCTCGAAACATGCGATATCACGATTTTGGTGTTCGTCGATTTTTCGTTCGCCACAGCTGTGGCAGACGACTTTTAACGCATGAATATTGTGCATTTGAGTAGAATGAAGATTTTTGACACATTTACACCGAGCTGTGCTCTCAGAAACGCTCGAAACACGCGATATCCCGATTTTGGTGTTCGTCGATTTTTCGTTAGACACAGCTGTACCAGACGACTTTTAACGCATGAATATTGTGTATTTGAGCAGAATGAAGGTTTTTTACACATTTACACCGAGCTGTGCTCTCAGAAACGCTCGAAACACGCGATATCACGATTTTGGTGATCTTCAATGTTTCGTTCGCCACGGCTGTGATTTTTCGTTAGACACAGCTGTACCAGACGACTTTTAACGCATGAATATTGTGTATTTGAGCAGAATGAAGGTTTTTGACACATTCACACCGAGCTGTGCTCTCAGAAACGCTTGAAACATGCGATATCACGATTTTGGTGTTCGTCGATTTTTCGTTCGCCACAGCTGTGGCAGACGACTTTTAACGCATGAATATTGTGCATTTGAGTAGAATGAAGATTTTTTACTCATTTACACCGAGCTATGATCTCAGGAACGCTCGAAACACGAGATATCTCGATGTTGGTACTGTTCAAAGTTTCGTTCGCCACTGCTGTGCCAGACAACTTTTATCACATGGATCTTGTGTATTTGAGTAGAGTGAATGTTTTTGACGCATTTACACCGAACTGTGCTCTCAGAAACGCTCGAACCACGCGATATCACGATTTTGGTGTTCGTCGATTTTTCGTTCGTCACAGCTGTGGCAGACGACTTTTAACGCATGGATAATGTGCATTTGAGTAGAATGAAGATTTTTGACTCATTTACACCGAGCTATGATCTCAGGAACGCTCGAAACACGAGATATCTCGATGTTGGTACTGTTCAAAATTTCGTTCCCCACAGCTGTGCCTGACGACTTTTGACGCATGGGTATTGTGCATATGAGTAGAATGAATGTTTTTGACACATTTACACCGAGCTGTGCTCTCAGAAACGCTCGAAACACGCGATATCACGATTTTGGTGTTCGTCGATTTTTCGTTAGACACAGCTGTGCCAGACGACTTTTAACGCATGAATATTGTGTATTTGAGCAGAATGAAGGTTTTTTA
Organism: Pimpla rufipes; assembly: GCA_963932165.1. Taxonomy (NCBI): domain Eukaryota; kingdom Metazoa; phylum Arthropoda; class Insecta; order Hymenoptera; family Ichneumonidae; genus Pimpla; species Pimpla rufipes. Next base: position 651,105 of record CAWVQF010000037.1, read on the forward strand.
CACATTTACACCGAGCTGTGCTCTCAGAAACGCTCGAAACACGCGATATCACGATTTTGGTGTTCTTCGATTTTTCGTTCGCCACATTTGTGGCAGACGACTTTTAAAGCATGAATATTGTGCATTTGAGTAGAATGAAGATTTTTGACTCATTTACACCGAGCTATGATCTCAGGAACGCTCGAAACACGAGATATCTCGATGTTGGTACTGTTCAAAGTTTCGTTCTCCACAGCTGTGCCTGACGACTTTTGACGCATGGGTATTGTGCATTTGAGTAGAATGAAGGTTTTTGACACATTTACACCGATCTGTGCTCTCAGAAACGCTCGAAACACGCGATATCACGATTTTGGTGTTCGTCGATTTTTCGTTCGTCACAGCTGTGGCAGACGACTTTTAAAGCATGAATATTGCGCATTTGAGTAGAATGAAGATTTTTGACTCATTTACACCGAGCTATGATCTCAGGAACGCTCGAAACACGAGATATCTCGATGTTGGTACTGTTCAAAGTTTCGTTCTCCACAGCTGTGCCTGACGACTTTTGACGCATGGGTATTGTGCATTTGAGTAGAATGAAGGTTTTTGACACATTTACACCGATCTGTGCTCTCAGAAACGCTCGAAACACGCGATATCACGATTTTGGTGTTCGTCGATTTTTCGTTCGTCACAGCTGTGCCAGACGACTTTTAACGCATGGATATCGTGCATTTGAGTAGAATGAAGGTTTTTTACACATTTACACCGAGCTGTGCTCTCAGAAACGCTCGAAACACGCGATATCACGATTTTGGTGATCTTCGATTTTTCGTTCGCCACAGTTGTGGCAGACGACTTCTAACGCATGGATAATGTGCATTTGAGTAGAATGAAGGTTTTTCATACATTTACACCGAGCTGTGCTCTCAGAAACGCTCGAAACACGCGATATCACGATTTTGGTGATCTTCAATGTTTCGTTTGCCACGGCGGTGGCAGACAACTTTTAACACATGGTTCTTGTGTATTTGAGTAGAGTGAAGGTTTTTGACACATTTACACCGAACTGTGCTCTCAGAAACGCTCGAAACACGCGTTATCACGATTTTGGTGATCTTCAATGTTTCGTTCGCCACGGCTGTGGCAGACAACTTTTAACACATGGATATTGTGCATTTGAGTAGAATGAAGGTTTCTGACGCATTTATACCGAGCTGTGCTCTCAGAAACGCTCGAAACGCGCGATATCACGATTTTGGTGTTCTTCGATTTTTCCTTCGCCACAGTTGTGGCAGACGACTTCTAACGCATGGATAACGTGCATTTGAGTAGAATGAAGGTTTTTCATACATTCACAGCGAGCTGTGCTCTCAGAAACGCTCGAAACATGCGATATCACGATTTTGGTGTTCGTCGATTTTTCGTTCGCCACAGCTGTGGCAGACGACTTTTAACGCATGAATATTGTGCATTTGAGTAGAATGAAGATTTTTTACACATTTACACCGAGCTATGCTCTCAGGAACGCTCGAAACACGAGATATCTCGATTTTGGTACTGTTCAAAGTTTCGTTCGCCACTGCTGTGCCAGACAACTTGTGACACATGGATCTTGTGTATTTGAGTAGAATGAAGGTATTTGACACGTTTACACCGAGCTGTGCTCTCAGAAACTCTCGAAACACGCGATATCACGATTTTGGTGTTCTTCAATGCTTCGTTCGCCACGGCTGTGGCAGACAACGTTTAACACATGGATCTTGTGTATTTGAGTAGAATGAAGATTTTTGACACATTTACACCGAGCTGTGCTCTCAGAAACGCTAGAAACACGCGATATCACGATTTTGGTGTTCGTCGATTTCTCGTTAGACACAGCTGTGCCAGACGACTTTTAACGCATGAATATTGTGTATTTGAGCAGAATGAAGGTTTTTTATACATTTACACCGAGCTGTTCTCTCAGAAACGCTCGAAACACGCGATATCACGATTTTGGTGTTCTTCGATTTTTCGTTCGCCACATTTGTGGCAGACGACTTTTAAAGCATGGATAATGTGCATTTGAGTAGAATGAAGGTTTTTCATACATTTACACCGAGCTGTGCTCTCAGAAACGCTCTAAACACGCGATATCACGATTTTGGTGATCCTCTGTTTCGTTCTCCACAGCTGTGCCTGACGACTTTTGACGCATGGATATTGTGCATTTGAGTAGAATGAAGGTTTTTCATACATTTACACCGAGCTGTGCTCTCAGAAACGATCGAAACACGCGATATCACGATGTTGGTGATCCTGTTTCGTTCTCCACAGCTGTGCCTGACGACTTTTGATGCATGGATATTGTGGATTTGAGTAGAATGAAGGTTTTTGACACATTTACACCGAGCTGTGCTCTCAGAAACGCTCGAAACACGCGATATCACGATTTTGGTGATCTTCAATGTTTCGTTCGCCACGGCGGTGGCAGACAACTTTTAACACATGGAACTTGTGTATTTGAGTAGAGTGAAGGTTTTTGACACATTTACACCGAGCTATGCTCTCAGGAAGACTCGAAACACGAGATATCTCGATTTTGGTACTGTTCAAAGTTTCGTTCTCCACTGCTGTGTCAGACAACTTGTAACACATGGATCTTGTGTATTTGAGTAGAATGAAGGTATTTGACACGTTTACACCGAGCTGTGCTCTCAGAAACGCTCGAAACACGCGATATCACGATTTTGGTGTTCTTCAATGTTTCGTTCGCCACGGCTGTGGCAGACAACGTTTAACACATGGATCTTGTGTATTTGAGTAGAATGAAGATTTTTGACACATTTACACCGAGCTGTGCTCTCAGAAACGCTCGAAACACGCGATATCACGATTTTGGTGTTCGTCGATTTTTCGTTAGACACAGCTGTGCCAGACGACTTTTAACGCATGAATATTGTGTATTTGAGCAGAATGAAGGTTTTTTACACATTTACACCGAGCTGTGCTCTCAGAAACGCTCGAAACACGCGATATCACGATTTTGGTGTTCTTCGATTTTTCGTTCGCCACATTTGTGGCAGACGACTTTTAAAGCATGGATAATGTGCATTTGAGTAGAATGAAGGTTTTTCATACATTTACACCGAGCTGTGCTCTCAGAAACGCTCTAAACACGCGATATCACGATTTTGGTGGTCCTCTGTTTCGTTCTCCACAGCTGTGCCTGACGACTTTTGACGCATGGATATTGTGCATTTGAGTAGAATGAAGGTTTTTCATACATTTACACCGAGCTGTGCTCTCAGAAACGATCGAAACACGCGATATCACGATGTTGGTGATCCTGTTTCGTTCTCCACAGCTGTGCCTGACGACTTTTGATGCATGGATATTGTGGATTTGAGTAGAATGAAGGTTTTTGACACATTTACACCGAGCTGTGCTCTCAGAAACGCTCGAAACACACGATATCACGATTTTGGTGATCTTCAATGTTTCGTTCGCCACGGCGGTGGCAGACAACTTTTAACACATGGAACTTGTGTATTTGAGTAGAGTGAAGGTTTTTGACACATTTACACCGAGCTATGCTCTCAGGAAGACTCGAAACACGAGATATCTTGATTTTGGTACTGTTCAAAGTTTCGTTCTCCACTGCTGTGTCAGACAACTTGTAACACATGGATCTTGTGTATTTGAGTAGAATGAAGGTATTTGACACGTTTACACCGAGCTGTGCTCTCAGAAACGCTCGAAACACGCGATATCACGATTTTGGTGTTCTTCAATGTTTCGTTCGCCACGGCTGTGGCAGACAACGTTTAACACATGGATCTTGTGTATTTGAGTAGAATGAAGATTTTTGACACATTTACACCGAGCTGTGCTCTCAGAAACGCTCGAAACACGCGATATCACGATTTTGGTGTTCGTCGATTTTTCGTTAGACACAGCTGTGCCAGACGACTTTTAACGCATGAATATTGTGTATTTGAGCAGAATGAAGGTTTTTTACACATTTACACCGAGCTGTGCTCTCAGAAACGCTCGAAACACGCGATATCACGATTTTGGTGTTCTTCGATTTTTCGTTCGCCACATTTGTGGCAGACGACTTTTAAAGCATGGATAATGTGCATTTGAGTAGAATGAAGGTTTTTCATACATTTACACCGAGCTGTGCTCTCAGAAACGCTCTAAACACGCGATATCACGATTTTGGTGATCCTCTGTTTCGTTCTCCACAGCTGTGCCTGACGACTTTTGACGCATGGATATTGTGCATTTGAGTAGAATGAAGGTTTTTCATACATTTACACCGAGCTGTGCTCTCAGAAACGATCGAAACACGCGATATCACGATGTTGGTGATCCTGTTTCGTTCTCCACAGCTGTGCCTGACGACTTTTGATGCATGGATATTGTGGATTTGAGTAGAATGAAGGTTTTTGACACATTTACACCGAGCTGTGCTCTCAGAAACGCTCGAAACACGCGATATCACGATTTTGGTGATCTTCAATGTTTCGTTCGCCACGGCGATGGCAGACAACTTTTAACACATGGAACTTGTGTATTTGAGTAGAGTGAAGGTTTTTGACACATTTACACCGAGCTATGCTCTCAGGAAGACTCGAAACACGAGATATCTCGATTTTGGTACTGTTCAAAGTTTCGTTCTCCACTGCTGTGTCAGACAACTTGTAACACATGGATCTTGTGTATTTGAGTAGAATGAAGGTATTTGACACGTTTACACCGAGCTGTGCTCTCAGAAACGCTCGAAACACGCGATATCACGATTTTGGTGTTCTTCAATGTTTCGTTCGCCACGGCTGTGGCAGACAACGTTTAACACATGGATCTTGTGTATTTGAGTAGAATGAAGATTTTTGACACATTTACACCGAGCTGTGCTCTCAGAAACGCTCGAAACACGCGATATCACGATTTTGGTGTTCGTCGATTTTTCGTTAGACACAGCTGTGCCAGACGACTTTTAACGCATGAATATTGTGTATTTGAGCAGAATGAAGGTTTTTTACACATTTACACCGAGCTGTGCTCTCAGAAACGCCCGAAACACGCGATATCACGATTTTGGTGTTCTTCGATTTTTCGTTCGCCACATTTGTGGCAGACGACTTTTAAAGCATGGATAATGTGCATTTGAGTAGAATGAAGGTTTTTCATACATTTACACCGAGCTGTGCTCTCAGAAACGCTCTAAACACGCGATATCACGATTTTGGTGATCCTCTGTTTCGTTCTCCACAGCTGTGCCTGACGACTTTTGACGCATGGATATTGTGCATTTGAGTAGAATGAAGGTTTTTCATACATTTACACCGAGCTGTGCTCTCAGAAACGATCGAAACACGCGATATCACGATGTTGGTGATCCTGTTTCGTTCTCCACTGCTGTGTCAGACAACTTGTAACACATGGATCTTGTGTATTTGAGTAGAATGAAGGTATTTGACACATTTACACCGAGCTGTGCTCTCAGAAACGCTCGAAACACGCGATATCACGATTTTGGTGATCTTCAATGTTTCGTTCGCCACGGCGGTGGCAGACAACTTTTAACACATGGAACTTGTGTATTTGAGTAGAGTGAAGGTTTTTGACACATTTACACCGAACTGTGCTCTCAGAAACGCTCGAAACACGCGATATCACGATTTTGGTGTTCGTCGATTTTTCGTTCGTCACAGCTGTGCCAGACGACTTTTAACGCATGGATATCGTGCATTTGAGTAGAATGAAGGTTTTTTACACATTTACACCGAGCTGTGCTCTCAGAAACGCTCGAAACACGCGATATCACGATTTGGGTGATCTTCGATTTTTCGTTCGCCACAGTTGTGGCAGACGACTTCTAACGCATGGATAATATGCATTTGAGTAGAATGAAGGTTTTTCATACATTTACACCGAGCTGTGCTCTCAGAAACGTTCGAAACACGCGATATTACGATTTTGGTGATCCTCGGTTTTTCGTTTTCCACAGCTGTGGATGACGACTTTTGACGCATGGATATTGTGCATTTGAGTAGAATGAAGGTTTTTGACACATTTACACCGAGCTGTGCTCTCAGAAACGCTCGAAACACGCGATATCACGATTTTGGTGATCTTCAATGTTTCGTTCGCCACGGCTGTGGCAGACAACTTTTAACACATGGATCTTGTGTGTTTGAGCAGAATGAAGGTTTTTGACACATTCACACCGAGCTGTGCTCTCGGAAACGCTCGAAACATGCGATATCACGATTTTGGTCTTCGTCCATTTTTCGTTCGCCACAGCTGTGGCAGACGACTTTTAACGCATGAATATTGTGCATTTGAGTAGAATGAAGATTTTTGACACATTTACACCGAGCTATGCTCTCAAGAACGCTCGAAACACGAGATATCACGATTTTGGTGTTCTTCGATTTTTCGTTCGCCACAGTTGTGGCAGACGACTTCTAACGCATGGATAATGTGCATTTGAGTAGAATGAAGGTTTTTGACACATTTACACCGAACTGTGCTCTCAGAAACGCTCGAAACACGCGTTATCACGATTTTGGTGATCTTCAATGTTTCGTTCGCCACGGCTGTGGCAGACAACTTTTAACACATGGATATTGTGCATTTGAGTAGAATAAAGGTTTCTGACGCATTTATACCGAGCTGTGCTCTCAGAAACGCTCGAAACACGCGATATCACGATTTTGGTGTTCTTCGATTTTTCGTTCGCCACAGTTGTGGCAGACGACTTCTAACGCATGGATAATGTGCATTTGAGTAGAATGAAGGTTTTTCATACATTCACACCGAGCTGTGCTCTCAGAAACGCTCGAAACACGCGATATCACGATTTTGGTGTTCTTCAATGTTTCGTTCGCCACGGCTGTGGCAGACAACGTTTAACACATGGGTCTTGTGTATTTGAGTAGAATGAAGATTTTTGACACATTTACACCGAGCTGTGCTCTCAGAAACGCTCGAAACACGCGATATCACGATTTTGGTGTTCGTCGATTTTTCGTTAGACACAGCTGTGCCAGACGACTTTTAACGCATGAATATTGTGTATTTGAGCAGAATGAAGGTTTTTTACACATTTACACCGAGCTGTGCTCTCAGAAACGCTCGAAACACGCGATATCACGATTTTGGTGTTCTTCGATTTTTCGTTCGCCACATTTGTGGCAGACGACTTTTAAAGCATGGATAATGTGCATTTGAGTAGAATGAAGGTTTTTCATACATTTACACCGAGCTGTGCTTTCAGAAACGCTCTAAACACGCGATATCACGATTTTGGTGATCCTCTGTTTCGTTCTCCACAGCTGTGCCTGACGACTGTTGACGCATGGATATTGTGCATTTGAGTAGAATGAAGGTTTTTCATACATTTACACCGAGCTGTGCTCTCAGAAACGATCGAAACACGCGATATCACGATGTTGGTGATCCTGTTTCGTTCTCCACAGCTGTGCCTGACGACTTTTGATGCATGGATATTGTGGATTTGAGTAGAATGAAGGTTTTTGACACGTTTACACCGAGCTATGCTCTCAGAAACGCTCGAAACACGCGATATCACGATTTTGGTGATCTTCAATGTTTCGTTCGCCACGGCGGTGGCAGACAACTTTTAACACATGGAACTTGTGTATTTGAGTAGAGTGAAGGTTTTTGACACATTTACACCGAACTGTGCTCTCAGAAACGCTCGAAACACGCGATATCACGATTTTGGTGATCTTCAATGTTTCGTTCGCCACGGCGGTGGCAGACAACTTTTAACACATGGAACTTGTGTATTTGAGTAGAGTGAAGGTTTTTGATACATTTACACCGAACTGTGCTCTCAGAAACGCTCAAAACACGCGATATCACGATTTTGGTGTTCATCGATTTTTCGTTCGTCACAGCTGTGCCAGACGACTTTTAACGCATGGATATCGTGCATTTGAGTAGAATGAAGGATTTTTACACATTTACACCGAGCTGTGCTCTCAGAAACGCTCGAAACACGCGATATCACGATTTTGGTGATCTTCGATTTTTCGTTCGCCACAGTTGTGGCAGACGACTTCTAACGCATGGATAATGTGCATTTGAGTAGAATAAAGGTTTTTCATACATTTACACCGAGCTGTGCTCTCAGAAACGTTCGAAACACGCGATATTACGATTTTGGTGATCCTCGGTTTTTCGTTTTCCACAGCTGTGGATGACGACTTTTGACGCATGGATATTGTGCATTTGAGTAGAATGAAGGTTTTTGACACATTTACACCGAGCTGAGCTCTCAGAAACGCTCAAAACACGCGATATCACGATTTTGGTAATCTTCAATGTTTCGTTCGCCACGGCTGTGGCAGACAACTTTTAACACATGGATCTGGTGTGTTTGAGCAGAATGAAGGTTTTTGACACATTCACACCGAGCTGTGCTCTCGGAAACGCTCGAAACATGCGATATCACGATTTTCGTGTTCGTCCATTTTTCGTTCGCCACAGCTGTGGCAGACGACTTTTAACGCATGAATATTGTGCATTTGAGTAGAATGAAGATTTTTGACACATTTACACCGAGCTATGCTCTCAGGAATGCTCGAAACACGAGATATCACGATTTTGGTGTTCTTCGATTTTTCGTTCGCCACAGTTGTGGCAGACGACTTCTAACGCATGGGTAATGTGCATTTGAGTAGAATGAAGGTTTTTCATACATTTACACCGAGCTGTGCTGTCAGAAACGATCGAAACACGCGATATCACGATTTTGGTGATCCTGTTTCGTTCTCCACAGCTGTGCCTGACGACTTTTGACGCATGGATATTGTGGATTTGAGTAGAATGAAGGTTTTTGACACATTAACACCGAGCTGTGCTCTCAGAAACGCTCGAAACATGCGATATCACGATTTTGGTGTTCGTCGATTTTTCGTTCGCCACAGCTGTGGCAGACGACTTTTAACGCATGAATATTGTGCATTTGAGTAGAATGAAGATTTTTGACTCATTTACACCGAGCTATGATCTCAGGAACGCTCGAAACACGAGATATCTCGATGTTGGTACTGTTCAAAGTTTCGTTCTCCACAGCTGTGCCTGACGACTTTTGACGCATGGATCTTGTGTGTTTGAGCAGAATGAAAGTTTTTGACACATTCACACCGAGCTGTGCTCTCGGAAACGCTCGAAACATGCGATATCACGATTTTGGTGTTCGTCCATTTTTCGTTCGCCACAGCTGTGGCAGACGACTTTTAACGCATGAATATTGTGTATTTGAGTAGAATGAAGATTTTTGACACATTTACACCGAGCTATGCTCTCAGGAACGCTCGAAACACGAGATATCACGATTTTGGTGTTCTTCGATTTTTCGTTCGCCACAGTTGTGGCAGACGACTTCTAACGCATGGATAATGTGCATTTGAGTAGAATGAAGGTTTTTCATACATTTACACCGAGCTGTGCTCTCAGAAACGCTCGAAACACGCGTTATCACGATTTTGGTGATCTTCAATGTTTCGTTCGCCACGGCTGTGGCAGACAACTTTTAACACATGGATATTGTGCATTTGAGTAGAATGAAGGTTTCTGACGCATTTATACCGAGCTGTGCTCTCAGAAACGCTCGAAACACGCGATATCACGATTTTGGTGTTCTTCGATTTTTCGTTCGCCACAGTTGTGGCAGACGACTTTTAACGCATGGATTATGTGCATTTGAGTAGAATGAAGGTTTTTCATACATTTACACCGAGCTGTGCTCTCAGAAACGCTCGAAACACGCGATATCGCGATTTTGGTGTTCGTCCATTTTTCGTTCGCCACAGCTGTGCCAGACGACTTTTAACGCATGGATATTGTGCATTTGAGTAGAATGAAGGTTTCTGACATATTTATACCGAGCTGTGCTCTCAGAAACGCTCTAAACACGCGATATCACGATTTTGGTGTTCTTCGATTTTTCGTTCGCCACGGCTGTGGCAGACAACTTTTAACACATGGATATTGTGCATTTGAGTAGAATGAAGGCTTCTGACACATTTATACCGAGCTGTGCTCTCAGAAACGCTCGAAACACGCGATATCACGATTTTGGTGATCTTCAATGTTTCTTTCGCCACGGCTGTGGCAGACAACTTTTAACACATGGATATTGTGCATTTGAGTAGAATGAAGGTTTCTGACACATTTATACCGAGCTGTGCTCTCAGAAACGCTCGAAACACGCGATATCACGATTTTGGTGTTCTTCGATTTTTCGTTCGCCACAGTTGTGGCAGACGACTTCTAACGCATGGATAATGTGCATTTGAGTAGAATGAAGGTTTTTCATACATTCACACCGAGCTGTGCTCTCAGAAACGCTCGAAACACGAGATATCTCGATTTTGGTACTGTTCAAAGTTTCGTTCGCCACTGCTGTGCCAGACAACTTTTAACGCATGGATTATGTGCATTTGAGTAGAATGAAGGTTTTTGACACATTAACACCGAGCTGTGCTCTCAGAAACGCTCGAAACATGCGATATCACGATTTTGGTGTTCGTCGATTTTTCGTTCGCCACAGCTGTGGCAGACGACTTTTAACGCATGAATATTGTGCATTTGAGTAGAATGAAGATTTTTGACTCATTTACACCGAGCTATGATCTCAGGAACGCTCGAAACACGAGATATCTCGATGTTGGTACTGTTCAAAGTTTCGTTCTCCACAGCTGTGCCTGACGACTTTTGACGCATGGATCTTGTGTGTTTGAGCAGAATGAAGGTTTTTGACACATTCACACCGAGCTGTGCTCTCGGAAACGCTCGAAACATGCGATATCACGATTTTGGTGTTCGTCCATTTTTCGTTCGCCACAGCTGTGGCAGACGACTTTTAACGCATGAATATTGTGTATTTGAGTAGAATGAAGTTTTTTGACACATTCACACCGAGCTGTGCTCTCAGAAACGCTCGAAACATGCGATATCACGATTTTGGTGTTCGTCGATTTTTCGTTCGCCACAGCTGTGGCAGACGACTTTTAACGCATGAATATTGTGCATTTGAGTAGAATGAAGATTTTTTACTCATTTACACCGAGCTATGATCTCAGGAACGCTCGAAACACGAGATATCTCGATGTTGGTACTGTTCAAAGTTTCGTTCGCCACTGCTGTGCCAGACAACTTTTATCACATGGATCTTGTGTATTTGAGTAGAGTGAATGTTTTTGACGCATTTACACCGAACTGTGCTCTCAGAAACGCTCGAAACACGCGATATCACGATTTTGGTGTTCGTCGATTTTTCGTTCGTCACAGCTGTACCAGACGACTTTTAACGCATGGATATCGTGCATTTGAGTAGAATGAAGGTTTTTTACACATTTACACCGAGCTGTGCTCTCAGAAACGCTCGAAACACGCGATATCACGATTTTGGTGTTCTTCGATTTTTCGTTCGCCACAGTTGTGGCAGACGACTTCTAAGGCATGGATAATGTGCATTTGAGTAGAATGAAGGTTTTTCATACATTCACACCGAGCTGTGCTCTCAGAAACGCTCGAAACACGCGATATCACGATTTTGGTGTTCTTCGATTTTTCGTTCGCCACATTTGTGGCAGACGACTTTTAAAGCATGGATAATGTGCATTTGAGTAGAATGAAGGTTTTTCATACATTTACACCGAGCTGTGCTCTCAGAAACGCTCGAAACACGCGATATCACGATTTTGGTGCTGTTCAAAGTTTCGTTCGCCGCAGCTGTGCCAGACAACTTTTAACACATGGATATTGTGCATTTGAGTAGAATGAAGGTTTTTGACACTTTTACACCGAGCTGTGCTCTCAGAAACGCTCGAAACACGCGATATCACGATTTTGGTGATCTTCAATGTTTCGTTCGCCACGGCTGTGGCAGACAACTTTTAACACATGGATTTTGTGTATTTGAGTAGAGTGAAGGTTTTTCATACATTTACACCGAGCTGTGCTCTCAGAAACGATCCAAACACGCGATATCACTATTTTGGTGTTCGTCGATTTTTCGTTCGCCACAGCTGTGCCAGACGACTTTTAACGCATGGATATTGTGCATTTGAGTAGAATGAAGGTTTTTTTACACATTTACACCGAGCTGTGCGCACAGAAACGCTCGAAACAATCGAGATCACGATTTTGGTGATCCTCGATGTTTCGTTCTCCACAGCTGTGACTGACGACTTTTGATTCATGGATATTGTGCATTTGAGTAGAATGAAGGTTCTTCATACATTTACACCGAGCTGTGCTCTCAGAAAGGCTCGAAACACGCGATATCACGATTTTTCGTTCGCCACGGCGGTGGCAGACGGCTTTTAACGCCTGGATCTTGTGTGTTTGAGTAGAATGACGGTTTTTGACACATTTACACCGAGCTGTGCTCTCAGAAACGCTCGAAACACGCGATATCACGATTTTGGTTTTCGTCGATTTTTCGGTCGCCACAGATGTGCCAGACGACTTTTAACGCATGGATATTGTGCATTTGAGCAGAATGAAGGTTTTTGACACATTTACACCGAGCTGTGCTCTCAGAAACGCTCGAAACACGCGACATCACGATTTTGGTGCTGTTCAAAGTTTCGTTCGCCTCAGCTGTGCCAGACAACTTTTAACACATGGATATTGTGCATTTGAGTAGAATGAAGGTTTTTGACACATTTACACCGAGCTGTGCTCTGAGAAACGCTCGAAACACACGAGATCACGATTTTGGTGATCCTCGATGTTTCGTTCTCCACAGCTGAGACTGACGACTTTTGATTCATGGATATTGTGCATTTGAGTAGAATGAAGGTTTTTGACACATATACACCGAGCTGTGCTCTCAGAAACGCTCGAAACACGCGATATCACGATTTTGGTGATCTTCAATGTTTCGTTCGCCACGGCTGTGCCAGACAACTTTTAACACATGGATCTTGTGTATTTGAGCAGAATGAAGGTTTTTGACACATTTACACCGAGCTGTGCTCTCAGAATCGCTCGAAACTCGCGATATCACGATTTTGGTTTTCGTCGATTTTTTGTTCGCCACAGATGTGCCAGACGACTTTTAACGCATGGATATTGTGCATTTGAGCAGAATGAAGGTTTTTGACACATTTACACCGAGCTGTGCTCTCAGAAACGCTCGAAACACGCGATATCACGATTTTGGTGATCTTCAATGTTTCGTTCGCCACGGCTGTGGCAGACAAATTTTAACACATGGATCTTGTGTGTTTGAGCCGAATGAAGGTTTTTTACACATTTACACCAAGCTGTGCTCTCTGAAACGCTCGAAACACGCGATATCACGATTTTGGTGTTCGTCGATTTTTCGTTCGCCACAGCTGTGCCAGACAACTTTTAACACATGCATTTTGTGTATTTGAGTAGAATGAAGGTTTTTGACACATTTACACCGAGCTGTGCTCTCAGAAATGCTCGTGTTGAATAATTCGGTCTTTTTATCGACGGCCGGCCGACTACGTAGTTTGCGGGCGCGACACTCGTGGCGGCGGCAGCACCTCTCGGGGCTGCGGCGCTGCGAGGCTCGCGCTTGCGCGCGAGCGCTCCCGCTCCAACGGGGACCACGAGGCCGCGCTCGCAACGGTCGGCGGCCATTCTGGTTTTTCGCGGCGACACGCAACAGGTGCTTGGCAATTGCTCTCATTTTTGGTGTCTCTCGAATTTTCGATCTGCTCATCTCATTCGGCTCATTTAATACGGGAAATTCAGTGCTCATAATATTCGGTGTAACTCATCACGGTACAGGCCTCACTCGGGGGAAAATTCCGGCGACGTAGGTGACGTGAAGGTCCCGCGCGCGTTTTTTCCCACGCGGCTCGCGCCGCGGCTCAGCTCATCCGGGCCGTAATTCTCTCGGACGATTAATACAATCGGATCGAGTGTGCGACTCGACGAAAATCAGTGTATTCGCGGTGCATCTCATCGGACAACTCAAATTAATTCGTCGCTGTACAATAATAATAAAGTTCATCGTTATAATAGTTTTTCACGTTAGCCGGCCGTTATTCGAGTGTTTTATTTTTCACCTGCTCCACCATCATCCATCCGCGGCATTCTCGAACATTTTGGTCCTTCGAGCCGGATGGTGGAGCCGGCCTAGTGAAAACTATTAAAAAGTGCAGTGTGCGGGTTCGGCGGGGCTCAGTATACGCGAGGCGCGGCGGTTCGCGCTGCTCACGGCTTTTGCCGGCGCTCGCTCGAGTCGACCACGTGGGCGGCCATTACGCCCCGGGGACAATAAACGTGTTCGACGCACGCGACGCGGCGGGAATCGCGCTCGCGGCGGCCATTTTGTGTCGCGGTGTGCCTCGTGTTGCCAGGCGGTCAGTGTCGCGCGCAACGGACTTTTTCTCTCGCTCTCGGTGCTTCTCAGTGCGCGCGTACTCACTGGACATCTCTCTCATTTACTCGGCATAGTGCTCGTCTCCGCGCTCGGACTCTACGTGCGGTTCGCGAGTGCTTGTGCGCGTTGAGACGGACGGCGTCTCAAACTCTGGTTTTTTTCTCACGCAGTCGGTGCAAGTGCCCGCAGTGGAACAACTCTCTCTCTCACTCTCTCGCACTTGTCGGTGCTCGTGTTCGCGTCCGGATTATACGCGTGTTTCGCGGGTGATTGACGTGCGGTTTTTGCGGCAACTTGCGCTCGGACCTCTCTCATGCTCACGGCCTGCCAGTGTCGCGGCAGATATCTCGCTTTCATTGGACTCGCGCGTCTCGGTTTGGTGATCGGTTTTCTCGCGCTCCGCGAGTGACAAGTGCGTGTGGCCGCACACAGTGTATCGCGCTCGGACCATTCTCTCACTCGCGCGTCTCGGTGCCCAGTGCCCGGACATTGTCGTGTTCTTTCGCGAGTGACAGGCGCTTGCGGTCGCGCACCGCGTGACGCGATTGGACCTTTCTCACGTGTGCTCTGCTCAACAATCGCTTCGTGCTCGTTCTCATACAAGTCCGGTCCGCTCAACGCTCAATTTGTGCTCAGTCTCTCTCTCTTTCTCACGTGTGCTCAGCTCAGTGTTCGGTTTGCGCTCGGGAATTTCTCACGCTCGACCGGTGTAGCGCATTAGTGTCGTGTGTCCTTCGCGCATCTGAAGGACTCGTTGCTCGCTCACCATGTCCAGTCCCGCGAAGACCAGCGGGAGGAGCTCGCCGTTGCTGAACGTCCCTGCTTCTGCGGAAGGGAAGGACGGCGAGAAAAGGAGCTCATCACGGACCGCCTCACCGGCGAGAATACCTTCGGAGCTGCTCCAGAAGGCGCAGTCGCAGATGGATCGACTGGATACACTCAGGGAGACTGCGGACGCTCTTCCGGATGGGCCGGAGGGGTACTCACTCATTGAGTTGGACTCATTGGTGGAGACAATGGAGAAGATTCACGCGGATTTCATGGAGGTCCATCGGTATTTCGAGGTGACATGGCCGGCGGCGCTTATGGGTGAGCATGCCTATTATCGAGAAAAGGTGCCAGGGCAGGCGTGCAGGGCGTACTCCCTGTTTAAACGAAATGCTGCCAAGCTACGGGCAGCGCTCACCCCGCCGGCGGTTGAACCGGAGCCACAACAAGCTCAGACGATCGAGACTCGGGAACAACGGTCGCGACTGCCCGACTTGAACCTGCCGAAGTTCAAGGGAGACTACGCAGCGTGGCCAGCGTTCGCGAACTCTTTCAGGTCGCTCATTATGGATCGGGCTCATCTCAGCGACATGGATCGGCTCCATTACCTCCGAGGCTGTCTCTCCGGGGAGCCAGCGAAAATCATCAGCAGCTATCCGCTCGCTGAAACGTCGCTCCAGGCCTGCTGGGACACGCTCTCGTCGCGATACGAGAACAGGAGGCTCAGCATCCAATCTTACTTCGATGCGATGTTCGCGCTCAAACCGATTCGAGGCAAGGGCGCTGCAGGCATTCGGGAGGTCATCACGACGGTCTGCGACGCGGATACTGCGCTCAGGACGTTCGGTGTTGGAGAGCATCTCTGGGAGTATATGCTCGTGCATATCGTGACTCGGCTCTTTGACGACTCAACTCAGCAATTTTGGGAAAACGGACTTGGCTCATCGGTGGAGTACCCGACCTTGGGGGAGCTCAAGTCATTTCTCACTTCACGGCTACGGACTCTCGAGAGGATCGAGAGTTCACACTCAGATCAAGGCACTGCTCATCCCCCCAAAGCCGGCAAAAAACAGGCAACGGCTCACCAGGCTTCGGCCGCCAAGGCTTCAGCTCGCTCAACGACCAGCTCATCGAACCCGGCCAATCGATACCCGTGTGATTTCTGTAACGGAGAGCACTACATCGGGGTATGCAGTGGGTTCCGGGATCTCAACGTCGACGCGCGCAAACGGCATGCGGAGAAGCGTCGACTGTGTTATAACTGCCTCGGTCGACACAACGCGCGGGATTGCCGCAATCCGCAGGTCTGCAAGGAGTGCTCGGGACATCATCACTCCATGCTGCACGGCAGTGCCGGTTCGACAGCGGGTCAGCCGGCAGCGAAGACGTCGACATCCTCGGATTCCCAACCGGGTCCCTCATCGGCCAGGGATTAGAGGGTCGGTGCGGTCGTCAACCATGCTAGGGATCTACTCACCACAACACGCTCAACGCTGCTCGCTACAGCAATCGCTCATGTGCTCACGCCTGTGACTACTCTTCAGGTTCGCCTGCTGATAGATCCAGGTTCGGAACTGACCTTTGCCTCGGAAAATCTCATCGTTCGCCTTAACACGTCGCGGCAGCGCTTATCAATACCCATCGTCGGAATTGGCGGTGTGAGATCAATGCGTACCCGCGGCGTCGCTCAACTCACACTAAGGTCAGCCCACTCATCATTTACGCTCGAGGTTACGGCTCACATACTGAGGACGGTTTCGGCCGTGCTGCCGTCCTTCGAAGCTCCTGGTCAACAATGGCCACATTTGGAGCGGCTCAAATTAGCGGACCCTGACTTCCTCATTCCGCGACCCATTGATCTCATCATCGGAGCAGATTATTACGGCCAGATAATTAAGGGAAATCTGGTAAAGGGCTCGCCAACGATGCCAATCGGTCAGCTCTCGAATTTTGGATGGCTCGTCCTTGGACCTGTGCTCACTCCGTCTGCAGCGGCGTGCCATGTGCACTCTGCAGCGGTCCAGCAGGACACTACCGACCTGCAAGACCTGCTCGCCAGGTTCTGGATCCAAGAAGAGTCTCCAACGGACTCACCTTCATTACTCACCCCGGAAGAGGAAGAGTGCGAGGAGCACTTCAGGACAACTCACTCAAGGGATTCATCGGGACGATATGTCGTTCGTATACCACTCAAGATGCCACGCTCTAAGTTGGGAAACTCATTCGGTACGGCTCAGCAGTGTCTTTGGAGGACGCTGCGACGACTCACTCGAGATCCGGAGTATCGCGAGCTGTACCAGGCATTCATGGAGGAGTATGAGACGCTTGGACACATGGTTCGAGTCAAAAACACGTCTCAAACGACAACAACAACGTACTACCTGCCTCATCATGGAGTTCTCAGGCCTGATCGCGCTACTACAAAACTACGGGTCGTTTTCAACGGCTCAAGCGCCACCACTTCAGGTCTCTCGCTCAACGATCTCATGCACACCGGTGCAAATCTTCAACTTGGCATCCCGGATGTACTCATTTGGATTCGTCGGCATCAATTCGTCTTCGCCACGGACATTACTAAAATGTTCAGGCAGATCAGCGTTCATCGCGAAGACTGGGATCTGCAGCGGATCCTCTGGGTCGACGAGCAACTCAACCACGTGCCGTATCAGCTCACTACAGTCACTTATGGAACGAAGTCTGCGCCATTTCTAGCGGTTCGGGTTCTTCTGCAGTTGGCAGAGGACGAAGGACATCGCTTCCCGCTGGCAGTCGCACCGATTCGCCTCGGAAGATACGTCGACGACATCTTCGGTGGCGCAGACTCAGTGACGGACCTCATTGAGGTAGCTCAACAATTGAAAGGTCTGTGCGACGCGGGCGGATTCCCGCTAGCCAAGTGGCACGCGACTCATCCAGATGTACTCACGGCGGTCTCATCAGCGAGCATGGACAGCTCAGCAATTGCGCTCGACGACTGCGCTACCAAAATACTCGGACTAAACTGGATTCCACACGAAGACAGGTTCGTGTTCTCATCTAAATTCTCAGCTCAACCAGGGAAGATCACGAAGCGTCTCATTTTATCGGAAGTGGCTCAGATTTTTGATCCACTTGGGTTCATCTCACCGGTTACGATACGGGCAAAGATGCTTCTGCAGGAGTTATGGCTGCATAAGCTCGGCTGGGACGACGTTCTGCCGTCCCAGGTCTCATCACGGTGGCTTACGCTCAGAGAAGATCTCACACGCCTGGCCAGGCTATCTCTTCCACGTTGGCTCAACACACGTAACACCTCGAGTGTTGAAATCCATGGTTTCTCTGACGCGTCTCAACTAGCCATGTCGGCTGTTGTCTACGTTATCGTACGCTCGCCGTCCACAGGAGCTCAGGCATCTCTTGTGTGCGCCAAGACCAAGGTCGCACCACTCAAGAGACTCACAATCCCGAGGTTGGAACTCACCGCAGCGCTGCTTCTGGCGAAACTCGCCAAATACGTTCAGGCTACGCTGAACACGGACATCGGATCTACTCATTTGTGGACGGATTCTCAGGTGACCCTCATATGGGTTAGTTCTCATGCGTCGCGCTGGAAGGACTATGTCAGGAACAGAGTCACTCAGATCCAGGAACTCATGCCAGAAGCTCAATGGCGACATGTTCCCGGCACTAGTAATCCAGCGGATTGCGCCTCGAGGGGCGTAACGACAGCTCAGCTCACGGATCACTCGCTATGGTGGACGGGACCACCATGGATTACTCAACCACGGAGCTCATGGCCTACTCAACCGGTGTTGTCAGACGACCTTAGTGCACAAGAAAGTCGTCCTGGCATATCTCTGACTGTTGCGGTACCCACAGTCGACTATCATTGGGATCTAATCTACAAGGTTTCTTCGGCTCATCGATTGTTTCGGCTGACGGCCTTGTGCTTCAGGATCATCTCAAGGTGGCGAGGGGAGCTCAGCTCACCGGTCTTCGTCGTTCCTTCGGAGGACATGGCGAAGGCAAGAAGGTTCTGGGTTATGGCAACTCAAGCGGCCTTCTTCTCATCCGAGCTCAAAGCGCTCAAGACGGGGTCACTCTCTCGCAACCATCCCTTCACTCGGTTGACTGCATTTGTCTGCGGTCAAGGGATCCTCCGAGTTGGAGGGCGGCTCACTCACTCCTCGCTCAGCGACGAGGGAAAGCATCCTGCGATCCTCCCGCGTGACGCGAGGCTCTCCCTTCTGCTCATCGACGATGCTCATCGGAGGACGCTCCACGGCGGAACTCAGCTTACTCTCGCTCATCTACGTCACAATTATTGGATTCTCGGCGGACGGGCTCCGGTGAAGAGTCACATTCTGCGGTGCGTGGTGTGTGCTCGGCAGAGGGGGATCCGTGCTCAGCAATTGATGGGCCAACTACCTCTCTCCCGGGTCACACCATCGCGCCCGTTTCTCCACACGGGTGTGGACTACGCCGGACCACTCACTCTCAAAACTTGGAAAGGGAGAGGCGCTAAGACTCACAAGGGGTGGATCTGCGTTTTTGTGTGCTTCTCAACATCGGCTGTTCACTTAGAAGTCGTCAGTGACTACTCAACGGAAGGATTCATCGCGGCCTACCGGCGTTTCACAGCGCGCAGGGGTGTCGCTCACACGATCTACTCTGATTGCGGAACCAACTTCGTTGGTGCGGACAAGACTCTTCGGCGGTTCTTCTCACAGAGTTCCAAGGAACATCAGGCCATCTCAGCGGTTCTTTCACAGGATCAGAGCCAATGGAAGTTTAATCCTCCGGCGGCACCGCACATGGGCGGCAAGTGGGAAGCAGTGGTTAAGTCAACCAAGTTCCACCTGCGGAGGACCGTAGGCGAGGCTCTGCTCACATTTGAAGAACTCACCACTCTGCTCACCCAGATAGAGGCCATTCTCAACTCGAGACCACTCGAACCGCTCACTGACGACCCGCAGGATGTCTCGGCGCTTACGCCAGGGCATTTTCTCATCGGCGGAGCTCTTACCACTCTACCAGAGCCCACTCTCCCGGACCTGGACGTTTCTCATCTCGCTCATTGGCAACTCATTCAGCAGAGAGTTCAGTCGTTCTGGGCTCAGTGGTCTGCTCATTATCTACAGCGCCAGCAGTCAATCAGCAAGTGGCATCACGCCACCAACGACGTTAAGGTGGGATCTCTCGTTCTAATTACAGACGAGAGATTCCCGCCATGCAAGTGGCCACTCGCTCGAGTCCTGGAACTTCACCCGGACCAGGATGGACTCGCTCGGATCGCGACTCTCAAGACGGCTACCACCACGCTCACCAGACCACTCGCCAAGCTCTCACCACTGCCGACACCTCAACCGGATCATCTCGACAACTCATCAGCGACCCTCGCTGATGGCGGGCGGAAATGTTGAATAATTCGGTCTTTTTATCGACGGCCGGCCGACTACGTAGTTTGCGGGCGCGACACTCGTGGCGGCGGCAGCACCTCTCGGGGCTGCGGCGCTGCGAGGCTCGCGCTTGCGCGCGAGCGCTCCCGCTCCAACGGGGACCACGAGGCCGCGCTCGCAACGGTCGGCGGCCATTCTGGTTTTTCGCGGCGACACGCAACAGGTGCTTGGCAATTGCTCTCATTTTTGGTGTCTCTCGAATTTTCGATCTGCTCATCTCATTCGGCTCATTTAATACGGGAAATTCAGTGCTCATAATATTCGGTGTAACTCATCACGGTACAGGCCTCACTCGGGGGAAAATTCCGGCGACGTAGGTGACGTGAAGGTCCCGCGCGCGTTTTTTCCCACGCGGCTCGCGCCGCGGCTCAGCTCATCCGGGCCGTAATTCTCTCGGACGATTAATACAATCGGATCGAGTGTGCGACTCGACGAAAATCAGTGTATTCGCGGTGCATCTCATCGGACAACTCAAATTAATTCGTCGCTGTACAATAATAATAAAGTTCATCGTTATAATAGTTTTTCACGTTAGCCGGCCGTTATTCGAGTGTTTTATTTTTCACCTGCTCCACCATCATCCATCCGCGGCATTCTCGAACAGCTCGAAACACGCGAGATCACGATTTTAGTGTTCTTCAATGTTTCATTCGCCACTGCTGTGCCAGACAACTTTTAACACATGGATTTTGTGCATTTGAGCAGAATGAAGGTTTTTGACGCACTTACACCGAGCTGTGCTCTCAGAAACGCACGAAACACGCGATATCACGATTTTAGTGTTCTTCAATGTTTCATTCGCCACAGCTGTGCCAGACGACTTTTAAAGCATGAATATTGTGCATTTGAGCAGAATGAAGGTTTTTGACACATTTACACCGAGCTGTGCTCTCAGAATCGCTCGAAACTCGCGATATCACGATTTTGGTTTTCGTCGATTTTTTGTTCGCCACAGATGTGCCAGACGACTTTTAACGCATGGATATTGTGCATTTGAGCAGAATGAAGGTTTTTGACACATTTACACCGAGCTGTGCTCTCAGAAACGCTCGAAACACGCGATATCACGATTTTGGTGATCTTCAATGTTTCGTTCGCCACGGCTGTGGCAGACAAATTTTAACACATGGATCTTGTGTGTTTGAGCCGAATGAAGGTTTTTTACACATTTACACCAAGCTGTGCTCTCTGAAACGCTCGAAACACGCGATATCACGATTTTGGTGTTCGTCGATTTTTCGTTCGCCACAGCTGTGCCAGACAACTTTTAACACATGCATTTTGTGTATTTGAGTAGAATGAAGGTTTTTGACACATTTACACCGAGCTGTGCTCTCAGAAATGCTCGAAACACGCGAGATCACGATTTTAGTGTTCTTCAATGTTTCATTCGCCACTGCTGTGCCAGACAACTTTTAACACATGGATTTTGTGCATTTGAGCAGAATGAAGGTTTTTGACGCACTTACACCGAGCTGTGCTCTCAGAAACGCACGAAACACGCGATATCACGATTTTAGTGTTCTTCAATGTTGCATTCGCCACAGCTGTGCCAGACGACTTTTAAAGCATGAATATTGTGCATTTGAGTAGAATGAAGGTTTTTCATACATTTACACCGAGCTGTGCTCTCAGAATCGATCGAAACACGCGATATCACGATTTTGGTGTTCGTCGATTTTTCGTTCGCCACAGCTGTGCCAGACGACTTTTAACGCATGGATATTGTGCATTTGAGTAGAATGAAGGTTTTTTACATATTTACACCGAGCTGTGCTCTCAGAAACGCTCGAAACACGCGATATCACGATTTTGGTGTTCGTCGATTTTTCGTTCGCCACAGCTGTGGCTGACGACTTTTAACACATGGATCTTGTGTGTTTGAGTAGAATGAAGGTTTTTGACACATCTACACCGAGCTGTGCACTCAGAACCGTTCGAAACACGCAATATCACGATTTTGGTGGTGTTCAAAGTTTCGTTCGCCGCAGCTGTGCCAGACAACTTTTAACACATGGACATTGTGCATTTGAGTAGAA
This sequence comes from Pimpla rufipes, assembly GCA_963932165.1. NCBI lineage: Eukaryota > Metazoa > Arthropoda > Insecta > Hymenoptera > Ichneumonidae > Pimpla > Pimpla rufipes. The sequence continues at coordinate 673,730 of CAWVQF010000037.1, forward strand.
TGAAGGTTTTTGACACATTTACACCGAGCTGTGCTCTCAGAAACGCTCGAAACACGCGATATCACGATTTTGGTGATCTTCAATGTTTCGTTCGCCACGGCTGTGGCACACAACTTTTAACACATGGATCTTGTGTGTTTGAGCCGAATGAAGGTTTTTTACACATTTACACCGAGCTGTGCTCTCTGAAACGCTCGAAACACGCGATATCACGATTTTGGTGTTCGTCGATTTTTCGTTCGCCACAGCTGTGCCAGACGACTTTTAACGCATGAATATTGTGCATTTGAGCAGAATGAAGGTTTTTGACACATTTACACCGAGCTGTGCTCTCAGAAATGCTCGAAACACGCGAGATCACGATTTTAGTGTTCTTCAATGTTTCATTCGCCACTGCTGTGCCAGACAACTTTTAACACATGGATTTTGTGCATTTGAGCAGAATGAAGGTTTTTGACACACTTACACCGAGCTGTGCTCTCAGAAATGCACGAAACACGCGATATCACGATTTTGGTGTTCGTCGATTTTTCGTTCGCCACAGCAGTGGCAGACGACTTTTAACGCATGGATATTGTGCATTTGAGTAGAATGAAGGTTTTTTACACATTTACACCGAGCTGTGCTCTCAGAAACGCTCGAAACACGCGATATCACGATTTTGGTGTTCGTCGATTTTTCGTTCGCCATAGCTGTGGCTGACGACTTTTAACACATGGATCTTGTGTGTTTGAGTAGAATGGAGGTTTTTGACACATTTACACCGAGCTGTGCACTCCGAACCGTTCGAAACACGCGATATCACGATTTTGGTGCTGTTCAATGTTTCGTTCGCCAGGGCTGTGCCAGACAACTTTTAACACATGGATCTTGTGTATTTGAGTAGAATGAAGGATTTTGACACATCTACACCGAGCTGTGCACTCAGAACCGTTCGAAACACGCGATATCACGATTTTGGTGCTGTTCAAAGTTTCGTTCGCCACAGCTGTGCCAGACAACTTTTAGCACATGGATCTTGTGTATTTGAGTAGAATGAAGGTTTTTGACACATTTACACCGAGCTGTGCTCTCAGAAACGCTCGAAACACGCGATATCACGATTTTGGTGATCTTCAATGTTTCGTTCGCCACGGCTGTGCCAGACAACTTTTAACACATGGATCTTGTGTATTTGAGTAGAATGAAGGTTTTTGACGCATTTACACCGAGCTGTGCTCTCAGAAACGCTCGAAACACGCGATATCACGATTTTGGTGTTCGTCGATTTTTCGTTCGCCACAGCTGTGCCAGACGAGTTTTAACGCATGAATATTGTGCATTTGAGTAGAATGAAGGGTTTTCGTACATTTACACCGAGCTGTGCTCTCAGAAACGCTCGAAACACGCGATATCACGATTTTGGTGTTCGTCGATTTTTCGTTCGCCACAGCTGTGCCAGACGACTTTTAACGCATGGATAATGTGCATTTGAGTAGAATGAAGGTTTTTCAAACATTTACACCGAGCTGTGCTCTCAGAAACGCTCGAAACACGCGATATCACGATTTTGGTGATCCTCGATTTTTCGTTCTCCACAGCTGTGCCTGACGACTTTTGACGCATGGATATTGTGCATTTGAGTAGAATGAAGGTTTTTGACACATTTACACCGAACTGTGCTCTCAGAAACGCTCGAAACACGCGATATCACGATTTTGGTGTTCGTCGATTTTTCGTTCGCCACAGCAGTGGCAGACAACTTTTAACACATGGATTTTGTGCATTTGAGCAGAATGAAGGTTTTTGACACACTTACACCGAGCTGTGCTCTCAGAAACGCACGAAACACGCGATATCACGATTTTAGTGTTCTTCAATGTTTCATTCGCCACAGCTGTGCGAGACGACTTTTAAAGCATGAATATCGTGCATTTGAGTAGAATGAAGGTTTTTCATACATTTACACCGAGCTGTGCTCTCAGAATCGATCGAAACACGCGATATCACGATTTTGGTGTTCGTCGATTTTTCGTTTGCCACAGCTGTGCCAGACGACTTTTAACGCATGGATATTGTACATTTGAGTAGAATGAAGGTTTTTCACATATTTACACCGAGCTGTGCTCTCAGAAACGCTCGGAACACGCGATATCACGATTTTGGTGTTCGTCGATTTTTCGTTCGCCACAGCTGTGGCTGACGACTTTTAACACATGGATCTTGTGTGTTTGAGTAGAATGAAGGTTTTTGACATATCTACACCGAGCTGTGCACTCAGAACCGTTCGAAACACGCAATATCACGATTTTGGTGCTGTTCAAAGTTTCGTTCGCCGCAGCTGTGCCAGACAACTTTTAACACATGTATATTGTGCATTTGAGTAGAATGAAGGTTTTTGACACATTTACACCGAGCTGTGCTCTCAGAAACGCTCGAAACACGCGATATCACGATTTTGGTGATCTTCAATGTTTCGTTCGCCACGGCTGTGGCAGACAACTTTTAACACATGGATCTTGTGTGTTTGAGCCGAATGAAGGTTTTTTACACATTTACACCGAGCTGTGCTCTCTGAAACGCTCGAAACACGCGATATCACGATTTTAGTGTTCGTCGATTTTTCGTTCGCCACAGCTGTGCCAGACGACTTTTAACGCATGAATATTGTGCATTTGAGCAGAATGAAGGTTTTTGACACATTAACACCGAGCTGTGCTCTCAGAAACGCTCGAAACACGCGAGATCACGATTTTAGTGTTCTTCCATGTTTCATTCGCCACTGCTGTGCCAGACAACTTTTAACACATGGATTTTGTGTATTTGAGTAGAATGAAGGTTTTTGACACATTTACACCGAGCTGTGCTCTCAGAAACGCTCGAAACACGCGATATCACGATTTTGGTGTTCGTCGATTTTTCGTTCGCCACAGCTGTGCCAGACGACTTTTAACGCATGGATAATGTGCATTTGAGTAGAATGAAGGTTTTTCATACATTTACACCGAGCTGTGCTCTCAGAAACGCTCGAAACACGCGATATCACGATTTTGGTGATCCTCGATTTTTCGTTCTCCACAGCTGTGCCAGACGACTTTTAACGCATGAATATTGTGCATTTGAGTAGAATGAAGGTTTTTCATACATTTACACCGAACTGTGCTCTCAGAAACGCTCGAAACACGCGATATCACGATTTTGGTGTTCGTCGATTTTTCGTTCGCCACAGCAGTGGCAGACGACTTTTAACGCGTGGATCTTGTGTGTTTGAGTAGAATGAAGGTTTTTTACACATTTACACCGAGCTGTGCTCTCAGAAACGCTCGAAACACGCGATATCACGATTTTGGTGTTCTTCGATTTTTCGTTCGCCACATTTGTGGCAGACGACTTTTAAAGCATGAATATTGTGCATTTGAGTAGAATGAAGATTTTTGACTCATTTACACCGAGCTATGATCTCAGGAACGCTCGAAACACGAGATATCTCGATGTTGGTACTGTTCAAAGTTTCGTTCTCCACAGCTGTGCCTGACGACTTTTGACGCATGGGTATTGTGCATTTGAGTAGAATGAAGGTTTTTGACACATTTACACCGAGCTGTGCTCTCAGAAACGCTCGAAACACGCGATATCACGATTTTGGTGATCTTCAATGTTTCGTTCGCCACGGCTGTGGCAGACAACTTTTAACACATGGATCTTGTGTGTTTGAGCCGAATGAAGGTTTTTTACACATTTACACCGAGCTGTGCTCTCTGAAACGCTCGAAACACGCGATATCACGATTTTGGTGTTCGTCGATTTTTCGTTCGCCACAGCTGTGCCAGACGACTTTTAACTCATGGATTTTGTGTATTTGAGTAGAATGAAGGTTTTTGACACATTTACACCGAGCTGTGCTCTCAGAAACGCTCGAAACACGCGATATCACGATTTTGATGACCCTCGATTTTTCGTTCTCCACAGCTGTGCCTGACGACTTTTGACGCATGGATATTGTGCATTTGAGTAGAATGAAGGTTTTTGACACATTTACACCGAACTGTACTCTCAGAAACGCTCGAAACACGCGATATCACGATTTTGGTGTTCGTCGATTTTTCGTTCGCCACGGCGGTGGCAGACGGCTTTTAACGCCTGGATCTTGTGTGTTTGAGTAGAATGACGGTTTTTGACACATTTACACCGAGCTGTGCTCACAGAAACGCTCGAAATACGCGATATCACGATTTTGGTGTTCGTCGATTTTTCGTTCGCCACAGCTGTGCCAGACGACTTTTAACGCATGGATAATGTGCATTTGAGTAGAATGAAGGTTCTTCATACATTTACACCGAGCTGTGCTCTCAGAAACGCTCGAAACACGCGATATCACGATTTTGGTGATCTTCAATGTTTCGTTCGCCACGGCTGTGCCAGACAACTTTTTACACATGGATCTTGTGTATTTGAGTAGAATGAAGGTTTTTGACGCATTTACACCGAGCTGTGCTCTCAGAAACGCACGACACACGCGATATCTCGATTTTTGTGTTCGTCGATTTTTCGTTCGCCACAGCTATGCCAGACGACTTTTAACGCATGGATAATGTGCATTTGAGTAGAATGAAGGTTTTTCATACATTTACACCGAGCTGTGCTCTCAGAAACGCTCGAAACACGCGATATCACGATTTTGGTGATCCTGTTTCGTTCTCCACAGCTGTGCCTGACGACTTTTGACGCATGGATATTGTGCATTTGAGTAGAATGAATGTTTTTCATACATTTACACCGAGCTGTGCAATCAGAAACGATCGAAACACGCGATATCACGATGTTGGTGATCCTGTTTCGTTCTCCACAGCTGTGCCTGACGACTTTTGATGCATGGATATTGTGGATTTGAGTAGAATGAAGGTTTTTGACACATTTACACCGAGCTGTGCTCTCAGAAACGCTCGAAACACGCGATATCACGATTTTGGTGTTCCTCGATTTTTCGTTCTCCACAGCTGTGGATGACGACCTTTGACGCATGGATATCGTGCATTTGAGAAGAATGAAGGTTTTTCATACATTTACACCGAGCTGTGCTCTCAGAAACGCTCTAAACACGCGATATCACGATTTTGGTGATCCTCTGTTTCGTTCTCCACAGCTGTGCCTGACGACTTTTGACGCATCGATATTGTGCATTTGAGTAGAATGAAGGTTTTTCATACATTTACACCGAGCTGTGCTCTCAGAAACGATCGAAACACGCGATATCACGATGTTGGTGATCCTGTTTCGTTCTCCACAGCTGTGCCTGACGACTTTTGATGCATGGATATTGTGGATTTGAGTAGAATGAAGGTTTTTGACACATTGACACCGAGCTGTGCTCTCAGAAACGCTCGAAACACGCGATATCACGATTTTGGTGATCTTCAATGTTTCGTTCGCCACGGCGGTGGCAGACAACTTTTATCACATGGAACTTGTGTATTTGAGTAGAGTGAAGGTTTTTGACACATTTACACCGAGCTATGCTCTCAGGAACGCTCGAAACACGAGATATCTCGATTTTGGTACTGTTCAAAGTTTCGTTCTCCACTGCTGTGTCAGACAACTTGTAACACATGGATCTTGTGTATTTGAGTAGAATGAAGGTATTTGACACATTTACACCGAGCTGTGCTCTCAGAAACGCTCGAAACACGCGATATCACGATTTTGGTGATCTTCAATGTTTCGTTCGCCACGGCGGTGGCAGACAACTTTTAACACATGGAACTTGTGTATTTGAGTAGAGTGAAGGTTTTTGACACGTTTACACCGAACTGTGCTCTCAGAAACGCTCGAAACACGCGATATCACGATTTTGGTGTTCGTCGATTTTTCGTTCGTCACAGCTGTGCCAGACGACTTTTAACGCATGGATATCGTGCATTTGAGTAGAATGAAGGTTTTTTACACATTTACACCGAGCTGTGCTCTCAGAAACGCTCGAAACACGCGATATCACGATTTTGGTGATCTTCGATTTTTCGTTCGCCACAGTTGTGGCAGACGACTTCTAACGCATGGATAATGTGCATTTGAGTAGAATGAAGGTTTTTCATACATTTACACCGAGCTGTGCTCTCAGAAACGTTCGAAACACGCGATATTACGATTTTGGTGATCCTCGGTTTTTCGTTTTCCACAGCTGTGGATGACGACTTTTGACGCATGGATATTGTGCATTTGAGTAGAATGAAGGTTTTTGACACATTTACACCGAGCTGTGCTCTCAGAAACGCTCGAAACACGCGATATCACGATTTTGGTGATCTTCAATGTTTCGTTCGCCACGGCTGTGGCAGACAACTTTTAACACATGGATCTGGTGTGTTTGAGCAGAATGAAGGTTTTTGACACATTCACACCGAGCTGTGCTCTCGGAAACGCTCGAAACATGCGATATCACGATTTTCGTGTTCGTCCATTTTTCGTTCGCCACAGCTGTGGTTGACGACTTTTAACGCATGAATATTGTGCATTTGAGTAGAATGAAGATTTTTGACACATTTACACCGAGCTATGCTCTCAGGAACGCTCGAAACACGAGATATCACGATTTTGGTGTTCTTCGATTTTTCGTTCGCCACAGTTGTGGCAGACGACTTCTAACGCATGGATAATGTGCATTTGAGTAGAATGAAGGTTTTTCATACATTTACACCGAGCTGTGCTCTCCGAAACGCTCGAAACACGCGATATCACGATTTTGGTGTTCCTCGATTTTTCGTTCTCCACAGCTGTGGATGACGACCTTTGACGCATGGATATCGTGCATTTGAGTAGAATGAAGGTTTTTGACACATTTACACCGAGCTGTGCTCTCAGAAACGCTCGAAACACGCGATATCACGATTTTGGTGATCTTCAATGTTTCGTTCGCCACGGCTGTGGCAGACAACTTTTAACACATGGATCTTGTGTGTTTGAGCAGAATGAAGGTTTTTGACACATTCACACCGAGCTGTGCTCTCGGAAACGCTCGAAATATGCGATATCACGATTTTGGTCTTCGTCCATTTTTCGTTCGCCACAGCTGTGGCAGACGACTTTTAACGCATGAATATTGTGCATTTGAGTAGAATGAAGATTTTTGACACATTTACACCGAGCTATGCTCTCAGGAACGCTCGAAACACGAGATATCACGATTTTGGTGTTCTTCGATTTTTCGTTCGCCACAGTTGTGGCAGACGACTTCTAACGCATGGATAATGTGCATTTGAGTAGAATGAAGGTTTTTGACACATTTACACCGAGCTGTGCTCTCAGAAACGCTCGAAACACGCGATATCACGATTTTGGTGATCTTCAATGTTTCGTTCGCCACGGCGGTGGCAGACAACTTTTAACACATGGATCTTGTGTATTTGAGTAGAGTGAAGGTTTTTGACACATTTACACCGAACTGTGCTCTCAGAAACGCTCGAAACACGCGATATCACGATTTTGGTGTTCGTCGATTTTTCGTTCGTCACAGCTGTGCCAGACGACTTTTAACGCATGGATATCGTGCATTTGAGTAGAATGAAGGTTTTTTTTACACATTTACACCGAGCTGTGCTCTCAGAAACGCTCGAAACACGCGATATAACGATTTTGGTGTTCTTCGATTTTTCGTTCGTCACAGCTGTGCCAGACGACTTTTAACGCATGGATATCGTGGATTTGAGTAGAATGAAGGTTTTTTACACATTTACACCGAGCTATGCTCTCAGGAACGCTCGAAACACGAGATATCACGATTTTGGTGTTCTTCGATTTTTCGTTCGCCACAGTTGTGGCAGACGACTTCTAACGCATGGATAATGTGCATTTGAGTAGAATGAAGGTTTTTGACACATTTCCACCGAGCTGTGCTCTCAGAAACGCTCGAAACACGCGATATCACGATTTTGGTGATCTTCAATGTTTCGTTCGCCACGGCGGTGGCAGACAACTTTTAACACATGGATCTTGTGTATTTGAGTAGAGTGAAGGTTTTTGACACATTTACACCGAACTGTGCTCTCAGAAACGCTCGAAACACGCGTTATCACGATTTTGGTGATCTTCAATGTTTCGTTCGCCACGGCTGTGGCAGACAACTTTTAACACATGGATATTGTGCATTTGAGTAGAATGAAGGTTACTGACGCATTTATACCGAGCTGTGCTCTCAGAAACGCTCGAAACACGCGATATCACGATTTTGGTGTTCTTCGATTTTTCGTTCGCCACAGTTGTGGCAGACGACTTCTAACGCATGGGTAATGTGCATTTGAGTAGAATGAAGGTTTTTCATACATTCACACCGAGCTGTGCTCTCAGAAACGCTCGAAACATGCGATATCACGATTTTGGTGTTCGTCGATTTTTCGTTCGCCACAGCTGTGGCAGACGACTTTTAACGCATGAATATTGTGCATTTGAGTAGAATGAAGATTTTTTACACATTTACACCGAGCTATGCTCTCAGGAACGCTCGAAACACGAGATATCTCGATTTTGGTACTGTTCAAAGTTTCGTTCGCCACTGCTGTGCCAGACAACTTGTAACACATGGATCTTGTGTATTTGAGTAGAATGAAGGTATTTGACACGTTTACACCGAGCTGTGCTCTCAGAAACGCTCGAAACACGCGATATCACGATTTTGGTGTTCTTCAATGTTTCGTTCGCCACGGCTGTGGCAGACAACGTTTAACACATGGATCTTGTGTATTTGAGTAGAATGAAGATTTTTGACACATTTACACCGAGCTGTGCTCTCAGAAACGCTCTAAACACGCGATATCACGATTTTGGTGTTCTTCGATTTTTCGTTCGCCAAAGTTGTGGCAGACGACTTTTAACGCATGGATAATGTGCATTTGAGTAGAATGAAGGTTTTTCATACATTTACACCGAGCTGTGCTCTCAGAAACGATCGAAACACGCGATATCACGATGTTGGTGATGCTGTTTCGTTCTCCACAGCTGTGCCTGACGACTTTTGATGCATGGATATTGTGGATTTGAGTAGAATGAAGGTTTTTGACACATTTACACCGAGCTGTGCTCTCAGAAACACTCGAAACACGCGATATCACGATATTGGCGATCTTCAATGTTTCGTTCGCCACGGCTGTGGCAGACAACTTTTAACACATGGATATTGTGCATTTGAGTAGAATGAAGGTTTCTGACACATTTATACCGAGCTGTGCTCTCAGAAACGCTCGAAACACGCGATATCACGATTTTGGTGTTCTTCGATTTTTCGTTCGCCACAGTTGTGGCAGACGACTTCTAACGCATGGATAATGTGCATTTGAGTAGAATGAAGGTTTTTCATACATTCACACCGAGCTGTGCTCTCAGAAACGCTCGAAACACGAGATATCTCGATTTTGGTACTGTTCAAAGTTTCGTTCGCCACTGCTGTGCCAGACAACTTGTAACACATGGATCTTGTGTATTTGAGTATAATGAAGGTTTTTGACACATTCACACCGAGCTGTGCTCTCGGAAACGCTCGAAATATGCGATATCACGATTTTGGTCTTCGTCCATTTTTCGTTCGCCACAGCTGTGGCAGACGACTTTTAACGCATGAATATTGTGCATTTGAGTAGAATGAAGATTTTTGACACATTTACACCGAGCTATGCTCTCAGGAACGCTCGACACACGAGATATCACGATTTTGGTGTTCTTCGATTTTTCGTTCGCCACAGTTGTGGCAGACGACTTCTAACGCATGGATAATGTGCATTTGAGTAGAATGAAGGTTTTTCATACATTTACACCGAGCTGTGCTCTCAGAAACGCTCGAAACACGCGTTATCACGATTTTGGTGATCTTCAATGTTTCGTTCGCCACGGCTGTGGCAGACAACTTTTAACACATGGATATTGTGCATTTGAGTAGAATGAAGGTTTCTGACGCATTTATACCGAGCTGTGCTCTCAGAAACGCTCGAAACACGCGATATCACGATTTTGGTGTTCTTCGATTTTTCGTTCGCCACAGTTGTGGCAGACGACTTTTAACGCATGGATTATGTGCATTTGAGTAGAATGAAGGTTTTTCATACATTTACACCGAGCTGTGCTCTCAGAAACGCTCGAAACACGCGATATCGCGATTTTGGTGTTCGTCGATTTTTCGTTCGCCACAGCTGTGCCAGACGACTTTTAACGCATGGATATTGTGCATTTGAGTAGAATGAAGGTTTCTGACATATTTATACCGAGCTGTGCTCTCAGAAACGCTCTAAACACGCGATATCACGATTTTGGTGTTCTTCGATTTTTCGTTCGCCACGGCTGTGGCTGACAACTTTTAACACATGGATATTGTGCATTTGAGTAGAATGAAGGCTTCTGACACATTTATACCGAGCTGTGCTCTCAGAAACGCTCGAAACACGCGATATCACGATTTTGGTGTTCTTCGATTTTTCGTTCGCCACAGTTGTGGCAGACGACTTTTAACGCATGGATTATGTGCATTTGAGTAGAATGAAGGTTTTTCATACATTTACACCGAGCTGTGCTCTCAGAAACGCTCGAAACACGCGATATCGCGATTTTGGTGTTCGTCGATTTTTCGTTCGCCACAGCTGTGCCAGACGACTTTTAACGCATGGATATTGTGCATTTGAGTAGAATGAAGGTTTCTGACATATTTATACCGAGCTGTGCTCTCAGAAACGCTCTAAACACGCGATATCACGATTTTGGTGTTCTTCGATTTTTCGTTCGCCACGGCTGTGGCTGACAACTTTTAACACATGGATATTGTGCATTTGAGTAGAATGAAGGCTTCTGACACATTTATACCGAGCTGTGCTCTCAGAAACGCTCGAAACACGCGATATCACGATTTTGGTGATCTTCAATGTTTCGTTCGCCACGGCTGTGGCAGACGACTTTTAACACATGGATATTGTGCATTTGAGTAGAATGAAGGTTTCTGACACATTTATACCGAGCTGTGCTCTCAGAAACGCTCGAAACACGCGATATCACGATTTTGGTGTTCTTCGATTTTTCGTTCGCCACAGTTGTGGCAGACGACTTCTAACGCATGGATAATGTGCATTTGAGTAGAATGAAGGTTTTTCATACATTCACACCGAGCTGTGCTCTCAGAAACGCTCGAAACACGAGATATCTCGATTTTGGTACTGTTCAAAGTTTCGTTCGCCACTGCTGTGCCAGACAACTTGTAACACATGGATCTTGTGTATTTGAGTAGAATGAAGGGTTTTGACACATTTACACCGAGCTGTGCTCTCAGAAACGCTCGAAACACGCGATATCACGATTTTGGTGATCTTCAATGTTTCGTTCGCCACGGCTGTGGCAGACAACTTTTAACACATGGATCTTGTGTGTTTGAGCAGAATGAAGGTTTTTGACACATTCACACCGAGCTGTGCTCTCGGAAACGCTCGAAACACGCGATATCACGATTTTGGTGTTCTTCGATTTTTCGTTCGCCACAGTTGTGGCAGACGACTTTTAACGCATGGATTATGTGCATTTGAGTAGAATGAAGGTTTTTCATACATTTACACCGAGCTGTGCTCTCAGAAACGCTCGAAACACGCGATATCACGATTTTGGTGTTCTTCGATTTTTCGTTCGCAACATTTGTGGCAGGCGACTTTTAACGCATGGATAATGTGCATTTGAGTTGAATGAAGGTTTTTCATACATTTACACCGAGCTGTGCTCTCAGAAACGCTCTAAACACGCGATATCACGATTTTGGTGTTCTTTGATTTTTCGTTCTCCACAGTTGTGGCAGACGACTTCTAACGCATGGATAATGTGCATTTGAGTAGAATGAAGGTTTTTCATACATTTACACCGAGCTGTGCTCTCAGAAACGATCGAAACACGCGATATCACGATTTTGGTGATCCTGTTTCGTTCTCCACAGCTGTGCCTGACGACTTTTGACGCATGGATATTGTGGATTTGAGTAGAATGAAGGTTTTTGACACATTAACACCGAGCTGTGCTCTCAGAAACGCTCGAAACATGCGATATCACGATTTTGGTGTTCGTCGATTTTTCGTTTTCCACAGCTGTGGCAGACGACTTTTAACGCATGAATATTGTGCATTTGAGTAGAATGAAGATTTTTGACTCATTTACACCGAGCTATGATCTCAGGAACGCTCGAAACACGAGATATCTCGATGTTGGTACTGTTCAAAGTTTCGTTCTCCACAGCTGTGCCTGACGACTTTTGACGCATGGATCTTGTGTGTTTGAGCAGAATGAAGGTTTTTGACACATTCACACCGAGCTGTGCTCTCGGAAACGCTCGAAACATGCGATATCACGATTTTGGTGTTCGTCCATTTTTCGTTCGCCACAGCTGTGGCAGACGACTTTTAACGCATGAATATTGTGTATTTGAGTAGAATGAAGTTTTTTGACACATTCACACCGAGCTGTGCTCTCAGAAACGCTCGAAACATGCGATATCACGATTTTGGTGTTCGTCGATTTTTCGTTCGCCACAGCTGTGGCAGACGACTTTTAACGCATGAATATTGTGCATTTGAGTAGAATGAAGATTTTTTACTCATTTACACCGAGCTATGATCTCAGGAACGCTCGAAACACGAGATATCTCGATGTTGGTACTGTTCAAAGTTTCGTTCGCCACTGCTGTGCCAGACAACTTTTATCACATGGATCTTGTGTATTTGAGTAGAGTGAATGTTTTTGACGCATTTACACCGAACTGTGCTCTCAGAAACGCTCGAAACACGCGATATCACGATTTTGGTGATCTTCAATGTTTCGTTCGCCACGGCTGTGGCAGACAACTTTTAACACATGGATTTTGTGTATTTAAGTAGAATGAAGGTTTTTCATACATTTACATCGAGCTGTGCTCTCAGAAACGATACAAACACGCGATATCACTATTTTGGTGTTCGTCGATTTTTCGTTCGCCACAGCTGTGCCAGACGACTTTTAACGCATGGATATTGTGCATTTGAGTAGAATGAAGGTTTTTTTACACATTTACACCGAGCTGTGCGCTGAGAAACGCTCGAAACAATCGAGATCACGATTTTGGTGATCCTCGATGTTTCGTTCTCCACAGCTGTGACTGACGACTTTTGATTCATGGATATTGTGCATTTGAGTAGAATGAAGGTTCTTCATACATTTACACCGAGCTGTGCTCTCAGAAAGGCTCGAAACATGCGATATCACGATTTTGGTGTTCGTCCATTTTTCGTTCGCCACAGCTGTGGCAGACGACTTTTAACGCATGAATATTGTGTATTTGAGTAGAATGAAGTTTTTTGACACATTCACACCGAGCTGTGCTCTCAGAAACGCTCGAAACATGCGATATCACGATTTTGGTGTTCGTCGATTTTTCGTTCGCCACAGCTGTGGCAGACGACTTTTAACGCATGAATATTGTGCATTTGAGTAGAATGAAGATTTTTTACTCATTTACACCGAGCTATGATCTCAGGAACGCTCGAAACACGAGATATCTCGATGTTGGTACTGTTCAAAGTTTCGTTCGCCACTGCTGTGCCAGACAACTTTTATCACATGGATCTTGTGTATTTGAGTAGAGTGAATGTTTTTGACGCATTTACACCGAACTGTGCTCTCAGAAACGCTCGAAACACGCGATATCACGATTTTGGTGTTCGTCGATTTTTCGTTCGTCACAGCTGTGCCAGACGACTTTTAACGCATGGATATCGTGCATTTGAGTAGAATGAAGGTTTTTTACACATTTACACCGAGCTGTGCTCTCAGAAACGCTCGAAAGACGCGATATCACGATTTTGGTGTTCTTCGATTTTTCGTTCGCCACAGTTGTGGCAGACGACTTCTAAGGCATGGATAATGTGCATTTGAGTAGAATGAAGGTTTTTCATACATTCACACCGAGCTGTGCTCTCAGAAACGCTCGAAACACGCGATATCACGATTTTGGTGTTCTTCGATTTTTCGTTCGCCACATTTGTGGCAGACGACTTTTAAAGCATGGATAATGTGCATTTGAGTAGAATGAAGGTTTTTCATACATTTACACCGAGCTGTGCTCTCAGAAACGCTCGAAACACGCGATATCACGATTTTGGTGCTGTTCAAAGTTTCGTTCGCCGCAGCTGTGCCAGACAACTTTTAACACATGGATATTGTGCATTTGAGTAGAATGAAGGTTTTTGACACATTTACACCGAACTGTACTCTCGGAAACGCTCGAAACACGCGATATCACGATTTTGGTGATCCTGTTTCGTTCCCCACAGCTGTGCCTGACGACTTTTGACGCATGGATATTGTGCATTTGAGTAGAATGAATGTTTTTCATACATTTACACCGAGCTGTGCAATCAGAAACGATCGAAACACGCGATATCACGATGTTGGTGATTCTGTTTCGTTCTCCACAGCTGTGCCTGACGACTTTTGATGCATGGATATTGTGGATTTGAGTAGAATGAAGGTTTTTGACACATTTACACCGAGCTGTGCTCTCAGAAACGCTCGAAACACGCGATATCACGATTTTGGTGATCTTCAATGTTTCGTTCGCCACGGCGGTGGCAGACAACTTTTAACACATGGAACTTGTGTATTTGAGTAGAGTGAAGGTTTTTGACACATTTACACCGAGCTATGCTCTCAGGAAGACTCGAAACACGAGATATCTCGATTTTGGTACTGTTCAAAGTTTCGTTCTCCACTGCTGTGTCAGACAACTTGTAACTCATGGATCTTGTGTATTTGAGTAGAATGAAGGTATTTGACACGTTTACACCGAGCTGTGCTCTCAGAAACGCTCGAAACACGCGATATCACGATTTTGGTGTTCTTCAATGTTTCGTTCGCCACGGCTGTGGCAGACAACGTTTAACACATGGATCTTGTGTATTTGAGTAGAATGAAGATTTTTGACACATTTACACCGAGCTGTGCTCTCAGAAACGCTCGAAACACGCGATATCACGATTTTGGTGTTCGTCGATTTTTCGTTAGACACAGCTGTGCCAGACGACTTTTAACGCATGAATATTGTGTATTTGAGCAGAATGAAGGTTTTTTACACATTTACACCGAGCTGTGCTCTCAGAAACGCTCGAAACACGCGATATCACGATTTTGGTGTTCTTCGATTTTTCGTTCGCCACATTTGTGGCAGACGACTTTTAAAGCATGGATAATGTGCATTTGAGTAGAATGAAGGTTTTTCATACATTTACACCGAGCTGTGCTCTCAGAAACGCTCTAAACACGCGATATCACGATTTTGGTGATCCTCTGTTTCGTTCTCCACAGCTGTGCCTGACGACTTTTGACGCATGGATATTGTGCATTTGAGTAGAATGAAGGTTTTTCATACATTTACACCGAGCTGTGCTCTCAGAAACGATCGAAACACGCGATATCACGATGTTGGTGATCCTGTTTCGTTCTCCACAGCTGTGCCTGACGACTTTTGATGCATGGATATTGTGGATTTGAGTAGAATGAAGGTTTTTGACACATTTACACCGAGCTGTGCTCTCAGAAACGCTCGAAACACGCGATATAACGATTTTGGTGATCTTCAATGTTTCGTTCGCCACAGCTGTGGCAGACGACTTTTAACGCATGAATATTGTGCATTTGAGTAGAATGAAGATTTTTTACACATTTACACCGAGCTATGCTCTCAGGAACGCTCGAAACACGAGATATCTCGATTTTGGTACTGTTCAAAGTTTCGTTCGCCACTGCTGTGCCAGACAACTTGTAACACATGGATCTTGTGTATTTGAGTAGAATGAAGGTATTTGATACGTTTACACCGAGCTGTGCTCTCAGAAACTCTCGAAACACGCGATATCACGATTTTGGTGTTCTTCAATGTTTCGTTCGCCACGGCTGTGGCAGACAACGTTTAACTCATGGATCTTGTGTATTTGAGTAGAATGAAGATTTTTGACACATTTACACCGAGCTGTGCTCTCAGAAACGCTCGAAACACGCTATATCACGATTTTGGTGTTCGTCGATTTCTCGTTAGACACAGCTGTGCCAGACGACTTTTAACGCATGAATATTGTGTATTTGAGCAGAATGAAGGTTTTTTACACATTTACACCGAGCTGTGCTCTCAGAAACGCTCGAAACACGCGATATCACGATTTTGGTGTTCTTCGATTTTTCGTTCGCCACATTTGTGGCAGACGACTTTTAAAGCATGGATAATGTGCATTTGAGTAGAATGAAGGTTTTTCATACATTTACACCGAGCTGTGCTCTCAGAAACGCTCTAAACACGCGATATCACGATTTTGGTGATCCTCTGTTTCGTTCTCCACAGCTGTGCCTGACGACTTTTGACGCATGGATATTGTGCATTTGAGTAGAATGAAGGTTTTTCATACATTTACACCGAGCTGTGCTCTCAGAAACGATCGAAACACGCGATATCACGATGTTGGTGATCCTGTTTCGTTCTCCACAGCTGTGCCTGACGACTTTTGATGCATGGATATTGTGGATTTGAGTAGAATGAAGGTTTTTGACACATTTACACCGAGCTGTGCTCTCAGAAACGCTCGAAACACGCGATATAACGATTTTGGTGATCTTCAATGTTTCGTTCGCCACAGCTGTGGCAGACGACTTTTAACGCATGAATATTGTGCATTTGAGTAGAATGAAGATTTTTTACACATTTACACCGAGCTATGCTCTCAGGAACGCTCGAAACACGAGATATCTCGATTTTGGTACTGTTCAAAGTTTCGTTCGCCACTGCTGCGCCAGACAACTTGTAACACATGGATCTTGTGTATTTGAGTAGAATGAAGGTATTTGATACGTTTACACCGAGCTGTGCTCTCAGAAACTCTCGAAACACGCGATATCACGATTTTGGTGTTCTTCAATGTTTCGTTCGCCACGGCTGTGGCAGACAACGTTTAACTCATGGATCTTGTGTATTTGAGTAGAATGAAGATTTTTGACACATTTACACCGAGCTGTGCTCTCAGAAACGCTCGAAACACGCGATATCACGATTTTGGTGTTCGTCGATTTCTCGTTAGACACAGCTGTGCCAGACGACTTTTAACGCATGAATATTGTGTATTTGAGCAGAATGAAGGTTTTTTACACATTTACACCGAGCTGTGCTCTCAGAAACGCTCGAAACACGCGATATCACGATTTTGGTGTTCTTCGATTTTTCGTTCGCCACATTTGTGGCAGACGACTTTTAAAGCATGGATAATGTGCATTTGAGTAGAATGAAGGTTTTTCATACATTTACACCGAGCTGTGCTCTCAGAAACGCTCTAAACACGCGATATCACGATTTTGGTGATCCTCTGTTTCGTTCTCCACAGCTGTGCCTGACGACTTTTGACGCATGGATTTTGTGCATTTGAGTAGAATGAAGGTTTTTCATACATTTACACCGAGCTGTGCTCTCAGAAACGATCGAAACACGCGATATCACGATGTTGGTGATCCTGTTTCGTTCTCCACAGCTGTGCCTGACGACTTTTGATGCATGGATATTGTGGATTTGAGTAGAATGAAGGTTTTTGACACATTTACACCGAGCTGTGCTCTCAGAAACGCTCGAAACACGCGATATCACGATTTTGGTGATCTTCAATGTTTCGTTCGCCACGGCGGTGGCAGACAACTTTTAACACATGGAACTTGTGTATTTGAGTAGAGTGAAGGTTTTTGACACATTTACACCGAACTGTGCTCTCAGAAACGCTCGAAACACGCGATATCACGATTTTGGTGATCTTCAATGTTTCGTTCGCCACGGCGGTGGCAGACAACTTTTAACACATGGAACTTGTGTATTTGAGTAGAGTGAAGGTTTTTGACACATTTACACCGAACTGTGCTCTCAGAAACGCTCAAAACACGCGATATCACGATTTCGGTGTTCATCGATTTTTCGTTCGTCACAGCTGTGCCAGACGACTTTTAACGCATGGATATCGTGCATTTGAGTAGAATGAAGGTTTTTTACACATTTACACCGAGCTGTGCTCTCAGAAACGCTCGAAACACGCGATATCACGATTTTGGTGATCTTCGATTTTTCGTTCGCCACAGTTGTGGCAGACGACTTCTAACGCATGGATAATGTGCATTTGAGTAGAATAAAGGTTTTTCATACATTTACACCGAGCTGTGCTCTCAGAAATGCTCGAAACACGCGAGATCACGATTTTAGTGTTCTTCAATGTTTCATTCGCCACTGCTGTGCCAGACAACTTTTAACACATGGATTTTGTGCATTTGAGCAGAATGAAGGGTTTGACGCACTTACACCGAGCTGTGCTCTCAGAAACGCACGAAACACGCGATATCACGATTTTAGTGTTCTTCAATGTTTCATTCGCCACAGCTGTGCCAGACGACTTTTAAAGCATGAATATTGTGCATTTGAGTAGAATGAAGGTTTTTCATACATTTACACCGAGCTGTGCTCTCAGAATCGATCGAAACACGCGATATCACGATTTTGGTGTTCGTCGATTTTTCGTTCGCCACAGCTGTGCCAGACGACTTTTAACGCATGGATATTGTGCATTTGAGTAGAATGAAGGTTTTTTACATATTTACACCGAGCTGTGCTCTCAGAAACGCTCGAAACACGCGATATCACGATTTTGGTGTTCGTCGATTTTTCGTTCGCCACAGCTGTGGCTGACGACTTTTAACACATGGATCTTGTGTGTTTGAGTAGAATGAAGGTTTTTGACACATCTACACCGAGCTGTGCACTCAGAACCGTTCGAAACACGCAATATCACGATTTTGGTGGTGTTCAAAGTTTCGTTCGCCGCAGCTGTGCCAGTCAACTTTTAACACATGGATATTGTGCATTTGAGTAGAATGAAGGTTTTTGACACATTTACACCGAGCTGTGCTCTCAGAAACGCTCGAAACACGCGATATCACGATTTTGGTGATCTTCAATGTTTCGTTCGCCACGGCTGTGGCACACAACTTTTAACACATGGATCTTGTGTGTTTGAGCCGAATGAAGGTTTTTTACACATTTACACCGAGCTGTGCTCTCTGAAACGCTCGAAACACGCGATATCACGATTTTGGTGTTCGTCGATTTTTCGTTCGCCACAGCTGTGCCAGACGACTTTTAACGCATGAATATTGTGCATTTGAGCAGAATGAAGGTTTTTGACACATTTACACCGAGCTGTGCTCTCAGAAATGCTCGAAACACGCGAGATCACGATTTTAGTGTTCTTCAATGTTTCATTCGCCACTGCTGTGCCAGACAACTTTTAACACATGGATTTTGTGCATTTGAGCAGAATGAAGGTTTTTGACACACTTACACCGAGCTGTGCTCTCAGAAATGCACGAAACACGCGATATCACGATTTTGGTGTTCGTCGATTTTTCGTTCGCCACAGCAGTGGCAGACGACTTTTAACGCATGGATATTGTGCATTTGAGTAGAATGAAGGTTTTTTACACATTTACACCGAGCTGTGCTCTCAGAAACGCTCGAAACACGCGATATCACGATTTTGGTGTTCGTCGATTTTTCGTTCGCCATAGCTGTGGCTGACGACTTTTAACACATGGATCTTGTGTGTTTGAGTAGAATGGAGGTTTTTGACACATTTACACCGAGCTGTGCACTCAGAACCGTTCGAAACACGCGATATCACGATTTTGGTGCTGTTCAATGTTTCGTTCGCCAGGGCTGTGCCAGACAACTTTTAACACATGGATCTTGTGTATTTGAGTAGAATGAAGGATTTTGACACATCTACACCGAGCTTTGCACTCAGAACCGTTCGAAACACGCGATATCACGATTTTGGTGCTGTTCAAAGTTTCGTTCGCCACAGCTGTGCCAGACAACTTTTAGCACATGGATCTTGTGTATTTGAGTAGAATGAAGGTTTTTGACACATTTACACCGAGCTGTGCTCTCAGAAACGCTCGAAACACGCGATATCACGATTTTGATGACCCTCGATTTTTCGTTCTCCACAGCTGTGCCTGACGACTTTTGACGCATGGATATTGTGCATTTGAGTAGAATGAAGGTTTTTGACACATTTACACCGAACTGTACTCTCAGAAACGCTCGAAACACGCGATATCACGATTTTGGTGTTCGTCGATTTTTTGTTCGCCACGGCGGTGGCAGACGGCTTTTAACGCCTGGATCTTGTGTGTTTGAGTAGAATGACGGTTTTTGACACATTTACACCGAGCTGTGCTCACAGAAACGCTCGAAATACGCGATATCACGATTTTGGTGTTCGTCGATTTTTCGTTCGCCACAGCTGTGCCAGACGACTTTTAACGCATGGATAATGTGCATTTGAGTAGAATGAAGGTTCTTCATACATTTACACCGAGCTGTGCTCTCAGAAACGCTCGAAACACGCGATATCACGATTTTGGTGATCTTCAATGTTTCGTTCGCCACGGCTGTGCCAGACAACTTTTTACACATGGATCTTGTGTATTTGAGTAGAATGAAGGTTTTTGACGCATTTACACCGAGCTGTGCTCTCAGAAACGCACGACACACGCGATATCTCGATTTTTGTGTTCGTCGATTTTTCGTTCGCCACAGCTGTGCCAGACGACTTTTAACGCATGGATAATGTGCATTTGAGTAGAATGAAGGTTTTTCATACATTTACACCGAGCTGTGCTCTCAGAAACGCTCGAAACACGCGATATCACGATTTTGGTGTTCGTCGATTTTTCGTTCGCCACAGCTGTGCCAGACGACTTTTAACGCATGGATAATGTGCATTTGAGTAGAATGAAGGTTTTTCAAACATTTACACCGAGCTGTGCTCTCAGAAACGCTCGAAACACGCGATATCACGATTTTGGTGATCCTCGATTTTTCGTTCTCCACAGCTGTGCCTGACGACTTTTGACGCATGGATATTGTGCATTTGAGTAGAATGAAGGTTTTTGACACATTTACACCGAACTGTGCTCTCAGAAACGCTCGAAACACGCGATATCACGATTTTGGTGTTCGTCGATTTTTCGTTCGCCACAGCAGTGGCAGACAACTTTTAACACATGGATTTTGTGCATTTGAGCAGAATGAAGGTTTTTGACACACTTACACCGAGCTGTGCTCTCAGAAACGCACGAAACACGCGATATCACGATTTTAGTGTTCTTCAATGTTTCATTCGCCACAGCTGTGCGAGACGACTTTTAAAGCATGAATATCGTGCATTTGAGTAGAATGAAGGTTTTTCATATATTTACACCGAGCTGTGCTCTCAGAATCGATCGAAACACGCGATATCACGATTTTGGTGTTCGTCGATTTTTCGTTTGCCACAGCTGTGCCAGACGACTTTTAACGCATGGATATTGTACATTTGAGTAGAATGAAGGTTTTTCACATATTTACACCGAGCTGTGCTCTCAGAAACGCTCGGAACACGCGATATCACGATTTTGGTGTTCGTCGATTTTTCGTTCGCCACAGCTGTGGCTGACGACTTTTAACACATGGATCTTGTGTGTTTGAGTAGAATGAAGGTTTTTGACATATCTACACCGAGCTGTGCACTCAGAACCGTTCGAAACACGCAATATCACGATTTTGGTGCTGTTCAAAGTTTCGTTCGCCGCAGCTGTGCCAGACAACTTTTAACACATGTATATTGTGCATTTGAGTAGAATGAAGGTTTTTGACACATTTACACCGAGCTGTGCTCTCAGAAACGCTCGAAACACGCGATATCACGATTTTGGTGATCTTCAATGTTTCGTTCGCCACGGCTGTGGCAGACAACTTTTAACACATGGATCTTGTGTGTTTGAGCCGAATGAAGGTTTTTTACACATTTACACCGAGCTGTGCTCTCTGAAACGCTCGAAACACGCGATATCACGATTTTGGTGTTCGTCGATTTTTCGTTCGCCACAGCTGTGCCAGACGACTTTTAACGCATGAATATTGTGCATTTGAGCAGAATGAAGGTTTTTGACACATTTACACCGAGCTGTGCTCTCAGAAATGCTCGAAACACGCGAGATCACGATTTTAGTGTTCTTCAATGTTTCATTCGCCACTGCTGTGCCAGACAACTTTTAACACATGGATTTTGTGTATTTGAGTGGAATGAAGGTTTTTGACACATTTACACCGAGCTGTGCTCTCAGAAACGCTCGAAACACGCGATATCACGATTTTGGTGTTCGTCGATTTTTCGTTCGCCACAGCTGTGCCAGACGACTTTTAACGCATGAATATTGTGCATTTGAGCAGAATGAAGGTTTTTGACACATTTACACCGAGCTGTGCTCTCAGAAATGCTCGAAACACGCGAGATCACGATTTTGGTGTTCGTCGATTTTTCGTTCGCCATAGCTGTGGCTGACGACTTTTAACACATGGATCTTGTGTGTTTGAGTAGAATGGAGGTTTTTGACACATTTACACCGAGCTGTGCACTCAGAACCGTTCGAAACACGCGATATCACGATTTTGGTGCTGTTCAATGTTTCGTTCGCCAGGGCTGTGCCAGACAACTTTTAACACATGGATCTTGTGTATTTGAGTAGAATGAAGGATTTTGACACATCTACACCGAGCTTTGCACTCAGAACCGTTCGAAACACGCGATATCACGATTTTGGTGCTGTTCAAAGTTTCGTTCGCCACAGCTGTGCCAGACAACTTTTAGCACATGGATCTTGTGTATTTGAGTAGAATGAAGGTTTTTGACACATTTACACCGAGCTGTGCTCTCAGAAACGCTCGAAACACGCGATATCACGATTTTGATGACCCTCGATTTTTCGTTCTCCACAGCTGTGCCTGACGACTTTTGACGCATGGATATTGTGCATTTGAGTAGAATGAAGGTTTTTGACACATTTACACCGAACTGTACTCTCAGAAACGCTCGAAACACGCGATATCACGATTTTGGTGTTCGTCGATTTTTTGTTCGCCACGGCGGTGGCAGACGGCTTTTAACGCCTGGATCTTGTGTGTTTGAGTAGAATGACGGTTTTTGACACATTTACACCGAGCTGTGCTCACAGAAACGCTCGAAATACGCGATATCACGATTTTGGTGTTCGTCGATTTTTCGTTCGCCACAGCTGTGCCAGACGACTTTTAACGCATGGATAATGTGCATTTGAGTAGAATGAAGGTTCTTCATACATTTACACCGAGCTGTGCTCTCAGAAACGCTCGAAACACGCGATATCACGATTTTGGTGATCTTCAATGTTTCGTTCGCCACGGCTGTGCCAGACAACTTTTTACACATGGATCTTGTGTATTTGAGTAGAATGAAGGTTTTTGACGCATTTACACCGAGCTGTGCTCTCAGAAACGCACGACACACGCGATATCTCGATTTTTGTGTTCGTCGATTTTTCGTTCGCCACAGCTGTGCCAGACGACTTTTAACGCATGGATAATGTGCATTTGAGTAGAATGAAGGTTTTTCATACATTTACACCGAGCTGTGCTCTCAGAAACGCTCGAAACACGCGATATCACGATTTTGGTGTTCGTCGATTTTTCGTTCGCCACAGCTGTGCCAGACGACTTTTAACGCATGGATAATGTGCATTTGAGTAGAATGAAGGTTTTTCAAACATTTACACCGAGCTGTGCTCTCAGAAACGCTCGAAACACGCGATATCACGATTTTGGTGATCCTCGATTTTTCGTTCTCCACAGCTGTGCCTGACGACTTTTGACGCATGGATATTGTGCATTTGAGTAGAATGAAGGTTTTTGACACATTTACACCGAACTGTGCTCTCAGAAACGCTCGAAACACGCGATATCACGATTTTGGTGTTCGTCGATTTTTCGTTCGCCACAGCAGTGGCAGACAACTTTTAACACATGGATTTTGTGCATTTGAGCAGAATGAAGGTTTTTGACACACTTACACCGAGCTGTGCTCTCAGAAACGCACGAAACACGCGATATCACGATTTTAGTGTTCTTCAATGTTTCATTCGCCACAGCTGTGCGAGACGACTTTTAAAGCATGAATATCGTGCATTTGAGTAGAATGAAGGTTTTTCATATATTTACACCGAGCTGTGCTCTCAGAATCGATCGAAACACGCGATATCACGATTTTGGTGTTCGTCGATTTTTCGTTTGCCACAGCTGTGCCAGACGACTTTTAACGCATGGATATTGTACATTTGAGTAGAATGAAGGTTTTTCACATATTTACACCGAGCTGTGCTCTCAGAAACGCTCGGAACACGCGATATCACGATTTTGGTGTTCGTCGATTTTTCGTTCGCCACAGCTGTGGCTGACGACTTTTAACACATGGATCTTGTGTGTTTGAGTAGAATGAAGGTTTTTGACATATCTACACCGAGCTGTGCACTCAGAACCGTTCGAAACACGCAATATCACGATTTTGGTGCTGTTCAAAGTTTCGTTCGCCGCAGCTGTGCCAGACAACTTTTAACACATGTATATTGTGCATTTGAGTAGAATGAAGGTTTTTGACACATTTACACCGAGCTGTGCTCTCAGAAACGCTCGAAACACGCGATATCACGATTTTGGTGATCTTCAATGTTTCGTTCGCCACGGCTGTGGCAGACAACTTTTAACACATGGATCTTGTGTGTTTGAGCCGAATGAAGGTTTTTTACACATTTACACCGAGCTGTGCTCTCTGAAACGCTCGAAACACGCGATATCACGATTTTGGTGTTCGTCGATTTTTCGTTCGCCACAGCTGTGCCAGACGACTTTTAACGCATGAATATTGTGCATTTGAGCAGAATGAAGGTTTTTGACACATTAACACCGAGCTGTGCTCTCAGAAACGCTCGAAACACGCGAGATCACGATTTTAGTGTTCTTCCATGTTTCATTCGCCACTGCTGTGCCAGACAACTTTTAACACATGGATTTTGTGTATTTGAGTGGAATGAAGGTTTTTGACACATTTACACCGAGCTGTGCTCTCAGAAACGCTCGAAACACGCGATATCACGATTTTGGTGTTCGTCGATTTTTCGTTCGCCACAGCTGTGCCAGACGACTTTTAACGCATGGATAATGTGCATTTGAGTAGAATGAAGGTTTTTCATACATTTACACCGAGCTGTGCTCTCAGAAACGCTCGAAACACGCGATATCACGATTTTGGTGATCCTCGATTTTTCGTTCTCCACAGCTGTGCCAGACGACTTTTAACGCATGAATATTGTGCATTTGAGTAGAATGAAGGTTTTTCATACATTTACACCGAACTGTGCTCTCAGAAACGCTCGAAACACGCGATATCACGATTTTGGTGTTCGTCGATTTTTCGTTCGCCACAGCAGTGGCAGACGACTTTTAACGCGTGGATCTTGTGTGTTTGAGTAGAATGAAGGTTTTTTACACATTTACACCGAGCTGTGCTCTCAGAAACGCTCGAAACACGCGATATCACGATTTTGGTGTTCTTCGATTTTTCGTTCGCCACATTTGTGGCAGACGACTTTTAAAGCATGAATATTGTGCATTTGAGTAGAATGAAGATTTTTGACTCATTTACACCGAGCTATGATCTCAGGAACGCTCGAAACACGAGATATCTCGATGTTGGTACTGTTCAAAGTTTCGTTCTCCACAGCTGTGCCTGACGACTTTTGACGCATGGGTATTGTGCATTTGAGTAGAATGAAGGTTTTTGACACATTTACACCGAGCTGTGCTCTCAGAAACGCTCGAAACACGCGATATCACGATTTTGGTGATCTTCAATGTTTCGTTCGCCACGGCTGTGGCAGACAACTTTTAACACATGGATCTTGTGTGTTTGAGCCGAATGAAGGTTTTTTACACATTTACACCGAGCTGTGCTCTCTGAAACGCTCGAAACACGCGATATCACGATTTTGGTGTTCGTCGATTTTTCGTTCGCCACAGCTGTGCCAGACGACTTTTAACGCATGAATATTGTGCATTTGAGCAGAATGAAGGTTTTTGACACATTTACACCGAGCTGTGCTCTCAGAAACGCTCGAAACACGCGAGATCACGATTTTAGTGTTCTTCAATGTTTCATTCGCCACTGCTGTGCCAGACAACCTTTAACACATGGATTTTGTGTATTTGAGTAGAATGAAGGTTTTTGACACATTTACACCGAGCTGTGCTCTCAGAAGCGCTCGAAACACGCGATATCACGATTTTGATGACCCTCGATTTTTCGTTCTCCACAGCTGTGCCTGACGACTTTTGACGCATGGATATTGTGCATTTGAGTAGAATGAAGGTTTTTGACACATTTACACCGAACTGTACTCTCAGAAACGCTCGAAACACGCGATATCACGATTTTGGTGTTCGTCGATTTTTTGTTCGCCACGGCGGTGGCAGACGGCTTTTAACGCCTGGATCTTGTGTGTTTGAGTAGAATGACGGTTTTTGACACATTTACACCGAGCTGTGCTCACAGAAACGCTCGAAATACGCGATATCACGATTTTGGTGTTCGTCGATTTTTCGTTCGCCACAGCTGTGCCAGACGACTTTTAACGCATGGATAATGTGCATTTGAGTAGAATGAAGGTTCTTCATACATTTACACCGAGCTGTGCTCTCAGAAACGCTCGAAACACGCGATATCACGATTTTGGTGATCTTCAATGTTTCGTTCGCCACGGCTGTGCCAGACAACTTTTTACACATGGATCTTGTGTATTTGAGTAGAATGAAGGTTTTTGACGCATTTACACCGAGCTGTGCTCTCAGAAACGCACGACACACGCGATATCTCGATTTTTGTGTTCGTCGATTTTTCGTTCGCCACAGCTGTGCCAGACGACTTTTAACGCATGGATAATGTGCATTTGAGTAGAATGAAGGTTTTTCATACATTTACACCGAGCTGTGCTCTCAGAAACGCTCGAAACACGCGATATCACGATTTTGGTGATCCTGTTTCGTTCTCCACAGCTGTGCCTGACGACTTTTGACGCATGGATATTGTGCATTTGAGTAGAATGAATGTTTTTCATACATTTACACCGAGCTGTGCAATCAGAAACGATCGAAACACGCGATATCACGATGTTGGTGATCCTGTTTCGTTCTCCACAGCTGTGCCTGACGACTTTTGATGCATGGATATTGTGGATTTGAGTAGAATGAAGGTTTTTGACACATTTACACCGAGCTGTGCTCTCAGAAACGCTCGAAACACGCGATATCACGATTTTGGTGATCTTCAATGTTTCGTTCGCCACGGCGGTGGCAGACAACTTTTATCACATGGAACTTGTGTATTTGAGTAGAGTGAAGGTTTTTGACACATTTACACCGAGCTATGCTCTCAGGAACGCTCGAAACACGAGATATCTCGATTTTGGTACTGTTCAAAGTTTCGTTCTCCACTGCTGTGTCAGACAACTTGTAACACATGGATCTTGTGTATTTGAGTAGAATGAAGGTATTTGACACGTTTACACCGAGCTGTGCTCTCAGAAACGCTCGAAACACGCGATAACACGATTTTGGTGTTCTTCAATGTTTCGTTCGCCACGGCTGTGGCAGACAACGTTTAACACATGGATCTTGTGTATTTGAGTAGAATGAAGATTTTTGACACATTTACACCGAGCTGTGCTCTCAGAAACGCTCGAAACACGCGATATCACGATTTTGGTGTTCGTCGATTTTTCGTTAGACACAGCTGTGCCAGACGACTTTTAACGCATGAATATTGTGTATTTGAGCAGAATGAAGGTTTTTTACACATTTACACCGAGCTGTGCTCTCAGAAACGCTCGAAACACGCGATATCACGATTTTGGTGTTCGTCGATTTTTCGTTAGACACAGCTGTGCCAGACGACTTTTAACGCATGAATATTGTGTATTTGAGCAGAATGAAGGTTTTTTACACATTTACACCGAGCTGTGCTCTCAGAAACGCTCGAAACACGCGATATCACGATTTTGGTGTTCTTCGATTTTTCGTTCGCCACATTTGTGGCAGACGACTTTTAAATCATGGATAATGTGCATTTGAGTAGAATGAAGGTTTTTCATACATTTACACCGAGCTGTGCTCTCAGAAACGCTCTAAACACGCGATATCACGATTTTGGTAATCCCCTGTTTCGTTCTCCACAGCTGTGCCTGACGACTTTTGACGCATGGATATTGTGCATTTGAGTAGAATGAAGGTTTTTCATACATGTACTCCGAGCTGTGCTCTCAGAAACGATCGAAACACGCGATATCACGATGTTGGTGATCCTGTTTCGTTCTCCACAGCTGTGCCTGACGAATTTTGATGCATGGATATTGTGGATTTGAGTAGAATGAAGGTTTTTGACACATTTACACCGAGCTATGCTCTCAGGAACGCTCGAAACACGAGATATCTCGATTTTGGTACTGTTCAAAGTTTCGTTCTCCACTGCTGTGTCAGACAACTTGTAACACATGGATCTTGTGTATTTGAGTAGAATGAAGGTATTTGACACATTTACACCGAGCTGTGCTCTCAGAAACGCTCGAAACACGCGATATCACGATTTTGGTGATCTTCAATGTTTCGTTCGCCACGGCGGTGGCAGACAACTTTTAACACATGGAACTTGTGTATTTGAGTAGAGTGAAGGTTTTTGACACGTTTACACCGAACTGTGCTCGCAGAAACGCTCGAAACACGCGATATCACGATTTTGGTGTTCGTCGATTTTTCGTTCGTCACAGCTGTGCCAGACGACTTTTAACGCATGGATATCGTGCATTTGAGTAGAATGAAGGTTTTTTACACATTTACACCGAGCTGTGCTCTCAGAAACGCTCGAAACACGCGATATCACGATTTTGGTGATCTTCGATTTTTCGTTCGCCACAGTTGTGGCAGACGAATTCTAACGCATGGATAATGTGCATTTGAGTAGAATGAAGGTTTTTCATACATTTACACCGAGCTGTGCTCTCAGAAACGTTCGAAACACGCGATATTACGATTTTGGTGATCCTCGGTTTTTCGTTTTCCACAGCTGTGGATGACGACTTTTGACGCATGGATATTGTGCATTTGAGTAGAATGAAGGTTTTTGACACATTTACACCGAGCTGTGCTCTCAGAAACGCTCGAAACACGCGATATCACGATTTTGGTGATCTTCAATGTTTCGTTCGCCACGGCGGTGGCAGACAACTTTTAATACATGGATCTTGTGTATTTGAGTAGAGTGAAGGTTTTTGACACATTTACAGCGAACTGTGCTCTCAGAAACGCTCGAAACACGCGATATCACGATTTTGGTGTTCGTCGATTTTTCGTTCGTCACAGCTGTGCCAGACGACTTTTAACGCATGGATATCGTGCATTTGAGTAGAATGAAGGTTTTTTTACACATTTACACCGAGCTGTGCTCTCAGAAACGCTCGAAACACGCGATATAACGATTTTGGTGTTCTTCGATTTTTCGTTCGTCACAGCTGTGCCAGACGACTTTTAACGCATGGATATCGTGGATTTGAGTAGAATGAAGGTTTTTTACACATTTACACCGAGCTATGCTCTCAGGAACGCTCGAAACACGAGATATCACGATTTTGGTGTTCTTCGATTTTTCGTTCGCCACAGTTGTGGCAGACGACTTCTAACGCATGGATAATGTGCATTTGAGTAGAATGAAGGTTTTTGACACATTTACACCGAGCTGTGCTCTCAGAAACGCTCGAAACACGCGATATCACGATTTTGGTGATCTTCAATGTTTCGTTCGCCACGGCGGTGGCAGACAACTTTTAACACATGGATCTTGTGTATTTGAGTAGAGTGAAGGTTTTTGACACATTTACACCGAACTGTGCTCTCAGAAACGCTCGAAACACGCGTTATCACGATTTTGGTGATCTTCAATGTTTCGTTCGCCACGGCTGTGGCAGACAACTTTTAACACATGGATATTGTGCATTTGAGTAGAATGAAGGTTACTGACGCATTTATACCGAGCTGTGCTCTCAGAAACGCTCGAAACACGCGATATCACGATTTTGGTGTTCTTCGATTTTTCGTTCGCCACAGTTGTGGCAGACGACTTCTAACGCATGGGTAATGTGCATTTGAGTAGAATGAAGGTTTTTCATACATTCACACCGAGCTGTGCTCTCAGAAACGCTCGAAACATGCGATATCACGATTTTGGTGTTCGTCGATTTTTCGTTCGCCACAGCTGTGGCAGACGACTTTTAACGCATGAATATTGTGCATTTGAGTAGAATGAAGATTTTTTACACATTTACACCGAGCTATGCTCTCAGGAACGCTCGAAACACGAGATATCTCGATTTTGGTACTGTTCAAAGTTTCGTTCGCCACTGCTGTGCCAGACAACTTGTAACACATGGATCTTGTGTATTTGAGTAGAATGAAGGTATTTGACACGTTTACAACGAGCTGTGCTCTCAGAAACGCTCGAAACACGCGATATCACGATTTTGGTGTTCTTCAATGTTTCGTTCGCCACGGCTGTGGCAGACAACGTTTAACACATGGATCTTGTGTATTTGAGTAGAATGAAGATTTTTGACACATTTACACCGAGCTGTGCTCTCAGAAACGCTCTAAACACGCGATATCACGATTTTGGTGTTCTTCGATTTTTCGTTCGCCAAAGTTGTGGCAGACGACTTTTAACGCATGGATAATGTGCATTTGAGTAGAATGAAGGTTTTTCATACATTTACACCGAGCTGTGCTCTCAGAAACGATCGAAACACGCGATATCACGATGTTGGTGATGCTGTTTCGTTCTCCACAGCTGTGCCTGACGACTTTTGATGCATGGATATTGTGGATTTGAGTAGAATGAAGGTTTTTGACACATTTACACCGAGCTGTGCTCTCAGAAACGCTCGAAACACGCGATATCACGATATTGGCGATCTTCAATGTTTCGTTCGCCACGGCTGTGGCAGACAACTTTTAACACATGGATATTGTGCATTTGAGTAGAATGAAGGTTTCTGACACATTTATACCGAGCTGTGCTCTCAGAAACGCTCGAAACACGCGATATCACGATTTTGGTGTTCTTCGATTTTTCGTTCGCCACAGTTGTGGCAGACGACTTCTAACGCATGGATAATGTGCATTTGAGTAGAATGAAGGTTATTCATACATTCACACCGAGCTGTGCTCTCAGAAACGCTCGAAACACGAGATATCTCGATTTTGGTACTGTTCAAAGTTTCGTTCGCCACTGCTGTGCCAGACAACTTGTAACACATGGATCTTGTGTATTTGAGTATAATGAAGGTTTTTGACACATTCACACCGAGCTGTGCTCTCGGAAACGCTCGAAACATGCGATATCACGATTTTCGTGTTCGTCCATTTTTCGTTCGCCACAGCTGTGGCAGACGACTTTTAACGCATGAATATTGTGCATTTGAGTAGAATGAAGGTTTCTGACGCATTTATACCGAGCTGTGCTCTCAGAAACGCTCGAAACACGCGATATCACGATTTTGGTGTTCTTCGATTTTTCGTTCGCCACAGTTGTGGCAGACGACTTTTAACGCATGGATTATGTGCATTTGAGTAGAATGAAGGTTTTTCATACATTTACACCGAGCTGTGCTCTCAGAAACGCTCGAAACACGCGATATCGCGATATTGGTGTTCGTCGATTTTTCGTTCGCCACAGCTGTGCCAGACGACTTTTAACGCATGGATATTGTGCATTTGAGTAGAATGAAGGTTTCTGACATATTTATACCGAGCTGTGCTCTCAGAAACGCTCTAAACACGCGATATCACGATTTTGGTGTTCTTCGATTTTTCGTTCGCCACGGCTGTGGCAGACAACTTTTAACACATGGATATTGTGCATTTGAGTAGAATGAAGGCTTCTGACACATTTATACCGAGCTGTGCTCTCAGAAACGCTCGAAACACGCGATATCACGATTTTGGTGATCTTCAATGTTTCGTTCGCCACGGCTGTGGCAGACAACTTTTAACACATGGATATTGTGCATTTGAGTAGAATGAAGGTTTCTGACACATTTATACCGAGCTGTGCTCTCAGAAACGCACGAAACACGCGATGTCACGATTTTGGTGTTCTTCGATTTTTCGTTCGCCACAGTTGTGGCAGACGACTTCTAACGCATGGATAATGTGCATTTGAGTAGAATGAAGGTTTTTCATACATTCACACCGAGCTGTGCTCTCAGAAACGCTCGAAACACGAGATATCTCGATTTTGGTACTGTTCAAAGTTTCGTTCGCCACTGCTGTGCCAGACAACTTGTAACACATGGATCTTGTGTATTTGAGTATAATGAAGGTTTTTGACACATTCACACCGAGCTGTGCTCTCGGAAACGCTCGAAACATGCGATATCACGATTTTCGTGTTCGTCCATTTTTCGTTCGCCACAGCTGTGGCAGACGACTTTTAACGCATGAATATTGTGCATTTGAGTAGAATGAAGATTTTTGACACATTTACACCGAGCTATGCTCTCAGGAACGCTCGAAACACGAGATATCACGATTTTGGTGTTCTTCGATTTTTCGTTCGCCACAGTTGTGGCAGACGACTTCTAACGCATGGATAATGTGCATTTGAGTAGAATGAAGGTTTTTCATACATTTACACCGAGCTGTGCTCTCAGAAACGCTCGAAACACGCGTTATCACGATTTTGGTGATCTTCAATGTTTCGTTCGCCACGGCTGTGGCAGACAACTTTTAACACATGGATATAGTGCATTTGAGTAGAATGAAGGTTTCTGACGCATTTATACCGAGCTGTGCTCTCAGAAACGCTCGAAACACGCGATATCACGATTTTGGTGTTCTTCGATTTTTCGTTCGCCACAGTTGTGGCAGACGACTTTTAACGCATGGATTATGTGCATTTGAGTAGAATGAAGGTTTTTCATACATTTACACCGAGCTGTGCTCTCAGAAACGCTCGAAACACGCGATATCGCGATTTTGGTGATCTTCAATGTTTCGTTCGCCACGGCTGTGGCAGACAACTTTTAACACATGGATATTGTGCATTTGAGTAGAATGAAGGTTTCTGACGCATTTATACCGAGCTGTGCTCTCAGAAACGCTCGAAACACGCGATATCACGATTTTGGTGTTCTTCGATTTTTCGTTCGCCACAGTTGTGGCAGACGACTTTTAACGCATGGATTATGTGCATTTGAGTAGAATGAAGGTTTTTCATACATTTACACCGAGCTGTGCTCTCAGAAACGCTCGAAACACGCGATATCGCGATTTTGGTGTTCGTCGATTTTTCGTTCGCCACAGCTGTGCCAGACGACTTTTAACGCATGGATATTGTGCATTTGAGTAGAATGAAGGTTTCTGACATATTTATACCGAGCTGTGCTCTCAGAAACGCTCTAAACACGCGATATCACGATTTTGGTGTTCTTCGATTTTTCGTTCGCCACGGCTGTGGCAGACAACTTTTAACACATGGATATTGTGCATTTGAGTAGAATGAAGGCTTCTGACACATTTATACCGAGCTGTGCTCTCAGAAACGCTCGAAACACGCGATATCACGATTTTGGTGATCTTCAATGTTTCGTTCGCCACGGCTGTGGCAGACAACTTTTAACACATGGATATTGTGCATTTGAGTAGAATGAAGGCTTCTGACACATTTATACCGAGCTGTGCTCTCAGAAACGCTCGAAACACGCGATATCACGATTTTGGTGTTCTTCGATTTTTCGTTCGCCACAGTTGTGGCAGACGACTTTTAACGCATGGATTATGTGCATTTGAGTAGAATGAAGGTTTTTGACACATTAACACCGAGCTGTGCTCTCAGAAACGCTCGAAACATGCGATATCACGATTTTGGTGTTCGTCGATTTTTCGTTCGCCACAGCTGTGGCAGACGACTTTTAACGCATGAATATTGTGCATTTGAGTAGAATGAAGATTTTTGACTCATTTACACCGAGCTATGATCTCAGAAACGCTCGAAACATGCGATATCACGATTTTGGTGTTCGTCGATTTTTCGTTCGTCACATCTGTGCCAGACGACTTTTAACGCATGGATATCGTGCATTTGAGTAGAATGAAGGTTTTTTACACATTTACACCGAGCTGTGCTCTCAGAAACGCTCGAAACACGCGATATCACGATTTTGGTTTTCTTCGATTTTTCGTTCGCCACAGTTGTGGCAGACGACTTCTAAGGCATGGATAATGTGCATTTGAGTAGAATGAAGGTTTTTCATACATTCACACCGAGCTGTGCTCTCAGAAACGCTCGAAACACGCGATATCACGATTTTGGTGTTCTTCGATTTTTCGTTTGCCACATTTGTGGCAGACGACTTTTAAAGCATGGATAATGTGCATTTGAGTAGAATGAAGGTTTTTCATACATTTACACCGAGCTGTGCTCTCAGAAACGCTCGAAACACGCGATATCACGATTTTGGTGCTGTTCAAAGTTTCGTTCGCCGCAGCTGTGCCAGACAACTTTTAACACATGGATCTTGTGCATTTGAGTAGAATGAAGGTTTTTTTACACATTTACACCGAGCTGTGCGCACAGAAACGCTCGAAACAATCGAGATCACGATTTTGGTGATCCTCGATGTTTCGTTCTCCACAGCTGTGACTGACGACTTTTGATTCATGGATATTGTGCATTTGAGTAGAATGAAGGTTCTTCATACATTTACACCGAGCTGTGCTCTCAGAAAGGCTCGAAACACGCGATATCACGATTTTTCGTTCTCCACAGCTCTGCCTGACGACTTTTGACGCATGGATATTGTGCATTTGAGTAGAATGAAGGTTTTTGACACATTTACACCGAACTGTACTCTCGGAAACGCTCGAAACACGCGATATCACGATTTTGGTGTTCGTCGATTTTTCGTTCGCCACGGCGGTGGCAGACGGCTTTTAACGCCTGGATCTTGTGTGTTTGAGTAGAATGACGGTTTTTGACACATTTACACCGAGCTGTGCTCTCAGAAACGCTCGAAACACGCGATATCACGATTTTGGTTTTCGTCGATTTTTCGGTCGCCACAGATGTGCCAGACGACTTTTAACGCATGGATATTGTGCATTTGAGCAGAATGAAGGTTTTTGACACATTTACACCGAGCTGTGCTCTCAGAAACGCTCGAAACACGCGACATCACGATTTTGGTGCTGTTCAAAGTTTCGTTCGCCTCAGCTGTGCCAGACAACTTTTAACACATGGATATTGTGCATTTGAGTAGAATGAAGGTTTTTAACACATTTACACCGAGCTGTGCTCTCAGAAACGCTCGAAACACGCGATATCACGATTTTGGTTTTCGTCGATTTTTCGTTCGCCACAGATGTGCCAGACGACTTTTAACGCATGGATAATGTGCATTTGAGTAGAATGAAGGTTTTCCATACATTTACACCGAGCTGTGCTCTCAGAAACGCTCGAATCACGCGATATCACGATTTTGATGATCCTCGATTTTTCGTTCTCCACAGCTGTGCCGGACGACTTTTGACGCATGGATATTGTGCATTTGAGTAGAATGAAGGTTTTTGACACATTTACACCGAGCTGTGCTCTGAGAAACGCTCGAAACACGCGAGATCACGATTTTGGTGATCCTCGATGTTTCGTTCTCCACAGCTGAGACTGACGACTTTTGATTCATGGATATTGTGCATTTGAGTAGAATGAAGGTTTTTGACACATATACACCGAGCTGTGCTCTCAGAAACGCTCGAAACACGCGATATCACGATTTTGGTGATCTTCAATGTTTCGTTCGCCACGGCTGTGCCAGACAACTTTTAACACATGGATCTTGTGTATTTGAGCAGAATGAAGGTTTTTGACACATTTACACCGAGCTGTGCTCTCAGAATCGCTCGAAACTCGCGATATCACGATTTTGGTTTTCGTCGATTTTTTGTTCGCCACAGATGTGCCAGACGACTTTTAACGCATGGATATTGTGCATTTGAGCAGAATGAAGGTTTTTGACACATTTACACCGAGCTGTGCTCTCAGAAACGCTCGAAACACGCGATATCACGATTTTGGTGATCTTCAATGTTTCGTTCGCCACGGCTGTGGCAGACAAATTTTAACACATGGATCTTGTGTGTTTGAGCCGAATGAAGGTTTTTTACACATTTACACCAAGCTGTGCTCTCTGAAACGCTCGAAACACGCGATATCACGATTTTGGTGTTCGTCGATTTTTCGTTCGCCACAGCTGTGCCAGACAACTTTTAACACATGCATTTTGTGTATTTGTGTAGAATGAAGGTTTTTGACACATTTACACCGAGCGGTGCTCTCAGAAATGCTCGAAACACGCGAGATCACGATTTTAGTGTTCTTCAATGTTTCATTCGCCACTGCTGTGCCAGACAACTTTTAACACATGGATTTTGTGCATTTGAGCAGAATGAAGGTTTTTGACGCACTTACACCGAGCTGTGCTCTCAGAAACGCACGAAACACGCGATATCACGATTTTAGTGTTCTTCAATGTTTCATTCGCCACAGCTGTGCCAGACGACTTTTAAAGCATGAATATTGTGCATTTGAGTAGAATGAAGGTTTTTCATACATTTACACCGAGCTGTGCTCTCAGAATCGATCGAAACACGCGATATCACGATTTTGGTGTTCGTCGATTTTTCGTTCGCCACAGCTGTGCCAGACGACTTTTAACGCATGGATATTGTGCATTTGAGTAGAATGAAGGTTTTTTACATATTTACACCGAGCTGTGCTCTCAGAAACGCTCGAAACACGCGATATCACGATTTTGGTGTTCGTCGATTTTTCGTTCGCCACAGCTGTGGCTGACGACTTTTAACACATGGATCTTGTGTGTTTGAGTAGAATGAAGGTTTTTGACACATCTACACCGAGCTGTGCACTCAGAACCGTTCGAAACACGCAATATCACGATTTTGGTGGTGTTCAAAGTTTCGTTCGCCGCAGCTGTGCCAGACAACTTTTAACACATGGATATTGTGCATTTGAGTAGAATGAAGGTTTTTGACACATTTACACCGAGCTGTGCTCTCAGAAACGCTCGAAACACGCGATATCACGATTTTGGTGATCTTCAATGTTTCGTTCGCCACGGCTGTGGCACACAACTTTTAACACATGGATCTTGTGTGTTTGAGCCGAATGAAGGTTTTTTACATATTTACACCGAGCTGTGCTCTCTGAAACGCTCGAAACACGCGATATCACGATTTTGGTGTTCGTCGATTTTTCGTTCGCCACAGCTGTGCCAGACGACTTTTAACGCATGAATATTGTGCATTTGAGCAGAATGAAGGTTTTTGACACATTTACACCGAGCTGTGCTCTCAGAAATGCTCGAAACACGCGAGATCACGATTTTAGTGTTCTTCAATGTTTCATTCGCCACTGCTGTGCCAGACAACTTTTAACACATGGATTTTGTGCATTTGAGCAGAATGAAGGTTTTTGACACACTTACACCGAGCTGTGCTCTCAGAAATGCACGAAACACGCGATATCACGATTTTGGTGTTCGTCGATTTTTCGTTCGCCACAGCAGTGGCAGACGACTTTTAACGCATGGATATTGTGCATTTGAGTAGAATGAAGGTTTTTTACACATTTACACCGAGCTGTGCTCTCAGAAACGCTCGAAAAACGCGATATCACGATTTTGGTGTTCGTCGATTTTTCGTTCGCCATAGCTGTGGCTGACGACTTTTAACACATGGATCTTGTGTGTTTGAGTAGAATGAAGGTTTTTGACACATTTACACCGAGCTGTGCACTCAGAACCGTTCGAAACATGCGATATCACGATTTTGGTGCTGTTCAATGTTTCGTTCGCCAGGGCTGTGCCAGACAACTTTTAACACATGGATCTTGTGTATTTGAGTAGAATGAAGGATTTTGACACATCTACACCGAGCTGTGCACTCAGAACCGTTCGAAACACGCGATATCACGATTTTGGTGCTGTTCAAAGTTTCGTTCGCCACAGCTGTGCCAGACAACTTTTAGCACATGGATCTTGTGTATTTGAGTAGAATGAAGGTTTTTGACACATTTACACCGAGCTGTGCTCTCAGAAACGCTCGAAACACGCGATATCACGATTTTGGTGATCCTCGATTTTTCGTTCTCCACAGCTGTGCCTGACGACTTTTGACGCATGGATATTGTGCATTTGAGTAGAATGAAGGTTTTTGACACATTTACACCGAACTGTGCTCTCAGAAACGCTCGAAACACGCGATATCACGATTTTGGTGTTCGTCGATTTTTCGTTCGCCACAGCAGTGGCAGACAACTTTTAACACATGGATTTTGTGCATTTGAGCAGAATGATGGTTTTTGACACACTTACACCGAGCTGTGCTCTCAGAAACGCACGAAACACGCGATATCACGATTTTAGTGTTCTTCAATGTTTCATTCGCCACAGCTGTGCGAGACGACTTTTAAAGCATGAATATCGTGCATTTGAGTAGAATGAAGGTTTTTCATACATTTACACCGAGCTGTGCTCTCAGAATCGATCGAAACACGCGATATCACGATTTTGGTGTTCGTCGATTTTTCGTTTGCCACAGCTGTGCCAGACGACTTTTAACGCATGGATATTGTACATTTGAGTAGAATGAAGGTTTTTCACATATTTACACCGAGCTGTGCTCTCAGAAACGCTCGAAACACGCGATATCACGATTTTGGTGTTCGTCGATTTTTCGTTCGCCACAGCTGTGGCTGACGACTTTTAACACATGGATCTTGTGTGTTTGAGTAGAATGAAGGTTTTTGACATATCTACACCGAGCTGTGCACTCAGAACCGTTCGAAACACGCAATATCACGATTTTGGTGCTGTTCAAAGTTTCGTTCGCCGCAGCTGTGCCAGACAACTTTTAACACATGTATATTGTGCATTTGAGAAGAATGAAGGTTTTTGACACATTTACACCGAGCTGTGCTCTCAGAAACGCTCGAAACACGCGATATCACGATTTTGGTGATCTTCAATGTTTCGTTCGCCACGGCTGTGGCAGACAACTTTTAACACATGGATCTTGTGTGTTTGAGCCGAATGAAGGTTTTTTACACATTTACACCGAGCTGTGCTCTCTGAAACGCTCGAAACACGCGATATCACGATTTTGGTGTTCGTCGATTTTTCGTTCGCCACAGCTGTGCCAGACGACTTTTAACGCATGAATATTGTGCATTTGAGCAGAATGAAGGTTTTTGACACATTAACACCGAGCTGTGCTCTCAGAAACGCTCGAAACACGCGAGATCACGATTTTAGTGTTCTTCAATGTTTCATTCGCCACTGCTGTGCCAGACAACTTTTAACACATGGATTTTGTGTATTTGAGTAGAATGAAGGTTTTTGACACATTTACACCGAGCTGTGCTCTCAGAAACGCTCGAAACACGCGATATCACGATTTTGGAGTTCGTCGATTTTTCGTTCGCCACTTCTGTGCCAGTTGACTTTTAACGCATGGATAATGTGCATTTGAGTAGAATGAAGGTTTTTCATACATTTACACCGAGCTGTGCTCTCAGAAACGCTCGAAACACGCGATATCACGATTTTGGTGATCCTCGATTTTTCGTTCTCCACAGCTGTGCCAGACGACTTTTAACGCATGAATATTGTGCATTTGAGTAGAATGAAGGTTTTTCATACATTTACACCGAGCTGTGCTCTCAGAAACGCTCGAAACACGCGATATCACGATTTTGGTGATCTTCAATGTTTCGTTCGCCACGGCTGTGGCAGACAGCTTTTAACACATGGATCTTGTGTGTTTGAGCCGAATGAAGGTTTTTTACACATTTACACCGAGCTGTGCTCTCTGAAACGCTCGAAACACGCGATATCACGATTTTGGTGTTCGTCGATTTTTCGTTCGCCACAGCTGTGCCAGACGACTTTTAACGCATGAATATTGTGCATTTGAGCAGAATGAAGGTTTTTGACACATTTACACCGAGCTGTGCTCTCAGAAACGCTCGAAACACGCGAGATCACGATTTTAGTGTTCCTCAATGTTTCATTCGCCACTGCTGT
Organism: Pimpla rufipes; assembly: GCA_963932165.1. Lineage (NCBI taxonomy): Eukaryota > Metazoa > Arthropoda > Insecta > Hymenoptera > Ichneumonidae > Pimpla > Pimpla rufipes. The sequence continues at coordinate 713,864 of CAWVQF010000037.1, forward strand.
GCCAGACAACCTTTAACACATGGATTTTGTGTATTTGAGTAGAATGAAGGTTTTTGACACATTTACACCGAGCTGTGCTCTCAGAAACGCTCGAAACACGCGATATCACGATTTTGATGACCCTCGATTTTTCGTTCTCCACAGCTGTGCCTGACGACTTTTGACGCATGGATATTGTGCATTTGAGTAGAATGAAGGTTTTTGACACATTTACACCGAACTGTACTCTCAGAAACGCTCGAAACACGCGATATCACGATTTTGGTGTTCGTCGATTTTTCGTTCGCCACGGCGGTGGCAGACGGCTTTTAACGCCTGGATCTTGTGTGTTTGAGTAGAATGACGGTTTTTGACACATTTACACCGAGCTGTGCTCACAGAAACGCTCGAAATACGCGATATCACGATTTTGGTGTTCGTCGATTTTTCGTTCGCCACAGCTGTGCCAGACGACTTTTAACGCATGGATAATGTGCATTTGAGTAGAATGAAGGTTCTTCATACATTTACACCGAGCTGTGCTCTCAGAAACGCTCGAAACACGCGATATCACGATTTTGGTGATCTTCAATGTTTCGTTCGCCACGGCTGTGCCAGACAACTTTTTACACATGGATCTTGTGTATTTGAGTAGAATGAAGGTTTTTGACGCATTTACACCGAGCTGTGCTCTCAGAAACGCACGACACACGCGATATCTCGATTTTTGTGTTCGTCGATTTTTCGTTCGCCACAGCTGTGCCAGACGACTTTTAACGCATGGATAATGTGCATTTGAGTAGAATGAAGGTTTTTCATACATTTACACCGAGCTGTGCTCTCAGAAACGTTCGAAACACGCGATATCACGATTTTGGTGATCCTCGATTTTTCGTTCTCCACAGCTGTGGATGACGACTTTTGACGCATGGATATTGTGCATTTGAGTAGAATGAAGGTTTTTGACACATTTACACCGAGCTGTGCTCTCAGAAACGCTCGAAACACACGATATCACGATTTTGGTGTTCGTCGATTTTTCGTTCGTCACAGCTGTGGCAGACGACTTTTAACGCATGGATAATGTGCATTTGAGAAGAATGAAGGTTTTTCATACATTTACACCGAGCTGTGCTCTCAGAAACGCTCGAAACACGCGATATCACGATTTTGGTGATCCTGTTTCGTTCTCCACAGCTGTGCCTGACGACTTTTGACTCATGGATATTGTGCATTTGAGTAGAATGAATGTTTTTCATACATTTACACCGAGCTGTGCAATCAGAAACGATCGAAACACGCGATATCACGATGTTGGTGATCCTGTTTCGTTCTCCACAGCTGTGCCTGACGACTTTTGATGCATGGATATTGTGGATTTGTGTAGAATGAAGGTTTTTGACACATTTACACCGAGCTGTGATCTCAGAAACGCTCGAAACACGCGATATCACGATTTTGGTGATCTTCAATGTTTCGTTCGCCACGGCGGTGGCAGACAACTTTTAACACATGGAACTTGTGTATTTGAGTAGAGTGAAGGTTTTTGACACATTTACACCGAGCTATGCTCTCAGGAAGACTCGAAACACGAGATATCTCGATTTTGGTACTGTTCAAAGTTTCGTTCTCCACTGCTGTGTCAGACAACTTGTAACACATGGATCTTGTGTATTTGAGTAGAATGAAGGTATTTGACACGTTTACACCGAGCTGTGCTCTCAGAAACGCTCGAAACACGCGATATCACGATTTTGGTGTTCTTCAATGTTTCGTTCGCCACGGCTGTGGCAGACAACGTTTAACACATGGATCTTGTGTATTTGAGTAGAATGAAGATTTTTGACACATTTACACCGAGCTGTGCTCTCAGAAACGCTCGAAACACGCGATATCACGATTTTGGTGTTCGTCGATTTTTCGTTAGACACAGCTGTGCCAGACGACTTTTAACGCATGAATATTGTGTATTTGAGCAGAATGAAGGTTTTTTACACATTTACACCGAGCTGTGCTCTCAGAAACGCTCGAAACACGCGATATCACGATTTTGGTGTTCTTCGATTTTTCGTTCGCCACATTTGTGGCAGACGACTTTTAAAGCATGGATAATGTGCATTTGAGTAGAATGAAGGTTTTTCATACATTTACACCGAGCTGTGCTCTCAGAAACGCTCTAAACACGCGATATCACGATTTTGGTGATCCTCTGTTTCGTTCTCCACAGCTGTGCCTGACGACTTTTGACGCATGGATATTGTGCATTTGAGTAGAATGAAGGTTTTTCATACATTTACACCGAGCTGTGCTCTCAGAAACGATCGAAACACGCGATATCACGATGTTGGTGATCCTGTTTCGTTCTCCACAGCTGTGCCTGACGACTTTTGATGCATGGATATTGTGGATTTGAGTAGAATGAAGGTTTTTGACACATTTACACCGAGCTGTGCTCTCAGAAACGCTCGAAACACGCGATATAACGATTTTGGTGATCTTCAATGTTTCGTTCGCCACAGCTGTGGCAGACGACTTTTAACGCATGAATATTGTGCATTTGAGTAGAATGAAGATTTTTTACACATTTACACCGAGCTATGCTCTCAGGAACGCTCGAAACACGAGATATCTCGATTTTGGTACTGTTCAAAGTTTCGTTCGCCACTGCTGTGCCAGACAACTTGTAACACATGGATCTTGTGTATTTGAGTAGAATGAAGGTATTTGATACGTTTACACCGAGCTGTGCTCTCAGAAACTCTCGAAACACGCGATATCACGATTTTGGTGTTCTTCAATGTTTCGTTCGCCACGGCTGTGGCAGACAACGTTTAACTCATGGATCTTGTGTATTTGAGTAGAATGAAGATTTTTGACACATTTACACCGAGCTGTGCTCTCAGAAACGCTCGAAACACGCGATATCACGATTTTGGTGTTCGTCGATTTCTCGTTAGACACAGCTGTGCCAGACGACTTTTAACGCATGAATATTGTGTATTTGAGCAGAATGAAGGTTTTTTACACATTTACACCGAGCTGTGCTCTCAGAAACGCTCGAAACACGCGATATCACGATTTTGGTGTTCTTCGATTTTTCGTTCGCCACATTTGTGGCAGACGACTTTTAAAGCATGGATAATGTGCATTTGAGTAGAATGAAGGTTTTTCATACATTTACACCGAGCTGTGCTCTCAGAAACGCTCTAAACACGCGATATCACGATTTTGGTGATCCTCTGTTTCGTTCTCCACAGCTGTGCCTGACGACTTTTGACGCATGGATTTTGTGCATTTGAGTAGAATGAAGGTTTTTCATACATTTACACCGAGCTGTGCTCTCAGAAACGATCGAAACACGCGATATCACGATGTTGGTGATCCTGTTTCGTTCTCCACAGCTGTGCCTGACGACTTTTGATGCATGGATATTGTGGATTTGAGTAGAATGAAGGTTTTTGACACATTTACACAGAGCTGTGCTCTCAGAAACGCTCGAAACACGCGATATCACGATTTTGGTGATCTTCAATGTTTCGTTCGCCACGGCGGTGGCAGACAACTTTTAACACATGGAACTTGTGTATTTGAGTAGAGTGAAGGTTTTTGACACATTTACACCGAACTGTGCTCTCAGAAACGCTCGAAACACGCGATATCACGATTTTGGTGATCTTCAATGTTTCGTTCGCCACGGCGGTGGCAGACAACTTTTAACACATGGAACTTGTGTATTTGAGTAGAGTGAAGGTTTTTGACACATTTACACCGAACTGTGCTCTCAGAAACGCTCGAAACACGCGATATCACGATTTTGGTGTTCATCGATTTTTCGTTCGTCACAGCTGTGCCAGACGACTTTTAACGCATGGATATCGTGCATTTGAGTAGAATGAAGGTTTTTTACACATTTACACCGAGCTGTGCTCTCAGAAACGCTCGAAACACGCGATATCACGATTTTGGTGATCTTCGATTTTTCGTTCGCCACAGTTGTGGCAGACGACTTCTAACGCATGGATAATGTGCATTTGAGTAGAATAAAGGTTTTTCATACATTTACACCGAGCTGTGCTCTCAGAAACGTTCGAAACACGCGATATTACGATTTTGGTGATCCTCGGTTTTTCGTTTTCCACAGCTGTGGATGACGACTTTTGACGCATGGATATTGTGCATTTGAGTAGAATGAAGGTTTTTGACACATTTACACCGAGCTGAGCTCTCAGAAACGCTCAAAACACGCGATATCACGATTTTGGTAATCTTCAATGTTTCGTTCGCCACGGCTGTGGCAGACAACTTTTAACACATGGATCTGGTGTGTTTGAGCAGAATGAAGGTTTTTGACACATTCACACCGAGCTGTGCTCTCGGAAACGCTCGAAACATGCGATATCACGATTTTCGTGTTCGTGCATTTTTCGTTCGCCACAGCTGTGGCAGACGACTTTTAACGCATGAATATTGTGCATTTGAGTAGAATGAAGATTTTTGACACATTTACACCGAGCTATGCTCTCAGGAATGCTCGAAACACGAGATATCACGATTTTGGTGTTCTTCGATTTTTCGTTCGCCGAAGTTGTGGCAGACGACTTCTAACGCATGGATAATGTGCATTTGAGTAGAATGAAGATTTTTGACACATTTACACCGAGCTGTGCTCTCAGCAACGCTCGAAACACGCGATATCACGATTTTGGTGTTCGTCGATTTTTCGTTAGACACAGCTGTACCAGACGACTTTTAACGCATGAATATTGTGTATTTGAGCAGAATGAAGGTTTTTTACACATTTACACCGAGCTGTGCTCTCAGAAACGCTCTAAACACGCGATGTCACGATTTTGGTGATCCTCTGTTTCGTTCTCCACAGCTGTGCCTGACGACTTTTGACGCATGGATATTGTGCATTTGAGTAGAATGAAGGTTTTTCATACATTTACACCGAACTGTGCTCTCAGAAACGCTCGAAACACGCGATATCACGATTTTGGTGTTCGTCGATTTTTCGTTCGCCACAGCAGTGGCAGACGACTTTTAACGCGTGGATCTTGTGTGTTTGAGTAGAATGAAGGTTTTTTACACATTTACACCGAGCTGGGCTCTCAGAAACGCTCGAAACACGCGATATCACGATTTTGGTGTTCTTCGATTTTTCGTTCGCCACATTTGTGGCAGACGACTTTTAAAGCATGAATATTGTGCATTTGAGTAGAATGAAGATTTTTGACTCATTTACACCGAGCTATGATCTCAGGAACGCTCGAAACACGAGATATCTCGATGTTGGTACTGTTCAAAGTTTCGTTCTCCACAGCTGTGCCTGACGACTTTTGACGCATGGGTATTGTGCATTTGAGTAGAATGAAGGTTTTTGACACATTTACACCGAGCTGTGCTCTCAGAAACGCTCGAAACACGCGATATCACGATTTTGGTGATCTTCAATGTTTCGTTCGCCACGGCTGTGGCAGACAACTTTTAACACATGGATCTTGTGTGTTTGAGCCGAATGAAGGTTTTTTACACATTTACACCGAGCTGTGCTCTCTGAAACGCTCGAAACACGCGATATCACGATTTTGGTGTTCGTCGATTTTTCGTTCGCCACAGCTGTGCCAGACGACTTTTAACGCATGAATATTGTGCATTTGAGCAGAATGAAGGTTTTTGACACATTTACACCGAGCTGTGCTCTCAGAAACGCTCGAAACACGCGAGATCACGATTTTAGTGTTCCTCAATGTTTCATTCGCCACTGCTGTGCCAGACAACCTTTAACACATGGATTTTGTGTATTTGAGTAGAATGAAGGTTTTTGACACATTTACACCGAGCTGTGCTCTCAGAAACGCTCGAAACACGCGATATCACGATTTTGATGACCCTCGATTTTTCGTTCTCCACAGCTGTGCCTGACGACTTTTGACGCATGGATATTGTGCATTTGAGTAGAATGAAGGTTTTTGACACATTTACACCGAACTGTACTCTCAGAAACGCTCGAAACACGCGATATCACGATTTTGGTGTTCGTCGATTTTTCGTTCGCCACGGCGGTGGCAGACGGCTTTTAACGCCTGGATCTTGTGTGTTTGAGTAGAATGACGGTTTTTGACACATTTACACCGAGCTGTGCTCACAGAAACGCTCGAAATACGCGATATCACGATTTTGGTGTTCGTCGATTTTTCGTTCGCCACAGCTGTGCCAGACGACTTTTAACGCATGGATAATGTGCATTTGAGTAGAATGAAGGTTCTTCATACATTTACACCGAGCTGTGCTCTCAGAAACGCTCGAAACACGCGATATCACGATTTTGGTGATCTTCAATGTTTCGTTCGCCACGGCTGTGCCAGACAACTTTTTACACATGGATCTTGTGTATTTGAGTAGAATGAAGGTTTTTGACGCATTTACACCGAGCTGTGCTCTCAGAAACGCACGACACACGCGATATCTCGATTATTGTGTTCGTCGATTTTTCGTTCGCCACAGCTGTGCCAGACGACTTTTAACGCATGGATAATGTGCATTTGAGTAGAATGAAGGTTTTTCATACATTTACACCGAGCTGTGCTCTCAGAAACGTTCGAAACACGCGATATCACGATTTTGGTGATCCTCGATTTTTCGTTCTCCACAGCTGTGGATGACGACTTTTGACGCATGGATATTGTGCATTTGAGTAGAATGAAGGTTTTTGACACATTTACACCGAGCTGTGCTCTCAGAAACGCTCGAAACACACGATATCACGATTTTGGTGTTCGTCGATTTTTCGTTCGTCACAGCTGTGGCAGACGACTTTTAACGCATGGATAATGTGCATTTGAGAAGAATGAAGGTTTTTCATACATTTACACCGAGCTGTGCTCTCAGAAACGCTCGAAACACGCGATATCACGATTTTGGTGATCCTGTTTCGTTCTCCACAGCTGTGCCTGACGACTTTTGACTCATGGATATTGTGCATTTGAGTAGAATGAATGTTTTTCATACATTTACACCGAGCTGTGCAATCAGAAACGATCGAAACACGCGATATCACGATGTTGGTGATCCTGTTTCGTTCTCCACAGCTGTGCCTGACGACTTTTGATGCATGGATATTGTGGATTTGTGTAGAATGAAGGTTTTTGACACATTTACACCGAGCTGTGCTCTCAGAAACGCTCGAAACACGCGATATCACGATTTTGGTGATCTTCAATGTTTCGTTCGCCACGGCGGTGGCAGACAACTTTTAACACATGGAACTTGTGTATTTGAGTAGAGTGAAGGTTTTTGACGCATTTACACCGAGCTGTGCTCTCAGAAACGCACGACACACGCGATATCTCGATTATTGTGTTCGTCGATTTTTCGTTCGCCACAGCTGTGCCAGACGACTTTTAACGCATGGATAATGTGCATTTGAGTAGAATGAAGGTTCTTCATACATTTACACCGAGCTGTGCTCTCAGAAACGCTCGAAACACGCGATATCACGATTTTGGTGATCTTCAATGTTTCGTTCGCCACGGCTGTGCCAGACAACTTTTTACACATGGATCTTGTGTATTTGAGTAGAATGAAGGTTTTTGACGCATTTACACCGAGCTGTGCTCTCAGAAACGCACGACACACGCGATATCTCGATTATTGTGTTCGTCGATTTTTCGTTCGCCACAGCTGTGCCAGACGACTTTTAACGCATGGATAATGTGCATTTGAGTAGAATGAAGGTTTTTCATACATTTACACCGAGCTGTGCTCTCAGAAACGTTCGAAACACGCGATATCACGATTTTGGTGATCCTCGATTTTTCGTTCTCCACAGCTGTGGATGACGACTTTTGACGCATGGATATTGTGCATTTGAGTAGAATGAAGGTTTTTGACACATTTACACCGAGCTGTGCTCTCAGAAACGCTCGAAACACACGATATCACGATTTTGGTGTTCGTCGATTTTTCGTTCGTCACAGCTGTGGCAGACGACTTTTAACGCATGGATAATGTGCATTTGAGAAGAATGAAGGTTTTTCATACATTTACACCGAGCTGTGCTCTCAGAAACGCTCGAAACACGCGATATCACGATTTTGGTGATCCTGTTTCGTTCTCCACAGCTGTGCCTGACGACTTTTGACTCATGGATATTGTGCATTTGAGTAGAATGAATGTTTTTCATACATTTACACCGAGCTGTGCAATCAGAAACGATCGAAACACGCGATATCACGATGTTGGTGATCCTGTTTCGTTCTCCACAGCTGTGCCTGACGACTTTTGATGCATGGATATTGTGGATTTGTGTAGAATGAAGGTTTTTGACACATTTACACCGAGCTGTGCTCTCAGAAACGCTCGAAACACGCGATATCACGATTTTGGTGATCTTCAATGTTTCGTTCGCCACGGCGGTGGCAGACAACTTTTAACACATGGAACTTGTGTATTTGAGTAGAGTGAAGGTTTTTGACACATTTACACCGAGCTATGCTCTCAGGAAGACTCGAAACACGAGATATCTCGATTTTGGTACTGTTCAAAGTTTCGTTCTCCACTGCTGTGTCAGACAACTTGTAACACATGGATCTTGTGTATTTGAGTAGAATGAAGGTATTTGACACGTTTACACCGAGCTGTGCTCTCAGAAACGCTCGAAACACGCGATATCACGATTTTGGTGTTCTTCAATGTTTCGTTCGCCACGGCTGTGGCAGACAACGTTTAACACATGGATCTTGTGTATTTGAGTAGAATGAAGATTTTTGACACATTTACACCGAGCTGTGCTCTCAGAAACGCTCGAAACACGCGATATCACGATTTTGGTGTTCGTCGATTTTTCGTTAGACACAGCTGTGCCAGACGACTTTTAACGCATGAATATTGTGTATTTGAGCAGAATGAAGGTTTTTTACACATTTACACCGAGCTGTGCTCTCAGAAACGCTCGAAACACGCGATATCACGATTTTGGTGTTCTTCGATTTTTCGTTCGCCACATTTGTGGCAGACGACTTTTAAAGCATGGATAATGTGCATTTGAGTAGAATGAAGGTTTTTCATACATTTACACCGAGCTGTGCTCTCAGAAACGCTCTAAACACGCGATATCACGATTTTGGTGATCCTCTGTTTCGTTCTCCACAGCTGTGCCTGACGACTTTTGACGCATGGATATTGTGCATTTGAGTAGAATGAAGGTTTTTCATACATTTACACCGAGCTGTGCTCTCAGAAACGATCGAAACACGCGATATCACGATGTTGGTGATCCTGTTTCGTTCTCCACAGCTGTGCCTGACGACTTTTGATGCATGGATATTGTGGATTTGAGTAGAATGAAGGTTTTTGACACATTTACACCGAGCTGTGCTCTCAGAAACGCTCGAAACACGCGATATAACGATTTTGGTGATCTTCAATGTTTCGTTCGCCACAGCTGTGGCAGACGACTTTTAACGCATGAATATTGTGCATTTGAGTAGAATGAAGATTTTTTACACATTTACACCGAGCTATGCTCTCAGGAACGCTCGAAACACGAGATATCTCGATTTTGGTACTGTTCAAAGTTTCGTTCGCCACTGCTGTGCCAGACAACTTGTAACACATGGATCTTGTGTATTTGAGTAGAATGAAGGTATTTGATACGTTTACACCGAGCTGTGCTCTCAGAAACTCTCGAAACACGCGATATCACGATTTTGGTGTTCTTCAATGTTTCGTTCGCCACGGCTGTGGCAGACAACGTTTAACTCATGGATCTTGTGTATTTGAGTAGAATGAAGATTTTTGACACATTTACACCGAGCTGTGCTCTCAGAAACGCTCGAAACACGCGATATCACGATTTTGGTGTTCGTCGATTTCTCGTTAGACACAGCTGTGCCAGACGACTTTTAACGCATGAATATTGTGTATTTGAGCAGAATGAAGGTTTTTTACACATTTACACCGAGCTGTGCTCTCAGAAACGCTCGAAACACGCGATATCACGATTTTGGTGTTCTTCGATTTTTCGTTCGCCACATTTGTGGCAGACGACTTTTAAAGCATGGATAATGTGCATTTGAGTAGAATGAAGGTTTTTCATACATTTACACCGAGCTGTGCTCTCAGAAACGCTCTAAACACGCGATATCACGATTTTGGTGATCCTCTGTTTCGTTCTCCACAGCTGTGCCTGACGACTTTTGACGCATGGATTTTGTGCATTTGAGTAGAATGAAGGTTTTTCATACATTTACACCGAGCTGTGCTCTCAGAAACGATCGAAACACGCGATATCACGATGTTGGTGATCCTGTTTCGTTCTCCACAGCTGTGCCTGACGACTTTTGATGCATGGATATTGTGGATTTGAGTAGAATGAAGGTTTTTGACACATTTACACAGAGCTGTGCTCTCAGAAACGCTCGAAACACGCGATATCACGATTTTGGTGATCTTCAATGTTTCGTTCGCCACGGCGGTGGCAGACAACTTTTAACACATGGAACTTGTGTATTTGAGTAGAGTGAAGGTTTTTGACACATTTACACCGAACTGTGCTCTCAGAAACGCTCGAAACACGCGATATCACGATTTTGGTGATCTTCAATGTTTCGTTCGCCACGGCGGTGGCAGACAACTTTTAACACATGGAACTTGTGTATTTGAGTAGAGTGAAGGTTTTTGACACATTTACACCGAACTGTGCTCTCAGAAACGCTCGAAACACGCGATATCACGATTTTGGTGTTCATCGATTTTTCGTTCGTCACAGCTGTGCCAGACGACTTTTAACGCATGGATATCGTGCATTTGAGTAGAATGAAGGTTTTTTACACATTTACACCGAGCTGTGCTCTCAGAAACGCTCGAAACACGCGATATCACGATTTTGGTGATCTTCGATTTTTCGTTCGCCACAGTTGTGGCAGACGACTTCTAACGCATGGATAATGTGCATTTGAGTAGAATAAAGGTTTTTCATACATTTACACCGAGCTGTGCTCTCAGAAACGTTCGAAACACGCGATATTACGATTTTGGTGATCCTCGGTTTTTCGTTTTCCACAGCTGTGGATGACGACTTTTGACGCATGGATATTGTGCATTTGAGTAGAATGAAGGTTTTTGACACATTTACACCGAGCTGAGCTCTCAGAAACGCTCAAAACACGCGATATCACGATTTTGGTAATCTTCAATGTTTCGTTCGCCACGGCTGTGGCAGACAACTTTTAACACATGGATCTGGTGTGTTTGAGCAGAATGAAGGTTTTTGACACATTCACACCGAGCTGTGCTCTCGGAAACGCTCGAAACATGCGATATCACGATTTTCGTGTTCGTGCATTTTTCGTTCGCCACAGCTGTGGCAGACGACTTTTAACGCATGAATATTGTGCATTTGAGTAGAATGAAGATTTTTGACACATTTACACCGAGCTATGCTCTCAGGAATGCTCGAAACACGAGATATCACGATTTTGGTGTTCTTCGATTTTTCGTTCGCCGAAGTTGTGGCAGACGACTTCTAACGCATGGATAATGTGCATTTGAGTAGAATGAAGATTTTTGACACATTTACACTGAGCTGTGCTCTCAGCAACGCTCGAAACACGCGATATCACGATTTTGGTGTTCGTCGATTTTTCGTTAGACACAGCTGTACCAGACGACTTTTAACGCATGAATATTGTGTATTTGAGCAGAATGAAGGTTTTTTACACATTTACACCGAGCTGTGCTCTCAGAAACGCTCTAAACACGCGATGTCACGATTTTGGTGATCCTCTGTTTCGTTCTCCACAGCTGTGCCTGACGACTTTTGACGCATGGATATTGTGCATTTGAGTAGAATGAAGGTTTTTCATACATTTACACCGAACTGTGCTCTCAGAAACGCTCGAAACACGCGATATCACGATTTTGGTGTTCGTCGATTTTTCGTTCGCCACAGCAGTGGCAGACGACTTTTAACGCGTGGATCTTGTGTGTTTGAGTAGAATGAAGGTTTTTTACACATTTACACCGAGCTGTGCTCTCAGAAACGCTCGAAACACGCGATATCACGATTTTGGTGTTCTTCGATTTTTCGTTCGCCACATTTGTGGCAGACGACTTTTAAAGCATGAATATTGTGCATTTGAGTAGAATGAAGATTTTTGACTCATTTACACCGAGCTATGATCTCAGGAACGCTCGAAACACGAGATATCTCGATGTTGGTACTGTTCAAAGTTTCGTTCTCCACAGCTGTGCCTGACGACTTTTGACGCATGGGTATTGTGCATTTGAGTAGAATGAAGGTTTTTGACACATTTACACCGAGCTGTGCTCTCAGAAACGCTCGAAACACGCGATATCACGATTTTGGTGATCTTCAATGTTTCGTTCGCCACGGCTGTGGCAGACAACTTTTAACACATGGATCTTGTGTGTTTGAGCCGAATGAAGGTTTTTTACACATTTACACCGAGCTGTGCTCTCTGAAACGCTCGAAACACGCGATATCACGATTTTGGTGTTCGTCGATTTTTCGTTCGCCACAGCTGTGCCAGACGACTTTTAACGCATGAATATTGTGCATTTGAGCAGAATGAAGGTTTTTGACACATTTACACCGAGCTGTGCTCTCAGAAACGCTCGAAACACGCGAGATCACGATTTTAGTGTTCCTCAATGTTTCATTCGCCACTGCTGTGCCAGACAACCTTTAACACATGGATTTTGTGTATTTGAGTAGAATGAAGGTTTTTGACACATTTACACCGAGCTGTGCTCTCAGAAACGCTCGAAACACGCGATATCACGATTTTGATGACCCTCGATTTTTCGTTCTCCACAGCTGTGCCTGACGACTTTTGACGCATGGATATTGTGCATTTGAGTAGAATGAAGGTTTTTGACACATTTACACCGAACTGTACTCTCAGAAACGCTCGAAACACGCGATATCACGATTTTGGTGTTCGTCGATTTTTCGTTCGCCACGGCGGTGGCAGACGGCTTTTAACGCCTGGATCTTGTGTGTTTGAGTAGAATGACGGTTTTTGACACATTTACACCGAGCTGTGCTCACAGAAACGCTCGAAATACGCGATATCACGATTTTGGTGTTCGTCGATTTTTCGTTCGCCACAGCTGTGCCAGACGACTTTTAACGCATGGATAATGTGCATTTGAGTAGAATGAAGGTTCTTCATACATTTACACCGAGCTGTGCTCTCAGAAACGCTCGAAACACGCGATATCACGATTTTGGTGATCTTCAATGTTTCGTTCGCCACGGCTGTGCCAGACAACTTTTTACACATGGATCTTGTGTATTTGAGTAGAATGAAGGTTTTTGACGCATTTACACCGAGCTGTGCTCTCAGAAACGCACGACACACGCGATATCTCGATTATTGTGTTCGTCGATTTTTCGTTCGCCACAGCTGTGCCAGACGACTTTTAACGCATGGATAATGTGCATTTGAGTAGAATGAAGGTTTTTCATACATTTACACCGAGCTGTGCTCTCAGAAACGTTCGAAACACGCGATATCACGATTTTGGTGATCCTCGATTTTTCGTTCTCCACAGCTGTGGATGACGACTTTTGACGCATGGATATTGTGCATTTGAGTAGAATGAAGGTTTTTGACACATTTACACCGAGCTGTGCTCTCAGAAACGCTCGAAACACACGATATCACGATTTTGGTGTTCGTCGATTTTTCGTTCGTCACAGCTGTGGCAGACGACTTTTAACGCATGGATAATGTGCATTTGAGAAGAATGAAGGTTTTTCATACATTTACACCGAGCTGTGCTCTCAGAAACGCTCGAAACACGCGATATCACGATTTTGGTGATCCTGTTTCTTTCTCCACAGCTGTGCCTGACGACTTTTGACTCATGGATATTGTGCATTTGAGTAGAATGAATGTTTTTCATACATTTACACCGAGCTGTGCAATCAGAAACGATCGAAACACGCGATATCACGATGTTGGTGATCCTGTTTCGTTCTCCACAGCTGTGCCTGACGACTTTTGATGCATGGATATTGTGGATTTGTGTAGAATGAAGGTTTTTGACACATTTACACCGAGCTGTGCTCTCAGAAACGCTCGAAACACGCGATATCACGATTTTGGTGATCTTCAATGTTTCGTTCGCCACGGCGGTGGCAGACAACTTTTAACACATGGAACTTGTGTATTTGAGTAGAGTGAAGGTTTTTGACACATTTACACCGAGCTATGCTCTCAGGAAGACTCGAAACACGAGATATCTCGATTTTGGTACTGTTCAAAGTTTCGTTCTCCACTGCTGTGTCAGACAACTTGTAACACATGGATCTTGTGTATTTGAGTAGAATGAAGGTATTTGACACGTTTACACCGAGCTGTGCTCTCAGAAACGCTCGAAACACGCGATATCACGATTTTGGTGTTCTTCAATGTTTCGTTCGCCACGGCTGTGGCAGACAACGTTTAACACATGGATCTTGTGTATTTGAGTAGAATGAAGATTTTTGACACATTTACACCGAGCTGTGCTCTCAGAAACGCTCGAAACACGCGATATCACGATTTTGGTGTTCGTCGATTTTTCGTTAGACACAGCTGTGCCAGACGACTTTTAACGCATGAATATTGTGTATTTGAGCAGAATGAAGGTTTTTTACACATTTACACCGAGCTGTGCTCTCAGAAACGCTCGAAACACGCGATATCACGATGTTGGTGATCCTGTTTCGTTCTCCACAGCTGTGCCTGACGACTTTTGATGCATGGATATTGTGGATTTGAGTAGAATGAAGGTTTTTGACACATTTACACCGAGCTATGCTCTCAGGAACGCTCGAAACACGAGATATCTCGATTTTGGTACTGTTCAAAGTTTCGTTCTCCACTGCTGTGTCAGACAACTTGTAACACATGGATCTTGTGTATTTGAGTAGAATGAAGGTATTTGACACATTTACACCGAGCTGTGCTCTCAGAAACGCTCGAAACACGCGATATCACGATTTTGGTGATCTTCAATGTTTCGTTCGCCACGGCGGTGGCAGACAACTTTTAACACATGGAACTTGTGTATTTGAGTAGAGTGAAGGTTTTTGACACATTTACACCGAACTGTGCTCTCAGAAACGCTCGAAACACGCGATATCACGATTTTGGTGTTCGTCGATTTTTCGTTCGTCACAGCTGTGCCAGACGACTTTTAACGCATGGATATCGTGCATTTGAGTAGAATGAAGGTTTTTTACACATTTACACCTAGCTGTGCTCTCAGAAACGCTCGAAACACGCGATATCACGATTTTGGTGATCTTCGATTTTTCGTTCGCCACAGTTGTGGCAGACGACTTCTAACGCATGGATAATGTGCATTTGAGTAGAATAAAGGTTTTTCATACATTTACACCGAGCTGTGCTCTCAGAAACGTTCGAAACACGCGATATTACGATTTTGGTGATCCTCGGTTTTTCGTTTTCCACAGCTGTGGATGACGACTTTTGACGCATGGATATTGTGCATTTGAGTAGAATGAAGGTTTTTGACACATTTACACCGAGCTGTGCTCTCAGAAACGCTCGAAACACGCGATATCACGATTTTGGTGATCTTCAATGTTTCGTTCGCCACGGCTGTGGTAGACAACTTTTAACGCATGAATATTGTGCATTTGAGTAGAATGAAGATTTTTGACTCATTTACACCGAGCTATGATCTCAGGAACGCTCGAAACACGAGATATCTCGATGTTGGTACTGTTCAAAGTTTCGTTCTCCACAGCTGTGCCTGACGACTTTTGACGCATGGATCTTGTGTGTTTGAGCAGAATGAAGGTTTTTGACACATTAACACCGAGCTGTGCTCTCAGAAACGCTCGAAACATGCGATATCACGATTTTGGTGTTCGTCGATTTTTCGTTCGCCACAGCTGTGGCAGACGACTTTTAACGCATGAATATTGTGCATTTGAGTAGAATGAAGATTTTTGACTCATTTACACCGAGCTATGATCTCACGAACGCTCGAAACACGAGATATCTCGATGTTGGTACTGTTCAAAGTTTCGTTCTCCACAGCTGTGCCTGACGACTTTTGACGCATGGATCTTGTGTGTTTGAGCAGAATGAAGGTTTTTGACACATTCACACCGAGCTGTGCTCTCGGAAACGCTCGAAACATGCGATATCACGATTTTGGTGTTCGTCCATTTTTCGTTCGCCACAGCTGTGGCAGACGACTTTTAACGCATGAATATTGTGTATTTGAGTAGAATGAAGATTTTTGACACATTTACACCGAGCTATGCTCTCAGGAACGCTCGAAACACGAGATATCACGATTTTGGTGTTCTTCGATTTTTCGTTCGCCACAGTTGTGGCAGACGACTTCTAACGCATGGATAATGTGCATTTGAGTAGAATGAAGGTTTTTCATACATTTACACCGAGCTGTGCTCTCAGAAACGCTCGAAACACGCGTTATCACGATTTTGGTGATCCTCGATGTTTCGTTCTCCATAGCTCTGCCTGACGACTTTTGAGGCATGGATATTGTGCATTTGAGTAGAATGAAGGTTTTTGACACATTTACACCGAGCTGTGCTCTCAGAAACGCTCGAAACACGCGATATCACGATTTCGGTGATCTTTAATGTTTCGTTCGCCACGGCGGTGGCAGACAACTTTTAACACATGGATGTTGTGTATTTGAGTAGAGTGAAGGTTTTTGACACATTTACACCGAACTGTGCTCTCAGAAACGCTCGAAACACGCGATATCACGATTTTGGTGTTCGTCGATTTTTCGTTCGTCACAGCTGTGCCAGACGACTTTTAACGCATGGATATCGTGCATTTGAGTAGAATGAAGGTTTTTTTACACATTTACACCGAGCTGTGCTCTCAGAAACGCTCGAAACACGCGATATCACGATTTTGGTGTTCTTCGATTTTTCGTTCGCCACAGTTGTGGCAGACGACTTCTAAGGCATGGATAATGTGCATTTGAGTAGAGTGAAGGTTTTTGACACATTTACACCGAACTGTGCTCTCAGAAACGCTCGAAACACGCGATATCACGATTTTGGTGTTCGTCGATTTTTCGTTCGTCACAGCTGTGCCAGACGACTTTCAACGCATGAATATTGTGTATTTGAGCAGAATGAAGGTTTTTTACACATTTGCACCGAGCTGTGCTCTCAGAAACGCTCGAAACACGCGATATCACGATTTTGGTGATCTTCAATGTTTCGTTCGCCACGGCTGTGGCAGACGACTTTTAACACATGGATCTTGTGTGTTTGAGCAGAATGAAGTTTTTTGACACATTCACACCGAGCTGTGCTCTCAGAAACGCTCGAAACATGCGATATCACGATTTTGGTGTTCGTCGATTTTTCGTTCGCCAGAGCTGTGGCAGACGACTTTTAACGCATGAATATTGTGCATTTGAGTAGAATGAAGATTTTTTACTCATTTACACCGAGCTATGATCTCAGGAACGCTCGAAACACGAGATATCTCGATGTTGGTACTGTTCAAAGTTTCGTTCGCCACTGCTGTGCCAGACAACTTTTATCACATGGATCTTGTGTATTTGAGTAGAGTGAATGTTTTTGACGCATTTACACCGAACTGTGCTCTCAGAAACGCTCGAAACACGCGATATCACGATTTTGGTGTTCGTCGATTTTTCGTACGTCACAGCTGTGCCAGACGACTTTTAACGCATGGATATCGTGCATTTGAGTAGAATGAAGGTTTTTTACACATTTACACCGAGCTGTGCTCTCAGAAACGCTCGAAACACGCGATATCACGATTTTGGTGTTCTTCGATTTTTCGTTCGCCACAGTTGTGGCAGACGACTTCTAAGGCATGGATAATGTGCATTTGAGTAGAATGAAGGTTTTTCATACATTCACACCGAGCTGTGCTCTCAGAAACGCTCGAAACACGCGATATCACGATTTTGGTGTTCTTCGATTTTTCGTTCGCCACATTTGTGGCAGACGACTTTTAAAGCATGGATAATGTGCATTTGAGTAGAATGAAGGTTTTTCATACATTTACACCGAGCTGTGCTCTCAGAAACGCTCGAAACACGCGATATCACGATTTTGGTGCTGTTCAAAGTTTCGTTCGCCGCAGCTGTGCCAGACAACTTTTAACACATGGATATTGTGCATTTGAGTAGAATGAAGGTTTTTGACACTTTTACACCGAGCTGTGCTCTCAGAAACGCTCGAAACACGCGATATCACGATTTTGGTGATCTTCAATGTTTCGTTCGCCACGGCTGTGGCAGACAACTTTTAACACATGGATTTTGTGTATTTGAGTAGAATGAAGGTTTTTCATACATTTACACCGAGCTGTGCTCTCAGAAACGATCCAAACACGCGATATCACTATTTTGGTGTTCGTCGATTTTTCGTTCGCCACAGCTGTGCCAGACGACTTTTAACGGATGGATATTGTGCATTTGAGTAGAATGAAGGTTTTTTTACACATTTACACCGAGCTGTGCGCTCAGAAACGCTCGAAACAATCGAGATCACGATTTTGGTGATCCTCGATGTTTCGTTCTCCACAGCTGTGACTGACGACTTTTGATTCATGGATATTGTGCATTTGAGTAGAATGAAGGTTCTTCATACATTTACACCGAGCTGTGATCTCAGAAAGGCTCGAAACACGCGATATCACGATTTTTCGTTCTCCACAGCTCTGCCTGACGACTTTTGACGCATGGATATTGTGCATTTGAGTAGAATGAAGGTTTTTGACACATTTACACCGAACTGTACTCTCGGAAACGCTCGAAACACGCGATATCACGATTTTGGTGTTCGTCGATTTTTCGTTCGCCACGGCGGTGGCAGACGGCTTTTAACGCCTGGATCTTGTGTGTTTGAGTAGAATGACGGATTTTGACACATTTACACCGAGCTGTGCTCTCAGAAACGCTCGAAACACGCGATATCACGATTTTGGTTTTCGTCGATTTTTCGGTCGCCACAGATGTGCCAGACGACTTTTAACGCATGGATTTTGTGCATTTGAGCAGAATGAAGGTTTTTGACACATTTACACCGAGCTGTGCTCTCAGAAACGCTCGAAACACGCGACATCACGATTTCGGTGCTGTTCAAAGTTTCGTTCGCCTCAGCTGTGCCAGACAACTTTTAACACATGGATATTGTGCATTTGAGTAGAATGAAGGTTTTTAACACATTTACACCGAGCTGTGCTCTCAGAAACGCTCGAAACACGCGATATCACGATTTTGGTTTTCGTCAATTTTTCGTTCGCCACCGATGTGCCAGACGACTTTTAACGCATGGATAATGTGCATTTGAGTAGAATGAAGGTTTTCCATACATTTACACCGAGCTGTGCTCTCAGAAACGCTCGAATCACGCGATATCACGATTTTGATGATCCTCGATTTTTCGTTCTCCACAGCTGTGCCGGACGACTTTTGACGCATGGATATTGTGCATTTGAGTAGAATGAAGGTTTTTGACACATTTACACCGAGCTGTGCTCTCAGAAACGCTCGAAACACGCGATATCACGATTTTGATGATCTTCAATGTTTCGTTCGCCACGGCTGTGCCAGACAACTTTTAACACATGGATCTTGTGTATTTGAGCAGAATGAAGGTTTTTGACACATTTACACCGAGCTGTGCTCTCAGAATCGCTCGAAACTCGCGATATCACGATTTTGGTTTTCGTCGATTTTTTGTTCGCCACAGATGTGCCAGACGACTTTTAACGCATGGATATTGTGCATTTGAGCAGAATGAAGGTTTTTGACACATTTACACCGAGCTGTGCTCTCAGAAACGCTCGAAACACGCGATATCACGATTTTGGTGATCTTCAATGTTTCGTTCGCCACGGCTGTGGCAGACAAATTTTAACACATGGATCTTGTGTGTTTGAGCCGAATGAAGGTTTTTTACACATTTACACCAAGCTGTGCTCTCTGAAACGCTCGAAACACGCGATATCACGATTTTGGTGTTCGTCGATTTTTCGTTCGCCACAGCTGTGCCAGACAACTTTTAACACATGCATTTTGTGTATTTGAGTAGAATGAAGGTTTTTGACACATTTATACCGAGCTGTGCTCTCAGAAATGCTCGAAACACGCGAGATCACGATTTTAGTGTTCTTCAATGTTTCATTCGCCACTGCTGTGCCAGACAACTTTTAACACATGGATTTTGTGCATTTGAGCAGAATGAAGGTTTTTGACGCACTTACACCGAGCTGTGCTCTCAGAAACGCACGAAACACGCGATATCACGATTTTAGTGTTCTTCAATGTTTCATTCGCCACAGCTGTGCCAGACGACTTTTAAAGCATGAATATTGTGCATTTGAGTAGAATGAAGGTTTTTCATACATTTACACCGAGCTGTGCTCTCAGAATCGATCGAAACACGCGATATCACGATTTTGGTGATCTTCAATGTTTCGTTCGCCACGGCTGTGGCAGACAACTTTTAACACATGGATCTTGTGTGTTTGAGCCGAATGAAGGTTTTTTACACATTTACACCGAGCTGTGCTCTCTGAAACGCTCGAAACACGCGATATCACGATTTTGGTGTTCGTCGATTTTTCGTTCGCCACAGCTGTGCCAGACGACTTTTAACGCATGAATATTGTGCATTTGAGCAGAATGAAGGTTTTTGACACATTTACACCGAGCTGTGCTCTCAGAAACGCTCGAAACACGCGATATCACGATTTTGGTGATCTTCAATGTTTCGTTCGCCACGGCTGTGCCAGACAACTTTTAACACATGGATCTTGTGTATTTGAGCAGAATGAAGGTTTTTGACACATTTACACCGAGCTGTGCTCTCAGAATCGCTCGAAACTCGCGATATCACGATTTTGGTTTTCGTCGATTTTTTGTTCGCCACAGATGTGCCAGACGACTTTTAACGCATGGATATTGTGCATTTGAGCAGAATGAAGGTTTTTGACACATTTACACCGAGCTGTGCTCTCAGAAACGCTCGAAACACGCGATATCACGATTTTGGTGATCTTCAATGTTTCGTTCGCCACGGCTGTGGCAGACAAATTTTAACACATGGATCTTGTGTGTTTGAGCCGAATGAAGGTTTTTTACACATTTACACCAAGCTGTGCTCTCTGAAACGCTCGAAACACGCGATATCACGATTTTGGTGTTCGTCGATTTTTCGTTCGCCACAGCTGTGCCAGACAACTTTTAACACATGCATTTTGTGTATTTGAGTAGAATGAAGGTTTTTGACACATTTACACCGAGCTGTGCTCTCAGAAATGCTCGAAACACGCGAGATCACGATTTTAGTGTTCTTCAATGTTTCATTCGCCACTGCTGTGCCAGACAACTTTTAACACATGGATTTTGTGCATTTGAGCAGAATGAAGGTTTTTGACGCACTTACACCGAGCTGTGCTCTCAGAAACGCACGAAACACGCGATATCACGATTTTAGTGTTCTTCAATGTTTCATTCGCCACAGCTGTGCCAGACGACTTTTAAAGCATGAATATTGTGCATTTGAGTAGAATGAAGGTTTTTCATACATTTACACCGAGCTGTGCTCTCAGAATCGATCGAAACACGCGATATCACGATTTTGGTGATCTTCAATGTTTCGTTCGCCACGGCTGTGGCAGACAACTTTTAACACATGGATCTTGTGTGTTTGAGCCGAATGAAGGTTTTTTACACATTTACACCGAGCTGTGCTCTCTGAAACGCTCGAAACACGCGATATCACGATTTTGGTGTTCGTCGATTTTTCGTTCGCCACAGCTGTGCCAGACGACTTTTAACGCATGAATATTGTGCATTTGAGCAGAATGAAGGTTTTTGACACATTTACACCGAGCTGTGCTCTCAGAAACGCTCGAAACACGCGAGATCACGATTTTAGTGTTCTTCAATGTTTCATTCGCCACTGCTGTGCCAGACAACCTTTAACACATGGATTTTGTGTATTTGAGTAGAATGAAGGTTTTTGACACATTTACACCGAGCTGTGCTCTCAGAAACGCTCGAAACACGCGATATCACGATTTTGATGACCCTCGATTTTTCGTTCTCCACAGCTGTGCCTGACGAATTTTGACGCATGGATATTGTGCATTTGAGTAGAATGAAGGTTTTTGACACATTTACACCGAACTGTACTCTCAGAAACGCTCGAAACACGCGATATCACGATTTTGGTGTTCGTCGATTTTTCGTTCGCCACGGCGGTGGCAGACGGCTTTTAACGCCTGGATCTTGTGTGTTTGAGTAGAATGACGGTTTTTGACACATTTACACCGAGCTGTGCTCACAGAAACGCTCGAAATACGCGATATCACGATTTTGGTGATCCTGTTTCGTTCTCCACAGCTGTGCCTGACGACTTTTGACGCATGGATATTGTGCATTTGAGTAGAATGAATGTTTTTCATACATTTACACCGAGCTGTGCAATCAGAAACGATCGAAACACGCGATATCACGATGTTGGTGATCCTGTTTCGTTCTCCACAGCTGTGCCTGACGACTTTTGATGCATGGATATTGTGGATTTGAGTAGAATGAAGGTTTTTGCCACATTTACACCGAGCTGTGCTCTCAGAAACGCTCGAAACACGCGATATCACGATTTTGGTGATCTTCAATGTTTCGTTCGCCACGGCTGTGGCAGACAACTTTTAACACATGGATATTGTGCGTTTGAGTAGAATGAAGGTTTCTGACACATTTATACCGAGCTGTGCTCTCAGAAACGCTCGAAACACGCGATATCACGATTTTGGTGTTCTTCGATTTTTCGTTCGCCACAGTTGTGGCAGACGACTTCTAACGCATGGATAATGTGCATTTGAGTAGAATGAAGGTTTTTCATACATTCACACCGAGCTGTGCTCTCAGAAACGCTCGAAACACGAGATATCTCGATTTTGGTACTGTTCAAAGTTTCGTTCGCCACTGCTGTGCCAGACAACTTGTAACAGATGGATAATGTGCATTTGAGTAGAATGAAGGTTTTTCATACATTTACACCGAGCTGTGCTCTCAGAAACGCTCGAAACACGCGTTATCACGATTTTGGTGATCTTCAATGTTTCGTTCGCAACGGCTGTGGCAGACAACTTTTAACACATGGATATTGTGCATTTGAGTAGAATGAAGGTTTCTGACACATTTATACCGAGCTGTGCTCTCAGAAACGCTCGAAACACGCGATATCACGATTTTGGTGTTCTTCGATTTTTCGTTCGCCACAGCTGTGGCAGACGACTTTTAACGAATGAATATTGTGTATTTGAGTAGAATGAAGATTTTTGACACATTTACACCGAGCTATGCTCTCAGGAACGATCGAAACACGAGATATCACGATTTTGGTGTTCTTCGATTTTTCGTTCGCCACAGTTGTGGCAGACGACTTCTAACGCATGGATAATGTGCATTTGAGTAGAATGAAGGTTTTTCATACATTTACACCGAGCTGTGCTCTCAGAAACGCTCGAAACACGCGTTATCACGATTTTGGTGATCCTCGATGTTTCGTTCTCCATAGCTGTGCCTGACGACTTTTGAGGCATGGATATTGTGCATTTGAGTAGAATGAAGGTTTTTTACATATTTACACCGAGCTGTGCTCTCAGAAACGCTCGAAACACGCGATATCACGATTTTGGTGATCTTTAATGTTTCGTTCGCCACGGCGGTGGCAGACAACTTTTAACACATGGATCTTGTGTATTTGAGTAGAGTGAAGGTTTTTGACACATTTACACCGAACTGTGTTCTCAGAAACGCTCGAAACACGCGATATCACGATTTTGGTGTTCGTCGATTTTTCGTTCGTCACAGCTGTGCCAGACGACTTTTAACGCATGGATATCGTGCATTTGAGTAGAATGAAGGTTTTTTTACACATTTACACCGAGCTGTGCTCTCAGAAACGCTCGAAACACGCGATATCACGATTTTGGTGTTCTTCGATTTTTCGTTCGCCACAGTTGTGGCAGACGACTTCTAACGCATGGATAATGTGCATTTGAGTAGAATGAAGGTTTTTCATACATTCACACCGAGCTGTGCTCTCCGAAACGCTCGAAACATGCGATATCACGATTTTGGTGTTCGTCGATTTTTCGTTCGCCACAGCTGTGGCAGACGACTTTTAACGCATGAATATTGTGCATTTGAGTAGAATGAAGATTTTTGACACATTTACACCGAGCTGTGCTCTCAGAAACGCTCGAAACACGCGATATCACGATTTTGGTGTTCGTCGATTTTTCGTTAGACACAGCTGTACCAGACGACTTTTAACGCATGAATATTGTGTATTTGAGCAGAATGAAGGTTTTTTACACATTTACACCGAGCTGTGCTCTCAGAAACGCTCGAAACACGCGATATCACGATTTTGGTGATCTTCAATGTTTCGTTCGCCACGGCTGTGATTTTTCGTTAGACACAGCTGTACCAGACGACTTTTAACGCATGAATATTGTGTATTTGAGCAGAATGAAGGTTTTTGACACATTCACACCGAGCTGTGCTCTCAGAAACGCTTGAAACATGCGATATCACGATTTTGGTGTTCGTCGATTTTTCGTTCGCCACAGCTGTGGCAGACGACTTTTAACGCATGAATATTGTGCATTTGAGTAGAATGAAGATTTTTTACTCATTTACACCGAGCTATGATCTCAGGAACGCTCGAAACACGAGATATCTCGATGTTGGTACTGGTCAAAGTTTCGTTCGCCACTGCTGTGCCAGACAACTTTTATCACATGGATCTTGTGTATTTGAGTAGAGTGAATGTTTTTGACGCATTTACACCGAACTGTGCTCTCAGAAACGCTCGAACCACGCGATATCACGATTTTGGTGTTCGTCGATTTTTCGTTCGTCACAGCTGGGGCAGACGACTTTTAACGCATGGATAATGTGCATTTGAGTAGAATGAAGATTTTTGACTCATTTACACCGAGCTATGATCTCAGGAACGCTCGAAACACGAGATATCTCGATGTTGGTACTGTTCAAAATTTCGTTCCCCACAGCTGTGCCTGACGACTTTTGACGCATGGGTATTGTGCATATGAGTAGAATGAATGTTTTTGACACATTTACACCGAGCTGTGCTCTCAGAAACGCTCGAAACACGCGATATCACGATTTTGGTGTTCGTCGATTTTTCGTTAGACACAGCTGTGCCAGACGACTTTTAACGCATGAATATTGTGTATTTGAGCAGAATGAAGGTTTTTTACACATTTACACCGAGCTGTGCTCTCAGAAACGCTCGAAACACGCGATATCACGATTTTGGTGTTCTTCGATTTTTCGTTCGCCACATTTGTGGCAGACGACTTTTAAAGCATGAATATTGTGCATTTGAGTAGAATGAAGATTTTTGACTCATTTACACCGAGCTATGATCTCAGGAACGCTCGAAACACGAGATATCTCGATGTTGGTACTGTTCAAAGTTTCGTTCTCCACAGCTGTGCCTGACGACTTTTGACGCATGGGTATTGTGCATTTGAGTAGAATGAAGGTTTTTGACACATTTACACCGATCTGTGCTCTCAGAAACGCTCGAAACACGCGATATCACGATTTTGGTGTTCGTCGATTTTTCGTTCGTCACAGCTGTGGCAGACGACTTTTAACGCATGGATAATGTGCATTTGAGTAGAATGAAGATTTTTGACTCATTTACACCGAGCTATGATCTCAGGAACGCTCGAAACACGAGATATCTCGATGTTGGTACTGTTCAAAGTTTCGTTCCCCACAGCTGTGCCTAACGACTTTTGACGCATGGGTATTGTGCATTTGAGTAGAATGAAGGTTTTTGACACATTTACACCGAGCTGTGCTCTCAGAAACGCTCGAAACACGCGATATCACGATTTTGGTGTTCGTCGATTTTTCGTTAGACACAGCTGTGCCAGACGACTTTTAACGCATGAATATTGTGTATTTGAGCAGAATGAAGGTTTTTTACACATTTACACCGAGCTGTGCTCTCAGAAACGCTCGAAACACGCGATATCACGATTTTGGTGTTCTTCGATTTTTCGTTCGCCACATTTGTGGCAGACGACTTTTAAAGCATGAATATTGTGCATTTGAGTAGAATGAAGATTTTTGACTCATTTACACCGAGCTATGATCTCAGGAACGCTCGAAACACGAGATATCTCGATGTTGGTACTGTTCAAAGTTTCGTTCTCCACAGCTGTGCCTGACGACTTTTGACGCATGGGTATTGTGCATTTGAGTAGAATGAAGGTTTTTGACACATTTACACCGATCTGTGCTCTCAGAAACGCTCGAAACACGCGATATCACGATTTTGGTGTTCGTCGATTTTTCGTTCGTCACAGCTGTGCCAGACGACTTTTAACGCATGGATATCGTGCATTTGAGTAGAATGAAGGTTTTTTTACACATTTACACCGAGCTGTGCTCTCAGAAACGCTCGAAACACGCGATATCACGATTTTGGTGTTCTTCGATTTTTCGTTCGCCACAGTTGTGGCAGACGACTTCTAAGGCATGGATAATGTGCATTTGAGTAGAGTGAAGGTTTTTGACACATTTACACCGAACTGTGCTCTCAGAAACGCTCGAAACACGCGATATCACGATTTTGGTGTTCGTCGATTTTTCGTTCGTCACAGCTGTGCCAGACGACTTTCAACGCATGAATATTGTGTATTTGAGCAGAATGAAGGTTTTTTACACATTTGCACCGAGCTGTGCTCTCAGAAACGCTCGAAACACGCGATATCACGATTTTGGTGATCTTCAATGTTTCGTTCGCCACGGCTGTGGCAGACGACTTTTAACACATGGATCTTGTGTGTTTGAGCAGAATGAAGTTTTTTGACACATTCACACCGAGCTGTGCTCTCAGAAACGCTCGAAACATGCGATATCACGATTTTGGTGTTCGTCGATTTTTCGTTCGCCAGAGCTGTGGCAGACGACTTTTAACGCATGAATATTGTGCATTTGAGTAGAATGAAGATTTTTTACTCATTTACACCGAGCTATGATCTCAGGAACGCTCGAAACACGAGATATCTCGATGTTGGTACTGTTCAAAGTTTCGTTCGCCACTGCTGTGCCAGACAACTTTTATCACATGGATCTTGTGTATTTGAGTAGAGTGAATGTTTTTGACGCATTTACACCGAACTGTGCTCTCAGAAACGCTCGAAACACGCGATATCACGATTTTGGTGTTCGTCGATTTTTCGTACGTCACAGCTGTGCCAGACGACTTTTAACGCATGGATATCGTGCATTTGAGTAGAATGAAGGTTTTTTACACATTTACACCGAGCTGTGCTCTCAGAAACGCTCGAAACACGCGATATCACGATTTTGGTGTTCTTCGATTTTTCGTTCGCCACAGTTGTGGCAGACGACTTCTAAGGCATGGATAATGTGCATTTGAGTAGAATGAAGGTTTTTCATACATTCACACCGAGCTGTGCTCTCAGAAACGCTCGAAACACGCGATATCACGATTTTGGTGTTCTTCGATTTTTCGTTCGCCACATTTGTGGCAGACGACTTTTAAAGCATGGATAATGTGCATTTGAGTAGAATGAAGGTTTTTCATACATTTACACCGAGCTGTGCTCTCAGAAACGCTCGAAACACGCGATATCACGATTTTGGTGCTGTTCAAAGTTTCGTTCGCCGCAGCTGTGCCAGACAACTTTTAACACATGGATATTGTGCATTTGAGTAGAATGAAGGTTTTTGACACTTTTACACCGAGCTGTGCTCTCAGAAACGCTCGAAACACGCGATATCACGATTTTGGTGATCTTCAATGTTTCGTTCGCCACGGCTGTGGCAGACAACTTTTAACACATGGATTTTGTGTATTTGAGTAGAATGAAGGTTTTTCATACATTTACACCGAGCTGTGCTCTCAGAAACGATCCAAACACGCGATATCACTATTTTGGTGTTCGTCGATTTTTCGTTCGCCACAGCTGTGCCAGACGACTTTTAACGGATGGATATTGTGCATTTGAGTAGAATGAAGGTTTTTTTACACATTTACACCGAGCTGTGCGCTCAGAAACGCTCGAAACAATCGAGATCACGATTTTGGTGATCCTCGATGTTTCGTTCTCCACAGCTGTGACTGACGACTTTTGATTCATGGATATTGTGCATTTGAGTAGAATGAAGGTTCTTCATACATTTACACCGAGCTGTGATCTCAGAAAGGCTCGAAACACGCGATATCACGATTTTTCGTTCTCCACAGCTCTGCCTGACGACTTTTGACGCATGGATATTGTGCATTTGAGTAGAATGAAGGTTTTTGACACATTTACACCGAACTGTACTCTCGGAAACGCTCGAAACACGCGATATCACGATTTTGGTGTTCGTCGATTTTTCGTTCGCCACGGCGGTGGCAGACGGCTTTTAACGCCTGGATCTTGTGTGTTTGAGTAGAATGACGGATTTTGACACATTTACACCGAGCTGTGCTCTCAGAAACGCTCGAAACACGCGATATCACGATTTTGGTTTTCGTCGATTTTTCGGTCGCCACAGATGTGCCAGACGACTTTTAACGCATGGATTTTGTGCATTTGAGCAGAATGAAGGTTTTTGACACATTTACACCGAGCTGTGCTCTCAGAAACGCTCGAAACACGCGACATCACGATTTCGGTGCTGTTCAAAGTTTCGTTCGCCTCAGCTGTGCCAGACAACTTTTAACACATGGATATTGTGCATTTGAGTAGAATGAAGGTTTTTAACACATTTACACCGAGCTGTGCTCTCAGAAACGCTCGAAACACGCGATATCACGATTTTGGTTTTCGTCAATTTTTCGTTCGCCACCGATGTGCCAGACGACTTTTAACGCATGGATAATGTGCATTTGAGTAGAATGAAGGTTTTCCATACATTTACACCGAGCTGTGCTCTCAGAAACGCTCGAATCACGCGATATCACGATTTTGATGATCCTCGATTTTTCGTTCTCCACAGCTGTGCCGGACGACTTTTGACGCATGGATATTGTGCATTTGAGTAGAATGAAGGTTTTTGACACATTTACACCGAGCTGTGCTCTCAGAAACGCTCGAAACACGCGATATCACGATTTTGATGATCTTCAATGTTTCGTTCGCCACGGCTGTGCCAGACAACTTTTAACACATGGATCTTGTGTATTTGAGCAGAATGAAGGTTTTTGACACATTTACACCGAGCTGTGCTCTCAGAATCGCTCGAAACTCGCGATATCACGATTTTGGTTTTCGTCGATTTTTTGTTCGCCACAGATGTGCCAGACGACTTTTAACGCATGGATATTGTGCATTTGAGCAGAATGAAGGTTTTTGACACATTTACACCGAGCTGTGCTCTCAGAAACGCTCGAAACACGCGATATCACGATTTTGGTGATCTTCAATGTTTCGTTCGCCACGGCTGTGGCAGACAAATTTTAACACATGGATCTTGTGTGTTTGAGCCGAATGAAGGTTTTTTACACATTTACACCAAGCTGTGCTCTCTGAAACGCTCGAAACACGCGATATCACGATTTTGGTGTTCGTCGATTTTTCGTTCGCCACAGCTGTGCCAGACAACTTTTAACACATGCATTTTGTGTATTTGAGTAGAATGAAGGTTTTTGACACATTTATACCGAGCTGTGCTCTCAGAAATGCTCGAAACACGCGAGATCACGATTTTAGTGTTCTTCAATGTTTCATTCGCCACTGCTGTGCCAGACAACTTTTAACACATGGATTTTGTGCATTTGAGCAGAATGAAGGTTTTTGACGCACTTACACCGAGCTGTGCTCTCAGAAACGCACGAAACACGCGATATCACGATTTTAGTGTTCTTCAATGTTTCATTCGCCACAGCTGTGCCAGACGACTTTTAAAGCATGAATATTGTGCATTTGAGTAGAATGAAGGTTTTTCATACATTTACACCGAGCTGTGCTCTCAGAAACGCTCGAAACACGCGATATCACGATTTTGGTTTTCGTCGATTTTTCGGTCGCCACAGATGTGCCAGACGACTTTTAACGCATGGATTTTGTGCATTTGAGCAGAATGAAGGTTTTTGACACATTTACACCGAGCTGTGCTCTCAGAAACGCTCGAAACACGCGACATCACGATTTCGGTGCTGTTCAAAGTTTCGTTCGCCTCAGCTGTGCCAGACAACTTTTAACACATGGATATTGTGCATTTGAGTAGAATGAAGGTTTTTAACACATTTACACCGAGCTGTGCTCTCAGAAACGCTCGAAACACGCGATATCACGATTTTGGTTTTCGTCAATTTTTCGTTCGCCACCGATGTGCCAGACGACTTTTAACGCATGGATAATGTGCATTTGAGTAGAATGAAGGTTTTCCATACATTTACACCGAGCTGTGCTCTCAGAAACGCTCGAATCACGCGATATCACGATTTTGATGATCCTCGATTTTTCGTTCTCCACAGCTGTGCCGGACGACTTTTGACGCATGGATATTGTGCATTTGAGTAGAATGAAGGTTTTTGACACATTTACACCGAGCTGTGCTCTCAGAAACGCTCGAAACACGCGATATCACGATTTTGATGATCTTCAATGTTTCGTTCGCCACGGCTGTGCCAGACAACTTTTAACACATGGATCTTGTGTATTTGAGCAGAATGAAGGTTTTTGACACATTTACACCGAGCTGTGCTCTCAGAATCGCTCGAAACTCGCGATATCACGATTTTGGTTTTCGTCGATTTTTTGTTCGCCACAGATGTGCCAGACGACTTTTAACGCATGGATATTGTGCATTTGAGCAGAATGAAGGTTTTTGACACATTTACACCGAGCTGTGCTCTCAGAAACGCTCGAAACACGCGATATCACGATTTTGGTGATCTTCAATGTTTCGTTCGCCACGGCTGTGGCAGACAAATTTTAACACATGGATCTTGTGTGTTTGAGCCGAATGAAGGTTTTTTACACATTTACACCAAGCTGTGCTCTCTGAAACGCTCGAAACACGCGATATCACGATTTTGGTGTTCGTCGATTTTTCGTTCGCCACAGCTGTGCCAGACAACTTTTAACACATGCATTTTGTGTATTTGAGTAGAATGAAGGTTTTTGACACATTTATACCGAGCTGTGCTCTCAGAAATGCTCGAAACACGCGAGATCACGATTTTAGTGTTCTTCAATGTTTCATTCGCCACTGCTGTGCCAGACAACTTTTAACACATGGATTTTGTGCATTTGAGCAGAATGAAGGTTTTTGACGCACTTACACCGAGCTGTGCTCTCAGAAACGCACGAAACACGCGATATCACGATTTTAGTGTTCTTCAATGTTTCATTCGCCACAGCTGTGCCAGACGACTTTTAAAGCATGAATATTGTGCATTTGAGTAGAATGAAGGTTTTTCATACATTTACACCGAGCTGTGCTCTCAGAATCGATCGAAACACGCGATATCACGATTTTGGTGATCTTCAATGTTTCGTTCGCCACGGCTGTGGCAGACAACTTTTAACACATGGATCTTGTGTGTTTGAGCCGAATGAAGGTTTTTTACACATTTACACCGAGCTGTGCTCTCTGAAACGCTCGAAACACGCGATATCACGATTTTGGTGTTCGTCGATTTTTCGTTCGCCACAGCTGTGCCAGACGACTTTTAACGCATGAATATTGTGCATTTGAGCAGAATGAAGGTTTTTGACACATTTACACCGAGCTGTGCTCTCAGAAACGCTCGAAACACGCGATATCACGATTTTGGTGATCTTCAATGTTTCGTTCGCCACGGCTGTGCCAGACAACTTTTAACACATGGATCTTGTGTATTTGAGCAGAATGAAGGTTTTTGACACATTTACACCGAGCTGTGCTCTCAGAATCGCTCGAAACTCGCGATATCACGATTTTGGTTTTCGTCGATTTTTTGTTCGCCACAGATGTGCCAGACGACTTTTAACGCATGGATATTGTGCATTTGAGCAGAATGAAGGTTTTTGACACATTTACACCGAGCTGTGCTCTCAGAAACGCTCGAAACACGCGATATCACGATTTTGGTGATCTTCAATGTTTCGTTCGCCACGGCTGTGGCAGACAAATTTTAACACATGGATCTTGTGTGTTTGAGCCGAATGAAGGTTTTTTACACATTTACACCAAGCTGTGCTCTCTGAAACGCTCGAAACACGCGATATCACGATTTTGGTGTTCGTCGATTTTTCGTTCGCCACAGCTGTGCCAGACAACTTTTAACACATGCATTTTGTGTATTTGAGTAGAATGAAGGTTTTTGACACATTTACACCGAGCTGTGCTCTCAGAAATGCTCGAAACACGCGAGATCACGATTTTAGTGTTCTTCAATGTTTCATTCGCCACTGCTGTGCCAGACAACTTTTAACACATGGATTTTGTGCATTTGAGCAGAATGAAGGTTTTTGACGCACTTACACCGAGCTGTGCTCTCAGAAACGCACGAAACACGCGATATCACGATTTTAGTGTTCTTCAATGTTTCATTCGCCACAGCTGTGCCAGACGACTTTTAAAGCATGAATATTGTGCATTTGAGTAGAATGAAGGTTTTTCATACATTTACACCGAGCTGTGCTCTCAGAATCGATCGAAACACGCGATATCACGATTTTGGTGATCTTCAATGTTTCGTTCGCCACGGCTGTGGCAGACAACTTTTAACACATGGATCTTGTGTGTTTGAGCCGAATGAAGGTTTTTTACACATTTACACCGAGCTGTGCTCTCTGAAACGCTCGAAACACGCGATATCACGATTTTGGTGTTCGTCGATTTTTCGTTCGCCACAGCTGTGCCAGACGACTTTTAACGCATGAATATTGTGCATTTGAGCAGAATGAAGGTTTTTGACACATTTACACCGAGCTGTGCTCTCAGAAACGCTCGAAACACGCGAGATCACGATTTTAGTGTTCTTCAATGTTTCATTCGCCACTGCTGTGCCAGACAACCTTTAACACATGGATTTTGTGTATTTGAGTAGAATGAAGGTTTTTGACACATTTACACCGAGCTGTGCTCTCAGAAACGCTCGAAACACGCGATATCACGATTTTGATGACCCTCGATTTTTCGTTCTCCACAGCTGTGCCTGACGAATTTTGACGCATGGATATTGTGCATTTGAGTAGAATGAAGGTTTTTGACACATTTACACCGAACTGTACTCTCAGAAACGCTCGAAACACGCGATATCACGATTTTGGTGTTCGTCGATTTTTCGTTCGCCACGGCGGTGGCAGACGGCTTTTAACGCCTGGATCTTGTGTGTTTGAGTAGAATGACGGTTTTTGACACATTTACACCGAGCTGTGCTCACAGAAACGCTCGAAATACGCGATATCACGATTTTGGTGATCCTGTTTCGTTCTCCACAGCTGTGCCTGACGACTTTTGACGCATGGATATTGTGCATTTGAGTAGAATGAATGTTTTTCATACATTTACACCGAGCTGTGCAATCAGAAACGATCGAAACACGCGATATCACGATGTTGGTGATCCTGTTTCGTTCTCCACAGCTGTGCCTGACGACTTTTGATGCATGGATATTGTGGATTTGAGTAGAATGAAGGTTTTTGCCACATTTACACCGAGCTGTGCTCTCAGAAACGCTCGAAACACGCGATATCACGATTTTGGTGATCTTCAATGTTTCGTTCGCCACGGCTGTGGCAGACAACTTTTAACACATGGATATTGTGCGTTTGAGTAGAATGAAGGTTTCTGACACATTTATACCGAGCTGTGCTCTCAGAAACGCTCGAAACACGCGATATCACGATTTTGGTGTTCTTCGATTTTTCGTTCGCCACAGTTGTGGCAGACGACTTCTAACGCATGGATAATGTGCATTTGAGTAGAATGAAGGTTTTTCATACATTCACACCGAGCTGTGCTCTCAGAAACGCTCGAAACACGAGATATCTCGATTTTGGTACTGTTCAAAGTTTCGTTCGCCACTGCTGTGCCAGACAACTTGTAACAGATGGATAATGTGCATTTGAGTAGAATGAAGGTTTTTCATACATTTACACCGAGCTGTGCTCTCAGAAACGCTCGAAACACGCGTTATCACGATTTTGGTGATCTTCAATGTTTCGTTCGCAACGGCTGTGGCAGACAACTTTTAACACATGGATATTGTGCATTTGAGTAGAATGAAGGTTTCTGA
Source organism: Pimpla rufipes (assembly GCA_963932165.1). Lineage (NCBI taxonomy): Eukaryota > Metazoa > Arthropoda > Insecta > Hymenoptera > Ichneumonidae > Pimpla > Pimpla rufipes. Next base: position 748,173 of record CAWVQF010000037.1, read on the forward strand.
CACATTTATACCGAGCTGTGCTCTCAGAAACGCTCGAAACACGCGATATCACGATTTTGGTGTTCTTCGATTTTTCGTTCGCCACAGCTGTGGCAGACGACTTTTAACGAATGAATATTGTGTATTTGAGTAGAATGAAGATTTTTGACACATTTACACCGAGCTATGCTCTCAGGAACGATCGAAACACGAGATATCACGATTTTGGTGTTCTTCGATTTTTCGTTCGCCACAGTTGTGGCAGACGACTTCTAACGCATGGATAATGTGCATTTGAGTAGAATGAAGGTTTTTCATACATTTACACCGAGCTGTGCTCTCAGAAACGCTCGAAACACGCGTTATCACGATTTTGGTGATCCTCGATGTTTCGTTCTCCATAGCTGTGCCTGACGACTTTTGAGGCATGGATATTGTGCATTTGAGTAGAATGAAGGTTTTTTACATATTTACACCGAGCTGTGCTCTCAGAAACGCTCGAAACACGCGATATCACGATTTTGGTGATCTTTAATGTTTCGTTCGCCACGGCGGTGGCAGACAACTTTTAACACATGGATCTTGTGTATTTGAGTAGAGTGAAGGTTTTTGACACATTTACACCGAACTGTGTTCTCAGAAACGCTCGAAACACGCGATATCACGATTTTGGTGTTCGTCGATTTTTCGTTCGTCACAGCTGTGCCAGACGACTTTTAACGCATGGATATCGTGCATTTGAGTAGAATGAAGGTTTTTTTACACATTTACACCGAGCTGTGCTCTCAGAAACGCTCGAAACACGCGATATCACGATTTTGGTGTTCTTCGATTTTTCGTTCGCCACAGTTGTGGCAGACGACTTCTAACGCATGGATAATGTGCATTTGAGTAGAATGAAGGTTTTTCATACATTCACACCGAGCTGTGCTCTCCGAAACGCTCGAAACATGCGATATCACGATTTTGGTGTTCGTCGATTTTTCGTTCGCCACAGCTGTGGCAGACGACTTTTAACGCATGAATATTGTGCATTTGAGTAGAATGAAGATTTTTGACACATTTACACCGAGCTGTGCTCTCAGAAACGCTCGAAACACGCGATATCACGATTTTGGTGTTCGTCGATTTTTCGTTAGACACAGCTGTACCAGACGACTTTTAACGCATGAATATTGTGTATTTGAGCAGAATGAAGGTTTTTTACACATTTACACCGAGCTGTGCTCTCAGAAACGCTCGAAACACGCGATATCACGATTTTGGTGATCTTCAATGTTTCGTTCGCCACGGCTGTGATTTTTCGTTAGACACAGCTGTACCAGACGACTTTTAACGCATGAATATTGTGTATTTGAGCAGAATGAAGGTTTTTGACACATTCACACCGAGCTGTGCTCTCAGAAACGCTTGAAACATGCGATATCACGATTTTGGTGTTCGTCGATTTTTCGTTCGCCACAGCTGTGGCAGACGACTTTTAACGCATGAATATTGTGCATTTGAGTAGAATGAAGATTTTTTACTCATTTACACCGAGCTATGATCTCAGGAACGCTCGAAACACGAGATATCTCGATGTTGGTACTGGTCAAAGTTTCGTTCGCCACTGCTGTGCCAGACAACTTTTATCACATGGATCTTGTGTATTTGAGTAGAGTGAATGTTTTTGACGCATTTACACCGAACTGTGCTCTCAGAAACGCTCGAACCACGCGATATCACGATTTTGGTGTTCGTCGATTTTTCGTTCGTCACAGCTGGGGCAGACGACTTTTAACGCATGGATAATGTGCATTTGAGTAGAATGAAGATTTTTGACTCATTTACACCGAGCTATGATCTCAGGAACGCTCGAAACACGAGATATCTCGATGTTGGTACTGTTCAAAATTTCGTTCCCCACAGCTGTGCCTGACGACTTTTGACGCATGGGTATTGTGCATATGAGTAGAATGAATGTTTTTGACACATTTACACCGAGCTGTGCTCTCAGAAACGCTCGAAACACGCGATATCACGATTTTGGTGTTCGTCGATTTTTCGTTAGACACAGCTGTGCCAGACGACTTTTAACGCATGAATATTGTGTATTTGAGCAGAATGAAGGTTTTTTACACATTTACACCGAGCTGTGCTCTCAGAAACGCTCGAAACACGCGATATCACGATTTTGGTGTTCTTCGATTTTTCGTTCGCCACATTTGTGGCAGACGACTTTTAAAGCATGAATATTGTGCATTTGAGTAGAATGAAGATTTTTGACTCATTTACACCGAGCTATGATCTCAGGAACGCTCGAAACACGAGATATCTCGATGTTGGTACTGTTCAAAGTTTCGTTCTCCACAGCTGTGCCTGACGACTTTTGACGCATGGGTATTGTGCATTTGAGTAGAATGAAGGTTTTTGACACATTTACACCGATCTGTGCTCTCAGAAACGCTCGAAACACGCGATATCACGATTTTGGTGTTCGTCGATTTTTCGTTCGTCACAGCTGTGGCAGACGACTTTTAACGCATGGATAATGTGCATTTGAGTAGAATGAAGATTTTTGACTCATTTACACCGAGCTATGATCTCAGGAACGCTCGAAACACGAGATATCTCGATGTTGGTACTGTTCAAAGTTTCGTTCCCCACAGCTGTGCCTAACGACTTTTGACGCATGGGTATTGTGCATTTGAGTAGAATGAAGGTTTTTGACACATTTACACCGAGCTGTGCTCTCAGAAACGCTCGAAACACGCGATATCACGATTTTGGTGTTCGTCGATTTTTCGTTAGACACAGCTGTGCCAGACGACTTTTAACGCATGAATATTGTGTATTTGAGCAGAATGAAGGTTTTTTACACATTTACACCGAGCTGTGCTCTCAGAAACGCTCGAAACACGCGATATCACGATTTTGGTGTTCTTCGATTTTTCGTTCGCCACATTTGTGGCAGACGACTTTTAAAGCATGAATATTGTGCATTTGAGTAGAATGAAGATTTTTGACTCATTTACACCGAGCTATGATCTCAGGAACGCTCGAAACACGAGATATCTCGATGTTGGTACTGTTCAAAGTTTCGTTCTCCACAGCTGTGCCTGACGACTTTTGACGCATGGGTATTGTGCATTTGAGTAGAATGAAGGTTTTTGACACATTTACACCGATCTGTGCTCTCAGAAACGCTCGAAACACGCGATATCACGATTTTGGTGTTCGTCGATTTTTCGTTCGTCACAGCTGTGCCAGACGACTTTTAACGCATGGATATCGTGCATTTGAGTAGAATGAAGGTTTTTTTACACATTTACACCGAGCTGTGCTCTCAGAAACGCTCGAAACACGCGATATCACGATTTTGGTGTTCTTCGATTTTTCGTTCGCCACAGTTGTGGCAGACGACTTCTAAGGCATGGATAATGTGCATTTGAGTAGAGTGAAGGTTTTTGACACATTTACACCGAACTGTGCTCTCAGAAACGCTCGAAACACGCGATATCACGATTTTGGTGTTCGTCGATTTTTCGTTCGTCACAGCTGTGCCAGACGACTTTCAACGCATGAATATTGTGTATTTGAGCAGAATGAAGGTTTTTTACACATTTGCACCGAGCTGTGCTCTCAGAAACGCTCGAAACACGCGATATCACGATTTTGGTGATCTTCAATGTTTCGTTCGCCACGGCTGTGGCAGACGACTTTTAACACATGGATCTTGTGTGTTTGAGCAGAATGAAGTTTTTTGACACATTCACACCGAGCTGTGCTCTCAGAAACGCTCGAAACATGCGATATCACGATTTTGGTGTTCGTCGATTTTTCGTTCGCCAGAGCTGTGGCAGACGACTTTTAACGCATGAATATTGTGCATTTGAGTAGAATGAAGATTTTTTACTCATTTACACCGAGCTATGATCTCAGGAACGCTCGAAACACGAGATATCTCGATGTTGGTACTGTTCAAAGTTTCGTTCGCCACTGCTGTGCCAGACAACTTTTATCACATGGATCTTGTGTATTTGAGTAGAGTGAATGTTTTTGACGCATTTACACCGAACTGTGCTCTCAGAAACGCTCGAAACACGCGATATCACGATTTTGGTGTTCGTCGATTTTTCGTACGTCACAGCTGTGCCAGACGACTTTTAACGCATGGATATCGTGCATTTGAGTAGAATGAAGGTTTTTTACACATTTACACCGAGCTGTGCTCTCAGAAACGCTCGAAACACGCGATATCACGATTTTGGTGTTCTTCGATTTTTCGTTCGCCACAGTTGTGGCAGACGACTTCTAAGGCATGGATAATGTGCATTTGAGTAGAATGAAGGTTTTTCATACATTCACACCGAGCTGTGCTCTCAGAAACGCTCGAAACACGCGATATCACGATTTTGGTGTTCTTCGATTTTTCGTTCGCCACATTTGTGGCAGACGACTTTTAAAGCATGGATAATGTGCATTTGAGTAGAATGAAGGTTTTTCATACATTTACACCGAGCTGTGCTCTCAGAAACGCTCGAAACACGCGATATCACGATTTTGGTGCTGTTCAAAGTTTCGTTCGCCGCAGCTGTGCCAGACAACTTTTAACACATGGATATTGTGCATTTGAGTAGAATGAAGGTTTTTGACACTTTTACACCGAGCTGTGCTCTCAGAAACGCTCGAAACACGCGATATCACGATTTTGGTGATCTTCAATGTTTCGTTCGCCACGGCTGTGGCAGACAACTTTTAACACATGGATTTTGTGTATTTGAGTAGAATGAAGGTTTTTCATACATTTACACCGAGCTGTGCTCTCAGAAACGATCCAAACACGCGATATCACTATTTTGGTGTTCGTCGATTTTTCGTTCGCCACAGCTGTGCCAGACGACTTTTAACGGATGGATATTGTGCATTTGAGTAGAATGAAGGTTTTTTTACACATTTACACCGAGCTGTGCGCTCAGAAACGCTCGAAACAATCGAGATCACGATTTTGGTGATCCTCGATGTTTCGTTCTCCACAGCTGTGACTGACGACTTTTGATTCATGGATATTGTGCATTTGAGTAGAATGAAGGTTCTTCATACATTTACACCGAGCTGTGATCTCAGAAAGGCTCGAAACACGCGATATCACGATTTTTCGTTCTCCACAGCTCTGCCTGACGACTTTTGACGCATGGATATTGTGCATTTGAGTAGAATGAAGGTTTTTGACACATTTACACCGAACTGTACTCTCGGAAACGCTCGAAACACGCGATATCACGATTTTGGTGTTCGTCGATTTTTCGTTCGCCACGGCGGTGGCAGACGGCTTTTAACGCCTGGATCTTGTGTGTTTGAGTAGAATGACGGATTTTGACACATTTACACCGAGCTGTGCTCTCAGAAACGCTCGAAACACGCGATATCACGATTTTGGTTTTCGTCGATTTTTCGGTCGCCACAGATGTGCCAGACGACTTTTAACGCATGGATTTTGTGCATTTGAGCAGAATGAAGGTTTTTGACACATTTACACCGAGCTGTGCTCTCAGAAACGCTCGAAACACGCGACATCACGATTTCGGTGCTGTTCAAAGTTTCGTTCGCCTCAGCTGTGCCAGACAACTTTTAACACATGGATATTGTGCATTTGAGTAGAATGAAGGTTTTTAACACATTTACACCGAGCTGTGCTCTCAGAAACGCTCGAAACACGCGATATCACGATTTTGGTTTTCGTCAATTTTTCGTTCGCCACCGATGTGCCAGACGACTTTTAACGCATGGATAATGTGCATTTGAGTAGAATGAAGGTTTTCCATACATTTACACCGAGCTGTGCTCTCAGAAACGCTCGAATCACGCGATATCACGATTTTGATGATCCTCGATTTTTCGTTCTCCACAGCTGTGCCGGACGACTTTTGACGCATGGATATTGTGCATTTGAGTAGAATGAAGGTTTTTGACACATTTACACCGAGCTGTGCTCTCAGAAACGCTCGAAACACGCGATATCACGATTTTGATGATCTTCAATGTTTCGTTCGCCACGGCTGTGCCAGACAACTTTTAACACATGGATCTTGTGTATTTGAGCAGAATGAAGGTTTTTGACACATTTACACCGAGCTGTGCTCTCAGAATCGCTCGAAACTCGCGATATCACGATTTTGGTTTTCGTCGATTTTTTGTTCGCCACAGATGTGCCAGACGACTTTTAACGCATGGATATTGTGCATTTGAGCAGAATGAAGGTTTTTGACACATTTACACCGAGCTGTGCTCTCAGAAACGCTCGAAACACGCGATATCACGATTTTGGTGATCTTCAATGTTTCGTTCGCCACGGCTGTGGCAGACAAATTTTAACACATGGATCTTGTGTGTTTGAGCCGAATGAAGGTTTTTTACACATTTACACCAAGCTGTGCTCTCTGAAACGCTCGAAACACGCGATATCACGATTTTGGTGTTCGTCGATTTTTCGTTCGCCACAGCTGTGCCAGACAACTTTTAACACATGCATTTTGTGTATTTGAGTAGAATGAAGGTTTTTGACACATTTATACCGAGCTGTGCTCTCAGAAATGCTCGAAACACGCGAGATCACGATTTTAGTGTTCTTCAATGTTTCATTCGCCACTGCTGTGCCAGACAACTTTTAACACATGGATTTTGTGCATTTGAGCAGAATGAAGGTTTTTGACGCACTTACACCGAGCTGTGCTCTCAGAAACGCACGAAACACGCGATATCACGATTTTAGTGTTCTTCAATGTTTCATTCGCCACAGCTGTGCCAGACGACTTTTAAAGCATGAATATTGTGCATTTGAGTAGAATGAAGGTTTTTCATACATTTACACCGAGCTGTGCTCTCAGAATCGATCGAAACACGCGATATCACGATTTTGGTGATCTTCAATGTTTCGTTCGCCACGGCTGTGGCAGACAACTTTTAACACATGGATCTTGTGTGTTTGAGCCGAATGAAGGTTTTTTACACATTTACACCGAGCTGTGCTCTCTGAAACGCTCGAAACACGCGATATCACGATTTTGGTGTTCGTCGATTTTTCGTTCGCCACAGCTGTGCCAGACGACTTTTAACGCATGAATATTGTGCATTTGAGCAGAATGAAGGTTTTTGACACATTTACACCGAGCTGTGCTCTCAGAAACGCTCGAAACACGCGATATCACGATTTTGGTGATCTTCAATGTTTCGTTCGCCACGGCTGTGCCAGACAACTTTTAACACATGGATCTTGTGTATTTGAGCAGAATGAAGGTTTTTGACACATTTACACCGAGCTGTGCTCTCAGAATCGCTCGAAACTCGCGATATCACGATTTTGGTTTTCGTCGATTTTTTGTTTTCCACAGATGTGCCAGACGACTTTTAACGCATGGATATTGTGCATTTGAGCAGAATGAAGGTTTTTGACACATTTACACCGAGCTGTGCTCTCAGAAACGCTCGAAACACGCGATATCACGATTTTGGTGATCTTCAATGTTTCGTTCGCCACGGCTGTGGCAGACAAATTTTAACACATGGATCTTGTGTGTTTGAGCCGAATGAAGGTTTTTTACACATTTACACCAAGCTGTGCTCTCTGAAACGCTCGAAACACGCGATATCACGATTTTGGTGTTCGTCGATTTTTCGTTCGCCACAGCTGTGCCAGACAACTTTTAACACATGCATTTTGTGTATTTGAGTAGAATGAAGGTTTTTGACACATTTACACCGAGCTGTGCTCTCAGAAATGCTCGAAACACGCGAGATCACGATTTTAGTGTTCTTCAATGTTTCATTCGCCACTGCTGTGCCAGACAACTTTTAACACATGGATTTTGTGCATTTGAGCAGAATGAAGGTTTTTGACGCACTTACACCGAGCTGTGCTCTCAGAAACGCACGAAACACGCGATATCACGATTTTAGTGTTCTTCAATGTTTCATTCGCCACAGCTGTGCCAGACGACTTTTAAAGCATGAATATTGTGCATTTGAGTAGAATGAAGGTTTTTCATACATTTACACCGAGCTGTGCTCTCAGAATCGATCGAAACACGCGATATCACGATTTTGGTGATCTTCAATGTTTCGTTCGCCACGGCTGTGGCAGACAACTTTTAACACATGGATCTTGTGTGTTTGAGCCGAATGAAGGTTTTTTACACATTTACACCGAGCTGTGCTCTCTGAAACGCTCGAAACACGCGATATCACGATTTTGGTGTTCGTCGATTTTTCGTTCGCCACAGCTGTGCCAGACGACTTTTAACGCATGAATATTGTGCATTTGAGCAGAATGAAGGTTTTTGACACATTTACACCGAGCTGTGCTCTCAGAAACGCTCGAAACACGCGAGATCACGATTTTAGTGTTCTTCAATGTTTCATTCGCCACTGCTGTGCCAGACAACCTTTAACACATGGATTTTGTGTATTTGAGTAGAATGAAGGTTTTTGACACATTTACACCGAGCTGTGCTCTCAGAAACGCTCGAAACACGCGATATCACGATTTTGATGACCCTCGATTTTTCGTTCTCCACAGCTGTGCCTGACGAATTTTGACGCATGGATATTGTGCATTTGAGTAGAATGAAGGTTTTTGACACATTTACACCGAACTGTACTCTCAGAAACGCTCGAAACACGCGATATCACGATTTTGGTGTTCGTCGATTTTTCGTTCGCCACGGCGGTGGCAGACGGCTTTTAACGCCTGGATCTTGTGTGTTTGAGTAGAATGACGGTTTTTGACACATTTACACCGAGCTGTGCTCACAGAAACGCTCGAAATACGCGATATCACGATTTTGGTGATCCTGTTTCGTTCTCCACAGCTGTGCCTGACGACTTTTGACGCATGGATATTGTGCATTTGAGTAGAATGAATGTTTTTCATACATTTACACCGAGCTGTGCAATCAGAAACGATCGAAACACGCGATATCACGATGTTGGTGATCCTGTTTCGTTCTCCACAGCTGTGCCTGACGACTTTTGATGCATGGATATTGTGGATTTGAGTAGAATGAAGGTTTTTGCCACATTTACACCGAGCTGTGCTCTCAGAAACGCTCGAAACACGCGATATCACGATTTTGGTGATCTTCAATGTTTCGTTCGCCACGGCTGTGGCAGACAACTTTTAACACATGGATATTGTGCGTTTGAGTAGAATGAAGGTTTCTGACACATTTATACCGAGCTGTGCTCTCAGAAACGCTCGAAACACGCGATATCACGATTTTGGTGTTCTTCGATTTTTCGTTCGCCACAGTTGTGGCAGACGACTTCTAACGCATGGATAATGTGCATTTGAGTAGAATGAAGGTTTTTCATACATTCACACCGAGCTGTGCTCTCAGAAACGCTCGAAACACGAGATATCTCGATTTTGGTACTGTTCAAAGTTTCGTTCGCCACTGCTGTGCCAGACAACTTGTAACAGATGGATAATGTGCATTTGAGTAGAATGAAGGTTTTTCATACATTTACACCGAGCTGTGCTCTCAGAAACGCTCGAAACACGCGTTATCACGATTTTGGTGATCTTCAATGTTTCGTTCGCAACGGCTGTGGCAGACAACTTTTAACACATGGATATTGTGCATTTGAGTAGAATGAAGGTTTCTGACACATTTATACCGAGCTGTGCTCTCAGAAACGCTCGAAACACGCGATATCACGATTTTGGTGTTCTTCGATTTTTCGTTCGCCACAGCTGTGGCAGACGACTTTTAACGAATGAATATTGTGTATTTGAGTAGAATGAAGATTTTTGACACATTTACACCGAGCTATGCTCTCAGGAACGATCGAAACACGAGATATCACGATTTTGGTGTTCTTCGATTTTTCGTTCGCCACAGTTGTGGCAGACGACTTCTAACGCATGGATAATGTGCATTTGAGTAGAATGAAGGTTTTTCATACATTTACACCGAGCTGTGCTCTCAGAAACGCTCGAAACACGCGTTATCACGATTTTGGTGATCCTCGATGTTTCGTTCTCCATAGCTGTGCCTGACGACTTTTGAGGCATGGATATTGTGCATTTGAGTAGAATGAAGGTTTTTTACATATTTACACCGAGCTGTGCTCTCAGAAACGCTCGAAACACGCGATATCACGATTTTGGTGATCTTTAATGTTTCGTTCGCCACGGCGGTGGCAGACAACTTTTAACACATGGATCTTGTGTATTTGAGTAGAGTGAAGGTTTTTGACACATTTACACCGAACTGTGTTCTCAGAAACGCTCGAAACACGCGATATCACGATTTTGGTGTTCGTCGATTTTTCGTTCGTCACAGCTGTGCCAGACGACTTTTAACGCATGGATATCGTGCATTTGAGTAGAATGAAGGTTTTTTTACACATTTACACCGAGCTGTGCTCTCAGAAACGCTCGAAACACGCGATATCACGATTTTGGTGTTCTTCGATTTTTCGTTCGCCACAGTTGTGGCAGACGACTTCTAACGCATGGATAATGTGCATTTGAGTAGAATGAAGGTTTTTCATACATTCACACCGAGCTGTGCTCTCCGAAACGCTCGAAACATGCGATATCACGATTTTGGTGTTCGTCGATTTTTCGTTCGCCACAGCTGTGGCAGACGACTTTTAACGCATGAATATTGTGCATTTGAGTAGAATGAAGATTTTTGACACATTTACACCGAGCTGTGCTCTCAGAAACGCTCGAAACACGCGATATCACGATTTTGGTGTTCGTCGATTTTTCGTTAGACACAGCTGTACCAGACGACTTTTAACGCATGAATATTGTGTATTTGAGCAGAATGAAGGTTTTTTACACATTTACACCGAGCTGTGCTCTCAGAAACGCTCGAAACACGCGATATCACGATTTTGGTGATCTTCAATGTTTCGTTCGCCACGGCTGTGATTTTTCGTTAGACACAGCTGTACCAGACGACTTTTAACGCATGAATATTGTGTATTTGAGCAGAATGAAGGTTTTTGACACATTCACACCGAGCTGTGCTCTCAGAAACGCTTGAAACATGCGATATCACGATTTTGGTGTTCGTCGATTTTTCGTTCGCCACAGCTGTGGCAGACGACTTTTAACGCATGAATATTGTGCATTTGAGTAGAATGAAGATTTTTTACTCATTTACACCGAGCTATGATCTCAGGAACGCTCGAAACACGAGATATCTCGATGTTGGTACTGTTCAAAGTTTCGTTCGCCACTGCTGTGCCAGACAACTTTTATCACATGGATCTTGTGTATTTGAGTAGAGTGAATGTTTTTGACGCATTTACACCGAACTGTGCTCTCAGAAACGCTCGAACCACGCGATATCACGATTTTGGTGTTCGTCGATTTTTCGTTCGTCACAGCTGGGGCAGACGACTTTTAACGCATGGATAATGTGCATTTGAGTAGAATGAAGATTTTTGACTCATTTACACCGAGCTATGATCTCAGGAACGCTCGAAACACGAGATATCTCGATGTTGGTACTGTTCAAAATTTCGTTCCCCACAGCTGTGCCTGACGACTTTTGACGCATGGGTATTGTGCATATGAGTAGAATGAATGTTTTTGACACATTTACACCGAGCTGTGCTCTCAGAAACGCTCGAAACACGCGATATCACGATTTTGGTGTTCGTCGATTTTTCGTTAGACACAGCTGTGCCAGACGACTTTTAACGCATGAATATTGTGTATTTGAGCAGAATGAAGGTTTTTTACACATTTACACCGAGCTGTGCTCTCAGAAACGCTCGAAACACGCGATATCACGATTTTGGTGTTCTTCGATTTTTCGTTCGCCACATTTGTGGCAGACGACTTTTAAAGCATGAATATTGTGCATTTGAGTAGAATGAAGATTTTTGACTCATTTACACCGAGCTATGATCTCAGGAACGCTCGAAACACGAGATATCTCGATGTTGGTACTGTTCAAAGTTTCGTTCTCCACAGCTGTGCCTGACGACTTTTGACGCATGGGTATTGTGCATTTGAGTAGAATGAAGGTTTTTGACACATTTACACCGATCTGTGCTCTCAGAAACGCTCGAAACACGCGATATCACGATTTTGGTGTTCGTCGATTTTTCGTTCGTCACAGCTGTGGCAGACGACTTTTAACGCATGGATAATGTGCATTTGAGTAGAATGAAGATTTTTGACTCATTTACACCGAGCTATGATCTCAGGAACGCTCGAAACACGAGATATCTCGATGTTGGTACTGTTCAAAGTTTCGTTCCCCACAGCTGTGCCTAACGACTTTTGACGCATGGGTATTGTGCATTTGAGTAGAATGAAGGTTTTTGACACATTTACACCGAGCTGTGCTCTCAGAAACGCTCGAAACACGCGATATCACGATTTTGGTGTTCGTCGATTTTTCGTTAGACACAGCTGTGCCAGACGACTTTTAACGCATGAATATTGTGTATTTGAGCAGAATGAAGGTTTTTTACACATTTACACCGAGCTGTGCTCTCAGAAACGCTCGAAACACGCGATATCACGATTTTGGTGTTCTTCGATTTTTCGTTCGCCACATTTGTGGCAGACGACTTTTAAAGCATGAATATTGTGCATTTGAGTAGAATGAAGATTTTTGACTCATTTACACCGAGCTATGATCTCAGGAACGCTCGAAACACGAGATATCTCGATGTTGGTACTGTTCAAAGTTTCGTTCTCCACAGCTGTGCCTGACGACTTTTGACGCATGGGTATTGTGCATTTGAGTAGAATGAAGGTTTTTGACACATTTACACCGATCTGTGCTCTCAGAAACGCTCGAAACACGCGATATCACGATTTTGGTGTTCGTCGATTTTTCGTTCGTCACAGCTGTGCCAGACGACTTTTAACGCATGGATATCGTGCATTTGAGTAGAATGAAGGTTTTTTACACATTTACACCGAGCTGTGCTCTCAGAAACGCTCGAAACACGCGATATCACGATTTTGGTGATCTTCGATTTTTCGTTCGCCACAGTTGTGGCAGACGACTTCTAACGCATGGATAATGTGCATTTGAGTAGAATGAAGGTTTTTCATACATTTACACCGAGCTGTGCTCTCAGAAACGCTCGAAACACGCGATATCACGATTTTGGTGATCTTCAATGTTTCGTTTGCCACGGCGGTGGCAGACAACTTTTAACACATGGTTCTTGTGTATTTGAGTAGAGTGAAGGTTTTTGACACATTTACACCGAACTGTGCTCTCAGAAACGCTCGAAACACGCGTTATCACGATTTTGGTGATCTTCAATGTTTCGTTCGCCACGGCTGTGGCAGACAACTTTTAACACATGGATATTGTGCATTTGAGTAGAATGAAGGTTTCTGACGCATTTATACCGAGCTGTGCTCTCAGAAACGCTCGAAACGCGCGATATCACGATTTTGGTGTTCTTCGATTTTTCCTTCGCCACAGTTGTGGCAGACGACTTCTAACGCATGGATAACGTGCATTTGAGTAGAATGAAGGTTTTTCATACATTCACACCGAGCTGTGCTCTCAGAAACGCTCGAAACATGCGATATCACGATTTTGGTGTTCGTCGATTTTTCGTTCGCCACAGCTGTGGCAGACGACTTTTAACGCATGAATATTGTGCATTTGAGTAGAATGAAGATTTTTTACACATTTACACCGAGCTATGCTCTCAGGAACGCTCGAAACACGAGATATCTCGATTTTGGTACTGTTCAAAGTTTCGTTCGCCACTGCTGTGCCAGACAACTTGTGACACATGGATCTTGTGTATTTGAGTAGAATGAAGGTATTTGACACGTTTTCACCGAGCTGTGCTCTCAGAAACTCTCGAAACACGCGATATCACGATTTTGGTGTTCTTCAATGCTTCGTTCGCCACGGCTGTGGCAGACAACGTTTAACACATGGATCTTGTGTATTTGAGTAGAATGAAGGTATTTGACACATTTACACCGAGCTGTGCTCTCAGAAACGCTCGAAACACGCGATATCACGATTTTGGTGATCTTCAATGTTTCGTTCGCCACGGCGGTGGCAGACAACTTTTAACACATGGAACTTGTGTATTTGAGTAGAGTGAAGGTTTTTGACACATTTACACCGAACTGTGCTCTCAGAAACGCTCGAAACACGCGATATCACGATTTTGGTGTTCGTCCATTTTTCGTTCGCCACAGCTGTGGCAGACGACTTTTAACGCATGAATATTGTGCATTTGAGTAGAATGAAGATTTTTGACTCATTTACACCGAGCTATGATCTCAGGAACGCTCGAAACACGAGATATCTCGATGTTGGTACTGTTCAAAGTTTCGTTCTCCACAGCTGTGCCTGACGACTTTTGACGCATGGATCTTGTGTGTTTGAGCAGAATGAAAGTTTTTGACACATTCACACCGAGCTGTGCTCTCGGAAACGCTCGAAACATGCGATATCACGATTTTGGTGTTCGTCCATTTTTCGTTCGCCACAGCTGTGGCAGACGACTTTTAACGCATGAATATTGTGTATTTGAGTAGAATGAAGATTTTTGACACATTTACACCGAGCTATGCTCTCAGGAACGCTCGAAACACGAGATATCACGATTTTGGTGTTCTTCGATTTTTCGTTCGCCGAAGTTGTGGCAGACGACTTCTAACGCATGGATAATGTGCATTTGAGTAGAATGAAGATTTTTGACACATTTACACCGAGCTGTGCTCTCAGCAACGCTCGAAACACGCGATATCACGATTTTGGTGTTCGTCGATTTTTCGTTAGACACAGCTGTACCAGACGACTTTTAACGCATGAATATTGTGTATTTGAGCAGAATGAAGGTTTTTTACACATTTACACCGAGCTGTGCTCTCAGAAACGCTCTAAACACGCGATGTCACGATTTTGGTGATCCTCTGTTTCGTTCTCCACAGCTGTGCCTGACGACTTTTGACGCATGGATATTGTGCATTTGAGTAGAATGAAGGTTTTTCATACATTTACACCGAGCTGTGCTCTCAGAAACGATCGAAACACGCGATATCACGATGTTGGTGATCCTGTTTCGTTCTCCACAGCTGTGCCTGACGACTTTTGATGCATGGATATTGTGGATTTGAGTAGAATGAAGGTTTTTGACACATTTACACCGAGCTATGCTCTCAGGAACGCTCGAAACACGAGATATCTCGATTTTGGTACTGTTCAAAGTTTCGTTCTCCACTGCTGTGTCAGACAACTTGTAACACATGGATCTTGTGTATTTGAGTAGAATGAAGGTATTTGACACATTTACACCGAGCTGTGCTCTCAGAAACGCTCGAAACACGCGATATCACGATTTTGGTGATCTTCAATGTTTCGTTCGCCACGGCGGTGGCAGACAACTTTTAACACATGGAACTTGTGTATTTGAGTAGAGTGAAGGTTTTTGACACATTTACACCGAACTGTGCTCTCAGAAACGCTCGAAACACGCGATATCACGATTTTGGTGTTCGTCGATTTTTCGTTCGTCACAGCTGTGCCAGACGACTTTTAACGCATGGATATCGTGCATTTGAGTAGAATGAAGGTTTTTTACACATTTACACCGAGCTGTGCTCTCAGAAACGCTCGAAACACGCGATATCACGATTTGGGTGATCTTCGATTTTTCGTTCGCCACAGTTGTGGCAGACGACTTCTAACGCATGGATAATGTGCATTTGAGTAGAATGAAGGTTTTTCATACATTTACACCGAGCTGTGCTTTCAGAAACGTTCGAAACACGCGATATTACGATTTTGGTGATCCTCGGTTTTTCGTTTTCCACAGCTGTGGATGACGACTTTTGACGCATGGATATTGTGCATTTGAGTAGAATGAAGGTTTTTGACACATTTACACCGAGCTGTGCTCTCAGAAACGCTCGAAACACGCGATATCACGATTTTGGTGATCTTCAATGTTTCGTTCGCCACGGCTGTGGCAGACAACTTTTAACACATGGATCTGGTGTGTTTGAGCAGAATGAAGGTTTTTGACACATTCACACCGAGCTGTGCTCTCGGAAACGCTCGAAACATGCGATATCACGATTTTCGTGTTCGTCCATTTTTCGTTCGCCACAGCTGTGGCAGACGACTTTTAACGCATGAATATTGTGCATTTGAGTAGAATGAAGATTTTTGACACATTTACACCGAGCTATGCTCTCAGGAACGCTCGAAACACGAGATATCACGATTTTGGTGTTCTTCGATTTTTCGTTCGCCACAGTTGTGGCAGACGACTTCTAACGCATGGATAATGTGCATTTGAGTAGAATGAAGGTTTTTCATACATTCACACCGAGCTGTGCTCTCAGAAACGCTCGAAACACGCGATATCACGATATTGGCGATCTTCAATGTTTCGTTCGCCACGGCTGTGGCAGACAACTTTTAACACATGGATATTGTGCATTTGAGTAGAATGAAGGTTTCTGACACATTTATACCGAGCTGTGCTCTCAGAAACGCTCGAAACACGCGATATCACGATTTTGGTGTTCTTCGATTTTTTGTTCGCCACAGTTGTGGCAGACGACTTCTAACGCATGGATAATGTGCATTTGAGTAGAATGAAGGTTTTTCATACATTCACACCGAGCTGTGCTCTCAGAAACGCTCGAAACACGAGATATCTCGATTTTGGTACTGTTCAAAGTTTCGTTCGCCACTGCTGTGCCAGACAACTTGTAACACATGGATCTTGTGTATTTGAGTATAATGAAGGTTTTTGACACATTTACACCGAGCTGTGCTCTCAGAAACGCTCGAAACACGCGATATCACGATTTTGGTGATCTTCAATGTTTCGTTCGCCACGGCTGTGGCAGACAACTTTTAACACATGGATCTTGTGTGTTTGAGCAGAATGAAGGTTTTTGACACATTCACACCGAGCTGTGCTCTAGGAAACGCTCGAAACATGCGATATCACGATTTTCGTGTTCGTCCATTTTTCGTTCGCCACAGCTGTGGCAGACGACTTTTAACGCATGAATATTGTGCATTTGAGTAGAATGAAGATTTTTGACACATTTACACCGAGCTATGCTCTCAGGAACGCTCGAAACACGAGATATCACGATTTTGGTGTTCTTCGATTTTTCGTTCGCCACAGTTGTGGCAGACGACTTCTAACGCATGGATAATGTGCATTTGAGTAGAATGAAGGTTTTTCATACATTTACACCGAGCTGTGCTCTCAGAAACGCTCGAAACACGCGTTATCACGATTTTGGTGATCTTCAATGTTTCGTTCGCCACGGCTGTGGCAGACAACTTTTAACACATGGATATTGTGCATTTGAGTAGAATGAAGGTTTCTGACGCATTTATACCGAGCTGTGCTCTCAGAAACGCTCGAAACACGCGATATCACGATTTTGGTGTTCTTCGATTTTTCGTTCGCCACAGTTGTGGCAGACGACTTCTAACGCATGGATAATGTGCATTTGAGTAGAATGAAGGTTTTTCATACATTCACACCGAGCTGTGCTCTCAGAAACGCTCGAAACATGCGATATCACGATTTTGGTGTTCGTCGATTTTAAGTTCGCCACAGCTGTGGCAGACGACTTTTAACGCATGAATATTGTGCATTTGAGTAGAATGAAGATTTTTTACACATTTACACCGAGCTATGCTCTCAGGAACGCTCGAAACACGAGATATCTCGATTTTGGTACTGTTCAAAGTTTCGTTCGCCACTGCTGTGCCAGACAACTTGTAACACATGGATCTTGTGTATTTGAGTAGAATGAAGGTATTTGACACGTTTACACCGAGCTGTGCTCTCAGAAACGCTCGAAACACGCGATATCACGATTTTGGTGTTCTTCGATTTTTCGTTCGCCACAGTTGTGGCAGACGACTTCTAACGCATGGATAATGTGCATTTGAGTAGAATGAAGGTTTTTCATACATTCACACCGAGCTGTGCTCTCAGAAACGCTCGAAACACGAGATATCTCGATTTTGGTACTGTTCAAAGTTTCGTTCGCCACTGCTGTGCCAGACAACTTGTAACACATGGATCTTGTGTATTTGAGTAGAATGAAGGTTTTTGACACATTTACACCGAGCTGTGCTCTCAGAAACGCTCGAAACACGCGATATCACGATTTTGGTGATCTTCAATGTTTCGTTCGCCACGGCGGTGGCAGACAACTTTTAACACATGGAACTTGTGTATTTGAGTAGAGTGAAGGTTTTTGACACATTTACACCGAACTGTGCTCTCAGAAACGCTCGAAACACGCGATATCACGATTTTGGTGATCTTCAATGTTTCGTTCGCCACGGCGGTGGCAGACAACTTTTAACACATGGAACTTGTGTATTTGAGTAGAGTGAAGGTTTTTGACACATTTACACCGAACTGTGCTCTCAGAAACGCTCGAAACACGCGATATCACGATTTTGGTGTTCGTCGATTT
The DNA here is from genome assembly GCA_963932165.1 of Pimpla rufipes. Lineage (NCBI taxonomy): Eukaryota > Metazoa > Arthropoda > Insecta > Hymenoptera > Ichneumonidae > Pimpla > Pimpla rufipes. The sequence goes on from CAWVQF010000037.1 coordinate 766,618, forward strand.
TTCGTTCGTCACAGCTGTGGCAGACAACGTTTAACACATGGATCTTGTGTATTTGAGTAGAATGAAGATTTTTGACACATTTACACCGAGCTGTGCTCTCAGAAACGCTCTAAACACGCGATATCACGATTTTGGTGTTCTTCGATTTTTCGTTCGCCACAGTTGTGGCAGACGACTTTTAACGCATGGATAATGTGCATTTGAGTAGAATGAAGGTTTTTCATACATTTACACCGAGCTGTGCTCTCAGAAACGATCGAAACACGCGATATCACGATGTTGGTGTTGCTGTTTCGTTCTCCACAGCTGTGCCTGACGACTTTTGATGCATGGATATTGTGGATTTGAGTAGAATGAAGGTTTTTGACACATTTACATCGAGCTGTGCTCTCAGAAACGCTCGAAACACGCGATATCACGATATTGGCGATCTTCAATGTTTCGTTCGCCACGGCTGTGGCAGACAACTTTTAACACATGGATATTGTGCATTTGAGTAGAATGAAGGTTTCTGACACATTTATACCGAGCTGTGCTCTCAGAAACGCTCGAAACACGCGATATCACGATTTTGGTGTTCTTCGATTTTTTGTTCGCCACAGTTGTGGCAGACGACTTCTAACGCATGGATAATGTGCATTTGAGTAGAATGAAGGTTTTTCATACATTCACACCGAGCTGTGCTCTCAGAAACGCTCGAAACACGAGATATCTCGATTTTGGTACTGTTCAAAGTTTCGTTCGCCACTGCTGTGCCAGACAACTTGTAACACATGGATCTTGTGTATTTGAGTATAATGAAGGTTTTTGACACATTTACACCGAGCTGTGCTCTCAGAAACGCTCGAAACACGCGATATCACGATTTTGGTGATCTTCAATGTTTCGTTCGCCACGGCTGTGGCAGACAACTTTTAACACATGGATCTTGTGTGTTTGAGCCGAATGAAGGTTTTTTACACATTTACACCGAGCTGTGCTCTCTGAAACGCTCGAAACACGCGATATCACGATTTTGGTGTTCGTCGATTTTTCGTTCGCCACAGCTGTGCCAGACGACTTTTAACGCATGAATATTGTGCATTTGAGCAGAATGAAGGTTTTTGACACATTTACACCGAGCTGTGCTCTCAGAAACGCTCGAAACACGCGAGATCACGATTTTAGTGTTCCTCAATGTTTCATTCGCCACTGCTGTGCCAGACAACCTTTAACACATGGATTTTGTGTATTTGAGTAGAATGAAGGTTTTTGACACATTTACACCGAGCTGTGCTCTCAGAAACGCTCGAAACACGCGATATCACGATTTTGATGACCCTCGATTTTTCGTTCTCCACAGCTGTGCCTGACGACTTTTGACGCATGGATATTGTGCATTTGAGTAGAATGAAGGTTTTTGACACATTTACACCGAACTGTGCTCTCAGAAACGCTCGAAACACACGATATCACGATTTTGGTGTTCGTCGATTTTTCGTTCGTCACAGCTGTGGCAGACGACTTTTAACGCATGGATAATGTGCATTTGAGAAGAATGAAGGTTTTTCATACATTTACACCGAGCTGTGCTCTCAGAAACGCTCGAAACACGCGATATCACGATTTTGGTGATCCTGTTTCGTTCTCCACAGCTGTGCCTGACGACTTTTGACTCATGGATATTGTGCATTTGAGTAGAATGAATGTTTTTCATACATTTACACCGAGCTGTGCAATCAGAAACGATCGAAACACGCGATATCACGATGTTGGTGATCCTGTTTCGTTCTCCACAGCTGTGCCTGACGACTTTTGATGCATGGATATTGTGGATTTGTGTAGAATGAAGGTTTTTGACACATTTACACCGAGCTGTGCTCTCAGAAACGCTCGAAACACGCGATATCACGATTTTGGTGATCTTCAATGTTTCGTTCGCCACGGCGGTGGCAGACAACTTTTAACACATGGAACTTGTGTATTTGAGTAGAGTGAAGGTTTTTGACACATTTACACCGAGCTATGCTCTCAGGAAGACTCGAAACACGAGATATCTCGATTTTGGTACTGTTCAAAGTTTCGTTCTCCACTGCTGTGTCAGACAACTTGTAACACATGGATCTTGTGTATTTGAGTAGAATGAAGGTATTTGACACGTTTACACCGAGCTGTGCTCTCAGAAACGCTCGAAACACGCGATATCACGATTTTGGTGTTCTTCAATGTTTCGTTCGCCACGGCTGTGGCAGACAACGTTTAACACATGGATCTTGTGTATTTGAGTAGAATGAAGATTTTTGACACATTTACACCGAGCTGTGCTCTCAGAAACGCTCGAAACACGCGATATCACGATTTTGGTGTTCGTCGATTTTTCGTTAGACACAGCTGTGCCAGACGACTTTTAACGCATGAATATTGTGTATTTGAGCAGAATGAAGGTTTTTTACACATTTACACCGAGCTGTGCTCTCAGAAACGCTCGAAACACGCGATATCACGATGTTGGTGATCCTGTTTCGTTCTCCACAGCTGTGCCTGACGACTTTTGATGCATGGATATTGTGGATTTGAGTAGAATGAAGGTTTTTGACACATTTACACCGAGCTATGCTCTCAGGAACGCTCGAAACACGAGATATCTCGATTTTGGTACTGTTCAAAGTTTCGTTCTCCACTGCTGTGTCAGACAACTTGTAACACATGGATCTTGTGTATTTGAGTAGAATGAAGGTATTTGACACATTTACACCGAGCTGTGCTCTCAGAAACGCTCGAAACACGCGATATCACGATTTTGGTGATCTTCAATGTTTCGTTCGCCACGGCGGTGGCAGACAACTTTTAACACATGGAACTTGTGTATTTGAGTAGAGTGAAGGTTTTTGACACATTTACACCGAACTGTGCTCTCAGAAACGCTCGAAACACGCGATATCACGATTTTGGTGTTCGTCGATTTTTCGTTCGTCACAGCTGTGCCAGACGACTTTTAACGCATGGATATCGTGCATTTGAGTAGAATGAAGGTTTTTTACACATTTACACCTAGCTGTGCTCTCAGAAACGCTCGAAACACGCGATATCACGATTTTGGTGATCTTCGATTTTTCGTTCGCCACAGTTGTGGCAGACGACTTCTAACGCATGGATAATGTGCATTTGAGTAGAATAAAGGTTTTTCATACATTTACACCGAGCTGTGCTCTCAGAAACGTTCGAAACACGCGATATTACGATTTTGGTGATCCTCGGTTTTTCGTTTTCCACAGCTGTGGATGACGACTTTTGACGCATGGATATTGTGCATTTGAGTAGAATGAAGGTTTTTGACACATTTACACCGAGCTGTGCTCTCAGAAACGCTCGAAACACGCGATATCACGATTTTGGTGATCTTCAATGTTTCGTTCGCCACGGCTGTGGTAGACAACTTTTAACGCATGAATATTGTGCATTTGAGTAGAATGAAGATTTTTGACTCATTTACACCGAGCTATGATCTCAGGAACGCTCGAAACACGAGATATCTCGATGTTGGTACTGTTCAAAGTTTCGTTCTCCACAGCTGTGCCTGACGACTTTTGACGCATGGATCTTGTGTGTTTGAGCAGAATGAAGGTTTTTGACACATTCACACCGAGCTGTGCTCTCGGAAACGCTCGAAACATGCGATATCACGATTTTGGTGTTCGTCCATTTTTCGTTCGCCACAGCTGTGGCAGACGACTTTTAACGCATGAATATTGTGTATTTGAGTAGAATGAAGATTTTTGACACATTTACACCGAGCTATGCTCTCAGGAACGCTCGAAACACGAGATATCACGATTTTGGTGTTCTTCGATTTTTCGTTCGCCACAGTTGTGGCAGACGACTTCTAACGCATGGATAATGTGCATTTGAGTAGAATGAAGGTTTTTCATACATTTACACCGAGCTGTGCTCTCAGAAACGCTCGAAACACGCGTTATCACGATTTTGGTGATCCTCGATGTTTCGTTCTCCATAGCTCTGCCTGACGACTTTTGAGGCATGGATATTGTGCATTTGAGTAGAATGAAGGTTTTTGACACATTTACACCGAGCTGTGCTCTCAGAAACGCTCGAAACACGCGATATCACGATTTCGGTGATCTTTAATGTTTCGTTCGCCACGGCGGTGGCAGACAACTTTTAACACATGGATCTTGTGTATTTGAGTAGAGTGAAGGTTTTTGACACATTTACACCGAACTGTGCTCTCAGAAACGCTCGAAACACGCGATATCACGATTTTGGTGTTCTTCGATTTTTCGTTCGCCACATTTGTGGCAGACGACTTTTAAAGCATGAATATTGTGCATTTGAGTAGAATGAAGATTTTTGACTCATTTACACCGAGCTATGATCTCAGGAACGCTCGAAACACGAGATATCTCGATGTTGGTACTGTTCAAAGTTTCGTTCTCCACAGCTGTGCCTGACGACTTTTGACGCATGGGTATTGTGCATTTGAGTAGAATGAAGGTTTTTGACACATTTACACCGAGCTGTGCTCTCAGAAACGCTCGAAACACGCGATATCACGATTTTGGTGATCTTCAATGTTTCGTTCGCCACGGCTGTGGCAGACAACTTTTAACACATGGATCTTGTGTGTTTGAGCCGAATGAAGGTTTTTTACACATTTACACCGAGCTGTGCTCTCTGAAACGCTCGAAACACGCGATATCACGATTTTGGTGTTCGTCGATTTTTCGTTCGCCACAGCTGTGCCAGACGACTTTTAACGCATGAATATTGTGCATTTGAGCAGAATGAAGGTTTTTGACACATTTACACCGAGCTGTGCTCTCAGAAACGCTCGAAACACGCGAGATCACGATTTTAGTGTTCCTCAATGTTTCATTCGCCACTGCTGTGCCAGACAACCTTTAACACATGGATTTTGTGTATTTGAGTAGAATGAAGGTTTTTGACACATTTACACCGAGCTGTGCTCTCAGAAACGCTCGAAACACGCGATATCACGATTTTGATGACCCTCGATTTTTCGTTCTCCACAGCTGTGCCTGACGACTTTTGACGCATGGATATTGTGCATTTGAGTAGAATGAAGGTTTTTGACACATTTACACCGAACTGTACTCTCAGAAACGCTCGAAACACGCGATATCACGATTTTGGTGTTCGTCGATTTTTCGTTCGCCACGGCGGTGGCAGACGGCTTTTAACGCCTGGATCTTGTGTGTTTGAGTAGAATGACGGTTTTTGACACATTTACACCGAGCTGTGCTCACAGAAACGCTCGAAATACGCGATATCACGATTTTGGTGTTCGTCGATTTTTCGTTCGCCACAGCTGTGCCAGACGACTTTTAACGCATGGATAATGTGCATTTGAGTAGAATGAAGGTTCTTCATACATTTACACCGAGCTGTGCTCTCAGAAACGCTCGAAACACGCGATATCACGATTTTGGTGATCTTCAATGTTTCGTTCGCCACGGCTGTGCCAGACAACTTTTTACACATGGATCTTGTGTATTTGAGTAGAATGAAGGTTTTTGACGCATTTACACCGAGCTGTGCTCTCAGAAACGCACGACACACGCGATATCTCGATTATTGTGTTCGTCGATTTTTCGTTCGCCACAGCTGTGCCAGACGACTTTTAACGCATGGATAATGTGCATTTGAGTAGAATGAAGGTTTTTCATACATTTACACCGAGCTGTGCTCTCAGAAACGTTCGAAACACGCGATATCACGATTTTGGTGATCCTCGATTTTTCGTTCTCCACAGCTGTGGATGACGACTTTTGACGCATGGATATTGTGCATTTGAGTAGAATGAAGGTTTTTGACACATTTACACCGAGCTGTGCTCTCAGAAACGCTCGAAACACACGATATCACGATTTTGGTGTTCGTCGATTTTTCGTTCGTCACAGCTGTGGCAGACGACTTTTAACGCATGGATAATGTGCATTTGAGAAGAATGAAGGTTTTTCATACATTTACACCGAGCTGTGCTCTCAGAAACGCTCGAAACACGCGATATCACGATTTTGGTGATCCTGTTTCGTTCTCCACAGCTGTGCCTGACGACTTTTGACTCATGGATATTGTGCATTTGAGTAGAATGAATGTTTTTCATACATTTACACCGAGCTGTGCAATCAGAAACGATCGAAACACGCGATATCACGATGTTGGTGATCCTGTTTCGTTCTCCACAGCTGTGCCTGACGACTTTTGATGCATGGATATTGTGGATTTGTGTAGAATGAAGGTTTTTGACACATTTACACCGAGCTGTGCTCTCAGAAACGCTCGAAACACGCGATATCACGATTTTGGTGATCTTCAATGTTTCGTTCGCCACGGCGGTGGCAGACAACTTTTAACACATGGAACTTGTGTATTTGAGTAGAGTGAAGGTTTTTGACACATTTACACCGAGCTATGCTCTCAGGAAGACTCGAAACACGAGATATCTCGATTTTGGTACTGTTCAAAGTTTCGTTCTCCACTGCTGTGTCAGACAACTTGTAACACATGGATCTTGTGTATTTGAGTAGAATGAAGGTATTTGACACGTTTACACCGAGCTGTGCTCTCAGAAACGCTCGAAACACGCGATATCACGATTTTGGTGTTCTTCAATGTTTCGTTCGCCACGGCTGTGGCAGACAACGTTTAACACATGGATCTTGTGTATTTGAGTAGAATGAAGATTTTTGACACATTTACACCGAGCTGTGCTCTCAGAAACGCTCGAAACACGCGATATCACGATTTTGGTGTTCGTCGATTTTTCGTTAGACACAGCTGTGCCAGACGACTTTTAACGCATGAATATTGTGTATTTGAGCAGAATGAAGGTTTTTTACACATTTACACCGAGCTGTGCTCTCAGAAACGCTCGAAACACGCGATATCACGATTTTGGTGTTCTTCGATTTTTCGTTCGCCACATTTGTGGCAGACGACTTTTAAAGCATGGATAATGTGCATTTGAGTAGAATGAAGGTTTTTCATACATTTACACCGAGCTGTGCTCTCAGAAACGCTCTAAACACGCGATATCACGATTTTGGTGATCCTCTGTTTCGTTCTCCACAGCTGTGCCTGACGACTTTTGACGCATGGATATTGTGCATTTGAGTAGAATGAAGGTTTTTCATACATTTACACCGAGCTGTGCTCTCAGAAACGATCGAAACACGCGATATCACGATGTTGGTGATCCTGTTTCGTTCTCCACAGCTGTGCCTGACGACTTTTGATGCATGGATATTGTGGATTTGAGTAGAATGAAGGTTTTTGACACATTTACACCGAGCTGTGCTCTCAGAAACGCTCGAAACACGCGATATAACGATTTTGGTGATCTTCAATGTTTCGTTCGCCACAGCTGTGGCAGACGACTTTTAACGCATGAATATTGTGCATTTGAGTAGAATGAAGATTTTTTACACATTTACACCGAGCTATGCTCTCAGGAACGCTCGAAACACGAGATATCTCGATTTTGGTACTGTTCAAAGTTTCGTTCGCCACTGCTGTGCCAGACAACTTGTAACACATGGATCTTGTGTATTTGAGTAGAATGAAGGTATTTGATACGTTTACACCGAGCTGTGCTCTCAGAAACTCTCGAAACACGCGATATCACGATTTTGGTGTTCTTCAATGTTTCGTTCGCCACGGCTGTGGCAGACAACGTTTAACTCATGGATCTTGTGTATTTGAGTAGAATGAAGATTTTTGACACATTTACACCGAGCTGTGCTCTCAGAAACGCTCGAAACACGCGATATCACGATTTTGGTGTTCGTCGATTTCTCGTTAGACACAGCTGTGCCAGACGACTTTTAACGCATGAATATTGTGTATTTGAGCAGAATGAAGGTTTTTTACACATTTACACCGAGCTGTGCTCTCAGAAACGCTCGAAACACGCGATATCACGATTTTGGTGTTCTTCGATTTTTCGTTCGCCACATTTGTGGCAGACGACTTTTAAAGCATGGATAATGTGCATTTGAGTAGAATGAAGGTTTTTCATACATTTACACCGAGCTGTGCTCTCAGAAACGCTCTAAACACGCGATATCACGATTTTGGTGATCCTCTGTTTCGTTCTCCACAGCTGTGCCTGACGACTTTTGACGCATGGATTTTGTGCATTTGAGTAGAATGAAGGTTTTTCATACATTTACACCGAGCTGTGCTCTCAGAAACGATCGAAACACGCGATATCACGATGTTGGTGATCCTGTTTCGTTCTCCACAGCTGTGCCTGACGACTTTTGATGCATGGATATTGTGGATTTGAGTAGAATGAAGGTTTTTGACACATTTACACAGAGCTGTGCTCTCAGAAACGCTCGAAACACGCGATATCACGATTTTGGTGATCTTCAATGTTTCGTTCGCCACGGCGGTGGCAGACAACTTTTAACACATGGAACTTGTGTATTTGAGTAGAGTGAAGGTTTTTGACACATTTACACCGAACTGTGCTCTCAGAAACGCTCGAAACACGCGATATCACGATTTTGGTGATCTTCAATGTTTCGTTCGCCACGGCGGTGGCAGACAACTTTTAACACATGGAACTTGTGTATTTGAGTAGAGTGAAGGTTTTTGACACATTTACACCGAACTGTGCTCTCAGAAACGCTCGAAACACGCGATATCACGATTTTGGTGTTCATCGATTTTTCGTTCGTCACAGCTGTGCCAGACGACTTTTAACGCATGGATATCGTGCATTTGAGTAGAATGAAGGTTTTTTACACATTTACACCGAGCTGTGCTCTCAGAAACGCTCGAAACACGCGATATCACGATTTTGGTGATCTTCGATTTTTCGTTCGCCACAGTTGTGGCAGACGACTTCTAACGCATGGATAATGTGCATTTGAGTAGAATAAAGGTTTTTCATACATTTACACCGAGCTGTGCTCTCAGAAACGTTCGAAACACGCGATATTACGATTTTGGTGATCCTCGGTTTTTCGTTTTCCACAGCTGTGGATGACGACTTTTGACGCATGGATATTGTGCATTTGAGTAGAATGAAGGTTTTTGACACATTTACACCGAGCTGAGCTCTCAGAAACGCTCAAAACACGCGATATCACGATTTTGGTAATCTTCAATGTTTCGTTCGCCACGGCTGTGGCAGACAACTTTTAACACATGGATCTGGTGTGTTTGAGCAGAATGAAGGTTTTTGACACATTCACACCGAGCTGTGCTCTCGGAAACGCTCGAAACATGCGATATCACGATTTTCGTGTTCGTGCATTTTTCGTTCGCCACAGCTGTGGCAGACGACTTTTAACGCATGAATATTGTGCATTTGAGTAGAATGAAGATTTTTGACACATTTACACCGAGCTATGCTCTCAGGAATGCTCGAAACACGAGATATCACGATTTTGGTGTTCTTCGATTTTTCGTTCGCCGAAGTTGTGGCAGACGACTTCTAACGCATGGATAATGTGCATTTGAGTAGAATGAAGATTTTTGACACATTTACACCGAGCTGTGCTCTCAGCAACGCTCGAAACACGCGATATCACGATTTTGGTGTTCGTCGATTTTTCGTTAGACACAGCTGTACCAGACGACTTTTAACGCATGAATATTGTGTATTTGAGCAGAATGAAGGTTTTTTACACATTTACACCGAGCTGTGCTCTCAGAAACGCTCTAAACACGCGATGTCACGATTTTGGTGATCCTCTGTTTCGTTCTCCACAGCTGTGCCTGACGACTTTTGACGCATGGATATTGTGCATTTGAGTAGAATGAAGGTTTTTCATACATTTACACCGAACTGTGCTCTCAGAAACGCTCGAAACACGCGATATCACGATTTTGGTGTTCGTCGATTTTTCGTTCGCCACAGCAGTGGCAGACGACTTTTAACGCGTGGATCTTGTGTGTTTGAGTAGAATGAAGGTTTTTTACACATTTACACCGAGCTGTGCTCTCAGAAACGCTCGAAACACGCGATATCACGATTTTGGTGTTCTTCGATTTTTCGTTCGCCACATTTGTGGCAGACGACTTTTAAAGCATGAATATTGTGCATTTGAGTAGAATGAAGATTTTTGACTCATTTACACCGAGCTATGATCTCAGGAACGCTCGAAACACGAGATATCTCGATGTTGGTACTGTTCAAAGTTTCGTTCTCCACAGCTGTGCCTGACGACTTTTGACGCATGGGTATTGTGCATTTGAGTAGAATGAAGGTTTTTGACACATTTACACCGAGCTGTGCTCTCAGAAACGCTCGAAACACGCGATATCACGATTTTGGTGATCTTCAATGTTTCGTTCGCCACGGCTGTGGCAGACAACTTTTAACACATGGATCTTGTGTGTTTGAGCCGAATGAAGGTTTTTTACACATTTACACCGAGCTGTGCTCTCTGAAACGCTCGAAACACGCGATATCACGATTTTGGTGTTCGTCGATTTTTCGTTCGCCACAGCTGTGCCAGACGACTTTTAACGCATGAATATTGTGCATTTGAGCAGAATGAAGGTTTTTGACACATTTACACCGAGCTGTGCTCTCAGAAACGCTCGAAACACGCGAGATCACGATTTTAGTGTTCCTCAATGTTTCATTCGCCACTGCTGTGCCAGACAACCTTTAACACATGGATTTTGTGTATTTGAGTAGAATGAAGGTTTTTGACACATTTACACCGAGCTGTGCTCTCAGAAACGCTCGAAACACGCGATATCACGATTTTGATGACCCTCGATTTTTCGTTCTCCACAGCTGTGCCTGACGACTTTTGACGCATGGATATTGTGCATTTGAGTAGAATGAAGGTTTTTGACACATTTACACCGAACTGTACTCTCAGAAACGCTCGAAACACGCGATATCACGATTTTGGTGTTCGTCGATTTTTCGTTCGCCACGGCGGTGGCAGACGGCTTTTAACGCCTGGATCTTGTGTGTTTGAGTAGAATGACGGTTTTTGACACATTTACACCGAGCTGTGCTCACAGAAACGCTCGAAATACGCGATATCACGATTTTGGTGTTCGTCGATTTTTCGTTCGCCACAGCTGTGCCAGACGACTTTTAACGCATGGATAATGTGCATTTGAGTAGAATGAAGGTTCTTCATACATTTACACCGAGCTGTGCTCTCAGAAACGCTCGAAACACGCGATATCACGATTTTGGTGATCTTCAATGTTTCGTTCGCCACGGCTGTGCCAGACAACTTTTTACACATGGATCTTGTGTATTTGAGTAGAATGAAGGTTTTTGACGCATTTACACCGAGCTGTGCTCTCAGAAACGCACGACACACGCGATATCTCGATTATTGTGTTCGTCGATTTTTCGTTCGCCACAGCTGTGCCAGACGACTTTTAACGCATGGATAATGTGCATTTGAGTAGAATGAAGGTTTTTCATACATTTACACCGAGCTGTGCTCTCAGAAACGTTCGAAACACGCGATATCACGATTTTGGTGATCCTCGATTTTTCGTTCTCCACAGCTGTGGATGACGACTTTTGACGCATGGATATTGTGCATTTGAGTAGAATGAAGGTTTTTGACACATTTACACCGAGCTGTGCTCTCAGAAACGCTCGAAACACACGATATCACGATTTTGGTGTTCGTCGATTTTTCGTTCGTCACAGCTGTGGCAGACGACTTTTAACGCATGGATAATGTGCATTTGAGAAGAATGAAGGTTTTTCATACATTTACACCGAGCTGTGCTCTCAGAAACGCTCGAAACACGCGATATCACGATTTTGGTGATCCTGTTTCTTTCTCCACAGCTGTGCCTGACGACTTTTGACTCATGGATATTGTGCATTTGAGTAGAATGAATGTTTTTCATACATTTACACCGAGCTGTGCAATCAGAAACGATCGAAACACGCGATATCACGATGTTGGTGATCCTGTTTCGTTCTCCACAGCTGTGCCTGACGACTTTTGATGCATGGATATTGTGGATTTGTGTAGAATGAAGGTTTTTGACACATTTACACCGAGCTGTGCTCTCAGAAACGCTCGAAACACGCGATATCACGATTTTGGTGATCTTCAATGTTTCGTTCGCCACGGCGGTGGCAGACAACTTTTAACACATGGAACTTGTGTATTTGAGTAGAGTGAAGGTTTTTGACGCATTTACACCGAGCTGTGCTCTCAGAAACGCACGACACACGCGATATCTCGATTATTGTGTTCGTCGATTTTTCGTTCGCCACAGCTGTGCCAGACGACTTTTAACGCATGGATAATGTGCATTTGAGTAGAATGAAGGTTCTTCATACATTTACACCGAGCTGTGCTCTCAGAAACGCTCGAAACACGCGATATCACGATTTTGGTGATCTTCAATGTTTCGTTCGCCACGGCTGTGCCAGACAACTTTTTACACATGGATCTTGTGTATTTGAGTAGAATGAAGGTTTTTGACGCATTTACACCGAGCTGTGCTCTCAGAAACGCACGACACACGCGATATCTCGATTATTGTGTTCGTCGATTTTTCGTTCGCCACAGCTGTGCCAGACGACTTTTAACGCATGGATAATGTGCATTTGAGTAGAATGAAGGTTTTTCATACATTTACACCGAGCTGTGCTCTCAGAAACGTTCGAAACACGCGATATCACGATTTTGGTGATCCTCGATTTTTCGTTCTCCACAGCTGTGGATGACGACTTTTGACGCATGGATATTGTGCATTTGAGTAGAATGAAGGTTTTTGACACATTTACACCGAGCTGTGCTCTCAGAAACGCTCGAAACACACGATATCACGATTTTGGTGTTCGTCGATTTTTCGTTCGTCACAGCTGTGGCAGACGACTTTTAACGCATGGATAATGTGCATTTGAGAAGAATGAAGGTTTTTCATACATTTACACCGAGCTGTGCTCTCAGAAACGCTCGAAACACGCGATATCACGATTTTGGTGATCCTGTTTCGTTCTCCACAGCTGTGCCTGACGACTTTTGACTCATGGATATTGTGCATTTGAGTAGAATGAATGTTTTTCATACATTTACACCGAGCTGTGCAATCAGAAACGATCGAAACACGCGATATCACGATGTTGGTGATCCTGTTTCGTTCTCCACAGCTGTGCCTGACGACTTTTGATGCATGGATATTGTGGATTTGTGTAGAATGAAGGTTTTTGACACATTTACACCGAGCTGTGCTCTCAGAAACGCTCGAAACACGCGATATCACGATTTTGGTGATCTTCAATGTTTCGTTCGCCACGGCGGTGGCAGACAACTTTTAACACATGGAACTTGTGTATTTGAGTAGAGTGAAGGTTTTTGACACATTTACACCGAGCTATGCTCTCAGGAAGACTCGAAACACGAGATATCTCGATTTTGGTACTGTTCAAAGTTTCGTTCTCCACTGCTGTGTCAGACAACTTGTAACACATGGATCTTGTGTATTTGAGTAGAATGAAGGTATTTGACACGTTTACACCGAGCTGTGCTCTCAGAAACGCTCGAAACACGCGATATCACGATTTTGGTGTTCTTCAATGTTTCGTTCGCCACGGCTGTGGCAGACAACGTTTAACACATGGATCTTGTGTATTTGAGTAGAATGAAGATTTTTGACACATTTACACCGAGCTGTGCTCTCAGAAACGCTCGAAACACGCGATATCACGATTTTGGTGTTCGTCGATTTTTCGTTAGACACAGCTGTGCCAGACGACTTTTAACGCATGAATATTGTGTATTTGAGCAGAATGAAGGTTTTTTACACATTTACACCGAGCTGTGCTCTCAGAAACGCTCGAAACACGCGATATCACGATTTTGGTGTTCTTCGATTTTTCGTTCGCCACATTTGTGGCAGACGACTTTTAAAGCATGGATAATGTGCATTTGAGTAGAATGAAGGTTTTTCATACATTTACACCGAGCTGTGCTCTCAGAAACGCTCTAAACACGCGATATCACGATTTTGGTGATCCTCTGTTTCGTTCTCCACAGCTGTGCCTGACGACTTTTGACGCATGGATATTGTGCATTTGAGTAGAATGAAGGTTTTTCATACATTTACACCGAGCTGTGCTCTCAGAAACGATCGAAACACGCGATATCACGATGTTGGTGATCCTGTTTCGTTCTCCACAGCTGTGCCTGACGACTTTTGATGCATGGATATTGTGGATTTGAGTAGAATGAAGGTTTTTGACACATTTACACCGAGCTGTGCTCTCAGAAACGCTCGAAACACGCGATATAACGATTTTGGTGATCTTCAATGTTTCGTTCGCCACAGCTGTGGCAGACGACTTTTAACGCATGAATATTGTGCATTTGAGTAGAATGAAGATTTTTTACACATTTACACCGAGCTATGCTCTCAGGAACGCTCGAAACACGAGATATCTCGATTTTGGTACTGTTCAAAGTTTCGTTCGCCACTGCTGTGCCAGACAACTTGTAACACATGGATCTTGTGTATTTGAGTAGAATGAAGGTATTTGATACGTTTACACCGAGCTGTGCTCTCAGAAACTCTCGAAACACGCGATATCACGATTTTGGTGTTCTTCAATGTTTCGTTCGCCACGGCTGTGGCAGACAACGTTTAACTCATGGATCTTGTGTATTTGAGTAGAATGAAGATTTTTGACACATTTACACCGAGCTGTGCTCTCAGAAACGCTCGAAACACGCGATATCACGATTTTGGTGTTCGTCGATTTCTCGTTAGACACAGCTGTGCCAGACGACTTTTAACGCATGAATATTGTGTATTTGAGCAGAATGAAGGTTTTTTACACATTTACACCGAGCTGTGCTCTCAGAAACGCTCGAAACACGCGATATCACGATTTTGGTGTTCTTCGATTTTTCGTTCGCCACATTTGTGGCAGACGACTTTTAAAGCATGGATAATGTGCATTTGAGTAGAATGAAGGTTTTTCATACATTTACACCGAGCTGTGCTCTCAGAAACGCTCTAAACACGCGATATCACGATTTTGGTGATCCTCTGTTTCGTTCTCCACAGCTGTGCCTGACGACTTTTGACGCATGGATTTTGTGCATTTGAGTAGAATGAAGGTTTTTCATACATTTACACCGAGCTGTGCTCTCAGAAACGATCGAAACACGCGATATCACGATGTTGGTGATCCTGTTTCGTTCTCCACAGCTGTGCCTGACGACTTTTGATGCATGGATATTGTGGATTTGAGTAGAATGAAGGTTTTTGACACATTTACACAGAGCTGTGCTCTCAGAAACGCTCGAAACACGCGATATCACGATTTTGGTGATCTTCAATGTTTCGTTCGCCACGGCGGTGGCAGACAACTTTTAACACATGGAACTTGTGTATTTGAGTAGAGTGAAGGTTTTTGACACATTTACACCGAACTGTGCTCTCAGAAACGCTCGAAACACGCGATATCACGATTTTGGTGATCTTCAATGTTTCGTTCGCCACGGCGGTGGCAGACAACTTTTAACACATGGAACTTGTGTATTTGAGTAGAGTGAAGGTTTTTGACACATTTACACCGAACTGTGCTCTCAGAAACGCTCGAAACACGCGATATCACGATTTTGGTGTTCATCGATTTTTCGTTCGTCACAGCTGTGCCAGACGACTTTTAACGCATGGATATCGTGCATTTGAGTAGAATGAAGGTTTTTTACACATTTACACCGAGCTGTGCTCTCAGAAACGCTCGAAACACGCGATATCACGATTTTGGTGATCTTCGATTTTTCGTTCGCCACAGTTGTGGCAGACGACTTCTAACGCATGGATAATGTGCATTTGAGTAGAATAAAGGTTTTTCATACATTTACACCGAGCTGTGCTCTCAGAAACGTTCGAAACACGCGATATTACGATTTTGGTGATCCTCGGTTTTTCGTTTTCCACAGCTGTGGATGACGACTTTTGACGCATGGATATTGTGCATTTGAGTAGAATGAAGGTTTTTGACACATTTACACCGAGCTGAGCTCTCAGAAACGCTCAAAACACGCGATATCACGATTTTGGTAATCTTCAATGTTTCGTTCGCCACGGCTGTGGCAGACAACTTTTAACACATGGATCTGGTGTGTTTGAGCAGAATGAAGGTTTTTGACACATTCACACCGAGCTGTGCTCTCGGAAACGCTCGAAACATGCGATATCACGATTTTCGTGTTCGTGCATTTTTCGTTCGCCACAGCTGTGGCAGACGACTTTTAACGCATGAATATTGTGCATTTGAGTAGAATGAAGATTTTTGACACATTTACACCGAGCTATGCTCTCAGGAATGCTCGAAACACGAGATATCACGATTTTGGTGTTCTTCGATTTTTCGTTCGCCGAAGTTGTGGCAGACGACTTCTAACGCATGGATAATGTGCATTTGAGTAGAATGAAGATTTTTGACACATTTACACTGAGCTGTGCTCTCAGCAACGCTCGAAACACGCGATATCACGATTTTGGTGTTCGTCGATTTTTCGTTAGACACAGCTGTACCAGACGACTTTTAACGCATGAATATTGTGTATTTGAGCAGAATGAAGGTTTTTTACACATTTACACCGAGCTGTGCTCTCAGAAACGCTCTAAACACGCGATGTCACGATTTTGGTGATCCTCTGTTTCGTTCTCCACAGCTGTGCCTGACGACTTTTGACGCATGGATATTGTGCATTTGAGTAGAATGAAGGTTTTTCATACATTTACACCGAACTGTGCTCTCAGAAACGCTCGAAACACGCGATATCACGATTTTGGTGTTCGTCGATTTTTCGTTCGCCACAGCAGTGGCAGACGACTTTTAACGCGTGGATCTTGTGTGTTTGAGTAGAATGAAGGTTTTTTACACATTTACACCGAGCTGTGCTCTCAGAAACGCTCGAAACACGCGATATCACGATTTTGGTGTTCTTCGATTTTTCGTTCGCCACATTTGTGGCAGACGACTTTTAAAGCATGAATATTGTGCATTTGAGTAGAATGAAGATTTTTGACTCATTTACACCGAGCTATGATCTCAGGAACGCTCGAAACACGAGATATCTCGATGTTGGTACTGTTCAAAGTTTCGTTCTCCACAGCTGTGCCTGACGACTTTTGACGCATGGGTATTGTGCATTTGAGTAGAATGAAGGTTTTTGACACATTTACACCGAGCTGTGCTCTCAGAAACGCTCGAAACACGCGATATCACGATTTTGGTGATCTTCAATGTTTCGTTCGCCACGGCTGTGGCAGACAACTTTTAACACATGGATCTTGTGTGTTTGAGCCGAATGAAGGTTTTTTACACATTTACACCGAGCTGTGCTCTCTGAAACGCTCGAAACACGCGATATCACGATTTTGGTGTTCGTCGATTTTTCGTTCGCCACAGCTGTGCCAGACGACTTTTAACGCATGAATATTGTGCATTTGAGCAGAATGAAGGTTTTTGACACATTTACACCGAGCTGTGCTCTCAGAAACGCTCGAAACACGCGAGATCACGATTTTAGTGTTCCTCAATGTTTCATTCGCCACTGCTGTGCCAGACAACCTTTAACACATGGATTTTGTGTATTTGAGTAGAATGAAGGTTTTTGACACATTTACACCGAGCTGTGCTCTCAGAAACGCTCGAAACACGCGATATCACGATTTTGATGACCCTCGATTTTTCGTTCTCCACAGCTGTGCCTGACGACTTTTGACGCATGGATATTGTGCATTTGAGTAGAATGAAGGTTTTTGACACATTTACACCGAACTGTACTCTCAGAAACGCTCGAAACACGCGATATCACGATTTTGGTGTTCGTCGATTTTTCGTTCGCCACGGCGGTGGCAGACGGCTTTTAACGCCTGGATCTTGTGTGTTTGAGTAGAATGACGGTTTTTGACACATTTACACCGAGCTGTGCTCACAGAAACGCTCGAAATACGCGATATCACGATTTTGGTGTTCGTCGATTTTTCGTTCGCCACAGCTGTGCCAGACGACTTTTAACGCATGGATAATGTGCATTTGAGTAGAATGAAGGTTCTTCATACATTTACACCGAGCTGTGCTCTCAGAAACGCTCGAAACACGCGATATCACGATTTTGGTGATCTTCAATGTTTCGTTCGCCACGGCTGTGCCAGACAACTTTTTACACATGGATCTTGTGTATTTGAGTAGAATGAAGGTTTTTGACGCATTTACACCGAGCTGTGCTCTCAGAAACGCACGACACACGCGATATCTCGATTATTGTGTTCGTCGATTTTTCGTTCGCCACAGCTGTGCCAGACGACTTTTAACGCATGGATAATGTGCATTTGAGTAGAATGAAGGTTTTTCATACATTTACACCGAGCTGTGCTCTCAGAAACGTTCGAAACACGCGATATCACGATTTTGGTGATCCTCGATTTTTCGTTCTCCACAGCTGTGGATGACGACTTTTGACGCATGGATATTGTGCATTTGAGTAGAATGAAGGTTTTTGACACATTTACACCGAGCTGTGCTCTCAGAAACGCTCGAAACACACGATATCACGATTTTGGTGTTCGTCGATTTTTCGTTCGTCACAGCTGTGGCAGACGACTTTTAACGCATGGATAATGTGCATTTGAGAAGAATGAAGGTTTTTCATACATTTACACCGAGCTGTGCTCTCAGAAACGCTCGAAACACGCGATATCACGATTTTGGTGATCCTGTTTCTTTCTCCACAGCTGTGCCTGACGACTTTTGACTCATGGATATTGTGCATTTGAGTAGAATGAATGTTTTTCATACATTTACACCGAGCTGTGCAATCAGAAACGATCGAAACACGCGATATCACGATGTTGGTGATCCTGTTTCGTTCTCCACAGCTGTGCCTGACGACTTTTGATGCATGGATATTGTGGATTTGTGTAGAATGAAGGTTTTTGACACATTTACACCGAGCTGTGCTCTCAGAAACGCTCGAAACACGCGATATCACGATTTTGGTGATCTTCAATGTTTCGTTCGCCACGGCGGTGGCAGACAACTTTTAACACATGGAACTTGTGTATTTGAGTAGAGTGAAGGTTTTTGACACATTTACACCGAGCTATGCTCTCAGGAAGACTCGAAACACGAGATATCTCGATTTTGGTACTGTTCAAAGTTTCGTTCTCCACTGCTGTGTCAGACAACTTGTAACACATGGATCTTGTGTATTTGAGTAGAATGAAGGTATTTGACACGTTTACACCGAGCTGTGCTCTCAGAAACGCTCGAAACACGCGATATCACGATTTTGGTGTTCTTCAATGTTTCGTTCGCCACGGCTGTGGCAGACAACGTTTAACACATGGATCTTGTGTATTTGAGTAGAATGAAGATTTTTGACACATTTACACCGAGCTGTGCTCTCAGAAACGCTCGAAACACGCGATATCACGATTTTGGTGTTCGTCGATTTTTCGTTAGACACAGCTGTGCCAGACGACTTTTAACGCATGAATATTGTGTATTTGAGCAGAATGAAGGTTTTTTACACATTTACACCGAGCTGTGCTCTCAGAAACGCTCGAAACACGCGATATCACGATGTTGGTGATCCTGTTTCGTTCTCCACAGCTGTGCCTGACGACTTTTGATGCATGGATATTGTGGATTTGAGTAGAATGAAGGTTTTTGACACATTTACACCGAGCTATGCTCTCAGGAACGCTCGAAACACGAGATATCTCGATTTTGGTACTGTTCAAAGTTTCGTTCTCCACTGCTGTGTCAGACAACTTGTAACACATGGATCTTGTGTATTTGAGTAGAATGAAGGTATTTGACACATTTACACCGAGCTGTGCTCTCAGAAACGCTCGAAACACGCGATATCACGATTTTGGTGATCTTCAATGTTTCGTTCGCCACGGCGGTGGCAGACAACTTTTAACACATGGAACTTGTGTATTTGAGTAGAGTGAAGGTTTTTGACACATTTACACCGAACTGTGCTCTCAGAAACGCTCGAAACACGCGATATCACGATTTTGGTGTTCGTCGATTTTTCGTTCGTCACAGCTGTGCCAGACGACTTTTAACGCATGGATATCGTGCATTTGAGTAGAATGAAGGTTTTTTACACATTTACACCTAGCTGTGCTCTCAGAAACGCTCGAAACACGCGATATCACGATTTTGGTGATCTTCGATTTTTCGTTCGCCACAGTTGTGGCAGACGACTTCTAACGCATGGATAATGTGCATTTGAGTAGAATAAAGGTTTTTCATACATTTACACCGAGCTGTGCTCTCAGAAACGTTCGAAACACGCGATATTACGATTTTGGTGATCCTCGGTTTTTCGTTTTCCACAGCTGTGGATGACGACTTTTGACGCATGGATATTGTGCATTTGAGTAGAATGAAGGTTTTTGACACATTTACACCGAGCTGTGCTCTCAGAAACGCTCGAAACACGCGATATCACGATTTTGGTGATCTTCAATGTTTCGTTCGCCACGGCTGTGGTAGACAACTTTTAACGCATGAATATTGTGCATTTGAGTAGAATGAAGATTTTTGACTCATTTACACCGAGCTATGATCTCAGGAACGCTCGAAACACGAGATATCTCGATGTTGGTACTGTTCAAAGTTTCGTTCTCCACAGCTGTGCCTGACGACTTTTGACGCATGGATCTTGTGTGTTTGAGCAGAATGAAGGTTTTTGACACATTAACACCGAGCTGTGCTCTCAGAAACGCTCGAAACATGCGATATCACGATTTTGGTGTTCGTCGATTTTTCGTTCGCCACAGCTGTGGCAGACGACTTTTAACGCATGAATATTGTGCATTTGAGTAGAATGAAGATTTTTGACTCATTTACACCGAGCTATGATCTCACGAACGCTCGAAACACGAGATATCTCGATGTTGGTACTGTTCAAAGTTTCGTTCTCCACAGCTGTGCCTGACGACTTTTGACGCATGGATCTTGTGTGTTTGAGCAGAATGAAGGTTTTTGACACATTCACACCGAGCTGTGCTCTCGGAAACGCTCGAAACATGCGATATCACGATTTTGGTGTTCGTCCATTTTTCGTTCGCCACAGCTGTGGCAGACGACTTTTAACGCATGAATATTGTGTATTTGAGTAGAATGAAGATTTTTGACACATTTACACCGAGCTATGCTCTCAGGAACGCTCGAAACACGAGATATCACGATTTTGGTGTTCTTCGATTTTTCGTTCGCCACAGTTGTGGCAGACGACTTCTAACGCATGGATAATGTGCATTTGAGTAGAATGAAGGTTTTTCATACATTTACACCGAGCTGTGCTCTCAGAAACGCTCGAAACACGCGTTATCACGATTTTGGTGATCCTCGATGTTTCGTTCTCCATAGCTCTGCCTGACGACTTTTGAGGCATGGATATTGTGCATTTGAGTAGAATGAAGGTTTTTGACACATTTACACCGAGCTGTGCTCTCAGAAACGCTCGAAACACGCGATATCACGATTTCGGTGATCTTTAATGTTTCGTTCGCCACGGCGGTGGCAGACAACTTTTAACACATGGATGTTGTGTATTTGAGTAGAGTGAAGGTTTTTGACACATTTACACCGAACTGTGCTCTCAGAAACGCTCGAAACACGCGATATCACGATTTTGGTGTTCGTCGATTTTTCGTTCGTCACAGCTGTGCCAGACGACTTTTAACGCATGGATATCGTGCATTTGAGTAGAATGAAGGTTTTTTTACACATTTACACCGAGCTGTGCTCTCAGAAACGCTCGAAACACGCGATATCACGATTTTGGTGTTCTTCGATTTTTCGTTCGCCACAGTTGTGGCAGACGACTTCTAAGGCATGGATAATGTGCATTTGAGTAGAGTGAAGGTTTTTGACACATTTACACCGAACTGTGCTCTCAGAAACGCTCGAAACACGCGATATCACGATTTTGGTGTTCGTCGATTTTTCGTTCGTCACAGCTGTGCCAGACGACTTTCAACGCATGAATATTGTGTATTTGAGCAGAATGAAGGTTTTTTACACATTTGCACCGAGCTGTGCTCTCAGAAACGCTCGAAACACGCGATATCACGATTTTGGTGATCTTCAATGTTTCGTTCGCCACGGCTGTGGCAGACGACTTTTAACACATGGATCTTGTGTGTTTGAGCAGAATGAAGTTTTTTGACACATTCACACCGAGCTGTGCTCTCAGAAACGCTCGAAACATGCGATATCACGATTTTGGTGTTCGTCGATTTTTCGTTCGCCAGAGCTGTGGCAGACGACTTTTAACGCATGAATATTGTGCATTTGAGTAGAATGAAGATTTTTTACTCATTTACACCGAGCTATGATCTCAGGAACGCTCGAAACACGAGATATCTCGATGTTGGTACTGTTCAAAGTTTCGTTCGCCACTGCTGTGCCAGACAACTTTTATCACATGGATCTTGTGTATTTGAGTAGAGTGAATGTTTTTGACGCATTTACACCGAACTGTGCTCTCAGAAACGCTCGAAACACGCGATATCACGATTTTGGTGTTCGTCGATTTTTCGTACGTCACAGCTGTGCCAGACGACTTTTAACGCATGGATATCGTGCATTTGAGTAGAATGAAGGTTTTTTACACATTTACACCGAGCTGTGCTCTCAGAAACGCTCGAAACACGCGATATCACGATTTTGGTGTTCTTCGATTTTTCGTTCGCCACAGTTGTGGCAGACGACTTCTAAGGCATGGATAATGTGCATTTGAGTAGAATGAAGGTTTTTCATACATTCACACCGAGCTGTGCTCTCAGAAACGCTCGAAACACGCGATATCACGATTTTGGTGTTCTTCGATTTTTCGTTCGCCACATTTGTGGCAGACGACTTTTAAAGCATGGATAATGTGCATTTGAGTAGAATGAAGGTTTTTCATACATTTACACCGAGCTGTGCTCTCAGAAACGCTCGAAACACGCGATATCACGATTTTGGTGCTGTTCAAAGTTTCGTTCGCCGCAGCTGTGCCAGACAACTTTTAACACATGGATATTGTGCATTTGAGTAGAATGAAGGTTTTTGACACTTTTACACCGAGCTGTGCTCTCAGAAACGCTCGAAACACGCGATATCACGATTTTGGTGATCTTCAATGTTTCGTTCGCCACGGCTGTGGCAGACAACTTTTAACACATGGATTTTGTGTATTTGAGTAGAATGAAGGTTTTTCATACATTTACACCGAGCTGTGCTCTCAGAAACGATCCAAACACGCGATATCACTATTTTGGTGTTCGTCGATTTTTCGTTCGCCACAGCTGTGCCAGACGACTTTTAACGGATGGATATTGTGCATTTGAGTAGAATGAAGGTTTTTTTACACATTTACACCGAGCTGTGCGCTCAGAAACGCTCGAAACAATCGAGATCACGATTTTGGTGATCCTCGATGTTTCGTTCTCCACAGCTGTGACTGACGACTTTTGATTCATGGATATTGTGCATTTGAGTAGAATGAAGGTTCTTCATACATTTACACCGAGCTGTGATCTCAGAAAGGCTCGAAACACGCGATATCACGATTTTTCGTTCTCCACAGCTCTGCCTGACGACTTTTGACGCATGGATATTGTGCATTTGAGTAGAATGAAGGTTTTTGACACATTTACACCGAACTGTACTCTCGGAAACGCTCGAAACACGCGATATCACGATTTTGGTGTTCGTCGATTTTTCGTTCGCCACGGCGGTGGCAGACGGCTTTTAACGCCTGGATCTTGTGTGTTTGAGTAGAATGACGGATTTTGACACATTTACACCGAGCTGTGCTCTCAGAAACGCTCGAAACACGCGATATCACGATTTTGGTTTTCGTCGATTTTTCGGTCGCCACAGATGTGCCAGACGACTTTTAACGCATGGATTTTGTGCATTTGAGCAGAATGAAGGTTTTTGACACATTTACACCGAGCTGTGCTCTCAGAAACGCTCGAAACACGCGACATCACGATTTCGGTGCTGTTCAAAGTTTCGTTCGCCTCAGCTGTGCCAGACAACTTTTAACACATGGATATTGTGCATTTGAGTAGAATGAAGGTTTTTAACACATTTACACCGAGCTGTGCTCTCAGAAACGCTCGAAACACGCGATATCACGATTTTGGTTTTCGTCAATTTTTCGTTCGCCACCGATGTGCCAGACGACTTTTAACGCATGGATAATGTGCATTTGAGTAGAATGAAGGTTTTCCATACATTTACACCGAGCTGTGCTCTCAGAAACGCTCGAATCACGCGATATCACGATTTTGATGATCCTCGATTTTTCGTTCTCCACAGCTGTGCCGGACGACTTTTGACGCATGGATATTGTGCATTTGAGTAGAATGAAGGTTTTTGACACATTTACACCGAGCTGTGCTCTCAGAAACGCTCGAAACACGCGATATCACGATTTTGATGATCTTCAATGTTTCGTTCGCCACGGCTGTGCCAGACAACTTTTAACACATGGATCTTGTGTATTTGAGCAGAATGAAGGTTTTTGACACATTTACACCGAGCTGTGCTCTCAGAATCGCTCGAAACTCGCGATATCACGATTTTGGTTTTCGTCGATTTTTTGTTCGCCACAGATGTGCCAGACGACTTTTAACGCATGGATATTGTGCATTTGAGCAGAATGAAGGTTTTTGACACATTTACACCGAGCTGTGCTCTCAGAAACGCTCGAAACACGCGATATCACGATTTTGGTGATCTTCAATGTTTCGTTCGCCACGGCTGTGGCAGACAAATTTTAACACATGGATCTTGTGTGTTTGAGCCGAATGAAGGTTTTTTACACATTTACACCAAGCTGTGCTCTCTGAAACGCTCGAAACACGCGATATCACGATTTTGGTGTTCGTCGATTTTTCGTTCGCCACAGCTGTGCCAGACAACTTTTAACACATGCATTTTGTGTATTTGAGTAGAATGAAGGTTTTTGACACATTTATACCGAGCTGTGCTCTCAGAAATGCTCGAAACACGCGAGATCACGATTTTAGTGTTCTTCAATGTTTCATTCGCCACTGCTGTGCCAGACAACTTTTAACACATGGATTTTGTGCATTTGAGCAGAATGAAGGTTTTTGACGCACTTACACCGAGCTGTGCTCTCAGAAACGCACGAAACACGCGATATCACGATTTTAGTGTTCTTCAATGTTTCATTCGCCACAGCTGTGCCAGACGACTTTTAAAGCATGAATATTGTGCATTTGAGTAGAATGAAGGTTTTTCATACATTTACACCGAGCTGTGCTCTCAGAATCGATCGAAACACGCGATATCACGATTTTGGTGATCTTCAATGTTTCGTTCGCCACGGCTGTGGCAGACAACTTTTAACACATGGATCTTGTGTGTTTGAGCCGAATGAAGGTTTTTTACACATTTACACCGAGCTGTGCTCTCTGAAACGCTCGAAACACGCGATATCACGATTTTGGTGTTCGTCGATTTTTCGTTCGCCACAGCTGTGCCAGACGACTTTTAACGCATGAATATTGTGCATTTGAGCAGAATGAAGGTTTTTGACACATTTACACCGAGCTGTGCTCTCAGAAACGCTCGAAACACGCGATATCACGATTTTGGTGATCTTCAATGTTTCGTTCGCCACGGCTGTGCCAGACAACTTTTAACACATGGATCTTGTGTATTTGAGCAGAATGAAGGTTTTTGACACATTTACACCGAGCTGTGCTCTCAGAATCGCTCGAAACTCGCGATATCACGATTTTGGTTTTCGTCGATTTTTTGTTCGCCACAGATGTGCCAGACGACTTTTAACGCATGGATATTGTGCATTTGAGCAGAATGAAGGTTTTTGACACATTTACACCGAGCTGTGCTCTCAGAAACGCTCGAAACACGCGATATCACGATTTTGGTGATCTTCAATGTTTCGTTCGCCACGGCTGTGGCAGACAAATTTTAACACATGGATCTTGTGTGTTTGAGCCGAATGAAGGTTTTTTACACATTTACACCAAGCTGTGCTCTCTGAAACGCTCGAAACACGCGATATCACGATTTTGGTGTTCGTCGATTTTTCGTTCGCCACAGCTGTGCCAGACAACTTTTAACACATGCATTTTGTGTATTTGAGTAGAATGAAGGTTTTTGACACATTTACACCGAGCTGTGCTCTCAGAAATGCTCGAAACACGCGAGATCACGATTTTAGTGTTCTTCAATGTTTCATTCGCCACTGCTGTGCCAGACAACTTTTAACACATGGATTTTGTGCATTTGAGCAGAATGAAGGTTTTTGACGCACTTACACCGAGCTGTGCTCTCAGAAACGCACGAAACACGCGATATCACGATTTTAGTGTTCTTCAATGTTTCATTCGCCACAGCTGTGCCAGACGACTTTTAAAGCATGAATATTGTGCATTTGAGTAGAATGAAGGTTTTTCATACATTTACACCGAGCTGTGCTCTCAGAATCGATCGAAACACGCGATATCACGATTTTGGTGATCTTCAATGTTTCGTTCGCCACGGCTGTGGCAGACAACTTTTAACACATGGATCTTGTGTGTTTGAGCCGAATGAAGGTTTTTTACACATTTACACCGAGCTGTGCTCTCTGAAACGCTCGAAACACGCGATATCACGATTTTGGTGTTCGTCGATTTTTCGTTCGCCACAGCTGTGCCAGACGACTTTTAACGCATGAATATTGTGCATTTGAGCAGAATGAAGGTTTTTGACACATTTACACCGAGCTGTGCTCTCAGAAACGCTCGAAACACGCGAGATCACGATTTTAGTGTTCTTCAATGTTTCATTCGCCACTGCTGTGCCAGACAACCTTTAACACATGGATTTTGTGTATTTGAGTAGAATGAAGGTTTTTGACACATTTACACCGAGCTGTGCTCTCAGAAACGCTCGAAACACGCGATATCACGATTTTGATGACCCTCGATTTTTCGTTCTCCACAGCTGTGCCTGACGAATTTTGACGCATGGATATTGTGCATTTGAGTAGAATGAAGGTTTTTGACACATTTACACCGAACTGTACTCTCAGAAACGCTCGAAACACGCGATATCACGATTTTGGTGTTCGTCGATTTTTCGTTCGCCACGGCGGTGGCAGACGGCTTTTAACGCCTGGATCTTGTGTGTTTGAGTAGAATGACGGTTTTTGACACATTTACACCGAGCTGTGCTCACAGAAACGCTCGAAATACGCGATATCACGATTTTGGTGATCCTGTTTCGTTCTCCACAGCTGTGCCTGACGACTTTTGACGCATGGATATTGTGCATTTGAGTAGAATGAATGTTTTTCATACATTTACACCGAGCTGTGCAATCAGAAACGATCGAAACACGCGATATCACGATGTTGGTGATCCTGTTTCGTTCTCCACAGCTGTGCCTGACGACTTTTGATGCATGGATATTGTGGATTTGAGTAGAATGAAGGTTTTTGCCACATTTACACCGAGCTGTGCTCTCAGAAACGCTCGAAACACGCGATATCACGATTTTGGTGATCTTCAATGTTTCGTTCGCCACGGCTGTGGCAGACAACTTTTAACACATGGATATTGTGCGTTTGAGTAGAATGAAGGTTTCTGACACATTTATACCGAGCTGTGCTCTCAGAAACGCTCGAAACACGCGATATCACGATTTTGGTGTTCTTCGATTTTTCGTTCGCCACAGTTGTGGCAGACGACTTCTAACGCATGGATAATGTGCATTTGAGTAGAATGAAGGTTTTTCATACATTCACACCGAGCTGTGCTCTCAGAAACGCTCGAAACACGAGATATCTCGATTTTGGTACTGTTCAAAGTTTCGTTCGCCACTGCTGTGCCAGACAACTTGTAACAGATGGATAATGTGCATTTGAGTAGAATGAAGGTTTTTCATACATTTACACCGAGCTGTGCTCTCAGAAACGCTCGAAACACGCGTTATCACGATTTTGGTGATCTTCAATGTTTCGTTCGCAACGGCTGTGGCAGACAACTTTTAACACATGGATATTGTGCATTTGAGTAGAATGAAGGTTTCTGACACATTTATACCGAGCTGTGCTCTCAGAAACGCTCGAAACACGCGATATCACGATTTTGGTGTTCTTCGATTTTTCGTTCGCCACAGCTGTGGCAGACGACTTTTAACGAATGAATATTGTGTATTTGAGTAGAATGAAGATTTTTGACACATTTACACCGAGCTATGCTCTCAGGAACGATCGAAACACGAGATATCACGATTTTGGTGTTCTTCGATTTTTCGTTCGCCACAGTTGTGGCAGACGACTTCTAACGCATGGATAATGTGCATTTGAGTAGAATGAAGGTTTTTCATACATTTACACCGAGCTGTGCTCTCAGAAACGCTCGAAACACGCGTTATCACGATTTTGGTGATCCTCGATGTTTCGTTCTCCATAGCTGTGCCTGACGACTTTTGAGGCATGGATATTGTGCATTTGAGTAGAATGAAGGTTTTTTACATATTTACACCGAGCTGTGCTCTCAGAAACGCTCGAAACACGCGATATCACGATTTTGGTGATCTTTAATGTTTCGTTCGCCACGGCGGTGGCAGACAACTTTTAACACATGGATCTTGTGTATTTGAGTAGAGTGAAGGTTTTTGACACATTTACACCGAACTGTGTTCTCAGAAACGCTCGAAACACGCGATATCACGATTTTGGTGTTCGTCGATTTTTCGTTCGTCACAGCTGTGCCAGACGACTTTTAACGCATGGATATCGTGCATTTGAGTAGAATGAAGGTTTTTTTACACATTTACACCGAGCTGTGCTCTCAGAAACGCTCGAAACACGCGATATCACGATTTTGGTGTTCTTCGATTTTTCGTTCGCCACAGTTGTGGCAGACGACTTCTAACGCATGGATAATGTGCATTTGAGTAGAATGAAGGTTTTTCATACATTCACACCGAGCTGTGCTCTCCGAAACGCTCGAAACATGCGATATCACGATTTTGGTGTTCGTCGATTTTTCGTTCGCCACAGCTGTGGCAGACGACTTTTAACGCATGAATATTGTGCATTTGAGTAGAATGAAGATTTTTGACACATTTACACCGAGCTGTGCTCTCAGAAACGCTCGAAACACGCGATATCACGATTTTGGTGTTCGTCGATTTTTCGTTAGACACAGCTGTACCAGACGACTTTTAACGCATGAATATTGTGTATTTGAGCAGAATGAAGGTTTTTTACACATTTACACCGAGCTGTGCTCTCAGAAACGCTCGAAACACGCGATATCACGATTTTGGTGATCTTCAATGTTTCGTTCGCCACGGCTGTGATTTTTCGTTAGACACAGCTGTACCAGACGACTTTTAACGCATGAATATTGTGTATTTGAGCAGAATGAAGGTTTTTGACACATTCACACCGAGCTGTGCTCTCAGAAACGCTTGAAACATGCGATATCACGATTTTGGTGTTCGTCGATTTTTCGTTCGCCACAGCTGTGGCAGACGACTTTTAACGCATGAATATTGTGCATTTGAGTAGAATGAAGATTTTTTACTCATTTACACCGAGCTATGATCTCAGGAACGCTCGAAACACGAGATATCTCGATGTTGGTACTGGTCAAAGTTTCGTTCGCCACTGCTGTGCCAGACAACTTTTATCACATGGATCTTGTGTATTTGAGTAGAGTGAATGTTTTTGACGCATTTACACCGAACTGTGCTCTCAGAAACGCTCGAACCACGCGATATCACGATTTTGGTGTTCGTCGATTTTTCGTTCGTCACAGCTGGGGCAGACGACTTTTAACGCATGGATAATGTGCATTTGAGTAGAATGAAGATTTTTGACTCATTTACACCGAGCTATGATCTCAGGAACGCTCGAAACACGAGATATCTCGATGTTGGTACTGTTCAAAATTTCGTTCCCCACAGCTGTGCCTGACGACTTTTGACGCATGGGTATTGTGCATATGAGTAGAATGAATGTTTTTGACACATTTACACCGAGCTGTGCTCTCAGAAACGCTCGAAACACGCGATATCACGATTTTGGTGTTCGTCGATTTTTCGTTAGACACAGCTGTGCCAGACGACTTTTAACGCATGAATATTGTGTATTTGAGCAGAATGAAGGTTTTTTACACATTTACACCGAGCTGTGCTCTCAGAAACGCTCGAAACACGCGATATCACGATTTTGGTGTTCTTCGATTTTTCGTTCGCCACATTTGTGGCAGACGACTTTTAAAGCATGAATATTGTGCATTTGAGTAGAATGAAGATTTTTGACTCATTTACACCGAGCTATGATCTCAGGAACGCTCGAAACACGAGATATCTCGATGTTGGTACTGTTCAAAGTTTCGTTCTCCACAGCTGTGCCTGACGACTTTTGACGCATGGGTATTGTGCATTTGAGTAGAATGAAGGTTTTTGACACATTTACACCGATCTGTGCTCTCAGAAACGCTCGAAACACGCGATATCACGATTTTGGTGTTCGTCGATTTTTCGTTCGTCACAGCTGTGGCAGACGACTTTTAACGCATGGATAATGTGCATTTGAGTAGAATGAAGATTTTTGACTCATTTACACCGAGCTATGATCTCAGGAACGCTCGAAACACGAGATATCTCGATGTTGGTACTGTTCAAAGTTTCGTTCCCCACAGCTGTGCCTAACGACTTTTGACGCATGGGTATTGTGCATTTGAGTAGAATGAAGGTTTTTGACACATTTACACCGAGCTGTGCTCTCAGAAACGCTCGAAACACGCGATATCACGATTTTGGTGTTCGTCGATTTTTCGTTAGACACAGCTGTGCCAGACGACTTTTAACGCATGAATATTGTGTATTTGAGCAGAATGAAGGTTTTTTACACATTTACACCGAGCTGTGCTCTCAGAAACGCTCGAAACACGCGATATCACGATTTTGGTGTTCTTCGATTTTTCGTTCGCCACATTTGTGGCAGACGACTTTTAAAGCATGAATATTGTGCATTTGAGTAGAATGAAGATTTTTGACTCATTTACACCGAGCTATGATCTCAGGAACGCTCGAAACACGAGATATCTCGATGTTGGTACTGTTCAAAGTTTCGTTCTCCACAGCTGTGCCTGACGACTTTTGACGCATGGGTATTGTGCATTTGAGTAGAATGAAGGTTTTTGACACATTTACACCGATCTGTGCTCTCAGAAACGCTCGAAACACGCGATATCACGATTTTGGTGTTCGTCGATTTTTCGTTCGTCACAGCTGTGCCAGACGACTTTTAACGCATGGATATCGTGCATTTGAGTAGAATGAAGGTTTTTTTACACATTTACACCGAGCTGTGCTCTCAGAAACGCTCGAAACACGCGATATCACGATTTTGGTGTTCTTCGATTTTTCGTTCGCCACAGTTGTGGCAGACGACTTCTAAGGCATGGATAATGTGCATTTGAGTAGAGTGAAGG
This sequence comes from Pimpla rufipes, assembly GCA_963932165.1. Lineage (NCBI taxonomy): Eukaryota > Metazoa > Arthropoda > Insecta > Hymenoptera > Ichneumonidae > Pimpla > Pimpla rufipes. Next base: position 798,133 of record CAWVQF010000037.1, read on the forward strand.
TTTTTGACACATTTACACCGAACTGTGCTCTCAGAAACGCTCGAAACACGCGATATCACGATTTTGGTGTTCGTCGATTTTTCGTTCGTCACAGCTGTGCCAGACGACTTTCAACGCATGAATATTGTGTATTTGAGCAGAATGAAGGTTTTTTACACATTTGCACCGAGCTGTGCTCTCAGAAACGCTCGAAACACGCGATATCACGATTTTGGTGATCTTCAATGTTTCGTTCGCCACGGCTGTGGCAGACGACTTTTAACACATGGATCTTGTGTGTTTGAGCAGAATGAAGTTTTTTGACACATTCACACCGAGCTGTGCTCTCAGAAACGCTCGAAACATGCGATATCACGATTTTGGTGTTCGTCGATTTTTCGTTCGCCAGAGCTGTGGCAGACGACTTTTAACGCATGAATATTGTGCATTTGAGTAGAATGAAGATTTTTTACTCATTTACACCGAGCTATGATCTCAGGAACGCTCGAAACACGAGATATCTCGATGTTGGTACTGTTCAAAGTTTCGTTCGCCACTGCTGTGCCAGACAACTTTTATCACATGGATCTTGTGTATTTGAGTAGAGTGAATGTTTTTGACGCATTTACACCGAACTGTGCTCTCAGAAACGCTCGAAACACGCGATATCACGATTTTGGTGTTCGTCGATTTTTCGTACGTCACAGCTGTGCCAGACGACTTTTAACGCATGGATATCGTGCATTTGAGTAGAATGAAGGTTTTTTACACATTTACACCGAGCTGTGCTCTCAGAAACGCTCGAAACACGCGATATCACGATTTTGGTGTTCTTCGATTTTTCGTTCGCCACAGTTGTGGCAGACGACTTCTAAGGCATGGATAATGTGCATTTGAGTAGAATGAAGGTTTTTCATACATTCACACCGAGCTGTGCTCTCAGAAACGCTCGAAACACGCGATATCACGATTTTGGTGTTCTTCGATTTTTCGTTCGCCACATTTGTGGCAGACGACTTTTAAAGCATGGATAATGTGCATTTGAGTAGAATGAAGGTTTTTCATACATTTACACCGAGCTGTGCTCTCAGAAACGCTCGAAACACGCGATATCACGATTTTGGTGCTGTTCAAAGTTTCGTTCGCCGCAGCTGTGCCAGACAACTTTTAACACATGGATATTGTGCATTTGAGTAGAATGAAGGTTTTTGACACTTTTACACCGAGCTGTGCTCTCAGAAACGCTCGAAACACGCGATATCACGATTTTGGTGATCTTCAATGTTTCGTTCGCCACGGCTGTGGCAGACAACTTTTAACACATGGATTTTGTGTATTTGAGTAGAATGAAGGTTTTTCATACATTTACACCGAGCTGTGCTCTCAGAAACGATCCAAACACGCGATATCACTATTTTGGTGTTCGTCGATTTTTCGTTCGCCACAGCTGTGCCAGACGACTTTTAACGGATGGATATTGTGCATTTGAGTAGAATGAAGGTTTTTTTACACATTTACACCGAGCTGTGCGCTCAGAAACGCTCGAAACAATCGAGATCACGATTTTGGTGATCCTCGATGTTTCGTTCTCCACAGCTGTGACTGACGACTTTTGATTCATGGATATTGTGCATTTGAGTAGAATGAAGGTTCTTCATACATTTACACCGAGCTGTGATCTCAGAAAGGCTCGAAACACGCGATATCACGATTTTTCGTTCTCCACAGCTCTGCCTGACGACTTTTGACGCATGGATATTGTGCATTTGAGTAGAATGAAGGTTTTTGACACATTTACACCGAACTGTACTCTCGGAAACGCTCGAAACACGCGATATCACGATTTTGGTGTTCGTCGATTTTTCGTTCGCCACGGCGGTGGCAGACGGCTTTTAACGCCTGGATCTTGTGTGTTTGAGTAGAATGACGGATTTTGACACATTTACACCGAGCTGTGCTCTCAGAAACGCTCGAAACACGCGATATCACGATTTTGGTTTTCGTCGATTTTTCGGTCGCCACAGATGTGCCAGACGACTTTTAACGCATGGATTTTGTGCATTTGAGCAGAATGAAGGTTTTTGACACATTTACACCGAGCTGTGCTCTCAGAAACGCTCGAAACACGCGACATCACGATTTCGGTGCTGTTCAAAGTTTCGTTCGCCTCAGCTGTGCCAGACAACTTTTAACACATGGATATTGTGCATTTGAGTAGAATGAAGGTTTTTAACACATTTACACCGAGCTGTGCTCTCAGAAACGCTCGAAACACGCGATATCACGATTTTGGTTTTCGTCAATTTTTCGTTCGCCACCGATGTGCCAGACGACTTTTAACGCATGGATAATGTGCATTTGAGTAGAATGAAGGTTTTCCATACATTTACACCGAGCTGTGCTCTCAGAAACGCTCGAATCACGCGATATCACGATTTTGATGATCCTCGATTTTTCGTTCTCCACAGCTGTGCCGGACGACTTTTGACGCATGGATATTGTGCATTTGAGTAGAATGAAGGTTTTTGACACATTTACACCGAGCTGTGCTCTCAGAAACGCTCGAAACACGCGATATCACGATTTTGATGATCTTCAATGTTTCGTTCGCCACGGCTGTGCCAGACAACTTTTAACACATGGATCTTGTGTATTTGAGCAGAATGAAGGTTTTTGACACATTTACACCGAGCTGTGCTCTCAGAATCGCTCGAAACTCGCGATATCACGATTTTGGTTTTCGTCGATTTTTTGTTCGCCACAGATGTGCCAGACGACTTTTAACGCATGGATATTGTGCATTTGAGCAGAATGAAGGTTTTTGACACATTTACACCGAGCTGTGCTCTCAGAAACGCTCGAAACACGCGATATCACGATTTTGGTGATCTTCAATGTTTCGTTCGCCACGGCTGTGGCAGACAAATTTTAACACATGGATCTTGTGTGTTTGAGCCGAATGAAGGTTTTTTACACATTTACACCAAGCTGTGCTCTCTGAAACGCTCGAAACACGCGATATCACGATTTTGGTGTTCGTCGATTTTTCGTTCGCCACAGCTGTGCCAGACAACTTTTAACACATGCATTTTGTGTATTTGAGTAGAATGAAGGTTTTTGACACATTTATACCGAGCTGTGCTCTCAGAAATGCTCGAAACACGCGAGATCACGATTTTAGTGTTCTTCAATGTTTCATTCGCCACTGCTGTGCCAGACAACTTTTAACACATGGATTTTGTGCATTTGAGCAGAATGAAGGTTTTTGACGCACTTACACCGAGCTGTGCTCTCAGAAACGCACGAAACACGCGATATCACGATTTTAGTGTTCTTCAATGTTTCATTCGCCACAGCTGTGCCAGACGACTTTTAAAGCATGAATATTGTGCATTTGAGTAGAATGAAGGTTTTTCATACATTTACACCGAGCTGTGCTCTCAGAAACGCTCGAAACACGCGATATCACGATTTTGGTTTTCGTCGATTTTTCGGTCGCCACAGATGTGCCAGACGACTTTTAACGCATGGATTTTGTGCATTTGAGCAGAATGAAGGTTTTTGACACATTTACACCGAGCTGTGCTCTCAGAAACGCTCGAAACACGCGACATCACGATTTCGGTGCTGTTCAAAGTTTCGTTCGCCTCAGCTGTGCCAGACAACTTTTAACACATGGATATTGTGCATTTGAGTAGAATGAAGGTTTTTAACACATTTACACCGAGCTGTGCTCTCAGAAACGCTCGAAACACGCGATATCACGATTTTGGTTTTCGTCAATTTTTCGTTCGCCACCGATGTGCCAGACGACTTTTAACGCATGGATAATGTGCATTTGAGTAGAATGAAGGTTTTCCATACATTTACACCGAGCTGTGCTCTCAGAAACGCTCGAATCACGCGATATCACGATTTTGATGATCCTCGATTTTTCGTTCTCCACAGCTGTGCCGGACGACTTTTGACGCATGGATATTGTGCATTTGAGTAGAATGAAGGTTTTTGACACATTTACACCGAGCTGTGCTCTCAGAAACGCTCGAAACACGCGATATCACGATTTTGATGATCTTCAATGTTTCGTTCGCCACGGCTGTGCCAGACAACTTTTAACACATGGATCTTGTGTATTTGAGCAGAATGAAGGTTTTTGACACATTTACACCGAGCTGTGCTCTCAGAATCGCTCGAAACTCGCGATATCACGATTTTGGTTTTCGTCGATTTTTTGTTCGCCACAGATGTGCCAGACGACTTTTAACGCATGGATATTGTGCATTTGAGCAGAATGAAGGTTTTTGACACATTTACACCGAGCTGTGCTCTCAGAAACGCTCGAAACACGCGATATCACGATTTTGGTGATCTTCAATGTTTCGTTCGCCACGGCTGTGGCAGACAAATTTTAACACATGGATCTTGTGTGTTTGAGCCGAATGAAGGTTTTTTACACATTTACACCAAGCTGTGCTCTCTGAAACGCTCGAAACACGCGATATCACGATTTTGGTGTTCGTCGATTTTTCGTTCGCCACAGCTGTGCCAGACAACTTTTAACACATGCATTTTGTGTATTTGAGTAGAATGAAGGTTTTTGACACATTTATACCGAGCTGTGCTCTCAGAAATGCTCGAAACACGCGAGATCACGATTTTAGTGTTCTTCAATGTTTCATTCGCCACTGCTGTGCCAGACAACTTTTAACACATGGATTTTGTGCATTTGAGCAGAATGAAGGTTTTTGACGCACTTACACCGAGCTGTGCTCTCAGAAACGCACGAAACACGCGATATCACGATTTTAGTGTTCTTCAATGTTTCATTCGCCACAGCTGTGCCAGACGACTTTTAAAGCATGAATATTGTGCATTTGAGTAGAATGAAGGTTTTTCATACATTTACACCGAGCTGTGCTCTCAGAATCGATCGAAACACGCGATATCACGATTTTGGTGATCTTCAATGTTTCGTTCGCCACGGCTGTGGCAGACAACTTTTAACACATGGATCTTGTGTGTTTGAGCCGAATGAAGGTTTTTTACACATTTACACCGAGCTGTGCTCTCTGAAACGCTCGAAACACGCGATATCACGATTTTGGTGTTCGTCGATTTTTCGTTCGCCACAGCTGTGCCAGACGACTTTTAACGCATGAATATTGTGCATTTGAGCAGAATGAAGGTTTTTGACACATTTACACCGAGCTGTGCTCTCAGAAACGCTCGAAACACGCGATATCACGATTTTGGTGATCTTCAATGTTTCGTTCGCCACGGCTGTGCCAGACAACTTTTAACACATGGATCTTGTGTATTTGAGCAGAATGAAGGTTTTTGACACATTTACACCGAGCTGTGCTCTCAGAATCGCTCGAAACTCGCGATATCACGATTTTGGTTTTCGTCGATTTTTTGTTCGCCACAGATGTGCCAGACGACTTTTAACGCATGGATATTGTGCATTTGAGCAGAATGAAGGTTTTTGACACATTTACACCGAGCTGTGCTCTCAGAAACGCTCGAAACACGCGATATCACGATTTTGGTGATCTTCAATGTTTCGTTCGCCACGGCTGTGGCAGACAAATTTTAACACATGGATCTTGTGTGTTTGAGCCGAATGAAGGTTTTTTACACATTTACACCAAGCTGTGCTCTCTGAAACGCTCGAAACACGCGATATCACGATTTTGGTGTTCGTCGATTTTTCGTTCGCCACAGCTGTGCCAGACAACTTTTAACACATGCATTTTGTGTATTTGAGTAGAATGAAGGTTTTTGACACATTTACACCGAGCTGTGCTCTCAGAAATGCTCGAAACACGCGAGATCACGATTTTAGTGTTCTTCAATGTTTCATTCGCCACTGCTGTGCCAGACAACTTTTAACACATGGATTTTGTGCATTTGAGCAGAATGAAGGTTTTTGACGCACTTACACCGAGCTGTGCTCTCAGAAACGCACGAAACACGCGATATCACGATTTTAGTGTTCTTCAATGTTTCATTCGCCACAGCTGTGCCAGACGACTTTTAAAGCATGAATATTGTGCATTTGAGTAGAATGAAGGTTTTTCATACATTTACACCGAGCTGTGCTCTCAGAATCGATCGAAACACGCGATATCACGATTTTGGTGATCTTCAATGTTTCGTTCGCCACGGCTGTGGCAGACAACTTTTAACACATGGATCTTGTGTGTTTGAGCCGAATGAAGGTTTTTTACACATTTACACCGAGCTGTGCTCTCTGAAACGCTCGAAACACGCGATATCACGATTTTGGTGTTCGTCGATTTTTCGTTCGCCACAGCTGTGCCAGACGACTTTTAACGCATGAATATTGTGCATTTGAGCAGAATGAAGGTTTTTGACACATTTACACCGAGCTGTGCTCTCAGAAACGCTCGAAACACGCGAGATCACGATTTTAGTGTTCTTCAATGTTTCATTCGCCACTGCTGTGCCAGACAACCTTTAACACATGGATTTTGTGTATTTGAGTAGAATGAAGGTTTTTGACACATTTACACCGAGCTGTGCTCTCAGAAACGCTCGAAACACGCGATATCACGATTTTGATGACCCTCGATTTTTCGTTCTCCACAGCTGTGCCTGACGAATTTTGACGCATGGATATTGTGCATTTGAGTAGAATGAAGGTTTTTGACACATTTACACCGAACTGTACTCTCAGAAACGCTCGAAACACGCGATATCACGATTTTGGTGTTCGTCGATTTTTCGTTCGCCACGGCGGTGGCAGACGGCTTTTAACGCCTGGATCTTGTGTGTTTGAGTAGAATGACGGTTTTTGACACATTTACACCGAGCTGTGCTCACAGAAACGCTCGAAATACGCGATATCACGATTTTGGTGATCCTGTTTCGTTCTCCACAGCTGTGCCTGACGACTTTTGACGCATGGATATTGTGCATTTGAGTAGAATGAATGTTTTTCATACATTTACACCGAGCTGTGCAATCAGAAACGATCGAAACACGCGATATCACGATGTTGGTGATCCTGTTTCGTTCTCCACAGCTGTGCCTGACGACTTTTGATGCATGGATATTGTGGATTTGAGTAGAATGAAGGTTTTTGCCACATTTACACCGAGCTGTGCTCTCAGAAACGCTCGAAACACGCGATATCACGATTTTGGTGATCTTCAATGTTTCGTTCGCCACGGCTGTGGCAGACAACTTTTAACACATGGATATTGTGCGTTTGAGTAGAATGAAGGTTTCTGACACATTTATACCGAGCTGTGCTCTCAGAAACGCTCGAAACACGCGATATCACGATTTTGGTGTTCTTCGATTTTTCGTTCGCCACAGTTGTGGCAGACGACTTCTAACGCATGGATAATGTGCATTTGAGTAGAATGAAGGTTTTTCATACATTCACACCGAGCTGTGCTCTCAGAAACGCTCGAAACACGAGATATCTCGATTTTGGTACTGTTCAAAGTTTCGTTCGCCACTGCTGTGCCAGACAACTTGTAACAGATGGATAATGTGCATTTGAGTAGAATGAAGGTTTTTCATACATTTACACCGAGCTGTGCTCTCAGAAACGCTCGAAACACGCGTTATCACGATTTTGGTGATCTTCAATGTTTCGTTCGCAACGGCTGTGGCAGACAACTTTTAACACATGGATATTGTGCATTTGAGTAGAATGAAGGTTTCTGACACATTTATACCGAGCTGTGCTCTCAGAAACGCTCGAAACACGCGATATCACGATTTTGGTGTTCTTCGATTTTTCGTTCGCCACAGCTGTGGCAGACGACTTTTAACGAATGAATATTGTGTATTTGAGTAGAATGAAGATTTTTGACACATTTACACCGAGCTATGCTCTCAGGAACGATCGAAACACGAGATATCACGATTTTGGTGTTCTTCGATTTTTCGTTCGCCACAGTTGTGGCAGACGACTTCTAACGCATGGATAATGTGCATTTGAGTAGAATGAAGGTTTTTCATACATTTACACCGAGCTGTGCTCTCAGAAACGCTCGAAACACGCGTTATCACGATTTTGGTGATCCTCGATGTTTCGTTCTCCATAGCTGTGCCTGACGACTTTTGAGGCATGGATATTGTGCATTTGAGTAGAATGAAGGTTTTTTACATATTTACACCGAGCTGTGCTCTCAGAAACGCTCGAAACACGCGATATCACGATTTTGGTGATCTTTAATGTTTCGTTCGCCACGGCGGTGGCAGACAACTTTTAACACATGGATCTTGTGTATTTGAGTAGAGTGAAGGTTTTTGACACATTTACACCGAACTGTGTTCTCAGAAACGCTCGAAACACGCGATATCACGATTTTGGTGTTCGTCGATTTTTCGTTCGTCACAGCTGTGCCAGACGACTTTTAACGCATGGATATCGTGCATTTGAGTAGAATGAAGGTTTTTTTACACATTTACACCGAGCTGTGCTCTCAGAAACGCTCGAAACACGCGATATCACGATTTTGGTGTTCTTCGATTTTTCGTTCGCCACAGTTGTGGCAGACGACTTCTAACGCATGGATAATGTGCATTTGAGTAGAATGAAGGTTTTTCATACATTCACACCGAGCTGTGCTCTCCGAAACGCTCGAAACATGCGATATCACGATTTTGGTGTTCGTCGATTTTTCGTTCGCCACAGCTGTGGCAGACGACTTTTAACGCATGAATATTGTGCATTTGAGTAGAATGAAGATTTTTGACACATTTACACCGAGCTGTGCTCTCAGAAACGCTCGAAACACGCGATATCACGATTTTGGTGTTCGTCGATTTTTCGTTAGACACAGCTGTACCAGACGACTTTTAACGCATGAATATTGTGTATTTGAGCAGAATGAAGGTTTTTTACACATTTACACCGAGCTGTGCTCTCAGAAACGCTCGAAACACGCGATATCACGATTTTGGTGATCTTCAATGTTTCGTTCGCCACGGCTGTGATTTTTCGTTAGACACAGCTGTACCAGACGACTTTTAACGCATGAATATTGTGTATTTGAGCAGAATGAAGGTTTTTGACACATTCACACCGAGCTGTGCTCTCAGAAACGCTTGAAACATGCGATATCACGATTTTGGTGTTCGTCGATTTTTCGTTCGCCACAGCTGTGGCAGACGACTTTTAACGCATGAATATTGTGCATTTGAGTAGAATGAAGATTTTTTACTCATTTACACCGAGCTATGATCTCAGGAACGCTCGAAACACGAGATATCTCGATGTTGGTACTGGTCAAAGTTTCGTTCGCCACTGCTGTGCCAGACAACTTTTATCACATGGATCTTGTGTATTTGAGTAGAGTGAATGTTTTTGACGCATTTACACCGAACTGTGCTCTCAGAAACGCTCGAACCACGCGATATCACGATTTTGGTGTTCGTCGATTTTTCGTTCGTCACAGCTGGGGCAGACGACTTTTAACGCATGGATAATGTGCATTTGAGTAGAATGAAGATTTTTGACTCATTTACACCGAGCTATGATCTCAGGAACGCTCGAAACACGAGATATCTCGATGTTGGTACTGTTCAAAATTTCGTTCCCCACAGCTGTGCCTGACGACTTTTGACGCATGGGTATTGTGCATATGAGTAGAATGAATGTTTTTGACACATTTACACCGAGCTGTGCTCTCAGAAACGCTCGAAACACGCGATATCACGATTTTGGTGTTCGTCGATTTTTCGTTAGACACAGCTGTGCCAGACGACTTTTAACGCATGAATATTGTGTATTTGAGCAGAATGAAGGTTTTTTACACATTTACACCGAGCTGTGCTCTCAGAAACGCTCGAAACACGCGATATCACGATTTTGGTGTTCTTCGATTTTTCGTTCGCCACATTTGTGGCAGACGACTTTTAAAGCATGAATATTGTGCATTTGAGTAGAATGAAGATTTTTGACTCATTTACACCGAGCTATGATCTCAGGAACGCTCGAAACACGAGATATCTCGATGTTGGTACTGTTCAAAGTTTCGTTCTCCACAGCTGTGCCTGACGACTTTTGACGCATGGGTATTGTGCATTTGAGTAGAATGAAGGTTTTTGACACATTTACACCGATCTGTGCTCTCAGAAACGCTCGAAACACGCGATATCACGATTTTGGTGTTCGTCGATTTTTCGTTCGTCACAGCTGTGGCAGACGACTTTTAACGCATGGATAATGTGCATTTGAGTAGAATGAAGATTTTTGACTCATTTACACCGAGCTATGATCTCAGGAACGCTCGAAACACGAGATATCTCGATGTTGGTACTGTTCAAAGTTTCGTTCCCCACAGCTGTGCCTAACGACTTTTGACGCATGGGTATTGTGCATTTGAGTAGAATGAAGGTTTTTGACACATTTACACCGAGCTGTGCTCTCAGAAACGCTCGAAACACGCGATATCACGATTTTGGTGTTCGTCGATTTTTCGTTAGACACAGCTGTGCCAGACGACTTTTAACGCATGAATATTGTGTATTTGAGCAGAATGAAGGTTTTTTACACATTTACACCGAGCTGTGCTCTCAGAAACGCTCGAAACACGCGATATCACGATTTTGGTGTTCTTCGATTTTTCGTTCGCCACATTTGTGGCAGACGACTTTTAAAGCATGAATATTGTGCATTTGAGTAGAATGAAGATTTTTGACTCATTTACACCGAGCTATGATCTCAGGAACGCTCGAAACACGAGATATCTCGATGTTGGTACTGTTCAAAGTTTCGTTCTCCACAGCTGTGCCTGACGACTTTTGACGCATGGGTATTGTGCATTTGAGTAGAATGAAGGTTTTTGACACATTTACACCGATCTGTGCTCTCAGAAACGCTCGAAACACGCGATATCACGATTTTGGTGTTCGTCGATTTTTCGTTCGTCACAGCTGTGCCAGACGACTTTTAACGCATGGATATCGTGCATTTGAGTAGAATGAAGGTTTTTTTACACATTTACACCGAGCTGTGCTCTCAGAAACGCTCGAAACACGCGATATCACGATTTTGGTGTTCTTCGATTTTTCGTTCGCCACAGTTGTGGCAGACGACTTCTAAGGCATGGATAATGTGCATTTGAGTAGAGTGAAGGTTTTTGACACATTTACACCGAACTGTGCTCTCAGAAACGCTCGAAACACGCGATATCACGATTTTGGTGTTCGTCGATTTTTCGTTCGTCACAGCTGTGCCAGACGACTTTCAACGCATGAATATTGTGTATTTGAGCAGAATGAAGGTTTTTTACACATTTGCACCGAGCTGTGCTCTCAGAAACGCTCGAAACACGCGATATCACGATTTTGGTGATCTTCAATGTTTCGTTCGCCACGGCTGTGGCAGACGACTTTTAACACATGGATCTTGTGTGTTTGAGCAGAATGAAGTTTTTTGACACATTCACACCGAGCTGTGCTCTCAGAAACGCTCGAAACATGCGATATCACGATTTTGGTGTTCGTCGATTTTTCGTTCGCCAGAGCTGTGGCAGACGACTTTTAACGCATGAATATTGTGCATTTGAGTAGAATGAAGATTTTTTACTCATTTACACCGAGCTATGATCTCAGGAACGCTCGAAACACGAGATATCTCGATGTTGGTACTGTTCAAAGTTTCGTTCGCCACTGCTGTGCCAGACAACTTTTATCACATGGATCTTGTGTATTTGAGTAGAGTGAATGTTTTTGACGCATTTACACCGAACTGTGCTCTCAGAAACGCTCGAAACACGCGATATCACGATTTTGGTGTTCGTCGATTTTTCGTACGTCACAGCTGTGCCAGACGACTTTTAACGCATGGATATCGTGCATTTGAGTAGAATGAAGGTTTTTTACACATTTACACCGAGCTGTGCTCTCAGAAACGCTCGAAACACGCGATATCACGATTTTGGTGTTCTTCGATTTTTCGTTCGCCACAGTTGTGGCAGACGACTTCTAAGGCATGGATAATGTGCATTTGAGTAGAATGAAGGTTTTTCATACATTCACACCGAGCTGTGCTCTCAGAAACGCTCGAAACACGCGATATCACGATTTTGGTGTTCTTCGATTTTTCGTTCGCCACATTTGTGGCAGACGACTTTTAAAGCATGGATAATGTGCATTTGAGTAGAATGAAGGTTTTTCATACATTTACACCGAGCTGTGCTCTCAGAAACGCTCGAAACACGCGATATCACGATTTTGGTGCTGTTCAAAGTTTCGTTCGCCGCAGCTGTGCCAGACAACTTTTAACACATGGATATTGTGCATTTGAGTAGAATGAAGGTTTTTGACACTTTTACACCGAGCTGTGCTCTCAGAAACGCTCGAAACACGCGATATCACGATTTTGGTGATCTTCAATGTTTCGTTCGCCACGGCTGTGGCAGACAACTTTTAACACATGGATTTTGTGTATTTGAGTAGAATGAAGGTTTTTCATACATTTACACCGAGCTGTGCTCTCAGAAACGATCCAAACACGCGATATCACTATTTTGGTGTTCGTCGATTTTTCGTTCGCCACAGCTGTGCCAGACGACTTTTAACGGATGGATATTGTGCATTTGAGTAGAATGAAGGTTTTTTTACACATTTACACCGAGCTGTGCGCTCAGAAACGCTCGAAACAATCGAGATCACGATTTTGGTGATCCTCGATGTTTCGTTCTCCACAGCTGTGACTGACGACTTTTGATTCATGGATATTGTGCATTTGAGTAGAATGAAGGTTCTTCATACATTTACACCGAGCTGTGATCTCAGAAAGGCTCGAAACACGCGATATCACGATTTTTCGTTCTCCACAGCTCTGCCTGACGACTTTTGACGCATGGATATTGTGCATTTGAGTAGAATGAAGGTTTTTGACACATTTACACCGAACTGTACTCTCGGAAACGCTCGAAACACGCGATATCACGATTTTGGTGTTCGTCGATTTTTCGTTCGCCACGGCGGTGGCAGACGGCTTTTAACGCCTGGATCTTGTGTGTTTGAGTAGAATGACGGATTTTGACACATTTACACCGAGCTGTGCTCTCAGAAACGCTCGAAACACGCGATATCACGATTTTGGTTTTCGTCGATTTTTCGGTCGCCACAGATGTGCCAGACGACTTTTAACGCATGGATTTTGTGCATTTGAGCAGAATGAAGGTTTTTGACACATTTACACCGAGCTGTGCTCTCAGAAACGCTCGAAACACGCGACATCACGATTTCGGTGCTGTTCAAAGTTTCGTTCGCCTCAGCTGTGCCAGACAACTTTTAACACATGGATATTGTGCATTTGAGTAGAATGAAGGTTTTTAACACATTTACACCGAGCTGTGCTCTCAGAAACGCTCGAAACACGCGATATCACGATTTTGGTTTTCGTCAATTTTTCGTTCGCCACCGATGTGCCAGACGACTTTTAACGCATGGATAATGTGCATTTGAGTAGAATGAAGGTTTTCCATACATTTACACCGAGCTGTGCTCTCAGAAACGCTCGAATCACGCGATATCACGATTTTGATGATCCTCGATTTTTCGTTCTCCACAGCTGTGCCGGACGACTTTTGACGCATGGATATTGTGCATTTGAGTAGAATGAAGGTTTTTGACACATTTACACCGAGCTGTGCTCTCAGAAACGCTCGAAACACGCGATATCACGATTTTGATGATCTTCAATGTTTCGTTCGCCACGGCTGTGCCAGACAACTTTTAACACATGGATCTTGTGTATTTGAGCAGAATGAAGGTTTTTGACACATTTACACCGAGCTGTGCTCTCAGAATCGCTCGAAACTCGCGATATCACGATTTTGGTTTTCGTCGATTTTTTGTTCGCCACAGATGTGCCAGACGACTTTTAACGCATGGATATTGTGCATTTGAGCAGAATGAAGGTTTTTGACACATTTACACCGAGCTGTGCTCTCAGAAACGCTCGAAACACGCGATATCACGATTTTGGTGATCTTCAATGTTTCGTTCGCCACGGCTGTGGCAGACAAATTTTAACACATGGATCTTGTGTGTTTGAGCCGAATGAAGGTTTTTTACACATTTACACCAAGCTGTGCTCTCTGAAACGCTCGAAACACGCGATATCACGATTTTGGTGTTCGTCGATTTTTCGTTCGCCACAGCTGTGCCAGACAACTTTTAACACATGCATTTTGTGTATTTGAGTAGAATGAAGGTTTTTGACACATTTATACCGAGCTGTGCTCTCAGAAATGCTCGAAACACGCGAGATCACGATTTTAGTGTTCTTCAATGTTTCATTCGCCACTGCTGTGCCAGACAACTTTTAACACATGGATTTTGTGCATTTGAGCAGAATGAAGGTTTTTGACGCACTTACACCGAGCTGTGCTCTCAGAAACGCACGAAACACGCGATATCACGATTTTAGTGTTCTTCAATGTTTCATTCGCCACAGCTGTGCCAGACGACTTTTAAAGCATGAATATTGTGCATTTGAGTAGAATGAAGGTTTTTCATACATTTACACCGAGCTGTGCTCTCAGAATCGATCGAAACACGCGATATCACGATTTTGGTGATCTTCAATGTTTCGTTCGCCACGGCTGTGGCAGACAACTTTTAACACATGGATCTTGTGTGTTTGAGCCGAATGAAGGTTTTTTACACATTTACACCGAGCTGTGCTCTCTGAAACGCTCGAAACACGCGATATCACGATTTTGGTGTTCGTCGATTTTTCGTTCGCCACAGCTGTGCCAGACGACTTTTAACGCATGAATATTGTGCATTTGAGCAGAATGAAGGTTTTTGACACATTTACACCGAGCTGTGCTCTCAGAAACGCTCGAAACACGCGATATCACGATTTTGGTGATCTTCAATGTTTCGTTCGCCACGGCTGTGCCAGACAACTTTTAACACATGGATCTTGTGTATTTGAGCAGAATGAAGGTTTTTGACACATTTACACCGAGCTGTGCTCTCAGAATCGCTCGAAACTCGCGATATCACGATTTTGGTTTTCGTCGATTTTTTGTTTTCCACAGATGTGCCAGACGACTTTTAACGCATGGATATTGTGCATTTGAGCAGAATGAAGGTTTTTGACACATTTACACCGAGCTGTGCTCTCAGAAACGCTCGAAACACGCGATATCACGATTTTGGTGATCTTCAATGTTTCGTTCGCCACGGCTGTGGCAGACAAATTTTAACACATGGATCTTGTGTGTTTGAGCCGAATGAAGGTTTTTTACACATTTACACCAAGCTGTGCTCTCTGAAACGCTCGAAACACGCGATATCACGATTTTGGTGTTCGTCGATTTTTCGTTCGCCACAGCTGTGCCAGACAACTTTTAACACATGCATTTTGTGTATTTGAGTAGAATGAAGGTTTTTGACACATTTACACCGAGCTGTGCTCTCAGAAATGCTCGAAACACGCGAGATCACGATTTTAGTGTTCTTCAATGTTTCATTCGCCACTGCTGTGCCAGACAACTTTTAACACATGGATTTTGTGCATTTGAGCAGAATGAAGGTTTTTGACGCACTTACACCGAGCTGTGCTCTCAGAAACGCACGAAACACGCGATATCACGATTTTAGTGTTCTTCAATGTTTCATTCGCCACAGCTGTGCCAGACGACTTTTAAAGCATGAATATTGTGCATTTGAGTAGAATGAAGGTTTTTCATACATTTACACCGAGCTGTGCTCTCAGAATCGATCGAAACACGCGATATCACGATTTTGGTGATCTTCAATGTTTCGTTCGCCACGGCTGTGGCAGACAACTTTTAACACATGGATCTTGTGTGTTTGAGCCGAATGAAGGTTTTTTACACATTTACACCGAGCTGTGCTCTCTGAAACGCTCGAAACACGCGATATCACGATTTTGGTGTTCGTCGATTTTTCGTTCGCCACAGCTGTGCCAGACGACTTTTAACGCATGAATATTGTGCATTTGAGCAGAATGAAGGTTTTTGACACATTTACACCGAGCTGTGCTCTCAGAAACGCTCGAAACACGCGAGATCACGATTTTAGTGTTCTTCAATGTTTCATTCGCCACTGCTGTGCCAGACAACCTTTAACACATGGATTTTGTGTATTTGAGTAGAATGAAGGTTTTTGACACATTTACACCGAGCTGTGCTCTCAGAAACGCTCGAAACACGCGATATCACGATTTTGATGACCCTCGATTTTTCGTTCTCCACAGCTGTGCCTGACGAATTTTGACGCATGGATATTGTGCATTTGAGTAGAATGAAGGTTTTTGACACATTTACACCGAACTGTACTCTCAGAAACGCTCGAAACACGCGATATCACGATTTTGGTGTTCGTCGATTTTTCGTTCGCCACGGCGGTGGCAGACGGCTTTTAACGCCTGGATCTTGTGTGTTTGAGTAGAATGACGGTTTTTGACACATTTACACCGAGCTGTGCTCACAGAAACGCTCGAAATACGCGATATCACGATTTTGGTGATCCTGTTTCGTTCTCCACAGCTGTGCCTGACGACTTTTGACGCATGGATATTGTGCATTTGAGTAGAATGAATGTTTTTCATACATTTACACCGAGCTGTGCAATCAGAAACGATCGAAACACGCGATATCACGATGTTGGTGATCCTGTTTCGTTCTCCACAGCTGTGCCTGACGACTTTTGATGCATGGATATTGTGGATTTGAGTAGAATGAAGGTTTTTGCCACATTTACACCGAGCTGTGCTCTCAGAAACGCTCGAAACACGCGATATCACGATTTTGGTGATCTTCAATGTTTCGTTCGCCACGGCTGTGGCAGACAACTTTTAACACATGGATATTGTGCGTTTGAGTAGAATGAAGGTTTCTGACACATTTATACCGAGCTGTGCTCTCAGAAACGCTCGAAACACGCGATATCACGATTTTGGTGTTCTTCGATTTTTCGTTCGCCACAGTTGTGGCAGACGACTTCTAACGCATGGATAATGTGCATTTGAGTAGAATGAAGGTTTTTCATACATTCACACCGAGCTGTGCTCTCAGAAACGCTCGAAACACGAGATATCTCGATTTTGGTACTGTTCAAAGTTTCGTTCGCCACTGCTGTGCCAGACAACTTGTAACAGATGGATAATGTGCATTTGAGTAGAATGAAGGTTTTTCATACATTTACACCGAGCTGTGCTCTCAGAAACGCTCGAAACACGCGTTATCACGATTTTGGTGATCTTCAATGTTTCGTTCGCAACGGCTGTGGCAGACAACTTTTAACACATGGATATTGTGCATTTGAGTAGAATGAAGGTTTCTGACACATTTATACCGAGCTGTGCTCTCAGAAACGCTCGAAACACGCGATATCACGATTTTGGTGTTCTTCGATTTTTCGTTCGCCACAGCTGTGGCAGACGACTTTTAACGAATGAATATTGTGTATTTGAGTAGAATGAAGATTTTTGACACATTTACACCGAGCTATGCTCTCAGGAACGATCGAAACACGAGATATCACGATTTTGGTGTTCTTCGATTTTTCGTTCGCCACAGTTGTGGCAGACGACTTCTAACGCATGGATAATGTGCATTTGAGTAGAATGAAGGTTTTTCATACATTTACACCGAGCTGTGCTCTCAGAAACGCTCGAAACACGCGTTATCACGATTTTGGTGATCCTCGATGTTTCGTTCTCCATAGCTGTGCCTGACGACTTTTGAGGCATGGATATTGTGCATTTGAGTAGAATGAAGGTTTTTTACATATTTACACCGAGCTGTGCTCTCAGAAACGCTCGAAACACGCGATATCACGATTTTGGTGATCTTTAATGTTTCGTTCGCCACGGCGGTGGCAGACAACTTTTAACACATGGATCTTGTGTATTTGAGTAGAGTGAAGGTTTTTGACACATTTACACCGAACTGTGTTCTCAGAAACGCTCGAAACACGCGATATCACGATTTTGGTGTTCGTCGATTTTTCGTTCGTCACAGCTGTGCCAGACGACTTTTAACGCATGGATATCGTGCATTTGAGTAGAATGAAGGTTTTTTTACACATTTACACCGAGCTGTGCTCTCAGAAACGCTCGAAACACGCGATATCACGATTTTGGTGTTCTTCGATTTTTCGTTCGCCACAGTTGTGGCAGACGACTTCTAACGCATGGATAATGTGCATTTGAGTAGAATGAAGGTTTTTCATACATTCACACCGAGCTGTGCTCTCCGAAACGCTCGAAACATGCGATATCACGATTTTGGTGTTCGTCGATTTTTCGTTCGCCACAGCTGTGGCAGACGACTTTTAACGCATGAATATTGTGCATTTGAGTAGAATGAAGATTTTTGACACATTTACACCGAGCTGTGCTCTCAGAAACGCTCGAAACACGCGATATCACGATTTTGGTGTTCGTCGATTTTTCGTTAGACACAGCTGTACCAGACGACTTTTAACGCATGAATATTGTGTATTTGAGCAGAATGAAGGTTTTTTACACATTTACACCGAGCTGTGCTCTCAGAAACGCTCGAAACACGCGATATCACGATTTTGGTGATCTTCAATGTTTCGTTCGCCACGGCTGTGATTTTTCGTTAGACACAGCTGTACCAGACGACTTTTAACGCATGAATATTGTGTATTTGAGCAGAATGAAGGTTTTTGACACATTCACACCGAGCTGTGCTCTCAGAAACGCTTGAAACATGCGATATCACGATTTTGGTGTTCGTCGATTTTTCGTTCGCCACAGCTGTGGCAGACGACTTTTAACGCATGAATATTGTGCATTTGAGTAGAATGAAGATTTTTTACTCATTTACACCGAGCTATGATCTCAGGAACGCTCGAAACACGAGATATCTCGATGTTGGTACTGTTCAAAGTTTCGTTCGCCACTGCTGTGCCAGACAACTTTTATCACATGGATCTTGTGTATTTGAGTAGAGTGAATGTTTTTGACGCATTTACACCGAACTGTGCTCTCAGAAACGCTCGAACCACGCGATATCACGATTTTGGTGTTCGTCGATTTTTCGTTCGTCACAGCTGGGGCAGACGACTTTTAACGCATGGATAATGTGCATTTGAGTAGAATGAAGATTTTTGACTCATTTACACCGAGCTATGATCTCAGGAACGCTCGAAACACGAGATATCTCGATGTTGGTACTGTTCAAAATTTCGTTCCCCACAGCTGTGCCTGACGACTTTTGACGCATGGGTATTGTGCATATGAGTAGAATGAATGTTTTTGACACATTTACACCGAGCTGTGCTCTCAGAAACGCTCGAAACACGCGATATCACGATTTTGGTGTTCGTCGATTTTTCGTTAGACACAGCTGTGCCAGACGACTTTTAACGCATGAATATTGTGTATTTGAGCAGAATGAAGGTTTTTTACACATTTACACCGAGCTGTGCTCTCAGAAACGCTCGAAACACGCGATATCACGATTTTGGTGTTCTTCGATTTTTCGTTCGCCACATTTGTGGCAGACGACTTTTAAAGCATGAATATTGTGCATTTGAGTAGAATGAAGATTTTTGACTCATTTACACCGAGCTATGATCTCAGGAACGCTCGAAACACGAGATATCTCGATGTTGGTACTGTTCAAAGTTTCGTTCTCCACAGCTGTGCCTGACGACTTTTGACGCATGGGTATTGTGCATTTGAGTAGAATGAAGGTTTTTGACACATTTACACCGATCTGTGCTCTCAGAAACGCTCGAAACACGCGATATCACGATTTTGGTGTTCGTCGATTTTTCGTTCGTCACAGCTGTGGCAGACGACTTTTAACGCATGGATAATGTGCATTTGAGTAGAATGAAGATTTTTGACTCATTTACACCGAGCTATGATCTCAGGAACGCTCGAAACACGAGATATCTCGATGTTGGTACTGTTCAAAGTTTCGTTCCCCACAGCTGTGCCTAACGACTTTTGACGCATGGGTATTGTGCATTTGAGTAGAATGAAGGTTTTTGACACATTTACACCGAGCTGTGCTCTCAGAAACGCTCGAAACACGCGATATCACGATTTTGGTGTTCGTCGATTTTTCGTTAGACACAGCTGTGCCAGACGACTTTTAACGCATGAATATTGTGTATTTGAGCAGAATGAAGGTTTTTTACACATTTACACCGAGCTGTGCTCTCAGAAACGCTCGAAACACGCGATATCACGATTTTGGTGTTCTTCGATTTTTCGTTCGCCACATTTGTGGCAGACGACTTTTAAAGCATGAATATTGTGCATTTGAGTAGAATGAAGATTTTTGACTCATTTACACCGAGCTATGATCTCAGGAACGCTCGAAACACGAGATATCTCGATGTTGGTACTGTTCAAAGTTTCGTTCTCCACAGCTGTGCCTGACGACTTTTGACGCATGGGTATTGTGCATTTGAGTAGAATGAAGGTTTTTGACACATTTACACCGATCTGTGCTCTCAGAAACGCTCGAAACACGCGATATCACGATTTTGGTGTTCGTCGATTTTTCGTTCGTCACAGCTGTGCCAGACGACTTTTAACGCATGGATATCGTGCATTTGAGTAGAATGAAGGTTTTTTACACATTTACACCGAGCTGTGCTCTCAGAAACGCTCGAAACACGCGATATCACGATTTTGGTGATCTTCGATTTTTCGTTCGCCACAGTTGTGGCAGACGACTTCTAACGCATGGATAATGTGCATTTGAGTAGAATGAAGGTTTTTCATACATTTACACCGAGCTGTGCTCTCAGAAACGCTCGAAACACGCGATATCACGATTTTGGTGATCTTCAATGTTTCGTTTGCCACGGCGGTGGCAGACAACTTTTAACACATGGTTCTTGTGTATTTGAGTAGAGTGAAGGTTTTTGACACATTTACACCGAACTGTGCTCTCAGAAACGCTCGAAACACGCGTTATCACGATTTTGGTGATCTTCAATGTTTCGTTCGCCACGGCTGTGGCAGACAACTTTTAACACATGGATATTGTGCATTTGAGTAGAATGAAGGTTTCTGACGCATTTATACCGAGCTGTGCTCTCAGAAACGCTCGAAACGCGCGATATCACGATTTTGGTGTTCTTCGATTTTTCCTTCGCCACAGTTGTGGCAGACGACTTCTAACGCATGGATAACGTGCATTTGAGTAGAATGAAGGTTTTTCATACATTCACACCGAGCTGTGCTCTCAGAAACGCTCGAAACATGCGATATCACGATTTTGGTGTTCGTCGATTTTTCGTTCGCCACAGCTGTGGCAGACGACTTTTAACGCATGAATATTGTGCATTTGAGTAGAATGAAGATTTTTTACACATTTACACCGAGCTATGCTCTCAGGAACGCTCGAAACACGAGATATCTCGATTTTGGTACTGTTCAAAGTTTCGTTCGCCACTGCTGTGCCAGACAACTTGTGACACATGGATCTTGTGTATTTGAGTAGAATGAAGGTATTTGACACGTTTTCACCGAGCTGTGCTCTCAGAAACTCTCGAAACACGCGATATCACGATTTTGGTGTTCTTCAATGCTTCGTTCGCCACGGCTGTGGCAGACAACGTTTAACACATGGATCTTGTGTATTTGAGTAGAATGAAGGTATTTGACACATTTACACCGAGCTGTGCTCTCAGAAACGCTCGAAACACGCGATATCACGATTTTGGTGATCTTCAATGTTTCGTTCGCCACGGCGGTGGCAGACAACTTTTAACACATGGAACTTGTGTATTTGAGTAGAGTGAAGGTTTTTGACACATTTACACCGAACTGTGCTCTCAGAAACGCTCGAAACACGCGATATCACGATTTTGGTGTTCGTCCATTTTTCGTTCGCCACAGCTGTGGCAGACGACTTTTAACGCATGAATATTGTGCATTTGAGTAGAATGAAGATTTTTGACTCATTTACACCGAGCTATGATCTCAGGAACGCTCGAAACACGAGATATCTCGATGTTGGTACTGTTCAAAGTTTCGTTCTCCACAGCTGTGCCTGACGACTTTTGACGCATGGATCTTGTGTGTTTGAGCAGAATGAAAGTTTTTGACACATTCACACCGAGCTGTGCTCTCGGAAACGCTCGAAACATGCGATATCACGATTTTGGTGTTCGTCCATTTTTCGTTCGCCACAGCTGTGGCAGACGACTTTTAACGCATGAATATTGTGTATTTGAGTAGAATGAAGATTTTTGACACATTTACACCGAGCTATGCTCTCAGGAACGCTCGAAACACGAGATATCACGATTTTGGTGTTCTTCGATTTTTCGTTCGCCGAAGTTGTGGCAGACGACTTCTAACGCATGGATAATGTGCATTTGAGTAGAATGAAGATTTTTGACACATTTACACCGAGCTGTGCTCTCAGCAACGCTCGAAACACGCGATATCACGATTTTGGTGTTCGTCGATTTTTCGTTAGACACAGCTGTACCAGACGACTTTTAACGCATGAATATTGTGTATTTGAGCAGAATGAAGGTTTTTTACACATTTACACCGAGCTGTGCTCTCAGAAACGCTCTAAACACGCGATGTCACGATTTTGGTGATCCTCTGTTTCGTTCTCCACAGCTGTGCCTGACGACTTTTGACGCATGGATATTGTGCATTTGAGTAGAATGAAGGTTTTTCATACATTTACACCGAGCTGTGCTCTCAGAAACGATCGAAACACGCGATATCACGATGTTGGTGATCCTGTTTCGTTCTCCACAGCTGTGCCTGACGACTTTTGATGCATGGATATTGTGGATTTGAGTAGAATGAAGGTTTTTGACACATTTACACCGAGCTATGCTCTCAGGAACGCTCGAAACACGAGATATCTCGATTTTGGTACTGTTCAAAGTTTCGTTCTCCACTGCTGTGTCAGACAACTTGTAACACATGGATCTTGTGTATTTGAGTAGAATGAAGGTATTTGACACATTTACACCGAGCTGTGCTCTCAGAAACGCTCGAAACACGCGATATCACGATTTTGGTGATCTTCAATGTTTCGTTCGCCACGGCGGTGGCAGACAACTTTTAACACATGGAACTTGTGTATTTGAGTAGAGTGAAGGTTTTTGACACATTTACACCGAACTGTGCTCTCAGAAACGCTCGAAACACGCGATATCACGATTTTGGTGTTCGTCGATTTTTCGTTCGTCACAGCTGTGCCAGACGACTTTTAACGCATGGATATCGTGCATTTGAGTAGAATGAAGGTTTTTTACACATTTACACCGAGCTGTGCTCTCAGAAACGCTCGAAACACGCGATATCACGATTTGGGTGATCTTCGATTTTTCGTTCGCCACAGTTGTGGCAGACGACTTCTAACGCATGGATAATGTGCATTTGAGTAGAATGAAGGTTTTTCATACATTTACACCGAGCTGTGCTTTCAGAAACGTTCGAAACACGCGATATTACGATTTTGGTGATCCTCGGTTTTTCGTTTTCCACAGCTGTGGATGACGACTTTTGACGCATGGATATTGTGCATTTGAGTAGAATGAAGGTTTTTGACACATTTACACCGAGCTGTGCTCTCAGAAACGCTCGAAACACGCGATATCACGATTTTGGTGATCTTCAATGTTTCGTTCGCCACGGCTGTGGCAGACAACTTTTAACACATGGATCTGGTGTGTTTGAGCAGAATGAAGGTTTTTGACACATTCACACCGAGCTGTGCTCTCGGAAACGCTCGAAACATGCGATATCACGATTTTCGTGTTCGTCCATTTTTCGTTCGCCACAGCTGTGGCAGACGACTTTTAACGCATGAATATTGTGCATTTGAGTAGAATGAAGATTTTTGACACATTTACACCGAGCTATGCTCTCAGGAACGCTCGAAACACGAGATATCACGATTTTGGTGTTCTTCGATTTTTCGTTCGCCACAGTTGTGGCAGACGACTTCTAACGCATGGATAATGTGCATTTGAGTAGAATGAAGGTTTTTCATACATTCACACCGAGCTGTGCTCTCAGAAACGCTCGAAACACGCGATATCACGATATTGGCGATCTTCAATGTTTCGTTCGCCACGGCTGTGGCAGACAACTTTTAACACATGGATATTGTGCATTTGAGTAGAATGAAGGTTTCTGACACATTTATACCGAGCTGTGCTCTCAGAAACGCTCGAAACACGCGATATCACGATTTTGGTGTTCTTCGATTTTTTGTTCGCCACAGTTGTGGCAGACGACTTCTAACGCATGGATAATGTGCATTTGAGTAGAATGAAGGTTTTTCATACATTCACACCGAGCTGTGCTCTCAGAAACGCTCGAAACACGAGATATCTCGATTTTGGTACTGTTCAAAGTTTCGTTCGCCACTGCTGTGCCAGACAACTTGTAACACATGGATCTTGTGTATTTGAGTATAATGAAGGTTTTTGACACATTTACACCGAGCTGTGCTCTCAGAAACGCTCGAAACACGCGATATCACGATTTTGGTGATCTTCAATGTTTCGTTCGCCACGGCTGTGGCAGACAACTTTTAACACATGGATCTTGTGTGTTTGAGCAGAATGAAGGTTTTTGACACATTCACACCGAGCTGTGCTCTAGGAAACGCTCGAAACATGCGATATCACGATTTTCGTGTTCGTCCATTTTTCGTTCGCCACAGCTGTGGCAGACGACTTTTAACGCATGAATATTGTGCATTTGAGTAGAATGAAGATTTTTGACACATTTACACCGAGCTATGCTCTCAGGAACGCTCGAAACACGAGATATCACGATTTTGGTGTTCTTCGATTTTTCGTTCGCCACAGTTGTGGCAGACGACTTCTAACGCATGGATAATGTGCATTTGAGTAGAATGAAGGTTTTTCATACATTTACACCGAGCTGTGCTCTCAGAAACGCTCGAAACACGCGTTATCACGATTTTGGTGATCTTCAATGTTTCGTTCGCCACGGCTGTGGCAGACAACTTTTAACACATGGATATTGTGCATTTGAGTAGAATGAAGGTTTCTGACGCATTTATACCGAGCTGTGCTCTCAGAAACGCTCGAAACACGCGATATCACGATTTTGGTGTTCTTCGATTTTTCGTTCGCCACAGTTGTGGCAGACGACTTCTAACGCATGGATAATGTGCATTTGAGTAGAATGAAGGTTTTTCATACATTCACACCGAGCTGTGCTCTCAGAAACGCTCGAAACATGCGATATCACGATTTTGGTGTTCGTCGATTTTAAGTTCGCCACAGCTGTGGCAGACGACTTTTAACGCATGAATATTGTGCATTTGAGTAGAATGAAGATTTTTTACACATTTACACCGAGCTATGCTCTCAGGAACGCTCGAAACACGAGATATCTCGATTTTGGTACTGTTCAAAGTTTCGTTCGCCACTGCTGTGCCAGACAACTTGTAACACATGGATCTTGTGTATTTGAGTAGAATGAAGGTATTTGACACGTTTACACCGAGCTGTGCTCTCAGAAACGCTCGAAACACGCGATATCACGATTTTGGTGTTCTTCGATTTTTCGTTCGCCACAGTTGTGGCAGACGACTTCTAACGCATGGATAATGTGCATTTGAGTAGAATGAAGGTTTTTCATACATTCACACCGAGCTGTGCTCTCAGAAACGCTCGAAACACGAGATATCTCGATTTTGGTACTGTTCAAAGTTTCGTTCGCCACTGCTGTGCCAGACAACTTGTAACACATGGATCTTGTGTATTTGAGTAGAATGAAGGTTTTTGACACATTTACACCGAGCTGTGCTCTCAGAAACGCTCGAAACACGCGATATCACGATTTTGGTGATCTTCAATGTTTCGTTCGCCACGGCGGTGGCAGACAACTTTTAACACATGGAACTTGTGTATTTGAGTAGAGTGAAGGTTTTTGACACATTTACACCGAACTGTGCTCTCAGAAACGCTCGAAACACGCGATATCACGATTTTGGTGATCTTCAATGTTTCGTTCGCCACGGCGGTGGCAGACAACTTTTAACACATGGAACTTGTGTATTTGAGTAGAGTGAAGGTTTTTGACACATTTACACCGAACTGTGCTCTCAGAAACGCTCGAAACACGCGATATCACGATTTTGGTGTTCGTCGATTTTTCGTTCGTCACAGCTGTGGCAGACAACGTTTAACACATGGATCTTGTGTATTTGAGTAGAATGAAGATTTTTGACACATTTACACCGAGCTGTGCTCTCAGAAACGCTCTAAACACGCGATATCACGATTTTGGTGTTCTTCGATTTTTCGTTCGCCACAGTTGTGGCAGACGACTTTTAACGCATGGATAATGTGCATTTGAGTAGAATGAAGGTTTTTCATACATTTACACCGAGCTGTGCTCTCAGAAACGATCGAAACACGCGATATCACGATGTTGGTGTTGCTGTTTCGTTCTCCACAGCTGTGCCTGACGACTTTTGATGCATGGATATTGTGGATTTGAGTAGAATGAAGGTTTTTGACACATTTACATCGAGCTGTGCTCTCAGAAACGCTCGAAACACGCGATATCACGATATTGGCGATCTTCAATGTTTCGTTCGCCACGGCTGTGGCAGACAACTTTTAACACATGGATATTGTGCATTTGAGTAGAATGAAGGTTTCTGACACATTTATACCGAGCTGTGCTCTCAGAAACGCTCGAAACACGCGATATCACGATTTTGGTGTTCTTCGATTTTTTGTTCGCCACAGTTGTGGCAGACGACTTCTAACGCATGGATAATGTGCATTTGAGTAGAATGAAGGTTTTTCATACATTCACACCGAGCTGTGCTCTCAGAAACGCTCGAAACACGAGATATCTCGATTTTGGTACTGTTCAAAGTTTCGTTCGCCACTGCTGTGCCAGACAACTTGTAACACATGGATCTTGTGTATTTGAGTATAATGAAGGTTTTTGACACATTTACACCGAGCTGTGCTCTCAGAAACGCTCGAAACACGCGATATCACGATTTTGGTGATCTTCAATGTTTCGTTCGCCACGGCTGTGGCAGACAACTTTTAACACATGGATCTTGTGTGTTTGAGCAGAATGAAGGTTTTTGACACATTCACACCGAGCTGTGCTCTCGGAAACGCTCGAAACATGCGATATCACGATTTTCGTGTTCGTCCATTTTTCGTTCGCCACAGCTGTGGCAGACGACTTTTAACGCATGAATATTGTGCATTTGAGTAGAATGAAGATTTTTGACACATTTACACCGAGCTATGCTCTCAGGAACGCTCGAAACACGAGATATCACGATTTTGGTGTTCTTCGATTTTTCGTTCGCCACAGTTGTGGCAGACGACTTCTAACGCATGGATAATGTGCATTTGAGTAGAATGAAGGTTTTTCATACATTTACACCGAGCTGTGCTCTCAGAAACGCTCGAAACACGCGTTATCACGATTTTGGTGATCTTCAATGTTTCGTTCGCCACGGCTGTGGCAGACAACTTTTAACACATGGATATTGTGCATTTGTGTAGAATGAAGGTTTCTGACGCATTTATACCGAGCTGTGCTCTCAGAAACGCTCGAAACACGCGATATCACGATTTTGGTGTTCTTCGATTTTTCGTTCGCCACAGTTGTGGCAGACGACTTCTAACGCATGGATAATGTGCATTTGAGTAGAATGAAGGTTTTTCATACATTCACACCGAGCTGTGCTCTCAGAAACGCTCGAAACATGCGATATCACGATTTTGGTGTTCGTCGATTTTAAGTTCGCCACAGCTGTGGCAGACGACTTTTAACGCATGAATATTGTGCATTTGAGTAGAATGAAGATTTTTTACACATTTACACCGAGCTATGCTCTCAGGAACGCTCGAAACACGAGATATCTCGATTTTGGTACTGTTCAAAGTTTCGTTCGCCACTGCTGTGCCAGACAACTTGTAACACATGGATCTTGTGTATTTGAGTAGAATGAAGGTATTTGACACGTTTACACCGAGCTGTGCTCTCAGAAACGCTCGAAACACGCGATATCACGATTTTGGTGTTCTTCGATTTTTCGTTCGCCACAGTTGTGGCAGACGACTTCTAACGCATGGATAATGTGCATTTGAGTAGAATGAAGGTTTTTCATACATTCACACCGAGCTGTGCTCTCAGAAACGCTCGAAACACGAGATATCTCGATTTTGGTACTGTTCAAAGTTTCGTTCGCCACTGCTGTGCCAGACAACTTGTAACACATGGATCTTGTGTATTTGAGTAGAATGAAGGTTTTTGACACATTTACACCGAGCTGTGCTCTCAGAAACGCTCGAAACACGCGATATCACGATTTTGGTGATCTTCAATGTTTCGTTCGCCACGGCTGTGGCAGACAACTTTTAACACATGGATCTTGTGTGTTTGAGCAGAATGAAGGTTTTTGACACATTCACACCGAGCTGTGCTCTCGGAAACGCTCGAAACATGCGACATCACGATTTTGGTGTTCGTCCATTTTTCGTTCGCCACAGCTGTGGCAGACGACTTTTAACGAATGAATATTGTGTATTTGAGTAGAATGAAGATTTTTGACACATTTACACCGAGCTATGCTCTCAGGAACGATCGAAACACGAGATATCACGATTTTGGTGTTCTTCGATTTTTCGTTCGCCACAGTTGTGGCAGACGACTTCTAACGCATGGATAATGTGCATTTGAGTAGAATGAAGGTTTTTCATACATTTACACCGAGCTGTGCTCTCAGAAACGCTCGAAACACGCGTTATCACGATTTTGGTGATCCTCGATGTTTCGTTCTCCATAGCTGTGCCTGACGACTTTTGAGGCATGGATATTGTGCATTTGAGTAGAATGAAGGTTTTTTACATATTTACACCGAGCTGTGCTCTCAGAAACGCTCGAAACACGCGATATCACGATTTTGGTGTTCTTCGATTTTTCGTTCGCCACAGTTGTGGCAGACGACTTCTAACGCATGGATAATGTGCATTTGAGTAGAATGAAGGTTTTTCATACATTCACACCGAGCTGTGCTCTCCGAAACGCTCGAAACATGCGATATCACGATTTTGGTGTTCGTCGATTTTTCGTTCGCCACAGCTGTGGCAGACGACTTTTAACGCATGAATATTGTGCATTTGAGTAGAATGAAGATTTTTGACACATTTACACCGAGCTGTGCTCTCAGAAACGCTCGAAACACGCGATATCACGATTTTGGTGTTCGTCGATTTTTCGTTCGACACAGCTGTACCAGACGACTTTTAACGCATGAATATTGTGTATTTGAGCAGAATGAAGGTTTTTTACACATTTACACCGAGCTGTGCTCTCAGAAACGCTCGAAACACGCGATATCACGATTTTGGTGATCTTCAATGTTTCGTTCGCCACGGCTGTGATTTTTCGTTAGACACAGCTGTACCAGACGACTTTTAACGCATGAATATTGTGTATTTGAGCAGAATGAAGGTTTTTGACACATTTACACCGAGCTGTGCTCTCAGAAACGCTCGAAACACGCGATATCACGATTTTGGTGATCTTCAATGTTTCGTTCGCCACGGCGGTGGCAGACAACTTTTAACACATGGAACTTGTGTATTTGAGTAGAGTGAAGGTTTTTGACATATTTACACCGAACTGTGCTCTCAGAAACGCTCGAAACACGCGATATCACGATTTTGGTGTTCGTCGATTTTTCGTTCGCCACAGTTGTGGCAGACGACTTCTAACGCATGGATAATGTGCATTTGAGTAGAATGAAGGTTTTTCATACATTTACATCGAGCTGTGCTCTCAGAAACGTTCGAAACACGCGATATTACGATTATGGTGATCCTCGGTTTTTCGTTTTCCACAGCTGTGGATGACGACTTTTGACGCATGGATATTGTGCATTTGAGTAGAATGAAGGTTGTTGACACATTTACACCGAGCTGTGCTCTCGGAAACGCTCGAAACATGCGACATCACGATTTTGGTGTTCGTCCATTTTTCGTTCGCCACAGCTGTGGCAGACGACTTTTAACGAATGAATATTGTGTATTTGAGTAGAATGAAGATTTTTGACACATTTACACCGAGCTATGCTCTCAGGAACGATCGAAACACGAGATATCACGATTTTGGTGTTCTTCGATTTTTCGTTCGCCACAGTTGTGGCAGACGACTTCTAACGCATGGATAATGTGCATTTGAGTAGAATGAAGGTTTTTCATACATTTACACCGAGCTGTGCTCTCAGAAACGCTCGAAACACGCGTTATCACGATTTTGGTGATCCTCGATGTTTCGTTCTCCATAGCTGTGCCTGACGACTTTTGAGGCATGGATATTGTGCATTTGAGTAGAATGAAGGTTTTTTACATATTTACACCGAGCTGTGCTCTCAGAAACGCTCGAAACACGCGATATCACGATTTTGGTGTTCTTCGATTTTTCGTTCGCCACAGTTGTGGCAGACGACTTCTAACGCATGGATAATGTGCATTTGAGTAGAATGAAGGTTTTTCATACATTCACACCGAGCTGTGCTCTCCGAAACGCTCGAAACATGCGATATCACGATTTTGGTGTTCGTCGATTTTTCGTTCGCCACAGCTGTGGCAGACGACTTTTAACGCATGAATATTGTGCATTTGAGTAGAATGAAGATTTTTGACACATTTACACCGAGCTGTGCTCTCAGAAACGCTCGAAACACGCGATATCACGATTTTGGTGTTCGTCGATTTTTCGTTCGACACAGCTGTACCAGACGACTTTTAACGCATGAATATTGTGTATTTGAGCAGAATGAAGGTTTTTTACACATTTACACCGAGCTGTGCTCTCAGAAACGCTCGAAACACGCGATATCACGATTTTGGTGATCTTCAATGTTTCGTTCGCCACGGCTGTGATTTTTCGTTAGACACAGCTGTACCAGACGACTTTTAACGCATGAATATTGTGTATTTGAGCAGAATGAAGGTTTTTGACACATTTACACCGAGCTGTGCTCTCAGAAACGCTCGAAACACGCGATATCACGATTTTGGTGATCTTCAATGTTTCGTTCGCCACGGCGGTGGCAGACAACTTTTAACACATGGAACTTGTGTATTTGAGTAGAGTGAAGGTTTTTGACATATTTACACCGAACTGTGCTCTCAGAAACGCTCGAAACACGCGATATCACGATTTTGGTGTTCGTCGATTTTTCGTTCGCCACAGTTGTGGCAGACGACTTCTAACGCATGGATAATGTGCATTTGAGTAGAATGAAGGTTTTTCATACATTTACATCGAGCTGTGCTCTCAGAAACGTTCGAAACACGCGATATTACGATTATGGTGATCCTCGGTTTTTCGTTTTCCACAGCTGTGGATGACGACTTTTGACGCATGGATATTGTGCATTTGAGTAGAATGAAGGTTGTTGACACATTTACACCGAGCTGTGCTCTCAGAAACGCTCGAAACACGCGATATCACGATTTTGGTGATCTTCAATGTTTCGTTCGCCACGGCTGTGGCAGACAACTTTTAACACATGGATCTTGTGTGTTTGAGCAGAATGAAGCTTTTTGACACATTCACACCGAGCTGTGCTCTCGGAAACGCTCGAAACATGCGATATCACGATTTTGGTGTTCGTCCATTTTTCGTTCGCCACAGCTATGGCAGACGACTTTTAACGCATGAATATTGTGTATTTGAGTAGAATGAAGGTTTTTTACACATTTACACCCAGCTGTGCTCTCAGAAACGCTCGAAACACGCGATATCACGATTTTGGTGATCTTCGATTTTTCGTTCGCCACAGTTGTGGCAGACGACTTCTAACGCATGGATAATGTGCATTTGAGTAGAATGAAAGTTTTTCATACATTTACACCGAGCTGTGCTCGCAGAAACGTTCGAAACACGCGATATTACGATTTTGGTGATCCTCGGTTTTTCGTTTTCCACAGCTGTTTATGACGACTTTTGACGCATGGATAATGTGCATTTGAGTAGAATGAAGGTTTTTCATACATTTACACCGAGCTGTGCTCTCAGAAACGCTCGAAACACGCGTTATCACGATTTTGGTGATATTCAATGTTTAGTTCGCCACGGCTGTGGCAGACGACTTTTAACGCATGAATATTGTGCATTTGAGTAGAATGAAGATTTTTGACACATTTACACCGAACTATGCTCTCAGGAACGCTCGAAACACGCGATATCACGATTTTGGTGTTCCTCGATTTTTCGTTCTCCACAGCTGTGGATGACGACTTTTGACTCATGGATATCGTGCATTTGAGTAGAATGAAGGTTTTTGACACATTTACACCGAGCTGTGCTCTCAGAAACGCTCGAAACACGCGATATCACGATTTTGGTGATCTTCAATGTTTCGTTCGCCACGGCTGTGGCAGACAACTTTTAACACATGGATCTTGTGTGTTTGAGCAGAATGAAGGTTTTTGACACATTCACACCGAGCTGTGCTCTCGGAAACGCTCGAAACATGCGATATCACGATTTTGGTGTTCGTCCATTTTTCGTTCGCCACAGCTGTGGCAGACGACTTTTAACGCATGAATATTGTGCATTTGAGTAGAATGAAGATTTTTGACACATTTACACCGAGCTATGCTCTCAGGAACGCTCGAAACACGAGATATCACGATTTTGGTGTTCTTCGATTTTTCGTTCGCCACAGTTGTGGCAGACGACTTCTAACGCATGGATTATGTGCATTTGAGTAAAATGAAGGTTTTTGACACATTTACACCGAGCTGTGCTCTCAGAAACGCTCGAAACACGCGATATCACGATTTTGGTGATCTTCAATGTTTCGTTCGCCACGGCGGTGGCAGACAACTTTTAACACATGGATCTTGTGTATTTGAGTAGAGTGAAGGTTTTTGACACATTTACACCGAACTGTGCTCTCAGAAACGCTCGAAACACGCGATATCACGATTTTGGTGTTCGTCGATTTTTCGTTCGTCACAGCTGTGCCAGACGACTTTTGACGCATGGATATTGTGCATTTGAGTAGAATGAAGGTTTTTGACACATTTACACCGAGCTGTGCTCTCAGAAACGCTCGAAACACGCGATATCACGATTTTGGTGTTCTTCGATTTTTCGTTCGCCACATTTGTGGCAGACGACTTTTAACGCATGGATAATGTGCATTTGAGTTGAATGAAGGTTTTTCATACATTTACACCGAGCTGTGCTCTCAGAATCGATCGAAACACGCGATATCACGATTTTGGTGTTCGTCGATTTTTCGTTCGCCACAGCTGTGCCAGACGACTTTTAACGCATGGATATTGTGCATTTGAGTAGAATGAAGGTTTTTTACATATTTACACCGAGCTGTGCTCTCAGAAACGCTCGAAACACGCGATATCACGATTTTGGTGTTCAGCGATTTTTCGTTCGCCACAGCTGTGGCTGACGACTTTTAACACATGGATCTTGTGCGTTTGAGTAGAATGAAGGTTTTTGACACATCTACACCGAGCTGTGCTCTCAGAAACGCTCGAAACACGCGATATCACGATTTTGGTTTTCGTCGATTTTTTGTTCGCCACAGATGTGCCAGACGACTTTTAACGCATGCATATTGTGCATTTGAGCAGAATGAAGGTTTTTGACACATTTACACCGAGCTGTGCTCTCAGAAACGCTCGAAACACGCGATATCACGATTTTGGTGATCTTCAATGTTTCGTTCGCCACGGCGGTGGCAGACAACTTTTAACACATGGAACTTGTGTATTTGAGTAGAGTGAAGGTTTTTGACACATTTACACCGAGCTATGCTCTCAGGAAGACTCGAAACACGAGATATCTCGATTTTGGTACTGTTCAAAGTTTCGTTCTCCACTGCTGTGTCAGACAACTTGTAACACATGGATCTTGTGTATTTGAGTAGAATGAAGGTATTTGACACATTTACACCGAGCTGTGCTCTCAGAAACGCTCGAAACACGCGATATCACGATTTTGGTGATCTTCAATGTTTCGTTCGCCACGGCGGTGGCAGACAACTTTTAACACATGGAACTTGTGTATTTGAGTAGAGTGAAGGTTTTTGACACATTTACACCGAACTGTGCTCTCAGAAACGCTCGAAACACGCGATATCACGATTTTGGTGTTCGTCGATTTTTCGTTCGTCACAGCTGTGCCAGACGACTTTTAACGCATGGATATCGTGCATTTGAGTAGAATGAAGGTTTTTTACACATTTACACCGAGCTGTGCTCTCAGAAACGCTCGAAACACGCGATATCACGATTTGGGTGATCTTCGATTTTTCGTTCGCCACAGTTGTGGCAGACGACTTCTAACGCATGGATAATGTGCATTTGAGTAGAATGAAGGTTTTTCATACATTTACACCGAGCTGTGCTTTCAGAAACGTTCGAAACACGCGATATTACGATTTTGGTGATCCTCGGTTTTTCGTTTTCCACAGCTGTGGATGACGACTTTTGACGCATGGATATTGTGCATTTGAGTAGAATGAAGGTTTTTGACACATTTACACCGAGCTGTGCTCTCAGAAACGCTCGAAACACGCGATATCACGATTTTGGTGATCTTCAATGTTTCGTTCGCCACGGCTGTGGCAGACAACTTTTAACACATGGATCTGGTGTGTTTGAGCAGAATGAAGGTTTTTGACACATTCACACCGAGCTGTGCTCTCGGAAACGCTCGAAACATGCGATATCACGATTTTGGTCTTCGTCCATTTTTCGTTCGCCACAGCTGTGGCAGACGACTTTTAACGCATGAATATTGTGCATTTGAGTAGAATGAAGATTTTTGACACATTTACACCGAGCTATGCTCTCAAGAACGCTCGAAACACGAGATATCACGATTTTGGTGTTCTTCGATTTTTCGTTCGCCACAGTTGTGGCAGACGACTTCTAACGCATGGATAATGTGCATTTGAGTAGAATGAATGTTTTTGACACATTTACACCGAACTGTGCTCTCAGAAACGCTCGAAACACGCGTTATCACGATTTTGGTGATCTTCAATGTTTCGTTCGCCACGGCTGTGGCAGACAACTTTTAACACATGGATATTGTGCATTTGAGTAGAATGAAGGTTTCTGACGCATTTATACCGAGCTGTGCTCTCAGAAACGCTCGAAACACGCGATATCACGATTTTGGTGTTCTTCGATTTTTCGTTCGCCACAGTTGTGGCAGACGACTTCTAACGCATGGATAATGTGCATTTGAGTAGAATGAAGGTTTTTCATACATTCACACCGAGCTGTGCTCTCAGAAACGCTCGAAACATGCGATATCACGATTTTGGTGTTCGTCGATTTTAAGTTCGCCACAGCTGTGGCAGACGACTTTTAACGCATGAATATTGTGCATTTGAGTAGAATGAAGATTTTTTACACATTTACACCGAGCTATGCTCTCAGGAACGCTCGAAACACGAGATATCTCGATTTTGGTACTGTTCAAAGTTTCGTTCGCCACTGCTGTGCCAGACAACTTGTAACACATGGATCTTGTGTATTTGAGTAGAATGAAGGTATTTGACACGTTTACACCGAGCTGTGCTCTCAGAAACGCTCGAAACACGCGATATCACGATTTTGGTGTTCGTCGATTTTTCGTTAGACACAGCTGTGCCAGACGACTTTTGACGCATGGATATTGTGCATTTGAGTAGAATGAAGGTTTTTCATACATTTACACCGAGCTGTGCTCTCAGAAACGATCGAAACACGCGATATCACGATGTTGGTGATCCTGTTTCGTTCTCCACAGCTGTGCCTGACGACTTTTGATGCATGGATATTGTGGATTTGAGTAGAATGAAGGTTTTTGACACATTTACACCGAGCTATGCTCTCAGAAACGCTCGAAACACGCGATATCACGATTTTGGTGATCTTCAATGTTTCGTTCGCCACGGCGGTGGCAGACAACTTTTAACACATGGAACTTGTGTATTTGAGTAGAGTGAAGGTTTTTGACACATTTACACCGAACTGTGCTCTCAGAAACGCTCGAAACACGCGATATCACGATTTTGGTGATCTTCAATGTTTCGTCCGCCACGGCGGTGGCAGACAACTCAAATACACATGGAACTTGTGTATTTGAGTAGAGTGAAGGTTTTTGACACATTTACACCGAGCTATGCTCTCAGGAAGACTCGAAACACGAGATATCTCGATTTTGGTACTGTTCAAAGTTTCGTTCTCCACTGCTGTGTCAGACAACTTGTAACACATGGATCTTGTGTATTTGAGTAGAATGAAGGTATTTGACACGTTTACACCGAGCTGTGCTCTCAGAAACGCTCGAAACACGCGATATCACGATTTTGGTGTTCTTCAATGTTTCGTTCGCCACGGCTGTGGCAGACAACGTTTAACACATGGATCTTGTGTATTTGAGTAGAATGAAGATTTTTGACACATTTACACCGAGCTGTGCTCTCAGAAACGCTCGAAACACGCGATATCACGATTTTGGTGTTCGTCGATTTTTCGTTAGACACAGCTGTGCCAGACGACTTTTAACGCATGAATATTGTGTATTTGAGCAGAATGAAGGTTTTTTACACATTTACACCGAGCTGTGCTCTCAGAAACGCTCGAAACACGCGATATCACGATTTTGGTGTTCTTCGATTTTTCGTTCGCCACATTTGTGGCAGACGACTTTTAAAGCATGGATAATGTGCATTTGAGTAGAATGAAGGTTTTTCATACATTTACACCGAGCTGTGCTCTCAGAAACGCTCTAAACACGCGATATCACGATTTTGGTGATCCTCTGTTTCGTTCTCCACAGCTGTGCCTGACGACTTTTGACGCATGGATATTGTGCATTTGAGTAGAATGAAGGTTTTTCATACATTTACACCGAGCTGTGCTCTCAGAAACGATCGAAACACGCGATATCACGATGTTGGTGATCCTGTTTCGTTCTCCACAGCTGTGCCTGACGACTTTTGATGCATGGATATTGTGGATTTGAGTAGAATGAAGGTTTTTGACACATTTACACCGAGCTATGCTCTCAGGAACGCTCGAAACACGAGATATCTCGATTTTGGTACTGTTCAAAGTTTCGTTCTCCACTGCTGTGTCAGACAACTTGTAACACATGGATCTTGTGTATTTGAGTAGAATGAAGGTATTTGACACATTTACACCGAGCTGTGCTCTCAGAAACGCTCGAAACACGCGATATCACGATTTTGGTGATCTTCAATGTTTCGTTCGCCACGGCGGTGGCAGACAACTTTTAACACATGGAACTTGTGTATTTGAGTAGAGTGAAGGTTTTTGACACATTTACACCGAACTGTGCTCTCAGAAACGCTCGAAACACGCGATATCACGATTTTGGTGTTCGTCGATTTTTCGTTCGTCACAGCTGTGCCAGACGACTTTTAACGCATGGATATCGTGCATTTGAGTAGAATGAAGGTTTTTTACACATTTACACCGAGCTGTGCTCTCAGAAACGCTCGAAACACGCGATATCACGATTTGGGTGATCTTCGATTTTTCGTTCGCCACAGTTGTGGCAGACGACTTCTAACGCATGGATAATGTGCATTTGAGTAGAATGAAGGTTTTTCATACATTTACACCGAGCTGTGCTTTCAGAAACGTTCGAAACACGCGATATTACGATTTTGGTGATCCTCGGTTTTTCGTTTTCCACAGCTGTGGATGACGACTTTTGACGCATGGATATTGTGCATTTGAGTAGAATGAAGGTTTTTGACACATTTACACCGAGCTGTGCTCTCAGAAACGCTCGAAACACGCGATATCACGATTTTGGTGATCTTCAATGTTTCGTTCGCCACGGCTGTGGCAGACAACTTTTAACACATGGATCTGGTGTGTTTGAGCAGAATGAAGGTTTTTGACACATTCACACCGAGCTGTGCTCTCGGAAACGCTCGAAACATGCGATATCACGATTTTGGTCTTCGTCCATTTTTCGTTCGCCACAGCTGTGGCAGACGACTTTTAACGCATGAATATTGTGCATTTGAGTAGAATGAAGATTTTTGACACATTTACACCGAGCTATGCTCTCAAGAACGCTCGAAACACGAGATATCACGATTTTGGTGTTCTTCGATTTTTCGTTCGCCACAGTTGTGGCAGACGACTTCTAACGCATGGATAATGTGCATTTGAGTAGAATGAAGGTTT
The DNA here is from genome assembly GCA_963932165.1 of Pimpla rufipes. Classification (NCBI taxonomy): domain Eukaryota; kingdom Metazoa; phylum Arthropoda; class Insecta; order Hymenoptera; family Ichneumonidae; genus Pimpla; species Pimpla rufipes. Next base: position 836,350 of record CAWVQF010000037.1, read on the forward strand.
TTGACACATTTACACCGAACTGTGCTCTCAGAAACGCTCGAAACACGCGTTATCACGATTTTGGTGATCTTCAATGTTTCGTTCGCCACGGCTGTGGCAGACAACTTTTAACACATGGATATTGTGCATTTGAGTAGAATGAAGGTTTCTGACGCATTTATACCGAGCTGTGCTCTCAGAAACGCTCGAAACACGCGATATCACGATTTTGGTGTTCTTCGATTTTTCGTTCGCCACAGTTGTGGCAGACGACTTCTAACGCATGGATAATGTGCATTTGAGTAGAATGAAGGTTTTTCATACATTCACACCGAGCTGTGCTCTCAGAAACGCTCGAAACATGCGATATCACGATTTTGGTGTTCGTCGATTTTAAGTTCGCCACAGCTGTGGCAGACGACTTTTAACGCATGAATATTGTGCATTTGAGTAGAATGAAGATTTTTTACACATTTACACCGAGCTATGCTCTCAGGAACGCTCGAAACACGAGATATCTCGATTTTGGTACTGTTCAAAGTTTCGTTCGCCACTGCTGTGCCAGACAACTTGTAACACATGGATCTTGTGTATTTGAGTAGAATGAAGGTATTTGACACGTTTACACCGAGCTGTGCTCTCAGAAACGCTCGAAACACGCGATATCACGATTTTGGTGTTCGTCGATTTTTCGTTAGACACAGCTGTGCCAGACGACTTTTGACGCATGGATATTGTGCATTTGAGTAGAATGAAGGTTTTTCATACATTTACACCGAGCTGTGCTCTCAGAAACGATCGAAACACGCGATATCACGATGTTGGTGATCCTGTTTCGTTCTCCACAGCTGTGCCTGACGACTTTTGATGCATGGATATTGTGGATTTGAGTAGAATGAAGGTTTTTGACACATTTACACCGAGCTATGCTCTCAGAAACGCTCGAAACACGCGATATCACGATTTTGGTGATCTTCAATGTTTCGTTCGCCACGGCGGTGGCAGACAACTTTTAACACATGGAACTTGTGTATTTGAGTAGAGTGAAGGTTTTTGACACATTTACACCGAACTGTGCTCTCAGAAACGCTCGAAACACGCGATATCACGATTTTGGTGATCTTCAATGTTTCGTTCGCCACGGCGGTGGCAGACAACTCAAATACACATGGAACTTGTGTATTTGAGTAGAGTGAAGGTTTTTGACACATTTACACCGAACTGTGCTCTCAGAAACGCTCGAAACACGCGATATCACGATTTTGGTGTTCGTCGATTTTTCGTTCGTCACAGCTGTGGCAGACAACGTTTAACACATGGATCTTGTGTATTTGAGTAGAATGAAGATTTTTGACACATTTACACCGAGCTGTGCTCTCAGAAACGATCGAAACACGCGATATCACGATGTTGGTGATGCTGTTTCGTTCTCCACAGCTGTGCCTGACGACTTTTGATGCATGGATATTGTGGATTTGAGTAGAATGAAGGTTTTTGACACATTTACATCGAGCTGTGCTCTCAGAAACGCTCGAAACACGCGATATCACGATATTGGCGATCTTCAATGTTTCGTTCGCCACGGCTGTGGCAGACAACTTTTAACACATGGATATTGTGCATTTGAGTAGAATGAAGGTTTCTGACACATTTATACCGAGCTGTGCTCTCAGAAACGCTCGAAACACGCGATATCACGATTTTGGTGTTCTTCGATTTTTCGTTCGCCACAGTTGTGGCAGACGACTTCTAACGCATGGATAATGTGCATTTGAGTAGAATGAAGGTTTTTCATACATTCACACCGAGCTGTGCTCTCAGAAACGCTCGAAACACGAGATATCTCGATTTTGGTACTGTTCAAAGTTTCGTTCGCCACTGCTGTGCCAGACAACTTGTAACACATGGATCTTGTGTATTTGAGTATAATGAAGGTTTTTGACACATTTACACCGAGCTGTGCTCTCAGAAACGCTCGAAACACGCGATATCACGATTTTGGTGATCTTCAATGTTTCGTTCGCCACGGCTGTGGCAGACAACTTTTAACACATGGATCTTGTGTGTTTGAGCAGAATGAAGGTTTTTGACACATTCACACCGAGCTGTGCTCTCGGAAACGCTCGAAACATGCGATATCACGATTTTCGTGTTCGTCCATTTTTCGTTCGCCACAGCTGTGGCAGACGACTTTTAACGCATGAATATTGTGCATTTGAGTAGAATGAAGATTTTTGACACATTTACACCGAGCTATGCTCTCAGGAACGCTCGAAACACGAGATATCACGATTTTGGTGTTCTTCGATTTTTCGTTCGCCACAGTTGTGGCAGACGACTTCTAACGCATGGATAATGTGCATTTGAGTAGAATGAAGGTTTTTCATACATTTACACCGAGCTGTGCTCTCAGAAACGCTCGAAACACGCGTTATCACGATTTTGGTGATCTTCAATGTTTCGTTCGCCACGGCTGTGGCAGACAACTTTTAACACATGGATATTGTGCATTTGAGTAGAATGAAGGTTTCTGACGCATTTATACCGAGCTGTGCTCTCAGAAACGCTCGAAACACGCGATATCACGATTTTGGTGTTCTTCGATTTTTCGTTCGCCACAGTTGTGGCAGACGACTTTTAACGCATGGATTATGTGCATTTGAGTAGAATGAAGGTTTTTCATACATTTACACCGAGCTGTGCTCTCAGAAACGCTCGAAACACGCGATATCACGATTTTGGTGTTCTTCGATTTTTCGTTCGCCACAGTAGTGGCACACGACTTTTAACGCATGGATACTGTGCATTTGAGTACAATAAAGGTTTTTGACACATTTACACCGAGCTGTGCTCTCAGAAACGCTCGAAACACGCGATATCACGATTTTGGTGATCTTTAATGTTTCGTTCGCCACGGCTGTGGCAGACAACTTTTAACACATGGATCTTGTGTGTTTGAGCAGAATGAAAGTTTTTGACACATTCACACCGAGCTGTGATCTCGGAAACGCTCGAAACATGCGATATAACGATTTTGGTCTTCGTCCATTTTTCGTTCGCCACAGCTGTGGCAGACGACTTTTAACGCATGAATATTGTGCATTTGAGTAGAATGAAGATTTTTGACACATTTACACCGAGCTATGCTCTCAAGAACGCTCGAAACACGAGATATCACGATTTTGGTGTTCTTCGATTTTTCGTTCGCCACAGTTGTGGCAGACGACTTCTAACGCATGGATAATGTGCATTTGAGTAGAATGAAGGTTTTTGACACATTTACACCGAACTGTGCTCTCAGAAACGCTCGAAACACGCGATATCACGATTTTGGTGTTCGTCGATTTTTCGTTCGTCACAGCTGTGCCAGACGACTTTTAACGCATGGATATCGTGCATTTGAGTAGAATGAAGGTTTTTTACACATTTACACCGAGCTGTGCTCTCAGAAACGCTCGAAACACGCGATATCACGATTTTGGTGATCTTCGATTTTTCGTTCGCCACAGTTGTGGCAGACGACTTCTAACGCATGGATAATGTGCATTTGAGTAGAATAAAGGTTTTTCATACATTTACACCGAGCTGTGCTCTCAGAAACGTTCGAAACACGCGATATTACGATTTTGGTGATCCTCGGTTTTTCGTTTTCCACAGCTGTGGATGACGACTTTTGACGCATGGATATTGTGCATTTGAGTAGAATGAAGGTTTTTGACACATTTACACCGAGCTGTGCTCTCAGAAACGCTCGAAACACGCGATATCACGATTTTGGTGATCTTCAATGTTTCGTTCGCCACGGCTGTGGCAGACAACTTTTAACACATGGATCTGGTGTGTTTGAGCAGAATGAAGGTTTTTGACACATTCACACCGAGCTGTGCTCTCGGAAACGCTCGAAACATGCGATATCACGATTTTCGTGTTCGTCCATTTTTCGTTCGCCACAGCTGTGGCAGACGACTTTTAACGCATGAATATTGTGCATTTGAGTAGAATGAAGATTTTTGACACATTTACACCGAGCTATGCTCTCAGGAACGCTCGAAACACGAGATATCACGATTTTGGTGTTCTTCGATTTTTCGTTCGCCACAGTTGTGGCAGACGACTTCTAACGCATGGATAATGTGCATTTGAGTAGAATGAAGGTTTTTCATACATTTACACCGAGCTGTGCTCTCAGAAACGCTCGAAACACGCGATATCACGATTTTGGTGTTCCTCGATTTTTCGTTCTCCACAGCTGTGGATGACGACCTTTGACGCATGGATATCGTGCATTTGAGTAGAATGAAGGTTTTTGACACATTTACACCGAGCTGTGCTCTCAGAAACGCTCGAAACACGCGATATCACGATTTTGGTGATCTTCAATGTTTCGTTCGCCACGGCTGTGGCAGACAACTTTTAACACATGGATCTTGTGTGTTTGAGCAGAATGAAGGTTTTTGACACATTCACACCGAGCTGTGCTCTCGGAAACGCTCGAAACATGCGATATCACGATTTTGGTCTTCGTCCATTTTTCGTTCGCCACAGCTGTGGCAGACGACTTTTAACGCATGAATATTGTGCATTTGAGTAGAATGAAGATTTTTGACACATTTACACCGAGCTATGCTCTCAAGAACGCTCGAAACACGAGATATCACGATTTTGGTGTTCTTCGATTTTTCGTTCGCCACAGTTGTGGCAGACGACTTCTAACGCATGGATAATGTGCATTTGAGTAGAATGAAGGTTTTTGACACATTTACACCGAACTGTGCTTTCAGAAACGCTCGAAACACGCGTTATCACGATTTTGGTGATCTTCAATGTTTCGTTCGCCACGGCTGTGGCAGACAACTTTTAACACATGGATATTGTGCATTTGAGTAGAATAAAGGTTTCTGACGTATTTATACCGAGCTGTGCTCTCAGAAACGCTCGAAACACGCGATATCACGATTTTGGTGTTCTTCGATTTTTCGTTCGCCACAGTTGTGGCAGACGACTTCTAACGCATGGATAATGTGCATTTGAGTAGAATGAAGGTTTTTCATACATTCACACCGAGCTGTGCTCTCAGAAACGCTCGAAACACGCGATATCACGATTTTGGTGTTCTTCAATGTTTCGTTCGCCACGGCTGTGGCAGACAACGTTTAACACATGGGTCTTGTGTATTTGAGTAGAATGAAGATTTTTGACACATTTACACCGAGCTGTGCTCTCAGAAACGCTCGAAACACGCGATATCACGATTTTGGTGTTCGTCGATTTTTCGTTAGACACAGCTGTGCCAGACGACTTTTAACGCATGAATATTGTGTATTTGAGCAGAATGAAGGTTTTTTACACATTTACACCGAGCTGTGCTCTCAGAAACGCTCGAAACACGCGATATCACGATTTTGGTGTTCTTCGATTTTTCGTTCGCCACATTTGTGGCAGACGACTTTTAAAGCATGGATAATGTGCATTTGAGTAGAATGAAGGTTTTTCATACATTTACACCGAGCTGTGCTCTCATAAACGCTCTAAACACGCGATATCACGATTTTGGTGATCCTCTGTTTCGTTCTCCACAGCTGTGCCTGACGACTTTTGACGCATGGATATTGTGCATTTGAGTAGAATGAAGGTTTTTCATACATTTACACCGAGCTGTGCTCTCAGAAACGATCGAAACACGCGATATCACGATGTTGGTGATCCTGTTTCGTTCTCCACAGCTGTGCCTGACGACTTTTGATGCATGGATATTGTGGATTTGAGTAGAATGAAGGTTTTTGACACATTTACACCGAGCTATGCTCTCAGAAACGCTCGAAACACGCGATATCACGATTTTGGTGATCTTCAATGTTTCGTTCGCCACGGCGGTGGCAGACAACTTTTAACACATGGAACTTGTGTATTTGAGTAGAGTGAAGGTTTTTGACACATTTACACCGAACTGTGCTCTCAGAAACGCTCGAAACACGCGATATCACGATTTTGGTGATCTTCAATGTTTCGTTCGCCACGGCGGTGGCAGACAACTTTTAACACATGGAACTTGTGTATTTGAGTAGAGTGAAGGTTTTTGACACATTTACACCGAACTGTGCCCTCAGAAACGCTCGAAACACGCGATATCACGATTTTGGTGTTCGTCGATTTTTCGTTCGTCACAGCTGTGCCAGACGACTTTTAACGCATGGATATCGTGCATTTGAGTAGAATGAAGGTTTTTTACACATTTACACCTAGCTGTGCTCTCAGAAACGCTCGAAACACGCGATATCACGATTTTGGTGATCTTCGATTTTTCGTTCGCCACAGTTGTGGCAGACGACTTCTAACGCATGGATAATGTGCATTTGAGTAGAATAAAGGTTTTTCATACATTTACACCGAGCTGTGCTCTCAGAAACGTTCGAAACACGCGATATTACGATTTTGGTGATCCTCGGTTTTTCGTTTTCCACAGCTGTGGATGACGACTTTTGACGCATGGATATTGTGCATTTGAGTAGAATGAAGGTTTTTGACACATTTACACCGAGCTGTGCTCTCAGAAACGCTCGAAACACGCGATATCACGATTTTGGTGATCTTCAATGTTTCGTTCGCCACGGCTGTGGCAGACAACTTTTAACACATGGATCTGGTGTGTTTGAGCAGAATGAAGGTTTTTGACACATTAACACCGAGCTGTGCTCTCGGAAACGCTCGAAACATGCGATATCACGATTTTCGTGTTCGTCCATTTTTCGTTCGCCACAGCTGTGGCAGACGACTTTTAACGCATGAATATTGTGCATTTGAGTAGAATGGAGATTTTTGACACATTTACACCGAGCTATGCTCTCAGGAACGCTCGAAACACGAGATATCACGATTTTGGTGTTCTTCGATTTTTCGTTCGCCACAGTTGTGGCAGACGACTTCTAACGCATGGATAATGTGCATTTGAGTAGAATGAAGGTTTTTCATACATTTACACCGAGCTGTGCTCTCAGAAACGCTCGAAACACGCGATATCACGATTTTGGTGATCTTCAATGTTTCGTTCGCCACGGCGGTGGCAGACAACTTTTATCACATGGAACTTTTGTATTTGAGTAGAGTGAAGGTTTTTGACACATTTACACCGAGCTATGCTCTCAGGAACGCTCGAAACACGAGATATCTCGATTTTGGTACTGTTCAAAGTTTCGTTCTCCACTGCTGTGTCAGACAACTTGTAACACATGGATCTTGTGTATTTGAGTAGAATGAAGGTATTTGACACGTTTACACCGAGCTGTGCTCTCAGAAACGCTCGAAACACGCGATATCACGATTTTGGTGATCTTCAATGTTTCGTTCGCCACGGCGGTGGCAGACAACTTTTAACACATGGAACTTGTGTATTTGAGTAGAGTGAAGGTTTTTGACACATTTACACCGAACTGTGCTCTCAGAAACGCTCGAAACACGCGATATCACGATTTTGGTGTTCGTCGATTTTTCGTTCGTCACAGCTGTGCCAGACGACTTTTAACGCATGGATATCGTGCATTTGAGTAGAATGAAGGTTTATTACACATTTACACCTAGCTGTGCTCTCAGAAACGCTCGAAACACGCGATATCACGATTTTGGTGATCTTCGATTTTTCGTTCGCCACAGTTGTGGCAGACGACTTCTAACGCATGGATAATGTGCATTTGAGTAGAATAAAGGTTTTTCATACATTTACACCGAGCTGTGCTCTCAGAAACGTTCGAAACACGCGATATTACGATTTTGGTGATCCTCGGTTTTTCGTTTTCCACAGCTGTGGATGACGACTTTTGACGCATGGATATTGTGCATTTGAGTAGAATGAAGGTTTTTGACACATTTACACCGAGCTGTGCTCTCAGAAACGCTCGAAACACGCGATATCACGATTTTGGTGATCTTCAATGTTTCGTTCGCCACGGCTGTGGCAGACAACTTTTAACACATGGATCTGGTGTGTTTGAGCAGAATGAAGGTTTTTGACACATTAACACCGAGCTGTGCTCTCGGAAACGCTCGAAACATGCGATATCACGATTTTCGTGTTCGTCCATTTTTCGTTCGCCACAGCTGTGGCAGACGACTTTTAACGCATGAATATTGTGCATTTGAGTAGAATGGAGATTTTTGACACATTTACACCGAGCTATGCTCTCAGGAACGCTCGAAACACGAGATATCACGATTTTGGTGTTCTTCGATTTTTCGTTCGCCACAGTTGTGGCAGACGACTTCTAACGCATGGATAATGTGCATTTGAGTAGAATGAAGGTTTTTCATACATTTACACCGAGCTGTGCTCTCAGAAACGCTCGAAACACGCGATATCACGATTTTGGTGATCTTCAATGTTTCGTTCGCCACGGCGGTGGCAGACAACTTTTATCACATGGAACTTGTGTATTTGAGTAGAGTGAAGGTTTTTGACACATTTACACCGAGCTATGCTCTCAGGAACGCTCGAAACACGAGATATCTCGATTTTGGTACTGTTCAAAGTTTCGTTCTCCACTGCTGTGTCAGACAACTTGTAACACATGGATCTTGTGTATTTGAGTAGAATGAAGGTATTTGACACGTTTACACCGAGCTGTGCTCTCAGAAACGCTCGAAACACGCGATAACACGATTTTGGTGTTCTTCAATGTTTCGTTCGCCACGGCTGTGGCAGACAACGTTTAACATATGGATCTTGTGTATTTGAGTACAATGAAGATTTTTGACACATTTACACCGAGCTGTGCTCTCAGAAACGCTCGAAACACGCGATATCACGATTTTGGTGTTCGTCGATTTTTCGTTAGACACAGCTGTGCCAGACGACTTTTAACGCATGAATATTGTGTATTTGAGCAGAATGAAGGTTTTTTACACATTTACACCGAGCTGTGCTCTCAGAAACGCTCGAAACACGCGATATCACGATTTTGGTGTTCTTCGATTTTTCGTTCGCCACATTTGTGGCAGACGACTTTTAAATCATGGATAATGTGCATTTGAGTAGAATGAAGGTTTTTCATACATTTACACCGAGCTGTGCTCTCAGAAACGCTCTAAACACGCGATATCACGATTTTGGTAATCCTCTGTTTCGTTCTCCACAGCTGTGCCTGACGACTTTTGACGCATGGATATTGTGCATTTGAGTAGAATGAAGGTTTTTCATACATTTACTCCGAGCTGTGCTCTCAGAAACGATCGAAACACGCGATATCACGATGTTGGTGATCCTGTTTCGTTCTCCACAGCTGTGCCTGACGAATTTTGATGCATGGATATTGTGGATTTGAGTAGAATGAAGGTTTTTGACACATTTACACCGAGCTATGCTCTCAGGAACGCTCGAAACACGAGATATCTCGATTTTGGTACTGTTCAAAGTTTCGTTCTCCACTGCTGTGTCAGACAACTTGTAACACATGGATCTTGTGTATTTGAGTAGAATGAAGGTATTTGACACATTTACACCGAGCTGTGCTCTCAGAAACGCTCGAAACACGCGATATCACGATTTTGGTGATCTTCAATGTTTCGTTCGCCACGGCGGTGGCAGACAACTTTTAACACATGGAACTTGTGTATTTGAGTAGAGTGAAGGTTTTTGACACATTTACACCGAACTGTGCTCTCAGAAACGCTCGAAACACGCGATATCACGATTTTGGTTTTCGTCGATTTTTCGTTCGTCACAGCTGTGCCAGACGACTTTTAACGCATGGATATCGTGCATTTGAGTAGAATGAAGGTTTTTCATACATTTACACCGAGCTGTGCTCTCAGAAACGCTCGAAACACGCGATATCACGATTTTGGTGTTCTTCGATTTTTCGTTCGCCACATTTGTGGCAGGCTACTTTTAACGCATGGATAATGTGCATTTGAGTAGAATGAAGGTTTTTCATACATTTACACCGAGCTGTGCTCTCAGAAACGCTCGAAACACGCGTTATCACGATTTTGGTGATCCTCGATGTTTCGTTCTCCATAGCTGTGCCTGACGACTTTTGAGGCATGGATATTGTGCATTTGAGTAGAATGAAGGTTTTTGACACATTTACACCGAGCTGTGCTCTCAGAAACGCTCGAAACACGCGATATCACGATTTCGGTGATCTTTAATGTTTCGTTCGCCACGGCGGTGGCAGACAACTTTTAACACATGGATCTTGTGTATTTGAGTAGAGTGAAGGTTTTTGACACATTTACACCGAACTGTGCTCTCAGAAACGCTGGAAACACGCGATATCACGATTTTGGTGTTCGTCGATTTTTCGTTCGTCACAGCTGTGCCAGACGACTTTTAACGCATGGATATCGTGCATTTGAGTAGAATGAAGGTTTTTTTACACATTTACACCGAGCTGTGCTCTCAGAAACGCTCGAAACACGCGATATCACGATTTTGGTGTTCTTCGATTTTTCGTTCGCCACAGTTGTGGCAGACGACTTCTAACGCATTTATAATGTGCATTTGAGTAGAATGAAGGTATTTGACACATTCACACCGAGCTGTGCTCTCCGAAACGCTCGAAACATGCGATATCACGATTTTGGTGTTCGTCGATTTTTCGTTCGCCACAGCTGTGGCAGACGACTTTTAACGCATGAATATTGTGCATTTGAGTAGAATGAAGATTTTTTACTCATTTACACCGAGCTATGATCTCAGGAACGCTCCAAACACGAGATATCTCGATGTTGGTACTGTTCAAAGTTTCGTTCGCCACTGCTGTGCCAGACAACTTTTATCACATGGATCTTGTGTATTTGAGTAGAGTGAATGTTATTGACGCATTTACACCGAACTGTGCTCTCAGAAACGCTCGAAACACGCGATATCACGATTTTGGTGTTCGTCGATTTTTCGTACGTCACAGCTGTGCCAGACGACTTTTAACGCATGGATATCGTGCATTTGAGTAGAATGAAGGTTTTTTACACATTTACACCGAGCTGTGCTCTCAGAAACGCTCGAAACACGCGATATCACGATTTTGGTGTTCTTCGATTTTTCGTTCGCCACAGTTGTGGCAGACGACTTCTAAGGCATGGATAATGTGCATTTGAGTAGAATGAAGGTTTTTCATACATTCACACCGAGCTGTGCTCTCAGAAACGCTCGAAACACGCGATATCACGATTTTGGTGTTCGTCGATTTTTCGTTCGCCACAGCTGTGGCAGACGACTTTTAACGCATGAATATTGTGCATTTGAGTAGAATGAAGATTTTTGACTCATTTACACCGAGCTATGATCTCAGGAACGCTCGAAACACGAGATATCTCGATGTTGGTACTGTTCAAAGTTTCGTTCTCCACAGCTGTGCCTGACGACTTTTGACGCATGGATCTTGTGTGTTTGAGCAGAATGAAGGTTTTTGACACATTCACACCGAGCTGTGCTCTCGGAAACGCTCGAAACATGCGATATCACGATTTTGGTGTTCGTCCATTTTTCGTTCGCCACAGCTGTGGCAGACGACTTTTAACGCATGAATATTGTGTATTTGAGTAGAATGAAGATTTTTGACACATTTACACCGAGCTATGCTCTCAGGAACGCTCGAAACACGAGATATCACGATTTTGGTGTTCTTCGATTTTTCGTTCGCCACAGTTGTGGCAGACGACTTCTAACGCATGGATAATGTGCATTTGAGTAGAATGAAGGTTTTTCATACATTTACACCGAGCTGTGCTCTCAGAAACGCTCGAAACACGCGTTATCACGATTTTGGTGATCCTCGATGTTTCGTTCTCCATAGCTGTGCCTGACGACTTTTGAGGCATGGATATTGTGCATTTGAGTAGAATGAAGGTTTTTGACACATTTACACCGAGCTGTGCTCTCAGAAACGCTCGAAACACGCGATATCACGATTTCGGTGATCTTTAATGTTTCGTTCGCCACGGCGGTGGCAGACAACTTTTAACACATGGATCTTGTGTATTTGAGTAGAGTGAAGGTTTTTGACACATTTACACCGAACTGTGCTCTCAGAAACGCTCGAAACACGCGATATCACGATTTTGGTGTTCTTCGATTTTTCGTTCGCCACGGCGGTGGCAGACAACTTTTATCACATGGAACTTGTGTATTTGAGTAGAGTGAAGGTTTTTGACACATTTACACCGAGCTATGCTCTCAGGAACGCTCGAAACACGAGATATCTCGATTTTGGTACTGTTCAAAGTTTCGTTCTCCACTGCTGTGTCAGACAACTTGTAACACATGGATCTTGTGTATTTGAGTAGAATGAAGGTATTTGACACGTTTACACCGAGCTGTGCTCTCAGAAACGCTCGAAACACGCGATAACACGATTTTGGTGTTCTTCAATGTTTCGTTCGCCACGGCTGTGGCAGACAACGTTTAACATATGGATCTTGTGTATTTGAGTACAATGAAGATTTTTGACACATTTACACCGAGCTGTGCTCTCAGAAACGCTCGAAACACGCGATATCACGATTTTGGTGTTCGTCGATTTTTCGTTAGACACAGCTGTGCCAGACGACTTTTAACGCATGAATATTGTGTATTTGAGCAGAATGAAGGTTTTTTACACATTTACACCGAGCTGTGCTCTCAGAAACGCTCGAAACACGCGATATCACGATTTTGGTGTTCTTCGATTTTTCGTTCGCCACATTTGTGGCAGACGACTTTTAAATCATGGATAATGTGCATTTGAGTAGAATGAAGGTTTTTCATACATTTACACCGAGCTGTGCTCTCAGAAACGCTCTAAACACGCGATATCACGATTTTGGTAATCCTCTGTTTCGTTCTCCACAGCTGTGCCTGACGACTTTTGACGCATGGATATTGTGCATTTGAGTAGAATGAAGGTTTTTCATACATTTACTCCGAGCTGTGCTCTCAGAAACGATCGAAACACGCGATATCACGATGTTGGTGATCCTGTTTCGTTCTCCACAGCTGTGCCTGACGAATTTTGATGCATGGATATTGTGGATTTGAGTAGAATGAAGGTTTTTGACACATTTACACCGAGCTATGCTCTCAGGAACGCTCGAAACACGAGATATCTCGATTTTGGTACTGTTCAAAGTTTCGTTCTCCACTGCTGTGTCAGACAACTTGTAACACATGGATCTTGTGTATTTGAGTAGAATGAAGGTATTTGACACATTTACACCGAGCTGTGCTCTCAGAAACGCTCGAAACACGCGATATCACGATTTTGGTGATCTTCAATGTTTCGTTCGCCACGGCGGTGGCAGACAACTTTTAACACATGGAACTTGTGTATTTGAGTAGAGTGAAGGTTTTTGACACATTTACACCGAACTGTGCTCTCAGAAACGCTCGAAACACGCGATATCACGATTTTGGTTTTCGTCGATTTTTCGTTCGTCACAGCTGTGCCAGACGACTTTTAACGCATGGATATCGTGCATTTGAGTAGAATGAAGGTTTTTCATACATTTACACCGAGCTGTGCTCTCAGAAACGCTCGAAACACGCGATATCACGATTTTGGTGTTCTTCGATTTTTCGTTCGCCACATTTGTGGCAGGCTACTTTTAACGCATGGATAATGTGCATTTGAGTAGAATGAAGGTTTTTCATACATTTACACCGAGCTGTGCTCTCAGAAACGCTCGAAACACGCGTTATCACGATTTTGGTGATCCTCGATGTTTCGTTCTCCATAGCTGTGCCTGACGACTTTTGAGGCATGGATATTGTGCATTTGAGTAGAATGAAGGTTTTTGACACATTTACACCGAGCTGTGCTCTCAGAAACGCTCGAAACACGCGATATCACGATTTCGGTGATCTTTAATGTTTCGTTCGCCACGGCGGTGGCAGACAACTTTTAACACATGGATCTTGTGTATTTGAGTAGAGTGAAGGTTTTTGACACATTTACACCGAACTGTGCTCTCAGAAACGCTGGAAACACGCGATATCACGATTTTGGTGTTCGTCGATTTTTCGTTCGTCACAGCTGTGCCAGACGACTTTTAACGCATGGATATCGTGCATTTGAGTAGAATGAAGGTTTTTTTACACATTTACACCGAGCTGTGCTCTCAGAAACGCTCGAAACACGCGATATCACGATTTTGGTGTTCTTCGATTTTTCGTTCGCCACAGTTGTGGCAGACGACTTCTAACGCATTTATAATGTGCATTTGAGTAGAATGAAGGTATTTGACACATTCACACCGAGCTGTGCTCTCCGAAACGCTCGAAACATGCGATATCACGATTTTGGTGTTCGTCGATTTTTCGTTCGCCACAGCTGTGGCAGACGACTTTTAACGCATGAATATTGTGCATTTGAGTAGAATGAAGATTTTTTACTCATTTACACCGAGCTATGATCTCAGGAACGCTCCAAACACGAGATATCTCGATGTTGGTACTGTTCAAAGTTTCGTTCGCCACTGCTGTGCCAGACAACTTTTATCACATGGATCTTGTGTATTTGAGTAGAGTGAATGTTATTGACGCATTTACACCGAACTGTGCTCTCAGAAACGCTCGAAACACGCGATATCACGATTTTGGTGTTCGTCGATTTTTCGTACGTCACAGCTGTGCCAGACGACTTTTAACGCATGGATATCGTGCATTTGAGTAGAATGAAGGTTTTTTACACATTTACACCGAGCTGTGCTCTCAGAAACGCTCGAAATACGCGATATCACGATTTTGGTGTTCTTCGATTTTTCGTTCGCCACAGTTGTGGCAGACGACTTCTAAGGCATGGATAATGTGCATTTGAGTAGAATGAAGGTTTTTCATACATTCACACCGAGCTGTGCTCTCAGAAACGCTCGAAACACGCGATATCACGATTTTGGTGTTCGTCGATTTTTCGTTCGCCACAGCTGTGGCAGACGACTTTTAACGCATGAATATTGTGCATTTGAGTAGAATGAAGATTTTTGACTCATTTACACCGAGCTATGATCTCAGGAACGCTCGAAACACGAGATATCTCGATGTTGGTACTGTTCAAAGTTTCGTTCTCCACAGCTGTGCCTGACGACTTTTGACGCATGGATCTTGTGTGTTTGAGCAGAATGAAGGTTTTTGACACATTCACACCGAGCTGTGCTCTCGGAAACGCTCGAAACATGCGATATCACGATTTTGGTGTTCGTCCATTTTTCGTTCGCCACAGCTGTGGCAGACGACTTTTAACGCATGAATATTGTGTATTTGAGTAGAATGAAGATTTTTGACACATTTACACCGAGCTATGCTCTCAGGAACGCTCGAAACACGAGATATCACGATTTTGGTGTTCTTCGATTTTTCGTTCGCCACAGTTGTGGCAGACGACTTCTAACGCATGGATAATGTGCATTTGAGTAGAATGAAGGTTTTTCATACATTTACACCGAGCTGTGCTCTCAGAAACGCTCGAAACACGCGTTATCACGATTTTGGTGATCCTCGATGTTTCGTTCTCCATAGCTGTGCCTGACGACTTTTGAGGCATGGATATTGTGCATTTGAGTAGAATGAAGGTTTTTGACACATTTACACCGAGCTGTGCTCTCAGAAACGCTCGAAACACGCGATATCACGATTTCGGTGATCTTTAATGTTTCGTTCGCCACGGCGGTGGCAGACAACTTTTAACACATGGATCTTGTGTATTTGAGTAGAGTGAAGGTTTTTGACACATTTACACCGAACTGTGCTCTCAGAAACGCTCGAAACACGCGATATCACGATTTTGGTGTTCTTCGATTTTTCGTTCGCCACGGCGGTGGCAGACAACTTTTATCACATGGAACTTGTGTATTTGAGTAGAGTGAAGGTTTTTGACACATTTACACCGAGCTATGCTCTCAGGAACGCTCGAAACACGAGATATCTCGATTTTGGTACTGTTCAAAGTTTCGTTCTCCACTGCTGTGTCAGACAACTTGTAACACATGGATCTTGTGTATTTGAGTAGAATGAAGGTATTTGACACGTTTACACCGAGCTGTGCTCTCAGAAACGCTCGAAACACGCGATAACACGATTTTGGTGTTCTTCAATGTTTCGTTCGCCACGGCTGTGGCAGACAACGTTTAACATATGGATCTTGTGTATTTGAGTACAATGAAGATTTTTGACACATTTACACCGAGCTGTGCTCTCAGAAACGCTCGAAACACGCGATATCACGATTTTGGTGTTCGTCGATTTTTCGTTAGACACAGCTGTGCCAGACGACTTTTAACGCATGAATATTGTGTATTTGAGCAGAATGAAGGTTTTTTACACATTTACACCGAGCTGTGCTCTCAGAAACGCTCGAAACACGCGATATCACGATTTTGGTGTTCTTCGATTTTTCGTTCGCCACATTTGTGGCAGACGACTTTTAAATCATGGATAATGTGCATTTGAGTAGAATGAAGGTTTTTCATACATTTACACCGAGCTGTGCTCTCAGAAACGCTCTAAACACGCGATATCACGATTTTGGTAATCCTCTGTTTCGTTCTCCACAGCTGTGCCTGACGACTTTTGACGCATGGATATTGTGCATTTGAGTAGAATGAAGGTTTTTCATACATTTACTCCGAGCTGTGCTCTCAGAAACGATCGAAACACGCGATATCACGATGTTGGTGATCCTGTTTCGTTCTCCACAGCTGTGCCTGACGAATTTTGATGCATGGATATTGTGGATTTGAGTAGAATGAAGGTTTTTGACACATTTACACCGAGCTATGCTCTCAGGAACGCTCGAAACACGAGATATCTCGATTTTGGTACTGTTCAAAGTTTCGTTCTCCACTGCTGTGTCAGACAACTTGTAACACATGGATCTTGTGTATTTGAGTAGAATGAAGGTATTTGACACATTTACACCGAGCTGTGCTCTCAGAAACGCTCGAAACACGCGATATCACGATTTTGGTGATCTTCAATGTTTCGTTCGCCACGGCGGTGGCAGACAACTTTTAACACATGGAACTTGTGTATTTGAGTAGAGTGAAGGTTTTTGACACATTTACACCGAACTGTGCTCTCAGAAACGCTCGAAACACGCGATATCACGATTTTGGTTTTCGTCGATTTTTCGTTCGTCACAGCTGTGCCAGACGACTTTTAACGCATGGATATCGTGCATTTGAGTAGAATGAAGGTTTTTCATACATTTACACCGAGCTGTGCTCTCAGAAACGCTCGAAACACGCGATATCACGATTTTGGTGTTCTTCGATTTTTCGTTCGCCACATTTGTGGCAGGCTACTTTTAACGCATGGATAATGTGCATTTGAGTAGAATGAAGGTTTTTCATACATTTACACCGAGCTGTGCTCTCAGAAACGCTCGAAACACGCGTTATCACGATTTTGGTGATCCTCGATGTTTCGTTCTCCATAGCTGTGCCTGACGACTTTTGAGGCATGGATATTGTGCATTTGAGTAGAATGAAGGTTTTTGACACATTTACACCGAGCTGTGCTCTCAGAAACGCTCGAAACACGCGATATCACGATTTCGGTGATCTTTAATGTTTCGTTCGCCACGGCGGTGGCAGACAACTTTTAACACATGGATCTTGTGTATTTGAGTAGAGTGAAGGTTTTTGACACATTTACACCGAACTGTGCTCTCAGAAACGCTGGAAACACGCGATATCACGATTTTGGTGTTCGTCGATTTTTCGTTCGTCACAGCTGTGCCAGACGACTTTTAACGCATGGATATCGTGCATTTGAGTAGAATGAAGGTTTTTTTACACATTTACACCGAGCTGTGCTCTCAGAAACGCTCGAAACACGCGATATCACGATTTTGGTGTTCTTCGATTTTTCGTTCGCCACAGTTGTGGCAGACGACTTCTAACGCATTTATAATGTGCATTTGAGTAGAATGAAGGTATTTGACACATTCACACCGAGCTGTGCTCTCCGAAACGCTCGAAACATGCGATATCACGATTTTGGTGTTCGTCGATTTTTCGTTCGCCACAGCTGTGGCAGACGACTTTTAACGCATGAATATTGTGCATTTGAGTAGAATGAAGATTTTTTACTCATTTACACCGAGCTATGATCTCAGGAACGCTCCAAACACGAGATATCTCGATGTTGGTACTGTTCAAAGTTTCGTTCGCCACTGCTGTGCCAGACAACTTTTATCACATGGATCTTGTGTATTTGAGTAGAGTGAATGTTATTGACGCATTTACACCGAACTGTGCTCTCAGAAACGCTCGAAACACGCGATATCACGATTTTGGTGTTCGTCGATTTTTCGTACGTCACAGCTGTGCCAGACGACTTTTAACGCATGGATATCGTGCATTTGAGTAGAATGAAGGTTTTTTACACATTTACACCGAGCTGTGCTCTCAGAAACGCTCGAAACACGCGATATCACGATTTTGGTGTTCTTCGATTTTTCGTTCGCCACAGTTGTGGCAGACGACTTCTAAGGCATGGATAATGTGCATTTGAGTAGAATGAAGGTTTTTCATACATTCACACCGAGCTGTGCTCTCAGAAACGCTCGAAACACGCGATATCACGATTTTGGTGTTCGTCGATTTTTCGTTCGCCACAGCTGTGGCAGACGACTTTTAACGCATGAATATTGTGCATTTGAGTAGAATGAAGATTTTTGACTCATTTACACCGAGCTATGATCTCAGGAACGCTCGAAACACGAGATATCTCGATGTTGGTACTGTTCAAAGTTTCGTTCTCCACAGCTGTGCCTGACGACTTTTGACGCATGGATCTTGTGTGTTTGAGCAGAATGAAGGTTTTTGACACATTCACACCGAGCTGTGCTCTCGGAAACGCTCGAAACATGCGATATCACGATTTTGGTGTTCGTCCATTTTTCGTTCGCCACAGCTGTGGCAGACGACTTTTAACGCATGAATATTGTGTATTTGAGTAGAATGAAGATTTTTGACACATTTACACCGAGCTATGCTCTCAGGAACGCTCGAAACACGAGATATCACGATTTTGGTGTTCTTCGATTTTTCGTTCGCCACAGTTGTGGCAGACGACTTCTAACGCATGGATAATGTGCATTTGAGTAGAATGAAGGTTTTTCATACATTTACACCGAGCTGTGCTCTCAGAAACGCTCGAAACACGCGTTATCACGATTTTGGTGATCCTCGATGTTTCGTTCTCCATAGCTGTGCCTGACGACTTTTGAGGCATGGATATTGTGCATTTGAGTAGAATGAAGGTTTTTGACACATTTACACCGAGCTGTGCTCTCAGAAACGCTCGAAACACGCGATATCACGATTTCGGTGATCTTTAATGTTTCGTTCGCCACGGCGGTGGCAGACAACTTTTAACACATGGATCTTGTGTATTTGAGTAGAGTGAAGGTTTTTGACACATTTACACCGAACTGTGCTCTCAGAAACGCTCGAAACACGCGATATCACGATTTTGGTGTTCTTCGATTTTTCGTTCGCCACAGTTGTGGCAGACGACTTCTAACGCATTTATAATGTGCATTTGAGTAGAATGAAGGTATTTGACACATTCACACCGAGCTGTGCTCTCAGAAACGCTCGAAACACGCGATATCACGATTTTGGTGTTCGTCGATTTTTCGTACGTCACAGCTGTGCCAGACGACTTTTAACGCATGGATATCGTGCATTTGAGTAGAATGAAGGTTTTTTACACATTTACACCGAGCTGTGCTCTCAGAAACGCTCGAAACACGCGATATCACGATTTTGGTGTTCTTCGATTTTTCGTTCGCCACAGTTGTGGCAGACGACTTCTAAGGCATGGATAATGTGCATTTGAGTAGAATGAAGGTTTTTCATACATTCACACCGAGCTGTGCTCTCAGAAACGCTCGAAACACGCGATATCACGATTTTGGTGTTCTTCGATTTTTCGTTCGCCACATTTGTGGCAGACGACTTTTAAAGCATGGATAATGTGGATTTGAGTAGAATGAAGGTTTTTCATACATTTACACCGAGCTGTGCTCTCAGAAACGCTCGAAACACGCGATATCACGATTTTGGTGCTGTTCAAAGTTTCGTTCGCCGCAGCTGTGCCAGACAACTTTTAACACATGGATATTGTGCATTTGAGTAGAATGAAGGTTTTTGACACTTTTACACCGAGCTGTGCTCTCAGAAACGCTCGAAACACGCGATATCACGATTTTGGTGATCTTCAATGTTTCGTTCGCCACGGCTGTGCCAGACAACTTTTAACACATGGATCTTGTGTATTTGAGCAGAATGAAGGTTTTTGACACATTTACACCGAGCTGTGCTCTCAGAATCGCTCGAAACTCGCGATATCACGATTTTGGTTTTCGTCGATTTTTTGTTCGCCACAGATGTGCCAGACGACTTTTAACGCATGGATATTGTGCATTTGAGCAGAATGAAGGTTTTTGACACATTTACACCGAGCTGTGCTCTCAGAAACGCTCGAAACACGCGATATCACGATTTTGGTGATCTTCAATGTTTCGTTCGCCACGGCTGTGGCAGACAAATTTTAACACATGGATCTTGTGTGTTTGAGCCGAATGAAGGTTTTTTACACATTTACACCAAGCTGTGCTCTCTGAAACGCTCGAAACACGCGATATCACGATTTTGGTGTTCGTCGATTTTTCGTTCGCCACAGCTGTGCCAGACAACTTTTAACACATGCATTTTGTGTATTTGAGTAGAATGAAGGTTTTTGACACATTTACACCGAGCTGTGCTCTCAGAAATGCTCGAAACACGCGAGATCACGATTTTAGTGTTCTTCAATGTTTCATTCGCCACTGCTGTGCCAGACAACTTTTAACACATGGATTTTGTGCATTTGAGCAGAATGAAGGTTTTTGACGCACTTACACCGAGCTGTGCTCTCAGAAACGCACGAAACACGCGATATCACGATTTTAGTGTTCTTCAATGTTTCATTCGCCACAGCTGTGCCAGACGACTTTTAAAGCATGAATATTGTGCATTTGAGTAGAATGAAGGTTTTTCATACATTTACACCGAGCTGTGCTCTCAGAATCGATCGAAACACGCGATATCACGATTTTGGTGATCTTCAATGTTTCGTTCGCCACGGCTGTGGCAGACAACTTTTAACACATGGATCTTGTGTGTTTGAGCCGAATGAAGGTTTTTTACACATTTACACCGAGCTGTGCTCTCTGAAACGCTCGAAACACGCGATATCACGATTTTGGTGTTCGTCGATTTTTCGTTCGCCACAGCTGTGCCAGACGACTTTTAACGCATGAATATTGTGCATTTGAGCAGAATGAAGGTTTTTGACACATTTACACCGAGCTGTGCTCTCAGAAACCCTCGAAACACGCGATATCACGATTTTAGTGTTCTTCAATGTTTCATTCGCCACTGCTGTGCCAGACAACTTTTAACACATGGATTTTGTGCATTTGAGCAGAATGAAGGTTTTTGACGCACTTACACCGAGCTATGCCCTCAGAAACGCACGAAACACGCGATATCACGATTTTAGTGTTCTTCAATGTTTCATTCGCCACAGCTGTGCCAGACGACTTGTAAAGCATGAATATTGTGCATTTGAGTAGAATGAAGTTTTTTCATACATTTACACCGAGCTGTGCTCTCAGAATCGATCGAAACACGCGATATCACGATTTTGGTGATCTTCAATGTTTCGTTCGCCACGGCTGTGGCAGACAACTTTTAACACATGGATCTTGTGTGTTTGAGCCGAATGAAGGTTTTTTACACATTTACACCGAGCTGTGCACTCTGAAACGCTCGAAACACGCGATATCACGATTTTGGTGTTCGTCGATTTTTCGTTCGCCACAGCTGTGCCAGACGACTTTTAACGCATGAATATTGTGCATTTGAGCAGAATGAAGGTTTTTGACACATTTACACCGAGCTGTGCTCTCAGAAACGCTCGAAACACGCGATATCACGATTTTGGTGTTCGTCGATTTTTCGTTCGCCACGGCGGTGGCAGACGGCTTTTAACGCCTGGATCTTGTGTGTTTGAGTAGAATGACGGTTTTTGACACATTTACACCGAGCTGTGCTCACAGAAACGCTCGAAATACGCGATATCACGATTTTGGTGTTCGTCGATTTTTCGTTCGCCACAGCTGTGCCAGACGACTTTTAACGCATGGATAATGTGCATTTGAGTAGAATGAAGGTTCTTCATACATTTACACCGAGCTGTGCTCTCAGAAACGCTCGAAACACGCGATATCACGATTTTGGTGATCTTCAATGTTTCGTTCGCCACGGCTGTGCCAGACAACTTTTTACACATGGATCTTGTGTATTTGAGTAGAATGAAGGTTTTTGACGCATTTACACCGAGCTGTGCTCTCAGAAACGCACGACACACGCGATATCTCGATTTTTGTGTTCGTCGATTTTTCGTTCGCCACAGCTGTGCCAGACGACTTTTAACGCATGGATAATGTGCATTTGAGTAGAATGAAGGTTTTTCATACATTTACACCGAGCTGTGCTCTCAGAAACGTTCGAAACACGCGATATCACGATTTTGGTGATCCTCGATTTTTCGTTCTCCACAGCTGTGGATGACGACTTTTGACGCATGGATATTGTGCATTTGAGTAGAATGAAGGTTTTTGACACATTTACACCGAGCTGTGCTCTCAGAAACGCTCGAAACACGCGATATCACGATTTTGGTGTTCGTCGATTTTTCGTTCGCCACAGCTGTGCCAGACGACTTTTAACGCATGAATATTGTGCATTTGAGCAGAATGAAGGTTTTTGACACATTAACACCGAGCTGTGCTCTCAGAAACGCTCGAAACACGCGAGATCACGATTTTAGTGTTCTTCAATGTTTCATTCGCCACTGCTGTGCCAGACAACTTTTAACACATGGATTTTGTGTATTTGAGTAGAATGAAGGTTTTTGACACATTTACACCGAGCTGTGCTCTCAGAAACGCTCGAAACACGCGATATCACGATTTTGATGACCCTCGATTTTTCGTTCTCCACAGCTGTGCCTGACGACTTTTGACGCATGGATATTGTGCATTTGAGTAGAATGAAGGTTTTTGACACATTTACACCGAACTGTACTCTCAGAAACGCTCGAAACACGCGATATCACGATTTTGGTGTTCGTCGATTTTTCGTTCGCCACGGCGGTGGCAGACGGCTTTTAACGCCTGGATCTTGTGTGTTTGAGTAGAATGACGGTTTTTGACACATTTACACCGAGCTGTGCTCACAGAAACGCTCGAAATACGCGATATCACGATTTTGGTGTTCGTCGATTTTTCGTTCGCCACAGCTGTGCCAGACGACTTTTAACGCATGGATAATGTGCATTTGAGTAGAATGAAGGTTCTTCATACATTTACACCGAGCTGTGCTCTCAGAAACGCTCGAAACACGCGATATCACGATTTTGGTGTTCTTCGATTTTTCGTTCGCCACAGTTGTGGCAGACGACTTCTAACGCATGGATAATGTGCATTTGAGTAGAATGAAGGTTTTTGACACATTTACACCGAACTGTGCTCTCAGAAACGCTCGAAACACGCGTTATCACGATTTTGGTGATCTTCAATGTTTCGTTCGCCACGGCTGTGGCAGACAACTTTTAACACATGGATATTGTGCATTTGAGTAGAATGAAGGTTTCTGACGCATTTATACCGAGCTGTGCTCTCAGAAACGCTCGAAACACGCGATATCACGATTTTGGTGTTCTTCGATTTTTCGTTCGCCACAGTTGTGGCAGACGACTTTTAACGCATGGATTATGTGCATTTGAGTAGAATGAAGGTTTTTCATACATTTACACCGAGCTGTGCTCTCAGAAACGCTCGAAACACGCGATATCACGATTTTGGTGTTCTTCGATTTTTCGTTCGCCACAGTAGTGGCAGACGACTTTTAACGCATGGATAATGTGCATTTGAGTACAATAAAGGTTTTTGACACATTTACACCGAGCTGTGCTCTCAGAAACGCTCGAAACACGCGATATCACGATTTTGGTGATCTTTAATGTTTCGTTCGCCACGGCTGTGGCAGACAACTTTTAACACATGGATCTTGTGTGTTTGAGCAGAATGAAGGTTTTTGACACATTTACACCGAACTGTGCTCTCAGAAACGCTCGAAACACGCGTTATCACGATTTTGGTGATCTTCAATGTTTCGTTCGCCACGGCTGTGGCAGACAACTTTTAACACATGGATATTGTGCATTTGAGTAGAATGAAGGTTTTTGACACATTTACACCGAGCTGTGCTCTCAGAAACGCTCGAAACACGCGATATCACGATTTCGGTGATCTTTAATGTTTCGTTCGCCACGGCGGTGGCAGACAACTTTTAACACATGGATCTTGTGTATTTGAGTAGAGTGAAGGTTTTTGACACATTTACACCGAACTGTGCTCTCAGAAACGCTGGAAACACGCGATATCACGATTTTGGTGTTCGTCGATTTTTCGTTCGTCACAGCTGTGCCAGACGACTTTTAACGCATGGATATCGTGCATTTGAGTAGAATGAAGGTTTTTTTACACATTTACACCGAGCTGTGCTCTCAGAAACGCTCGAAACACGCGATATCACGATTTTGGTGTTCTTCGATTTTTCGTTCGCCACAGTTGTGGCAGACGACTTCTAACGCATTTATAATGTGCATTTGAGTAGAATGAAGGTATTTGACACATTCACACCGAGCTGTGCTCTCCGAAACGCTCGAAACATGCGATATCACGATTTTGGTGTTCGTCGATTTTTCGTTCGCCACAGCTGTGGCAGACGACTTTTAACGCATGAATATTGTGCATTTGAGTAGAATGAAGATTTTTTACTCATTTACACCGAGCTATGATCTCAGGAACGCTCCAAACACGAGATATCTCGATGTTGGTACTGTTCAAAGTTTCGTTCGCCACTGCTGTGCCAGACAACTTTTATCACATGGATCTTGTGTATTTGAGTAGAGTGAATGTTTTTGACGCATTTACACCGAACTGTGCTCTCAGAAACGCTCGAAACACGCGATATCACGATTTTGGTGTTCGTCGATTTTTCGTACGTCACAGCTGTGCCAGACGACTTTTAACGCATGGATATCGTGCATTTGAGTAGAATGAAGGTTTTTTACACATTTACACCGAGCTGTGCTCTCAGAAACGCTCGAAACACGCGATATCACGATTTTGGTGTTCTTCGATTTTTCGTTCGCCACAGTTGTGGCAGACGACTTCTAAGGCATGGATAATGTGCATTTGAGTAGAATGAAGGTTTTTCATACATTCACACCGAGCTGTGCTCTCAGAAACGCTCGAAACACGCGATATCACGATTTTGGTGTTCGTCGATTTTTCGTTCGCCACAGCTGTGGCAGACGACTTTTAACGCATGAATATTGTGCATTTGAGTAGAATGAAGATTTTTGACTCATTTACACCGAGCTATGATCTCAGGAACGCTCGAAACACGAGATATCTCGATGTTGGTACTGTTCAAAGTTTCGTTCTCCACAGCTGTGCCTGACGACTTTTGACGCATGGATCTTGTGTGTTTGAGCAGAATGAAGGTTTTTGACACATTCACACCGAGCTGTGCTCTCGGAAACGCTCGAAACATGCGATATCACGATTTTGGTGTTCGTCCATTTTTCGTTCGCCACAGCTGTGGCAGACGACTTTTAACGCATGAATATTGTGTATTTGAGTAGAATGAAGATTTTTGACACATTTACACCGAGCTATGCTCTCAGGAACGCTCGAAACACGAGATATCACGATTTTGGTGTTCTTCGATTTTTCGTTCGCCACAGTTGTGGCAGACGACTTCTAACGCATGGATAATGTGCATTTGAGTAGAATGAAGGTTTTTCATACATTTACACCGAGCTGTGCTCTCAGAAACGCTCGAAACACGCGTTATCACGATTTTGGTGATCCTCGATGTTTCGTTCTCCATAGCTGTGCCTGACGACTTTTGAGGCATGGATATTGTGCATTTGAGTAGAATGAAGGTTTTTGACACATTTACACCGAGCTGTGCTCTCAGAAACGCTCGAAACACGCGATATCACGATTTCGGTGATCTTTAATGTTTCGTTCGCCACGGCGGTGGCAGACAACTTTTAACACATGGATCTTGTGTATTTGAGTAGAGTGAAGGTTTTTGACACATTTACACCGAACTGTGCTCTCAGAAACGCTCGAAACACGCGATATCACGATTTTGGTGTTCTTCGATTTTTCGTTCGCCACAGTTGTGGCAGACGACTTCTAACGCATTTATAATGTGCATTTGAGTAGAATGAAGGTATTTTACACATTCACACCGAGCTGTGCTCTCAGAAACGCTCGAAACACGCGATATCACGATTTTGGTGTTCGTCGATTTTTCGTACGTCACAGCTGTGCCAGACGACTTTTAACGCATGGATATCGTGCATTTGAGTAGAATGAAGGTTTTTTACACATTTACACCGAGCTGTGCTCTCAGAAACGCTCGAAACACGCGATATCACGATTTTGGTGTTCTTCGATTTTTCGTTCGCCACAGTTGTGGCAGACGACTTCTAAGGCATGGATAATGTGCATTTGAGTAGAATGAAGGTTTTTCATACATTCACACCGAGCTGTGCTCTCAGAAACGCTCGAAACACGCGATATCACGATTTTGGTGTTCTTCGATTTTTCGTTCGCCACATTTGTGGCAGACGACTTTTAAAGCATGGATAATGTGGATTTGAGTAGAATGAAGGTTTTTCATACATTTACACCGAGCTGTGCTCTCAGAAACGCTCGAAACACGCGATATCACGATTTTGGTGCTGTTCAAAGTTTCGTTCGCCGCAGCTGTGCCAGACAACTTTTAACACATGGATATTGTGCATTTGAGTAGAATGAAGGTTTTTGACACTTTTACACCGAGCTGTGCTCTCAGAAACGCTCGAAACACGCGATATCACGATTTTGGTGATCTTCAATGTTTCGTTCGCCACGGCTGTGGCAGACAACTTTTAACACATGGATTTTGTGTATTTGAGTAGAATGAAGGTTTTTCATACATTTACACCGAGCTGTGCTCTCAGAAACGATCCAAACACGCGATATCACTATTTTGGTGTTCGTCGATTTTTCGTTCGCCACAGCTGTGCCAGACGACTTTTAACGCATGGATATTGTGCATTTGAGTAGAATGAAGGTTTTTTTACACATTTACACCGAGCTGTGCGCTCAGAAACGCTCGAAACAATCGAGATCACGATTTTGGTGATCCTCGATGTTTCGTTCTCCACAGCTGTGACTGACGACTTTTGATTCATGGATATTGTGCATTTGAGTAGAATGAAGGTTCTTCATACATTTACACCGAGCTGTGCTCTCAGAAAGGCTCGAAACACGCGATATCACGATTTTTCGTTCTCCACAGCTCTGCCTGACGACTTTTGACGCATGGATATTGTGCATTTGAGTAGAATGACGGTTTTTGACACATTTACACCGAGCTGTGCTCTCAGAAACGCTCGAAACACGCGATATCACGATTTTGGTTTTCGTCGATTTTTCGGTCGCCACAGACGTGCCAGACGACTTTTAACGCATGGATATTGTGCATTTGAGCAGAATGAAGGTTTTTGACACATTTACACCGAGCTGTGCTCTCAGAAACGCTCGAAACACGCGACATCACGATTTTGGTGCTGTTCAAAGTTTCGTTCGCCTCAGCTGTGCCAGACAACTTTTAACACATGGATATTGTGCATTTGAGTAGAATGAAGGTTTTTAACACATTTACACCGAGCTGTGCTCTCAGAAACGCTCGAAACACGCGATATCACGATTTTGGTTTTCGTCGATTTTTCGTTCGCCACAGATGTGCCAGACGACTTTTAACGCATGGATAATGTGCATTTGAGTAGAATGAAGGTTTTCCATACATTTACACCGAGCTGTGCTCTCAGAAACGCTCGAATCACGCGATATCACGATTTTGATGATCCTCGATTTTTCGTTCTCCAAGCTGTGCCGGACGACTTTTGACGCATGGATATTGTGCATTTGAGTAGAATGAAGGTTTTTGACACATTTACACCGAGCTGTGCTCTCAGAAACGCTCGAAACACGCGATATCACGATTTTGGTGATCTTCAATGTTTCGTTCGCCACGGCTGTGCCAGACAACTTTTAACACATGGATCTTGTGTATTTGAGCAGAATGAAGGTTTTTGACACATTTACACCGAGCTGTGCTCTCAGAATCGCTCGAAACTCGCGATATCACGATTTTGGTTTTCGTCGATTTTTTGTTCGCCACAGATGTGCCAGACGACTTTTAACGCATGGATATTGTGCATTTGAGCAGAATGAAGGTTTTTGACACATTTACACCGAGCTGTGCTCTCAGAAACGCTCGAAACACGCGATATCACGATTTTGGTGATCTTCAATGTTTCGTTCGCCACGGCTGTGGCAGACAAATTTTAACACATGGATCTTGTGTGTTTGAGCCGAATGAAGGTTTTTTACACATTTACACCAAGCTGTGCTCTCTGAAACGCTCGAAACACGCGATATCACGATTTTGGTGTTCGTCGATTTTTCGTTCGCCACAGCTGTGCCAGACAACTTTTAACACATGCATTTTGTGTATTTGAGTAGAATGAAGGTTTTTGACACATTTACACCGAGCTGTGCTCTCAGAAATGCTCGAAACACGCGAGATCACGATTTTAGTGTTCTTCAATGTTTCATTCGCCACTGCTGTGCCAGACAACTTTTAACACATGGATTTTGTGCATTTGAGCAGAATGAAGGTTTTTGACGCACTTACACCGAGCTATGCTCTCAGAAACGCACGAAACACGCGATATCACGATTTTAGTGTTCTTCAATGTTTCATTCGCCACAGCTGTGCCAGACGACTTTTAAAGCATGAATATTGTGCATTTGAGTAGAATGAAGGTTTTTCATACATTTACACCGAGCTGTGCTCTCAGAATCGATCGAAACACGCGATATCACGATTTTGGTGATCTTCAATGTTTCGTTCGCCACGGCTGTGGCAGACAACTTTTAACACATGGATCTTGTGTGTTTGAGCCGAATGAAGGTTTTTTACACATTTACACCGAGCTGTGCTCTCTGAAACGCTCGAAACACGCGATATCACGATTTTGGTGTTCGTCGATTTTTCGTTCGCCACAGCTGTGCCAGACGACTTTTAACGCATGAATATTGTGCATTTGAGCAGAATGAAGGTTTTTGACACATTTACACCGAGCTGTGCTCTCAGAAACCCTCGAAACACGCGATATCACGATTTTAGTGTTCTTCAATGTTTCATTCGCCACTGCTGTGCCAGACAACTTTTAACACATGGATTTTGTGCATTTGAGCAGAATGAAGGTTTTTGACGCACTTACACCGAGCTATGCTCTCAGAAACGCACGAAACACGCGATATCACGATTTTAGTGTTCTTCAATGTTTCATTCGCCACAGCTGTGCCAGACGACTTTTAAAGCATGAATATTGTGCATTTGAGTAGAATGAAGTTTTTTCATACATTTACACCGAGCTGTGCTCTCAGAATCGATCGAAACACGCGATATCACGATTTTGGTGATCTTCAATGTTTCGTTCGCCACGGCTGTGGCAGACAACTTTTAACACATGGATCTTGTGTGTTTGAGCCGAATGAAGGTTTTTTACACATTTACACCGAGCTGTGCACTCTGAAACGCTCGAAACACGCGATATCACGATTTTGGTGTTCGTCGATTTTTCGTTCGCCACAGCTGTGCCAGACGACTTTTAACGCATGAATATTGTGCATTTGAGCAGAATGAAGGTTTTTGACACATTTACACCGAGCTGTGCTCTCAGAAACGCTCGAAACACGCGATATCACGATTTTGGTGTTCGTCGATTTTTCGTTCGCCACGGCGGTGGCAGACGGCTTTTAACGCCTGGATCTTGTGTGTTTGAGTAGAATGACGGTTTTTGACACATTTACACCGAGCTGTGCTCACAGAAACGCTCGAAATACGCGATATCACGATTTTGGTGTTCGTCGATTTTTCGTTCGCCACAGCTGTGCCAGACGACTTTTAACGCATGGATAATGTGCATTTGAGTAGAATGAAGGTTCTTCATACATTTACACCGAGCTGTGCTCTCAGAAACGCTCGAAACACGCGATATCACGATTTTGGTGATCTTCAATGTTTCGTTCGCCACGGCTGTGCCAGACAACTTTTTACACATGGATCTTGTGTATTTGAGTAGAATGAAGGTTTTTGACGCATTTACACCGAGCTGTGCTCTCAGAAACGCACGACACACGCGATATCTCGATTTTTGTGTTCGTCGATTTTTCGTTCGCCACAGCTGTGCCAGACGACTTTTAACGCATGGATAATGTGCATTTGAGTAGAATGAAGGTTTTTCATACATTTACACCGAGCTGTGCTCTCAGAAACGTTCGAAACACGCGATATCACGATTTTGGTGATCCTCGATTTTTCGTTCTCCACAGCTGTGGATGACGACTTTTGACGCATGGATATTGTGCATTTGAGTAGAATGAAGGTTTTTGACACATTTACACCGAGCTGTGCTCTCAGAAACGCTCGAAACACGCGATATCACGATTTTGGTGTTCGTCGATTTTTCGTTCGCCACAGCTGTGCCAGACGACTTTTAACGCATGAATATTGTGCATTTGAGCAGAATGAAGGTTTTTGACACATTAACACCGAGCTGTGCTCTCAGAAACGCTCGAAACACGCGAGATCACGATTTTAGTGTTCTTCAATGTTTCATTCGCCACTGCTGTGCCAGACAACTTTTAACACATGGATTTTGTGTATTTGAGTAGAATGAAGGTTTTTGACACATTTACACCGAGCTGTGCTCTCAGAAACGCTCGAAACACGCGATATCACGATTTTGATGACCCTCGATTTTTCGTTCTCCACAGCTGTGCCTGACGACTTTTGACGCATGGATATTGTGCATTTGAGTAGAATGAAGGTTTTTGACACATTTACACCGAACTGTACTCTCAGAAACGCTCGAAACACGCGATATCACGATTTTGGTGTTCGTCGATTTTTCGTTCGCCACGGCGGTGGCAGACGGCTTTTAACGCCTGGATCTTGTGTGTTTGAGTAGAATGACGGTTTTTGACACATTTACACCGAGCTGTGCTCACAGAAACGCTCGAAATACGCGATATCACGATTTTGGTGTTCTTCGATTTTTCGTTCGCCACAGTTGTGGCAGACGACTTCTAACGCATTTATAATGTGCATTTGAGTAGAATGAAGGTATTTTACACATTCACACCGAGCTGTGCTCTCAGAAACGCTCGAAACATGCGATATCACGATTTTGGTGTTCGTCCATTTTTCGTTCGCCACAGCTGTGGCAGACGACTTTTAACGCATGAATATTGTGTATTTGAGTAGAATGAAGATTTTTGACACATTTACACCGAGCTATGCTCTCAGGAACGCTCGAAACACGAGATATCACGATTTTGGTGTTCTTCGATTTTTCGTTCGCCACAGTTGTGGCAGACGACTTCTAACGCATGGATAATGTGCATTTGAGTAGAATGAAGGTTTTTCATACATTTACACCGAGCTGTGCTCTCAGAAACGCTCGAAACACGCGTTATCACGATTTTGGTGATCCTCGATGTTTCGTTCTCCATAGCTGTGCCTGACGACTTTTGAGGCATGGATATTGTGCATTTGAGTAGAATGAAGGTTTTTGACACATTTACACCGAGCTGTGCTCTCAGAAACGCTCGAAACACGCGATATCACGATTTCGGTGATCTTTAATGTTTCGTTCGCCACGGCGGTGGCAGACAACTTTTAACACATGGATCTTGTGTATTTGAGTAGAGTGAAGGTTTTTGACACATTTACACCGAACTGTGCTCTCAGAAACGCTCGAAACACGCGATATCACGATTTTGGTGTTCTTCGATTTTTCGTTCGCCACAGTTGTGGCAGACGACTTCTAACGCATTTATAATGTGCATTTGAGTAGAATGAAGGTATTTTACACATTCACACCGAGCTGTGCTCTCAGAAACGCTCGAAACACGCGATATCACGATTTTGGTGTTCGTCGATTTTTCGTACGTCACAGCTGTGCCAGACGACTTTTAACGCATGGATATCGTGCATTTGAGTAGAATGAAGGTTTTTTACACATTTACACCGAGCTGTGCTCTCAGAAACGCTCGAAACACGCGATATCACGATTTTGGTGTTCTTCGATTTTTCGTTCGCCACAGTTGTGGCAGACGACTTCTAAGGCATGGATAATGTGCATTTGAGTAGAATGAAGGTTTTTCATACATTCACACCGAGCTGTGCTCTCAGAAACGCTCGAAACACGCGATATCACGATTTTGGTGTTCTTCGATTTTTCGTTCGCCACATTTGTGGCAGACGACTTTTAAAGCATGGATAATGTGGATTTGAGTAGAATGAAGGTTTTTCATACATTTACACCGAGCTGTGCTCTCAGAAACGCTCGAAACACGCGATATCACGATTTTGGTGCTGTTCAAAGTTTCGTTCGCCGCAGCTGTGCCAGACAACTTTTAACACATGGATATTGTGCATTTGAGTAGAATGAAGGTTTTTGACACTTTTACACCGAGCTGTGCTCTCAGAAACGCTCGAAACACGCGATATCACGATTTTGGTGATCTTCAATGTTTCGTTCGCCACGGCTGTGGCAGACAACTTTTAACACATGGATTTTGTGTATTTGAGTAGAATGAAGGTTTTTCATACATTTACACCGAGCTGTGCTCTCAGAAACGATCCAAACACGCGATATCACTATTTTGGTGTTCGTCGATTTTTCGTTCGCCACAGCTGTGCCAGACGACTTTTAACGCATGGATATTGTGCATTTGAGTAGAATGAAGGTTTTTTTACACATTTACACCGAGCTGTGCGCTCAGAAACGCTCGAAACAATCGAGATCACGATTTTGGTGATCCTCGATGTTTCGTTCTCCACAGCTGTGACTGACGACTTTTGATTCATGGATATTGTGCATTTGAGTAGAATGAAGGTTCTTCATACATTTACACCGAGCTGTGCTCTCAGAAAGGCTCGAAACACGCGATATCACGATTTTTCGTTCTCCACAGCTCTGCCTGACGACTTTTGACGCATGGATATTGTGCATTTGAGTAGAATGACGGTTTTTGACACATTTACACCGAGCTGTGCTCTCAGAAACGCTCGAAACACGCGATATCACGATTTTGGTTTTCGTCGATTTTTCGGTCGCCACAGATGTGCCAGACGACTTTTAACGCATGGATATTGTGCATTTGAGCAGAATGAAGGTTTTTGACACATTTACACCGAGCTGTGCTCTCAGAAACGCTCGAAACACGCGACATCACGATTTTGGTGCTGTTCAAAGTTTCGTTCGCCTCAGCTGTGCCAGACAACTTTTAACACATGGATATTGTGCATTTGAGTAGAATGAAGGTTTTTAACACATTTACACCGAGCTGTGCTCTCAGAAACGCTCGAAACACGCGATATCACGATTTTGGTTTTCGTCGATTTTTCGTTCGCCACAGATGTGCCAGACGACTTTTAACGCATGGATAATGTGCATTTGAGTAGAATGAAGGTTTTCCATACATTTACACCGAGCTGTGCTCTCAGAAACGCTCGAATCACGCGATATCACGATTTTGATGATCCTCGATTTTTCGTTCTCCAAGCTGTGCCGGACGACTTTTGACGCATGGATATTGTGCATTTGAGTAGAATGAAGGTTTTTGACACATTTACACCGAGCTGTGCTCTCAGAAACGCTCGAAACACGCGATATCACGATTTTGGTGATCTTCAATGTTTCGTTCGCCACGGCTGTGCCAGACAACTTTTAACACATGGATCTTGTGTATTTGAGCAGAATGAAGGTTTTTGACACATTTACACCGAGCTGTGCTCTCAGAATCGCTCGAAACTCGCGATATCACGATTTTGGTTTTCGTCGATTTTTTGTTCGCCACAGATGTGCCAGACGACTTTTAACGCATGGATATTGTGCATTTGAGCAGAATGAAGGTTTTTGACACATTTACACCGAGCTGTGCTCTCAGAAACGCTCGAAACACGCGATATCACGATTTTGGTGATCTTCAATGTTTCGTTCGCCACGGCTGTGGCAGACAAATTTTAACACATGGATCTTGTGTGTTTGAGCCGAATGAAGGTTTTTTACACATTTACACCAAGCTGTGCTCTCTGAAACGCTCGAAACACGCGATATCACGATTTTGGTGTTCGTCGATTTTTCGTTCGCCACAGCTGTGCCAGACAACTTTTAACACATGCATTTTGTGTATTTGAGTAGAATGAAGGTTTTTGACACATTTACACCGAGCTGTGCTCTCAGAAATGCTCGAAACACGCGAGATCACGATTTTAGTGTTCTTCAATGTTTCATTCGCCACTGCTGTGCCAGACAACTTTTAACACATGGATTTTGTGCATTTGAGCAGAATGAAGGTTTTTGACGCACTTACACCGAGCTATGCTCTCAGAAACGCACGAAACACGCGATATCACGATTTTAGTGTTCTTCAATGTTTCATTCGCCACAGCTGTGCCAGACGACTTTTAAAGCATGAATATTGTGCATTTGAGTAGAATGAAGGTTTTTCATACATTTACACCGAGCTGTGCTCTCAGAATCGATCGAAACACGCGATATCACGATTTTGGTGATCTTCAATGTTTCGTTCGCCACGGCTGTGGCAGACAACTTTTAACACATGGATCTTGTGTGTTTGAGCCGAATGAAGGTTTTTTACACATTTACACCGAGCTGTGCTCTCTGAAACGCTCGAAACACGCGATATCACGATTTTGGTGTTCGTCGATTTTTCGTTCGCCACAGCTGTGCCAGACGACTTTTAACGCATGAATATTGTGCATTTGAGCAGAATGAAGGTTTTTGACACATTTACACCGAGCTGTGCTCTCAGAAACCCTCGAAACACGCGATATCACGATTTTAGTGTTCTTCAATGTTTCATTCGCCACTGCTGTGCCAGACAACTTTTAACACATGGATTTTGTGCATTTGAGCAGAATGAAGGTTTTTGACGCACTTACACCGAGCTATGCTCTCAGAAACGCACGAAACACGCGATATCACGATTTTAGTGTTCTTCAATGTTTCATTCGCCACAGCTGTGCCAGACGACTTTTAAAGCATGAATATTGTGCATTTGAGTAGAATGAAGTTTTTTCATACATTTACACCGAGCTGTGCTCTCAGAATCGATCGAAACACGCGATATCACGATTTTGGTGATCTTCAATGTTTCGTTCGCCACGGCTGTGGCAGACAACTTTTAACACATGGATCTTGTGTGTTTGAGCCGAATGAAGGTTTTTTACACATTTACACCGAGCTGTGCACTCTGAAACGCTCGAAACACGCGATATCACGATTTTGGTGTTCGTCGATTTTTCGTTCGCCACAGCTGTGCCAGACGACTTTTAACGCATGAATATTGTGCATTTGAGCAGAATGAAGGTTTTTGACACATTTACACCGAGCTGTGCTCTCAGAAACGCTCGAAACACGCGATATCACGATTTTGGTGTTCGTCGATTTTTCGTTCGCCACGGCGGTGGCAGACGGCTTTTAACGCCTGGATCTTGTGTGTTTGAGTAGAATGACGGTTTTTGACACATTTACACCGAGCTGTGCTCACAGAAACGCTCGAAATACGCGATATCACGATTTTGGTGTTCGTCGATTTTTCGTTCGCCACAGCTGTGCCAGACGACTTTTAACGCATGGATAATGTGCATTTGAGTAGAATGAAGGTTCTTCATACATTTACACCGAGCTGTGCTCTCAGAAACGCTCGAAACACGCGATATCACGATTTTGGTGATCTTCAATGTTTCGTTCGCCACGGCTGTGCCAGACAACTTTTTACACATGGATCTTGTGTATTTGAGTAGAATGAAGGTTTTTGACGCATTTACACCGAGCTGTGCTCTCAGAAACGCACGACACACGCGATATCTCGATTTTTGTGTTCGTCGATTTTTCGTTCGCCACAGCTGTGCCAGACGACTTTTAACGCATGGATAATGTGCATTTGAGTAGAATGAAGGTTTTTCATACATTTACACCGAGCTGTGCTCTCAGAAACGTTCGAAACACGCGATATCACGATTTTGGTGATCCTCGATTTTTCGTTCTCCACAGCTGTGGATGACGACTTTTGACGCATGGATATTGTGCATTTGAGTAGAATGAAGGTTTTTGACACATTTACACCGAGCTGTGCTCTCAGAAACGCTCGAAACACGCGATATCACGATTTTGGTGTTCGTCGATTTTTCGTTCGCCACAGCTGTGCCAGACGACTTTTAACGCATGAATATTGTGCATTTGAGCAGAATGAAGGTTTTTGACACATTAACACCGAGCTGTGCTCTCAGAAACGCTCGAAACACGCGAGATCACGATTTTAGTGTTCTTCAATGTTTCATTCGCCACTGCTGTGCCAGACAACTTTTAACACATGGATTTTGTGTATTTGAGTAGAATGAAGGTTTTTGACACATTTACACCGAGCTGTGCTCTCAGAAACGCTCGAAACACGCGATATCACGATTTTGATGACCCTCGATTTTTCGTTCTCCACAGCTGTGCCTGACGACTTTTGACGCATGGATATTGTGCATTTGAGTAGAATGAAGGTTTTTGACACATTTACACCGAACTGTACTCTCAGAAACGCTCGAAACACGCGATATCACGATTTTGGTGTTCGTCGATTTTTCGTTCGCCACGGCAGTGGCAGACGGCTTTTAACGCCTGGATCTTGTGTGTTTGAGTAGAATGACGGTTTTTGACACATTTACACCGAGCTGTGCTCACAGAAACGCTCGAAATACGCGATATCACGATTTTGGTGTTCGTCGATTTTTCGTTCGCCACAGCTGTGCCAGACGACTTTTAACGCATGGATAATGTGCATTTGAGTAGAATGAAGGTTCTTCATACATTTACACCGAGCTGTGCTCTCAGAAACGCTCGAAACACGCGATATCACGATTTTGGTGTTCTTCGATTTTTCGTTCGCCACAGTTGTGGCAGACGACTTCTAACGCATGGATAATGTGCATTTGAGTAGAATGAAGGTTTTTGACACATTTACACCGAACTGTGCTCTCAGAAACGCTCGAAACACGCGTTATCACGATTTTGGTGATCTTCAATGTTTCGTTCGCCACGGCTGTGGCAGACAACTTTTAACACATGGATATTGTGCATTTGAGTAGAATGAAGGTTTCTGACGCATTTATACCGAGCTGTGCTCTCAGAAACGCTCGAAACACGCGATATCACGATTTTGGTGTTCTTCGATTTTTCGTTCGCCACAGTTGTGGCAGACGACTTCTAACGCATGGATAATGTGCATTTGAGTAGAATGAAGGTTTTTCATACATTCACACCGAGCTGTGCTCTCAGAAACGCTCGAAACATGCGATATCACGATTTTGGTGTTCGTCGATTTTAAGTTCGCCACAGCTGTGGCAGACGACTTTTAACGCATGAATATTGTGCATTTGAGTAGAATGAAGATTTTTTACACATTTACACCGAGCTATGCTCTCAGGAACGCTCGAAACACGAGATATCTCGATTTTGGTACTGTTCAAAGTTTCGTTCGCCACTGCTGTGCCAGACAACTTGTAACACATGGATCTTGTGTATTTGAGTAGAATGAAGGTATTTGACACGTTTACACCGAGCTGTGCTCTCAGAAACGCTCGAAACACGCGATATCACGATTTTGGTGTTCGTCGATTTTTCGTTAGACACAGCTGTGCCAGACGACTTTTGACGCATGGATATTGTGCATTTGAGTAGAATGAAGGTTTTTCATACATTTACACCGAGCTGTGCTCTCAGAAACGATCGAAACACGCGATATCACGATGTTGGTGATCCTGTTTCGTTCTCCACAGCTGTGCCTGACGACTTTTGATGCATGGATATTGTGGATTTGAGTAGAATGAAGGTTTTTGACACATTTACACCGAGCTATGCTCTCAGAAACGCTCGAAACACGCGATATCACGATTTTGGTGATCTTCAATGTTTCGTTCGCCACGGCGGTGGCAGACAACTTTTAACACATGGAACTTGTGTATTTGAGTAGAGTGAAGGTTTTTGACACATTTACACCGAACTGTGCTCTCAGAAACGCTCGAAACACGCGATATCACGATTTTGGCGATCTTCAATGTTTCGTTCGCCACGGCGGTGGCAGACAACTCAAATACACATGGAACTTGTGTATTTGAGTAGAGTGAAGGTTTTTGACACATTTACACCGAACTGTGCTCTCAGAAACGCTCGAAACACGCGATATCACGATTTTGGTGTTCGTCGATTTTTCGTTCGTCACAGCTGTGGCAGACAACGTTTAACACATGGATCTTGTGTATTTGAGTAGAATGAAGATTTTTGACACATTTACACCGAGCTGTGCTCTCAGAAACGCTCTAAACACGCGATATCACGATTTTGGTGTTCTTCGATTTTTCGTTCGCCACAGTTGTGGCAGACGACTTTTAACGCATGGATAATGTGCATTTGAGTAGAATGAAGGTTTTTCATACATTTACACCGAGCTGTGCTCTCAGAAACGATCGAAACACGCGATATCACGATGTTGGTGATGCTGTTTCGTTCTCCACAGCTGTGCCTGACGACTTTTGATGCATGGATATTGTGGATTTGAGTAGAATGAAGGTTTTTGACACATTTACATCGAGCTGTGCTCTCAGAAACGCTCGAAACACGCGATATCACGATATTGGCGATCTTCAATGTTTCGTTCGCCACGGCTGTGGCAGACAACTTTTAACACATGGATATTGTGCATTTGAGTAGAATGAAGGTTTCTGACACATTTATACCGAGCTGTGCTCTCAGAAACGCTCGAAACACGCGATATCACGATTTTGGTGTTCTTCGATTTTTCGTTCGCCACAGTTGTGGCAGACGACTTCTAACGCATGGATAATGTGCATTTGAGTAGAATGAAGGTTTTTCATACATTCACACCGAGCTGTGCTCTCAGAAACGCTCGAAACACGAGATATCTCGATTTTGGTACTGTTCAAAGTTTCGTTCGCCACTGCTGTGCCAGACAACTTGTAACACATGGATCTTGTGTATTTGAGTATAATGAAGGTTTTTGACACATTTACACCGAGCTGTGCTCTCAGAAACGCTCGAAACACGCGATATCACGATTTTGGTGATCTTCAATGTTTCGTTCGCCACGGCTGTGGCAGACAACTTTTAACACATGGATCTTGTGTGTTTGAGCAGAATGAAGGTTTTTGACACATTCACACCGAGCTGTGCTCTCGGAAACGCTCGAAACATGCGATATCACGATTTTCGTGTTCGTCCATTTTTCGTTCGCCACAGCTGTGGCAGACGACTTTTAACGCATGAATATTGTGCATTTGAGTAGAATGAAGATTTTTGACACATTTACACCGAGCTATGCTCTCAGGAACGCTCGAAACACGAGATATCACGATTTTGGTGTTCTTCGATTTTTCGTTCGCCACAGTTGTGGCAGACGACTTCTAACGCATGGATAATGTGCATTTGAGTAGAATGAAGGTTTTTCATACATTTACACCGAGCTGTGCTCTCAGAAACGCTCGAAACACGCGTTATCACGATTTTGGTGATCTTCAATGTTTCGTTCGCCACGGCTGTGGCAGACAACTTTTAACACATGGATATTGTGCATTTGAGTAGAATGAAGGTTTCTGACGCATTTATACCGAGCTGTGCTCTCAGAAACGCTCGAAACACGCGATATCACGATTTTGGTGTTCTTCGATTTTTCGTTCGCCACAGTTGTGGCAGACGACTTTTAACGCATGGATTATGTGCATTTGAGTAGAATGAAGGTTTTTCATACATTTACACCGAGCTGTGCTCTCAGAAACGCTCGAAACACGCGATATCACGATTTTGGTGTTCTTCGATTTTTCGTTCGCCACAGTAGTGGCACACGACTTTTAACGCATGGATAATGTGCATTTGAGTACAATAAAGGTTTTTGACACATTTACACCGAGCTGTGCTCTCAGAAACGCTCGAAACACGCGATATCACGATTTTGGTGATCTTTAATGTTTCGTTCGCCACGGCTGTGGCAGACAACTTTTAACACATGGATCTTGTGTGTTTGAGCAGAATGAAGGTTTTTGACACATTCACACCGAGCTGTGATCTCGGAAACGCTCGAAACATGCGATATCACGATTTTGGTCTTCGTCCATTTTTCGTTCGCCACAGCTGTGGCAGACGACTTTTAACGCATGAATATTGTGCATTTGAGTAGAATGAAGATTTTTGACACATTTACACCGAGCTATGCTCTCAAGAACGCTCGAAACACGAGATATCACGATTTTGGTGTTCTTCGATTTTTCGTTCGCCACAGTTGTGGCAGACGACTTCTAACGCATGGATAATGTGCATTTGAGTAGAATGAAGGTTTTTGACACATTTACACCGAACTGTGCTCTCAGAAACGCTCGAAACACGCGTTATCACGATTTTGGTGATCTTCAATGTTTCGTTCGCCACGGCTGTGGCAGACAACGTTTAACACATGGGTCTTGTGTATTTGAGTAGAATGAAGATTTTTGACACATTTACACCGAGCTGTGCTCTCAGAAACGCTCGAAACACGCGAT
Source organism: Pimpla rufipes (assembly GCA_963932165.1). NCBI lineage: Eukaryota > Metazoa > Arthropoda > Insecta > Hymenoptera > Ichneumonidae > Pimpla > Pimpla rufipes. Next base: position 877,183 of record CAWVQF010000037.1, read on the forward strand.
ATCACGATTTTGGTGTTCGTCGATTTTTCGTTAGACACAGCTGTGCCAGACGACTTTTAACGCATGAATATTGTGTATTTGAGCAGAATGAAGGTTTTTTACACATTTACACCGAGCTGTGCTCTCAGAAACGCTCGAAACACGCGATATCACGATTTTGGTGTTCTTCGATTTTTCGTTCGCCACATTTGTGGCAGACGACTTTTAAAGCATGGATAATGTGCATTTGAGTAGAATGAAGGTTTTTCATACATTTACACCGAGCTGTGCTCTCAGAAACGCTCTAAACACGCGATATCACGATTTTGGTGATCCTCTGTTTCGTTCTCCACAGCTGTGCCTGACGACTTTTGACGCATGGATATTGTGCATTTGAGTAGAATGAAGGTTTTTCATACATTTACACCGAGCTGTGCTCTCAGAAACGATCGAAACACGCGATATCACGATGTTGGTGATCCTGTTTCGTTCTCCACAGCTGTGCCTGACGACTTTTGATGCATGGATATTGTGGATTTGAGTAGAATGAAGGTTTTTGACACATTTACACCGAGCTATGCTCTCAGAAACGCTCGAAACACGCGATATCACGATTTTGGTGATCTTCAATGTTTCGTTCGCCACGGCGGTGGCAGACAACTTTTAACACATGGAACTTGTGTATTTGAGTAGAGTGAAGGTTTTTGACACATTTACACCGAACTGTGCTCTCAGAAACGCTCGAAACACGCGATATCACGATTTTGGTGATCTTCAATGTTTCGTTCGCCACGGCGGTGGCAGACAACTTTTAACACATGGAACTTGTGTATTTGAGTAGAGTGAAGGTTTTTGACACATTTACACCGAACTGTGCTCTCAGAAACGCTCGAAACACGCGATATCACGATTTTGGTGTTCGTCGATTTTTCGTTCGTCACAGCTGTGCCAGACGACTTTTAACGCATGGATATCGTGCATTTGAGTAGAATGAAGGTTTTTTACACATTTACACCTAGCTGTGCTCTCAGAAACGCTCGAAACACGCGATATCACGATTTTGGTGATCTTCGATTTTTCGTTCGCCACAGTTGTGGCAGACGACTTCTAACGCATGGATAATGTGCATTTGAGTAGAATAAAGGTTTTTCATACATTTACACCGAGCTGTGCTCTCAGAAACGTTCGAAACACGCGATATTACGATTTTGGTGATCCTCGGTTTTTCGTTTTCCACAGCTGTGGATGACGACTTTTGACGCATGGATATTGTGCATTTGAGTAGAATGAAGGTTTTTGACACATTTACACCGAGCTGTGCTCTCAGAAACGCTCGAAACACGCGATATCACGATTTTGGTGATCTTCAATGTTTCGTTCGCCACGGCTGTGGCAGACAACTTTTAACACATGGATCTGGTGTGTTTGAGCAGAATGAAGGTTTTTGACACATTAACACCGAGCTGTGCTCTCGGAAACGCTCGAAACATGCGATATCACGATTTTCGTGTTCGTCCATTTTTCGTTCGCCACAGCTGTGGCAGACGACTTTTAACGCATGAATATTGTGCATTTGAGTAGAATGGAGATTTTTGACACATTTACACCGAGCTATGCTCTCAGGAACGCTCGAAACACGAGATATCACGATTTTGGTGTTCTTCGATTTTTCGTTCGCCACAGTTGTGGCAGACGACTTCTAACGCATGGATAATGTGCATTTGAGTAGAATGAAGGTTTTTCATACATTTACACCGAGCTGTGCTCTCAGAAACGCTCGAAACACGCGATATCACGATTTTGGTGATCTTCAATGTTTCGTTCGCCACGGCGGTGGCAGACAACTTTTATCACATGGAACTTGTGTATTTGAGTAGAGTGAAGGTTTTTGACACATTTACACCGAGCTATGCTCTCAGGAACGCTCGAAACACGAGATATCTCGATTTTGGTACTGTTCAAAGTTTCGTTCTCCACTGCTGTGTCAGACAACTTGTAACACATGGATCTTGTGTATTTGAGTAGAATGAAGGTATTTGACACGTTTACACCGAGCTGTGCTCTCAGAAACGCTCGAAACACGCGATAACACGATTTTGGTGTTCTTCAATGTTTCGTTCGCCACGGCTGTGGCAGACAACGTTTAACATATGGATCTTGTGTATTTGAGTACAATGAAGATTTTTGACACATTTACACCGAGCTGTGCTCTCAGAAACGCTCGAAACACGCGATATCACGATTTTGGTGTTCGTCGATTTTTCGTTAGACACAGCTGTGCCAGACGACTTTTAACTCATGAATATTGTGTATTTGAGCAGAATGAAGGTTTTTTACACATTTACACCGAGCTGTGCTCTCAGAAACGCTCGAAACACGCGATATCACGATTTTGGTGTTCTTCGATTTTTCGTTCGCCACATTTGTGGCAGACGACTTTTAAATCATGGATAATGTGCATTTGAGTAGAATGAAGGTTTTTCATACATTTACACCGAGCTGTGCTCTCAGAAACGCTCTAAACACGCGATATCACGATTTTGGTAATCCTCTGTTTCGTTCTCCACAGCTGTGCCTGACGACTTTTGACGCATGGATATTGTGCATTTGAGTAGAATGAAGGTTTTTCATACATTTACTCCGAGCTGTGCTCTCAGAAACGATCGAAACACGCGATATCACGATGTTGGTGATCCTGTTTCGTTCTCCACAGCTGTGCCTGACGAATTTTGATGCATGGATATTGTGGATTTGAGTAGAATGAAGGTTTTTGACACATTTACACCGAGCTATGCTCTCAGGAACGCTCGAAACACGAGATATCTCGATTTTGGTACTGTTCAAAGTTTCGTTCTCCACTGCTGTGTCAGACAACTTGTAACACATGGATCTTGTGTATTTGAGTAGAATGAAGGTATTTGACACATTTACACCGAGCTGTGCTCTCAGAAACGCTCGAAACACGCGATATCACGATTTTGGTGATCTTCAATGTTTCGTTCGCCACGGCGGTGGCAGACAACTTTTAACACATGGAACTTGTGTATTTGAGTAGAGTGAAGGTTTTTGACACATTTACACCGAACTGTGCTCTCAGAAACGCTCGAAACACGCGATATCACGATTTTGGTTTTCGTCGATTTTTCGTTCGTCACAGCTGTGCCAGACGACTTTTAACGCATGGATATCGTGCATTTGAGTAGAATGAAGGTTTTTCATACATTTACACCGAGCTGTGCTCTCAGAAACGCTCGAAACACGCGATATCACGATTTTGGTGTTCTTCGATTTTTCGTTCGCCACATTTGTGGCAGGCGACTTTTAACGCATGGATAATGTGCATTTGAGTTGAATGAAGGTTTTTCATACATTTACACCGAGCTGTGCTCTCAGAAACGCTCTAAACACGCGATATCACGATTTTGGTGTTCTTCGATTTTTCGTTCTCCACAGTTGTGGCAGACGACTTCTAACGCATGGATAATGTGCATTTGAGTAGAATGAAGGTTTTTCATACATTTACACCGAGCTGTGCTCTCAGAAACGATCGAAACACGCGATATCACGATTTTGGTGATCCTGTTTCGTTCTCCACAGCTGTGCCTGACGACTTTTGACGCATGGATATTGTGGATTTGAGTAGAATGAAGGTTTTTGACACATTAACACCGAGCTGTGCTCTCAGAAACGCTCGAAACATGCGATATCACGATTTTGGTGTTCGTCGATTTTTCGTTCGCCACAGCTGTGGCAGACGACTTTTAAAGCATGGATAATGTGCATTTGAGTAGAATGAAGGTTTTTCATACATTTACACCGAGCTGTGCTCTCAGAAACGCTCTAAACACGCGATATCACGATTTTGGTGATCCTCTGTTTCGTTCTCCACAGCTGTGCCTGACGACTTTTGACGCATGGATATTGTGCATTTGAGTAGAATGAAGGTTTTTCATACATTTACACCGAGCTGTGCTCTCAGAAACGATCGAAACACGCGATATCACGATGTTGGTGATCCTGTTTCGTTCTCCACAGCTGTGCCTGACGACTTTTGATGCATGGATATTGTGGATTTGAGTAGAATGAAGGTTTTTGACACATTTACACCGAGCTATGCTCTCAGAAACGCTCGAAACACGCGATATCACGATTTTGGTGATCTTCAATGTTTCGTTCGCCACGGCGGTGGCAGACAACTTTTAACACATGGAACTTGTGTATTTGAGTAGAGTGAAGGTTTTTGACACATTTACACCGAACTGTGCTCTCAGAAACGCTCGAAACACGCGATATCACGATTTTGGTGATCTTCAATGTTTCGTTCGCCACGGCGGTGGCAGACAACTTTTAACACATGGAACTTGTGTATTTGAGTAGAGTGAAGGTTTTTGACACATTTACACCGAACTGTGCTCTCAGAAACGCTCGAAACACGCGATATCACGATTTTGGTGTTCGTCGATTTTTCGTTCGTCACAGCTGTGCCAGACGACTTTTAACGCATGGATATCGTGCATTTGAGTAGAATGAAGGTTTTTTACACATTTACACCTAGCTGTGCTCTCAGAAACGCTCGAAACACGCGATATCACGATTTTGGTGATCTTCGATTTTTCGTTCGCCACAGTTGTGGCAGACGACTTCTAACGCATGGATAATGTGCATTTGAGTAGAATAAAGGTTTTTCATACATTTACACCGAGCTGTGCTCTCAGAAACGTTCGAAACACGCGATATTACGATTTTGGTGATCCTCGGTTTTTCGTTTTCCACAGCTGTGGATGACGACTTTTGACGCATGGATATTGTGCATTTGAGTAGAATGAAGGTTTTTGACACATTTACACCGAGCTGTGCTCTCAGAAACGCTCGAAACACGCGATATCACGATTTTGGTGATCTTCAATGTTTCGTTCGCCACGGCTGTGGCAGACAACTTTTAACACATGGATCTGGTGTGTTTGAGCAGAATGAAGGTTTTTGACACATTAACACCGAGCTGTGCTCTCGGAAACGCTCGAAACATGCGATATCACGATTTTCGTGTTCGTCCATTTTTCGTTCGCCACAGCTGTGGCAGACGACTTTTAACGCATGAATATTGTGCATTTGAGTAGAATGGAGATTTTTGACACATTTACACCGAGCTATGCTCTCAGGAACGCTCGAAACACGAGATATCACGATTTTGGTGTTCTTCGATTTTTCGTTCGCCACAGTTGTGGCAGACGACTTCTAACGCATGGATAATGTGCATTTGAGTAGAATGAAGGTTTTTCATACATTTACACCGAGCTGTGCTCTCAGAAACGCTCGAAACACGCGATATCACGATTTTGGTGATCTTCAATGTTTCGTTCGCCACGGCGGTGGCAGACAACTTTTATCACATGGAACTTGTGTATTTGAGTAGAGTGAAGGTTTTTGACACATTTACACCGAGCTATGCTCTCAGGAACGCCCGAAACACGAGATATCTCGATTTTGGTACTGTTCAAAGTTTCGTTCTCCACTGCTGTGTCAGACAACTTGTAACACATGGATCTTGTGTATTTGAGTAGAATGAAGGTATTTGACACGTTTACACCGAGCTGTGCTCTCAGAAACGCTCGAAACACGCGATAACACGATTTTGGTGTTCTTCAATGTTTCGTTCGCCACGGCTGTGGCAGACAACGTTTAACATATGGATCTTGTGTATTTGAGTACAATGAAGATTTTTGACACATTTACACCGAGCTGTGCTCTCAGAAACGCTCGAAACACGCGATATCACGATTTTGGTGTTCGTCGATTTTTCGTTAGACACAGCTGTGCCAGACGACTTTTAACTCATGAATATTGTGTATTTGAGCAGAATGAAGGTTTTTTACACATTTACACCGAGCTGTGCTCTCAGAAACGCTCGAAACACGCGATATCACGATTTTGGTGTTCTTCGATTTTTCGTTCGCCACATTTGTGGCAGACGACTTTTAAATCATGGATAATGTGCATTTGAGTAGAATGAAGGTTTTTCATACATTTACACCGAGCTGTGCTCTCAGAAACTCTCTAAACACGCGATATCACGATTTTGGTAATCCTCTGTTTCGTTCTCCACAGCTGTGCCTGACGACTTTTGACGCATGGATATTGTGCATTTGAGTAGAATGAAGGTTTTTCATACATTTACTCCGAGCTGTGCTCTCAGAAACGATCGAAACACGCGATATCACGATGTTGGTGATCCTGTTTCGTTCTCCACAGCTGTGCCTGACGAATTTTGATGCATGGATATTGTGGATTTGAGTAGAATGAAGGTTTTTGACACATTTACACCGAGCTATGCTCTCAGGAACGCTCGAAACACGAGATATCTCGATTTTGGTACTGTTCAAAGTTTCGTTCTCCACTGCTGTGTCAGACAACTTGTAACACATGGATCTTGTGTATTTGAGTAGAATGAAGGTATTTGACACATTTACACCGAGCTGTGCTCTCAGAAACGCTCGAAACACGCGATATCACGATTTTGGTGATCTTCAATGTTTCGTTCGCCACGGCGGTGGCAGACAACTTTTAACACATGGAACTTGTGTATTTGAGTAGAGTGAAGGTTTTTGACACATTTACACCGAACTGTGCTCTCAGAAACGCTCGAAACACGCGATATCACGATTTTGGTTTTCGTCGATTTTTCGTTCGTCACAGCTGTGCCAGACGACTTTTAACGCATGGATATCGTGCATTTGAGTAGAATGAAGGTTTTTCATACATTTACACCGAGCTGTGCTCTCAGAAACGCTCGAAACACGCGATATCACGATTTTGGTGTTCTTCGATTTTTCGTTCGCCACATTTGTGGCAGGCGACTTTTAACGCATGGATAATGTGCATTTGAGTTGAATGAAGGTTTTTCATACATTTACACCGAGCTGTGCTCTCAGAAACGCTCTAAACACGCGATATCACGATTTTGGTGTTCTTCGATTTTTCGTTCTCCACAGTTGTGGCAGACGACTTCTAACGCATGGATAATGTGCATTTGAGTAGAATGAAGGTTTTTCATACATTTACACCGAGCTGTGTTCTCAGAAACGATCGAAACACGCGATATCACGATTTTGGTGATCCTGTTTCGTTCTCCACAGCTGTGCCTGACGACTTTTGACGCATGGATATTGTGGATTTGAGTAGAATGAAGGTTTTTGACACATTAACACCGAGCTGTGCTCTCAGAAACGCTCGAAACATGCGATATCACGATTTTGGTGTTCGTCGATTTTTCGTTCGCCACAGCTGTGGCAGACGACTTTTAACGCATGAATATTGTGCATTTGAGTAGAATGAAGATTTTTGACTCATTTACACCGAGCTATGATCTCAGGAACGCTCGAAACACGAGATATCTCGATGTTGGTACTGTTCAAAGTTTCGTTCTCCACAGCTGTGCCTGACGACTTTTGACGCATGGATCTTGTGTGTTTGAGCAGAATGAAGGTTTTTGACACATTCACACCGAGCTGTGCTCTCGGAAACGCTCGAAACATGCGATATCACGATTTTGGTGTTCGTCCATTTTTCGTTCGCCACAGCTGTGGCAGACGACTTTTAACGCATGAATATTGTGTATTTGAGTAGAATGAAGATTTTTGACACATTTACACCGAGCTATGCTCTCAGGAACGCTCGAAACACGAGATATCACGATTTTGGTGTTCTTCGATTTTTCGTTCGCCACAGTTGTGGCAGACGACTTCTAACGCATGGATAATGTGCATTTGAGTAGAATGAAGGTTTTTCATACATTTACACCGAGCTGTGCTCTCAGAAACGCTCGAAACACGCGTTATCACGATTTTGGTGATCCTCGATGTTTCGTTCTCCATAGCTGTGCCTGACGACTTTTGAGGCATGGATATTGTGCATTTGAGTAGAATGAAGGTTTTTGACACATTTACACCGAGCTGTGCTCTCAGAAACGCTCGAAACACGCGATATCACGATTTCGGTGATCTTTAATGTTTCGTTCGCCACGGCGGTGGCAGACAACTTTTAACACATGGATCTTGTGTATTTGAGTAGAGTGAAGGTTTTTGACACATTTACACCGAACTGTGCTCTCAGAAACGCTGGAAACACGCGATATCACGATTTTGGTGTTCGTCGATTTTTCGTTCGTCACAGCTGTGCCAGACGACTTTTAACGCATGAATATCGTGCATTTGAGTAGAATGAAGGTTTTTTTACACATTTACACCGAGCTGTGCTCTCAGAAACGCTCGAAACACGCGATATCACGATTTTGGTGTTCTTCGATTTTTCGTTCGCCACAGTTGTGGCAGACGACTTCTAACGCATTTATAATGTGCATTTGAGTAGAATGAAGGTATTTGACACATTCACACCGAGCTGTGCTCTCCGAAACGCTCGAAACATGCGATATCACGATTTTGGTGTTCGTCGATTTTTCGTTCGCCACAGCTGTGGCAGACGACTTTTAACGCATGAATATTGTGCATTTGAGTAGAATGAAGATTTTTTACTCATTTACACCGAGCTATGATCTCAGGAACGCTCCAAACACGAGATATCTCGATGTTGGTACTGTTCAAAGTTTCGTTCGCCACTGCTGTGCCAGACAACTTTTATCACATGGATCTTGTGTATTTGAGTAGAGTGAATGTTTTTGACGCATTTACACCGAACTGTGCTCTCAGAAACGCTCGAAACACGCGATATCACGATTTTGGTGTTCGTCGATTTTTCGTACGTCACAGCTGTGCCAGACGACTTTTAACGCATGGATATCGTGCATTTGAGTAGAATGAAGGTTTTTTACACATTTACACCGAGCTGTGCTCTCGGAAACGCTCGAAACACGCGATATCACGATTTTGGTGTTCTTCGATTTTTCGTTCGCCACAGTTGTGGCAGACGACTTCTAAGGCATGGATAATGTGCATTTGAGTAGAATGAAGGTTTTTCATACATTCACACCGAGCTGTGCTCTCAGAAACGCTCGAAACACGTGATATCACGATTTTGGTGTTCGTCGATTTTTCGTTCGCCACAGCTGTGGCAGACGACTTTTAACGCATGAATATTGTGCATTTGAGTAGAATGAAGATTTTTGACTCATTTACACCGAGCTATGATCTCAGGAACGCTCGAAACACGAGATATCTCGATGTTGGTACTGTTCAAAGTTTCGTTCTCCACAGCTGTGCCTGACGACTTTTGACGCATGGATCTTGTGTGTTTGAGCAGAATGAAGGTTTTTGACACATTCACACCGAGCTGTGCTCTCGGAAACGCTCGAAACATGCGATATCACGATTTTGGTGTTCGTCCATTTTTCGTTCGCCACAGCTGTGGCAGACGACTTTTAACGCATGAATATTGTGTATTTGAGTAGAATGAAGATTTTTGACACATTTACACCGAGCTATGCTCTCAGGAACGCTCGAAACACGAGATATCACGATTTTGGTGTTCTTCGATTTTTCGTTCGCCACAGTTGTGGCAGACGACTTCTAACGCATGGATAATGTGCATTTGAGTAGAATGAAGGTTTTTCATACATTTACACCGAGCTGTGCTCTTAGAAACGCTCGAAACACGCGTTATCACGATTTTGGTGATCCTCGATGTTTCGTTCTCCATAGCTGTGCCTGACGACTTTTGAGGCATGGATATTGTGCATTTGAGTAGAATGAAGGTTTTTGACACATTTACACCGAGCTGTGCTCTCAGAAACGCTCGAAACACGCGATATCACGATTTCGGTGATCTTTAATGTTTCGTTCGCCACGGCGGTGGCAGACAACTTTTAACACATGGATCTTGTGTATTTGAGTAGAGTGAAGGTTTTTGACACATTTACACCGAACTGTGCTCTCAGAAACGCTCGAAACACGCGATATCACGATTTTGGTGTTCTTCGATTTTTCGTTCGCCACAGTTGTGGCAGACGACTTCTAACGCATTTATAATGTGCATTTGAGTAGAATGAAGGTATTTGACACATTCACACCGAGCTGTGCTCTCAGAAACGCTCGAAACACGCGATATCACGATTTTGGTGTTCGTCGATTTTTCGTACGTCACAGCTGTGCCAGACGACTTTTAACGCATGGATATCGTGCATTTGAGTAGAATGAAGGTTTTTTTACACATTTACACCGAGCTGTGCTCTCAGAAACGCTCGAAACACGCGATATCACGATTTTGGTGTTCTTCGATTTTTCGTTCGCCACAGTTGTGGCAGACGACTTCTAAGGCATGGATAATGTGCATTTGAGTAGAATGAAGGTTTTTCATACATTCACACCGAGCTGTGCTCTCAGAAACGCTCGAAACACGCGATATCACGATTTTGGTGTTCTTCGATTTTTCGTTCGCCACATTTGTGGCAGACGACTTTTAAAGCATGGATAATGTGCATTTGAGTAGAATGAAGGTTTTTCATACATTTACACCGAGCTGTGCTCTCAGAAACGCTCGAAACACGCGATATCACGATTTTGGTGCTGTTCAAAGTTTCGTTCGCCGCAGCTGTGCCAGACAACTTTTAACACATGGATATTGTGCATTTGAGTAGAATGAAGGTTTTTGACACTTTTACACCGAGCTGTGCTCTCAGAAACGCTCGAAACACGCGATATCACGATTTTGGTGATCTTCAATGTTTCGTTCGCCACGGCTGTGGCAGACAACTTTTAACACATGGATTTTGTGTATTTGAGTAGAATGAAGGTTTTTCATACATTTACACCGAGCTGTGCTCTCAGAAACGATCAAAACACGCGATATCACTATTTTGGTGTTCGTCGATTTTTCGTTCGCCACAGCTGTGCCAGACGACTTTTAACGCATGGATATTGTGCATTTGAGTAGAATGAAGGTTTTTTTACACATTTACACCGAGCTGTGCGCTCAGAAACGCTCGAAACAATCGAGATCACGATTTTGGTGATCCTCGATGTTTCGTTCTCCACAGCTGTGACTGACGACTTTTGATTCATGGATATTGTGCATTTGAGTAGAATGAAGGTTCTTCATACATTTACACCGAGCTGTGCTCTCAGAAAGGCTCGAAACACGCGATATCACGATTTTTCGTTCTCCACAGCTCTGCCTAACGACTTTTGACGCATGGATATTGTGCATTTGAGTAGAATGAAGGTTTTTGACACATTTACACCGAACTGTACTCTCGGAAACGCTCGAAACACGCGATATCACGATTTTGGTGTTCGTCGATTTTTCGTTCGCCACGGCGGTGGCAGACGACTTTTAACGCCTGGATCTTGTGTGTTTGAGTAGAATGACGGTTTTTTACACATTTACACCGAGCTGTGCTCTCAGAAACGCTCGAAACACGCGATATCACGATTTTGGTGTTCTTCGATTTTTCGTTCGCCACAGTTGTGGCAGACGACTTCTAACGCATTTATAATGTGCATTTGAGTAGAATGAAGGTATTTGACACATTCACACCGAGCTGTGCTCTCCGAAACGCTCGAAACATGCGATATCACGATTTTGGTGTTCGTCGATTTTTCGTTCGCCACAGCTGTGGCAGACGACTTTTAACGCATGAATATTGTGCATTTGAGTAGAATGAAGATTTTTTACTCATTTACACCGAGCTATGATCTCAGGAACGCTCCAAACACGAGATATCTCGATGTTGGTACTGTTCAAAGTTTCGTTCGCCACTGCTGTGCCAGACAACTTTTATCACATGGATCTTGTGTATTTGAGTAGAGTGAATGTTTTTGACGCATTTACACCGAACTGTGCTCTCAGAAACGCTCGAAACACGCGATATCACGATTTTGGTGTTCGTCGATTTTTCGTACGTCACAGCTGTGCCAGACGACTTTTAACGCATGGATATCGTGCATTTGAGTAGAATGAAGGTTTTTTACACATTTACACCGAGCTGTGCTCTCAGAAACGCTCGAAACACGCGATATCACGATTTTGGTGTTCTTCGATTTTTCGTTCGCCACAGTTGTGGCAGACGACTTCTAAGGCATGGATAATGTGCATTTGAGTAGAATGAAGGTTTTTCATACATTCACACCGAGCTGTGCTCTCAGAAACGCTCGAAACACGCGATATCACGATTTTGGTGTTCGTCGATTTTTCGTTCGCCACAGCTGTGGCAGACGACTTTTAACGCATGAATATTGTGCATTTGAGTAGAATGAAGATTTTTGACTCATTTACACCGAGCTATGATCTCAGGAACGCTCGAAACACGAGATATCTCGATGTTGGTACTGTTCAAAGTTTCGTTCTCCACAGCTGTGCCTGACGACTTTTGACGCATGGATCTTGTGTGTTTGAGCAGAATGAAGGTTTTTGACACATTCACACCGAGCTGTGCTCTCGGAAACGCTCGAAACATGCGATATCACGATTTTGGTGTTCGTCCATTTTTCGTTCGCCACAGCTGTGGCAGACGACTTTTAACGCATGAATATTGTGTATTTGAGTAGAATGAAGATTTTTGACACATTTACACCGAGCTATGCTCTCAGGAACGCTCGAAACACGAGATATCACGATTTTGGTGTTCTTCGATTTTTCGTTCGCCACAGTTGTGGCAGACGACTTCTAACGCATGGATAATGTGCATTTGAGTAGAATGAAGGTTTTTCATACATTTACACCGAGCTGTGCTCTCAGAAACGCTCGAAACACGCGTTATCACGATTTTGGTGATCCTCGATGTTTCGTTCTCCATAGCTGTGCCTGACGACTTTTGAGGCATGGATATTGTGCATTTGAGTAGAATGAAGGTTTTTGACACATTTACACCGAGCTGTGCTCTCAGAAACGCTCGAAACACGCGATATCACGATTTCGGTGATCTTTAATGTTTCGTTCGCCACGGCGGTGGCAGACAACTTTTAACACATGGATCTTGTGTATTTGAGTAGAGTGAAGGTTTTTGACACATTTACACCGAACTGTGCTCTCAGAAACGCTCGAAACACGCGATATCACGATTTTGGTGTTCTTCGATTTTTCGTTCGCCACAGTTGTGGCAGACGACTTCTAACGCATTTATAATGTGCATTTGAGTAGAATGAAGGTATTTGACACATTCACACCGAGCTGTGCTCTCAGAAACGCTCGAAACACGCGATATCACGATTTTGGTGTTCGTCGATTTTTCGTACGTCACAGCTGTGCCAGACGACTTTTAACGCATGGATATCGTGCATTTGAGTAGAATGAAGGTTTTTTACACATTTACACCGAGCTGTGCTCTCAGAAACGCTCGAAACACGCGATATCACGATTTTGGTGTTCTTCGATTTTTCGTTCGCCACAGTTGTGGCAGACGACTTCTAAGGCATGGATAATGTGCATTTGAGTAGAATGAAGGTTTTTCATACATTCACACCGAGCTGTGCTCTCAGAAACGCTCGAAACACGCGATATCACGATTTTGGTGTTCTTCGATTTTTCGTTCGCCACATTTGTGGCAGACGACTTTTAAAGCATGGATAATGTGCATTTGAGTAGAATGAAGGTTTTTCATACATTTACACCGAGCTGTGCTCTCAGAAACGCTCGAAACACGCGATATCACGATTTTGGTGCTGTTCAAAGTTTCGTTCGCCGCAGCTGTGCCAGACAACTTTTAACACATGGATATTGTGCATTTGAGTAGAATGAAGGTTTTTGACACTTTTACACCGAGCTGTGCTCTCAGAAACGCTCGAAACACGCGATATCACGATTTTGGTGATCTTCAATGTTTCGTTCGCCACGGCTGTGGCAGACAACTTTTAACACATGGATTTTGTGTATTTGAGTAGAATGAAGGTTTTTCATACATTTACACCGAGCTGTGCTCTCAGAAACGATCCAAACACGCGATATCACTATTTTGGTGTTCGTCGATTTTTCGTTCGCCACAGCTGTGCCAGACGACTTTTAACGCATGGATATTGTGCATTTGAGTAGAATGAAGGTTTTTTTACACATTTACACCGAGCTGTGCGCTCAGAAACGCTCGAAACAATCGAGATCACGATTTTGGTGATCCTCGATGTTTCGTTCTCCACAGCTGTGACTGACGACTTTTGATTCATGGATATTGTGCATTTGAGTAGAATGAAGGTTCTTCATACATTTACACCGAGCTGTGCTCTCAGAAAGGCTCGAAACACGCGATATCACGATTTTTCGTTCTCCACAGCTCTGCCTGACGACTTTTGACGCATGGATATTGTGCATTTGAGTAGAATGAAGGTTTTTGACACATTTACACCGAACTGTACTCTCGGAAACGCTCGAAACACGCGATATCACGATTTTGGTGTTCGTCGATTTTTCGTTCGCCACGGCGGTGGCAGACGGCTTTTAACGCCTGGATCTTGTGTGTTTGAGTAGAATGACGGTTTTTGACACATTTACACCGAGCTGTGCTCTCAGAAACGCTCGAAACACGCGATATCACGATTTTGGTTTTCGTCGATTTTTCGGTCGCCACAGATGTGCCAGACGACTTTTAACGCATGGATATTGTGCATTTGAGCAGAATGAAGGTTTTTGACACATTTACACCGAGCTGTGCTCTCAGAAACGCTCGAAACACGCGACATCACGATTTTGGTGCTGTTCAAAGTTTCGTTCGCCTCAGCTGTGCCAGACAACTTTTAACACATGGATATTGTGCATTTGAGTAGAATGAAGGTTTTTAACACATTTACACCGAGCTGTGCTCTCAGAAACGCTCGAAACACGCGATATCACGATTTTGGTTTTCGTCGATTTTTCGTTCGCCACAGATGTGCCAGACGACTTTTAACGCATGGATAATGTGCATTTGAGTAGAATGAAGGTTTTCCATACATTTACACCGAGCTGTGCTCTCAGAAACGCTCGAATCACGCGATATCACGATTTTGATGATCCTCGATTTTTCGTTCTCCAAGCTGTGCCGGACGACTTTTGACGCATGGATATTGTGCATTTGAGTAGAATGAAGGTTTTTGACACATTTACACCGAGCTGTGCTCTCAGAAACGCTCGAAACACGCGATATCACGATTTTGGTGATCTTCAATGTTTCGTTCGCCACGGCTGTGCCAGACAACTTTTAACACATGGATCTTGTGTATTTGAGCAGAATGAAGGTTTTTGACACATTTACACCGAGCTGTGCTCTCAGAATCGCTCGAAACTCGCGATATCACGATTTTGGTTTTCGTCGATTTTTTGTTCGCCACAGATGTGCCAGACGACTTTTAACGCATGGATATTGTGCATTTGAGCAGAATGAAGGTTTTTGACACATTTACACCGAGCTGTGCTCTCAGAAACGCTCGAAACACGCGATATCACGATTTTGGTGATCTTCAATGTTTCGTTCGCCACGGCTGTGGCAGACAAATTTTAACACATGGATCTTGTGTGTTTGAGCCGAATGAAGGTTTTTTACACATTTACACCAAGCTGTGCTCTCTGAAACGCTCGAAACACGCGATATCACGATTTTGGTGTTCGTCGATTTTTCGTTCGCCACAGCTGTGCCAGACAACTTTTAACACATGCATTTTGTGTATTTGAGTAGAATGAAGGTTTTTGACACATTTACACCGAGCTGTGCTCTCAGAAATGCTCGAAACACGCGAGATCACGATTTTAGTGTTCTTCAATGTTTCATTCGCCACTGCTGTGCCAGACAACTTTTAACACATGGATTTTGTGCATTTGAGCAGAATGAAGGTTTTTGACGCACTTACACCGAGCTGTGCTCTCAGAAACGCACGAAACACGCGATATCACGATTTTAGTGTTCTTCAATGTTTCATTCGCCACAGCAGTGCCAGACGACTTTTAAAGCATGAATATTGTGCATTTGAGTAGAATGAAGGTTTTTCATACATTTACACCGAGCTGTGCTCTCAGAATCGATCGAAACACGCGATATCACGATTTTGGTGATCTTCAATGTTTCGTTCGCCACGGCTGTGGCAGACAACTTTTAACACATGGATCTTGTGTGTTTGAGCCGAATGAAGGTTTTTTACACATTTACACCGAGCTGTGCTCTCTGAAACGCTCGAAACACGCGATATCACGATTTTGGTGTTCGTCGATTTTTCGTTCGCCACAGCTGTGCCAGACGACTTTTAACGCATGAATATTGTGCATTTGAGCAGAATGAAGGTTTTTGACACATTTACACCGAGCTGTGCTCTCAGAAACCCTCGAAACACGCGATATCACGATTTTAGTGTTCTTCAATGTTTCATTCGCCACTGCTGTGCCAGACAACTTTTAACACATGGATTTTGTGCATTTGAGCAGAATGAAGGTTTTTGACGCACTTACACCGAGCTATGCTCTCAGAAACGCACGAAACACGCGATATCACGATTTTAGTGTTCTTCAATGTTTCATTCGCCACAGCTGTGCCAGACGACTTTTAAAGCATGAATATTGTGCATTTGAGTAGAATGAAGTTTTTTCATACATTTACACCGAGCTGTGCTCTCAGAATCGATCGAAACACGCGATATCACGATTTTGGTGATCTTCAATGTTTCGTTCGCCACGGCTGTGGCAGACAACTTTTAACACATGGATCTTGTGTGTTTGAGCCGAATGAAGGTTTTTTACACATTTACACCGAGCTGTGCACTCTGAAACGCTCGAAACACGCGATATCACGATTTTGGTGTTCGTCGATTTTTCGTTCGCCACAGCTGTGCCAGACGACTTTTAACGCATGAATATTGTGCATTTGAGCAGAATGAAGGTTTTTGACACATTTACACCGAGCTGTGCTCTCAGAAACGCTCGAAACACGCGATATCACGATTTTGGTGTTCGTCGATTTTTCGTTCGCCACGGCGGTGGCAGACGGCTTTTAACGCCTGGATCTTGTGTGTTTGAGTAGAATGACGGTTTTTGACACATTTACACCGAGCTGTGCTCACAGAAACGCTCGAAATACGCGATATCACGATTTTGGTGTTCGTCGATTTTTCGTTCGCCACAGCTGTGCCAGACGACTTTTAACGCATGGATAATGTGCATTTGAGTAGAATGAAGGTTCTTCATACATTTACACCGAGCTGTGCTCTCAGAAACGCTCGAAACACGCGATATCACGATTTTGGTGATCTTCAATGTTTCGTTCGCCACGGCTGTGCCAGACAACTTTTTACACATGGATCTTGTGTATTTGAGTAGAATGAAGATTTTTGACGCATTTACACCGAGCTGTGCTCTCAGAAACGCACGACACACGCGATATCTCGATTTTTGTGTTCGTCGATTTTTCGTTCGCCACAGCTGTGCCAGACGACTTTTAACGCATGGATAATGTGCATTTGAGTAGAATGAAGGTTTTTCATACATTTACACCGAGCTGTGCTCTCAGAAACGTTCGAAACACGCGATATCACGATTTTGGTGATCCTCGATTTTTCGTTCTCCACAGCTGTGGATGACGACTTTTGACGCATGGATATTGTGCATTTGAGTAGAATGAAGGTTTTTGACACATTTACACCGAGCTGTGCTCTCAGAAACGCTCGAAACACGCGATATCACGATTTTGGTGTTCGTCGATTTTTCGTTCGTCACAGCTGTGCCAGACGACTTTTAACGCATGGATAATGTGCATTTGAGAAGAATGAAGGTTTTTCATACATTTACACCGAGCTGTGCTCTCAGAAACGCTCGAAACACGCGATATCACGATTTTGGTGATCCTGTTTCGTTCTCCACAGCTGTGCCTGACGACTTTTGACGCATGGATATTGTGCATTTGAGTAGAATGAATGTTTTTCATACATTTACACCGAGCTGTGCAATCAGAAACGATCGAAACACGCGATATCACGATGTTGGTGATCCTGTTTCGTTCTCCACAGCTGTGCCTGACGACTTTTGATGCATGGATATTGTGGATTTGAGTAGAATGAAGGTTTTTGACACATTTACACCGAGCTGTGCTCTCAGAAACGCTCGAAACACGCGATATCACGATTTTGGTGATCTTCAATGTTTCGTTCGCCACGGCTGTGGCAGACAACTTTTAACACATGGATATTGTGCATTTGAGTAGAATGAAGGTTTCTGACACATTTATACCGAGCTGTGCTCTCAGAAACGCTCGAAACACGCGATATCACGATTTTGGTGTTCTTCGATTTTTCGTTCGCCACAGTTGTGGCAGACGACTTCTAACGCATGGATAATGTGCATTTGAGTAGAATGAAGGTTTTTCATACATTCACACCGAGCTGTGCTCTCAGAAACGCTCGAAACACGAGATATCTCGATTTTGGTACTGTTCAAAGTTTCGTTCGCCACTGCTGTGCCAGACAACTTGTAACAGATGGATAATGTGCATTTGAGTAGAATGAAGGTTTTTCATACATTTACACCGAGCTGTGCTCTCAGAAACGCTCGAAACACGCGTTATCACGATTTTGGTGATCTTCAATGTTTCGTTCGCAACGGCTGTGGCAGAAAACTTTTAACACATGGATATTGTGCATTTGAGTAGAATGAAGGTTTCTGACACATTTATACCGAGCTGTGCTCTCAGAAACGCTCGAAACACGCGATATCACGATTTTGGTGTTCGTCGATTTTTCGTTCGCCACAGCTGTGCCAGACGACTTTTAACGCATGAATATTGTGCATTTGAGCAGAATGAAGGTTTTTGACACATTAACACCGAGCTGTGCTCTCAGAAACGCTCGAAACACGCGAGATCACGATTTTAGTGTTCTTCAATGTTTCATTCGCCACTGCTGTGCCAGACAACTTTTAACACATGGATTTTGTGTATTTGAGTAGAATGAAGGTTTTTGACACATTTACACCGAGCTGTGCTCTCAGAAACGCTCGAAACACGCGATATCACGATTTTGATGACCCTCGATTTTTCGTTCTCCACAGCTGTGCCTGACGACTTTTGACGCATGGATATTGTGCATTTGAGTAGAATGAAGGTTTTTGACACATTTACACCGAACTGTACTCTCAGAAACGCTCGAAACACGCGATATCACGATTTTGGTGTTCGTCGATTTTTCGTTCGCCACGGCGGTGGCAGACGGCTTTTAACGCCTGGATCTTGTGTGTTTGAGTAGAATGACGGTTTTTGACACATTTACACCGAGCTGTGCTCACAGAAACGCTCGAAATACGCGATATCACGATTTTGGTGTTCGTCGATTTTTCGTTCGCCACAGCTGTGCCAGACGACTTTTAACGCATGGATAATGTGCATTTGAGTAGAATGAAGGTTCTTCATACATTTACACCGAGCTGTGCTCTCAGAAACGCTCGAAACACGCGATATCACGATTTTGGTGATCTTCAATGTTTCGTTCGCCACGGCTGTGCCAGACAACTTTTTACACATGGATCTTGTGTATTTGAGTAGAATGAAGGTTTTTGACGCATTTACACCGAGCTGTGCTCTCAGAAACGCACGACACACGCGATATCTCGATTTTTGTGTTCGTCGATTTTTCGTTCGCCACAGCTGTGCCAGACGACTTTTAACGCATGGATAATGTGCATTTGAGTAGAATGAAGGTTTTTCATACATTTACACCGAGCTGTGCTCTCAGAAACGTTCGAAACACGCGATATCACGATTTTGGTGATCCTCGATTTTTCGTTCTCCACAGCTGTGGATGACGACTTTTGACGCATGGATATTGTGCATTTGAGTAGAATGAAGGTTTTTGACACATTTACACCGAGCTGTGCTCTCAGAAACGCTCGAAACACGCGATATCACGATTTTGGTGTTCGTCGATTTTTCGTTCGTCACAGCTGTGCCAGACGACTTTTAACGCATGGATAATGTGCATTTGAGAAGAATGAAGGTTTTTTATACATTTACACCGAGCTGTGCTCTCAGAAACGCTCGAAACACGCGATATCACGATTTTGGTGATCCTGTTTCGTTCTCCACAGCTGTGCCTGACGACTTTTGACGCATGGATATTGTGCATTTGAGTAGAATGAATGTTTTTCATACATTTACACCGAGCTGTGCAATCAGAAACGATCGAAACACGCGATATCACGATGTTGGTGATCCTGTTTCGTTCTCCACAGCTGTGCCTGACGACTTTTGATGCATGGATATTGTGGATTTGAGTAGAATGAAGGTTTTTGACACATTTACACCGAGCTGTGCTCTCAGAAACGCTCGAAACACGCGATATCACGATTTTGGTGATCTTCAATGTTTCGTTCGCCACGGCTGTGGCAGACAACTTTTAACGCATGGATATTGTGCATTTGAGTAGAATGAAGGTTTCTGACACATTTATACCGAGCTGTGCTCTCAGAAACGCTCGAAACACGCGTTATCACGATTTTGGTGTTCTTCGATTTTTCGTTGGCCACAGTTGTGGCAGACGACTTCTAACGCATGGATAATGTGCATTTGAGTAGAATGAAGGTTTTTCATACATTCACACCGAGCTGTGCTCTCAGAAACGCTCGAAACACGAGATATCTCGATTTTGGTACTGTTCAAAGTTTCGTTCGCCACTGCTGTGCCAGACAACTTGTAACAGATGGATAATGTGCATTTGAGTAGAATGAAGGTTTTTCATACATTTACACCGAGCTGTGCTCTCAGAAACGCTCGAAACACGCGTTATCACGATTTTGGTGATCTTCAATGTTTCGTTCGCAACGGCTGTGGCAGACAACTTTTAACACATGGATATTGTGCATTTGAGTAGAATGAAGATTTCTGACACATTTATACCGAGCTGTGCTCTCAGAAACGCTCGAAACACGCGATATCACGATTTTGGTGTTCGTCGATTTTTCGTTCGCCACAGTTGTGGCAGACGACTTCTAACGCATGGTTAATGTGCATTTGAGTAGAATGAAGGTTTTTCATACATTCACACCGAGCTGTGCTCTCAGAAACGCTCGAAACACGAGATATCTCGATTTTGGTACTGTTCAAAGTTTCGTTCGCCACTGCTGTGCCAGACAACTTGTAACACATGGATCTTGTGTATTTGAGTAGAATGAAGGTTTTTGACACATTTACACCGAGCTGTGCTCTCAGAAACGCTCGAAACACGCGATATCACGATTTTGGTGATCTTCAATGTTTCGTTCGCCACGGCTGTGGCAGACAACTTTTAACACATGGATCTTGTGTGTTTGAGCAGAATGAAGGTTTTTGACACATTCACACCGAGCTGTGCTCTCGGAAACGCTCGAAACACGCGATATCACGATTTTGGTGTTCTTCGATTTTTCGTTCGCCACAGTTGTGGCAGACGACTTCTAACGCATGGATAATGTGCATTTGAGTAGAATGAAGGTTTTTCATACATTCACACCGAGCTGTGCTCTCAGAAACGCTCGAAACACGAGATATCTCGATTTTGGTACTGTTCAAAGTTTCGTTCGCCACTGCTGTGCCAGACAACTTGTAACAGATGGATAATGTGCATTTGAGTAGAATGAAGGTTTTTCATACATTTACACCGAGCTGTGCTCTCAGAAACGCTCGAAACACGCGTTATCACGATTTTGGTGATCTTCAATGTTTCGTTCGCAACGGCTGTGGCAGACAACTTTTAACACATGGATATTGTGCATTTGAGTAGAATGAAGGTTTCTGACACATTTATACCGAGCTGTGCTCTCAGAAACGCTCGAAACACGCGATATCACGATTTTGGTGTTCGTCGATTTTTCGTTCGCCACAGCTGTGCCAGACGACTTTTAACGCATGAATATTGTGCATTTGAGCAGAATGAAGGTTTTTGACACATTAACACCGAGCTGTGCTCTCAGAAACGCTCGAAACACGCGAGATCACGATTTTAGTGTTCTTCAATGTTTCATTCGCCACTGCTGTGCCAGACAACTTTTAACACATGGATTTTGTGTATTTGAGTAGAATGAAGGTTTTTGACACATTTACACCGAGCTGTGCTCTCAGAAACGCTCGAAACACGCGATATCACGATTTTGATGACCCTCGATTTTTCGTTCTCCACAGCTGTGCCTGACGACTTTTGACGCATGGATATTGTGCATTTGAGTAGAATGAAGGTTTTTGACACATTTACACCGAACTGTACTCTCAGAAACGCTCGAAACACGCGATATCACGATTTTGGTGTTCGTCGATTTTTCGTTCGCCACGGCGGTGGCAGACGGCTTTTAACGCCTGGATCTTGTGTGTTTGAGTAGAATGACGGTTTTTGACACATTTACACCGAGCTGTGCTCACAGAAACGCTCGAAATACGCGATATCACGATTTTGGTGTTCGTCGATTTTTCGTTCGCCACAGCTGTGCCAGACGACTTTTAACGCATGGATAATGTGCATTTGAGTAGAATGAAGGTTCTTCATACATTTACACCGAGCTGTGCTCTCAGAAACGCTCGAAACACGCGATATCACGATTTTGGTGATCTTCAATGTTTCGTTCGCCACGGCTGTGCCAGACAACTTTTTACACATGGATCTTGTGTATTTGAGTAGAATGAAGGTTTTTGACGCATTTACACCGAGCTGTGCTCTCAGAAACGCACGACACACGCGATATCTCGATTTTTGTGTTCGTCGATTTTTCGTTCGCCACAGCTGTGCCAGACGACTTTTAACGCATGGATAATGTGCATTTGAGTAGAATGAAGGTTTTTCATACATTTACACCGAGCTGTGCTCTCAGAAACGTTCGAAACACGCGATATCACGATTTTGGTGATCCTCGATTTTTCGTTCTCCACAGCTGTGGATGACGACTTTTGACGCATGGATATTGTGCATTTGAGTAGAATGAAGGTTTTTGACACATTTACACCGAGCTGTGCTCTCAGAAACGCTCGAAACACGCGATATCACGATTTTGGTGTTCGTCGATTTTTCGTTCGTCACAGCTGTGCCAGACGACTTTTAACGCATGGATAATGTGCATTTGAGAAGAATGAAGGTTTTTTATACATTTACACCGAGCTGTGCTCTCAGAAACGCTCGAAACACGCGATATCACGATTTTGGTGATCCTGTTTCGTTCTCCACAGCTGTGCCTGACGACTTTTGACGCATGGATATTGTGCATTTGAGTAGAATGAATGTTTTTCATACATTTACACCGAGCTGTGCAATCAGAAACGATCGAAACACGCGATATCACGATGTTGGTGATCCTGTTTCGTTCTCCACAGCTGTGCCTGACGACTTTTGATGCATGGATATTGTGGATTTGAGTAGAATGAAGGTTTTTGACACATTTACACCGAGCTGTGCTCTCAGAAATTCTCGAAACACGCGATATCACGATTTTGGTGATCTTCAATGTTTCGTTCGCCACGGCTGTGGCAGACAACTTTTAACGCATGGATATTGTGCATTTGAGTAGAATGAAGGTTTCTGACACATTTATACCGAGCTGTGCTCTCAGAAACGCTCGAAACACGCGTTATCACGATTTTGGTGTTCTTCGATTTTTCGTTTGCCACAGTTGTGGCAGACGACTTCTAACGCATGGATAATGTGCATTTGAGTAGAATGAAGGTTTTTCATACATTCACACCGAGCTGTGCTCTCAGAAACGCTCGAAACACGAGATATCTCGATTTTGGTACTGTTCAAAGTTTCGTTCGCCACTGCTGTGCCAGACAACTTGTAACAGATGGATAATGTGCATTTGAGTAGAATGAAGGTTTTTCATACATTTACACCGAGCTGTGCTCTCAGAAACGCTCGAAACACGCGTTATCACGATTTTGGTGATCTTCAATGTTTCGTTCGCAACGGCTGTGGCAGACAACTTTTAACACATGGATATTGTGCATTTGAGTAGAATGAAGATTTCTGACACATTTATACCGAGCTGTGCTCTCAGAAACGCTCGAAACACGCGATATCACGATTTTGGTGTTCGTCGATTTTTCGTTCGCCACAGTTGTGGCAGACGACTTCTAACGCATGGTTAATGTGCATTTGAGTAGAATGAAGGTTTTTCATACATTCACACCGAGCTGTGCTCTCAGAAACGCTCGAAACACGAGATATCTCGATTTTGGTACTGTTCAAAGTTTCGTTCGCCACTGCTGTGCCAGACAACTTGTAACACATGGATCTTGTGTATTTGAGTAGAATGAAGGTTTTTGACACATTTACACCGAGCTGTGCTCTCAGAAACGCTCGAAACACGCGATATCACGATTTTGGTGATCTTCAATGTTTCGTTCGCCACGGCTGTGGCAGACAACTTTTAACACATGGATCTTGTGTGTTTGAGCAGAATGAAGGTTTTTGACACATTCACACCGAGCTGTGCTCTCGGAAACGCTCGAAACACGCGATATCACGATTTTGGTGTTCTTCGATTTTTCGTTCGCCACAGTTGTGGCAGACGACTTTTATCGCATGGATAATGTGCATTTGAGTAGAATGAAGGTTTTTCATACATTTACACCGAGCTGTGCTCTCAGAAACGCTCGAAACACGCGTTATCACGATTTTGGTGATCCTCGATGTTTCGTTCTCCATAGCTGTGCCTGACGACTTTTGAGGCATGGATATTGTGCATTTGAGTAGAATGAAGGTTTTTGACACATTTACACCGAGCTGTGCTCTCAGAAACGCTCGAAACACGCGATATCACGATTTCGGTGATCTTTAATGTTTCGTTCGCCACGGCGGTGGCAGACAACTTTTAACACATGGATCTTGTGTATTTGAGTAGAGTGAAGGTTTTTGACACATTTACACCGAACTGTGCTCTCAGAAACGCTCGAAACACGCGATATCACGATTTTGGTGTTCTTCGATTTTTCGTTCGCCACAGTTGTGGCAGACGACTTCTAACGCATTTATAATGTGCATTTGAGTAGAATGAAGGTATTTGACACATTCACACCGAGCTGTGCTCTCAGAAACGCTCGAAACACGCGATATCACGATTTTGGTGTTCGTCGATTTTTCGTACGTCACAGCTGTGCCAGACGACTTTTAACGCATGGATATCGTGCATTTGAGTAGAATGAAGGTTTTTTACACATTTACACCGAGCTGTGCTCTCAGAAACGCTCGAAACACGCGATATCACGATTTTGGTGTTCTTCGATTTTTCGTTCGCCACAGTTGTGGCAGACGACTTCTAAGGCATGGATAATGTGCATTTGAGTAGAATGAAGGTTTTTCATACATTCACACCGAGCTGTGCTCTCAGAAACGCTCGAAACACGCGATATCACGATTTTGGTGTTCTTCGATTTTTCGTTCGCCACATTTGTGGCAGACGACTTTTAAAGCATGGATAATGTGCATTTGAGTAGAATGAAGGTTTTTCATACATTTACACCGAGCTGTGCTCTCAGAAACGCTCGAAACACGCGATATCACGATTTTGGTGCTGTTCAAAGTTTCGTTCGCCGCAGCTGTGCCAGACAACTTTTAACACATGGATATTGTGCATTTGAGTAGAATGAAGGTTTTTGACACTTTTACACCGAGCTGTGCTCTCAGAAACGCTCGAAACACGCGATATCACGATTTTGGTGATCTTCAATGTTTCGTTCGCCACGGCTGTGGCAGACAACTTTTAACACATGGATTTTGTGTATTTGAGTAGAATGAAGGTTTTTCATACATTTACACCGAGCTGTGCTCTCAGAAACGATCCAAACACGCGATATCACTATTTTGGTGTTCGTCGATTTTTCGTTCGCCACAGCTGTGCCAGACGACTTTTAACGCATGGATATTGTGCATTTGAGTAGAATGAAGGTTTTTTTACACATTTACACCGAGCTGTGCGCTCAGAAACGCTCGAAACAATCGAGATCACGATTTTGGTGATCCTCGATGTTTCGTTCTCCACAGCTGTGACTGACGACTTTTGATTCATGGATATTGTGCATTTGAGTAGAATGAAGGTTCTTCATACATTTACACCGAGCTGTGCTCTCAGAAAGGCTCGAAACACGCGATATCACGATTTTTCGTTCTCCACAGCTCTGCCTGACGACTTTTGACGCATGGATATTGTGCATTTGAGTAGAATGAAGGTTTTTGACACATTTACACCGAACTGTACTCTCGGAAACGCTCGAAACACGCGATATCACGATTTTGGTGTTCGTCGATTTTTCGTTCGCCACGGCGGTGGCAGACGGCTTTTAACGCCTGGATCTTGTGTGTTTGAGTAGAATGACGGTTTTTGACACATTTACACCGAGCTGTGCTCTCAGAAACGCTCGAAACACGCGATATCACGATTTTGGTTTTCGTCGATTTTTCGGTCGCCACAGATGTGCCAGACGACTTTTAACGCATGGATATTGTGCATTTGAGCAGAATGAAGGTTTTTGACACATTTACACCGAGCTGTGCTCTCAGAAACGCTCGAAACACGCGACATCACGATTTTGGTGCTGTTCAAAGTTTCGTTCGCCTCAGCTGTGCCAGACAACTTTTAACACATGGATATTGTGCATTTGAGTAGAATGAAGGTTTTTAACACATTTACACCGAGCTGTGCTCTCAGAAACGCTCGAAACACGCGATATCACGATTTTGGTTTTCGTCGATTTTTCGTTCGCCACAGATGTGCCAGACGACTTTTAACGCATGGATAATGTGCATTTGAGTAGAATGAAGGTTTTCCATACATTTACACCGAGCTGTGCTCTCAGAAACGCTCGAATCACGCGATATCACGATTTTGATGATCCTCGATTTTTCGTTCTCCAAGCTGTGCCGGACGACTTTTGACGCATGGATATTGTGCATTTGAGTAGAATGAAGGTTTTTGACACATTTACACCGAGCTGTGCTCTCAGAAACGCTCGAAACACGCGATATCACGATTTTGGTGATCTTCAATGTTTCGTTCGCCACGGCTGTGCCAGACAACTTTTAACACATGGATCTTGTGTATTTGAGCAGAATGAAGGTTTTTGACACATTTACACCGAGCTGTGCTCTCAGAATCGCTCGAAACTCGCGATATCACGATTTTGGTTTTCGTCGATTTTTTGTTCGCCACAGATGTGCCAGACGACTTTTAACGCATGGATATTGTGCATTTGAGCAGAATGAAGGTTTTTGACACATTTACACCGAGCTGTGCTCTCAGAAACGCTCGAAACACGCGATATCACGATTTTGGTGATCTTCAATGTTTCGTTCGCCACGGCTGTGGCAGACAAATTTTAACACATGGATCTTGTGTGTTTGAGCCGAATGAAGGTTTTTTACACATTTACACCAAGCTGTGCTCTCTGAAACGCTCGAAACACGCGATATCACGATTTTGGTGTTCGTCGATTTTTCGTTCGCCACAGCTGTGCCAGACAACTTTTAACACATGCATTTTGTGTATTTGAGTAGAATGAAGGTTTTTGACACATTTACACCGAGCTGTGCTCTCAGAAATGCTCGAAACACGCGAGATCACGATTTTAGTGTTCTTCAATGTTTCATTCGCCACTGCTGTGCCAGACAACTTTTAACACATGGATTTTGTGCATTTGAGCAGAATGAAGGTTTTTGACGCACTTACACCGAGCTGTGCTCTCAGAAACGCACGAAACACGCGATATCACGATTTTAGTGTTCTTCAATGTTTCATTCGCCACAGCTGTGCCAGACGACTTTTAAAGCATGAATATTGTGCATTTGAGTAGAATGAAGGTTTTTCATACATTTACACCGAGCTGTGCTCTCAGAATCGATCGAAACACGCGATATCACGATTTTGGTGATCTTCAATGTTTCGTTCGCCACGGCTGTGGCAGACAACTTTTAACACATGGATCTTGTGTGTTTGAGCCGAATGAAGGTTTTTTACACATTTACACCGAGCTGTGCTCTCTGAAACGCTCGAAACACGCGATATCACGATTTTGGTGTTCGTCGATTTTTCGTTCGCCACAGCTGTGCCAGACGACTTTTAACGCATGAATATTGTGCATTTGAGCAGAATGAAGGTTTTTGACACATTTACACCGAGCTGTGCTCTCAGAAACCCTCGAAACACGCGATATCACGATTTTAGTGTTCTTCAATGTTTCATTCGCCACTGCTGTGCCAGACAACTTTTAACACATGGATTTTGTGCATTTGAGCAGAATGAAGGTTTTTGACGCACTTACACCGAGCTATGCTCTCAGAAACGCACGAAACACGCGATATCACGATTTTAGTGTTCTTCAATGTTTCATTCGCCACAGCTGTGCCAGACGACTTTTAAAGCATGAATATTGTGCATTTGAGTAGAATGAAGTTTTTTCATACATTTACACCGAGCTGTGCTCTCAGAATCGATCGAAACACGCGATATCACGATTTTGGTGATCTTCAATGTTTCGTTCGCCACGGCTGTGGCAGACAACTTTTAACACATGGATCTTGTGTGTTTGAGCCGAATGAAGGTTTTTTACACATTTACACCGAGCTGTGCACTCTGAAACGCTCGAAACACGCGATATCACGATTTTGGTGTTCGTCGATTTTTCGTTCGCCACAGCTGTGCCAGACGACTTTTAACGCATGAATATTGTGCATTTGAGCAGAATGAAGGTTTTTGACACATTTACACCGAGCTGTGCTCTCAGAAACGCTCGAAACACGCGATATCACGATTTTGGTGTTCGTCGATTTTTCGTTCGCCACGGCGGTGGCAGACGGCTTTTAACGCCTGGATCTTGTGTGTTTGAGTAGAATGACGGTTTTTGACACATTTACACCGAGCTGTGCTCACAGAAACGCTCGAAATACGCGATATCACGATTTTGGTGTTCGTCGATTTTTCGTTCGCCACAGCTGTGCCAGACGACTTTTAACGCATGGATAATGTGCATTTGAGTAGAATGAAGGTTCTTCATACATTTACACCGAGCTGTGCTCTCAGAAACGCTCGAAACACGCGATATCACGATTTTGGTGATCTTCAATGTTTCGTTCGCCACGGCTGTGCCAGACAACTTTTTACACATGGATCTTGTGTATTTGAGTAGAATGAAGATTTTTGACGCATTTACACCGAGCTGTGCTCTCAGAAACGCACGACACACGCGATATCTCGATTTTTGTGTTCGTCGATTTTTCGTTCGCCACAGCTGTGCCAGACGACTTTTAACGCATGGATAATGTGCATTTGAGTAGAATGAAGGTTTTTCATACATTTACACCGAGCTGTGCTCTCAGAAACGTTCGAAACACGCGATATCACGATTTTGGTGATCCTCGATTTTTCGTTCTCCACAGCTGTGGATGACGACTTTTGACGCATGGATATTGTGCATTTGAGTAGAATGAAGGTTTTTGACACATTTACACCGAGCTGTGCTCTCAGAAACGCTCGAAACACGCGATATCACGATTTTGGTGTTCGTCGATTTTTCGTTCGTCACAGCTGTGCCAGACGACTTTTAACGCATGGATAATGTGCATTTGAGAAGAATGAAGGTTTTTCATACATTTACACCGAGCTGTGCTCTCAGAAACGCTCGAAACACGCGATATCACGATTTTGGTGATCCTGTTTCGTTCTCCACAGCTGTGCCTGACGACTTTTGACGCATGGATATTGTGCATTTGAGTAGAATGAATGTTTTTCATACATTTACACCGAGCTGTGCAATCAGAAACGATCGAAACACGCGATATCACGATGTTGGTGATCCTGTTTCGTTCTCCACAGCTGTGCCTGACGACTTTTGATGCATGGATATTGTGGATTTGAGTAGAATGAAGGTTTTTGACACATTTACACCGAGCTGTGCTCTCAGAAACGCTCGAAACACGCGATATCACGATTTTGGTGATCTTCAATGTTTCGTTCGCCACGGCTGTGGCAGACAACTTTTAACACATGGATATTGTGCATTTGAGTAGAATGAAGGTTTCTGACACATTTATACCGAGCTGTGCTCTCAGAAACGCTCGAAACACGCGATATCACGATTTTGGTGTTCTTCGATTTTTCGTTCGCCACAGTTGTGGCAGACGACTTCTAACGCATGGATAATGTGCATTTGAGTAGAATGAAGGTTTTTCATACATTCACACCGAGCTGTGCTCTCAGAAACGCTCGAAACACGAGATATCTCGATTTTGGTACTGTTCAAAGTTTCGTTCGCCACTGCTGTGCCAGACAACTTGTAACAGATGGATAATGTGCATTTGAGTAGAATGAAGGTTTTTCATACATTTACACCGAGCTGTGCTCTCAGAAACGCTCGAAACACGCGTTATCACGATTTTGGTGATCTTCAATGTTTCGTTCGCAACGGCTGTGGCAGACAACTTTTAACACATGGATATTGTGCATTTGAGTAGAATGAAGGTTTCTGACACATTTATACCGAGCTGTGCTCTCAGAAACGCTCGAAACACGCGATATCACGATTTTGGTGTTCGTCGATTTTTCGTTCGCCACAGCTGTGCCAGACGACTTTTAACGCATGAATATTGTGCATTTGAGCAGAATGAAGGTTTTTGACACATTAACACCGAGCTGTGCTCTCAGAAACGCTCGAAACACGCGAGATCACGATTTTAGTGTTCTTCAATGTTTCATTCGCCACTGCTGTGCCAGACAACTTTTAACACATGGATTTTGTGTATTTGAGTAGAATGAAGGTTTTTGACACATTTACACCGAGCTGTGCTCTCAGAAACGCTCGAAACACGCGATATCACGATTTTGATGACCCTCGATTTTTCGTTCTCCACAGCTGTGCCTGACGACTTTTGACGCATGGATATTGTGCATTTGAGTAGAATGAAGGTTTTTGACACATTTACACCGAACTGTACTCTCAGAAACGCTCGAAACACGCGATATCACGATTTTGGTGTTCGTCGATTTTTCGTTCGCCACGGCGGTGGCAGACGGCTTTTAACGCCTGGATCTTGTGTGTTTGAGTAGAATGACGGTTTTTGACACATTTACACCGAGCTGTGCTCACAGAAACGCTCGAAATACGCGATATCACGATTTTGGTGTTCGTCGATTTTTCGTTCGCCACAGCTGTGCCAGACGACTTTTAACGCATGGATAATGTGCATTTGAGTAGAATGAAGGTTCTTCATACATTTACACCGAGCTGTGCTCTCAGAAACGCTCGAAACACGCGATATCACGATTTTGGTGATCTTCAATGTTTCGTTCGCCACGGCTGTGCCAGACAACTTTTTACACATGGATCTTGTGTATTTGAGTAGAATGAAGGTTTTTGACGCATTTACACCGAGCTGTGCTCTCAGAAACGCACGACACACGCGATATCTCGATTTTTGTGTTCGTCGATTTTTCGTTCGCCACAGCTGTGCCAGACGACTTTTAACGCATGGATAATGTGCATTTGAGTAGAATGAAGGTTTTTCATACATTTACACCGAGCTGTGCTCTCAGAAACGTTCGAAACACGCGATATCACGATTTTGGTGATCCTCGATTTTTCGTTCTCCACAGCTGTGGATGACGACTTTTGACGCATGGATATTGTGCATTTGAGTAGAATGAAGGTTTTTGACACATTTACACCGAGCTGTGCTCTCAGAAACGCTCGAAACACGCGATATCACGATTTTGGTGTTCGTCGATTTTTCGTTCGTCACAGCTGTGCCAGACGACTTTTAACGCATGGATAATGTGCATTTGAAAAGAATGAAGGTTTTTTATACATTTACACCGAGCTGTGCTCTCAGAAACGCTCGAAACACGCGATATCACGATTTTGGTGATCCTGTTTCGTTCTCCACAGCTGTGCCTGACGACTTTTGACGCATGGATATTGTGCATTTGAGTAGAATGAATGTTTTTCATACATTTACACCGAGCTGTGCAATCAGAAACGATCGAAACACGCGATATCACGATGTTGGTGATCCTGTTTCGTTCTCCACAGCTGTGCCTGACGACTTTTGATGCATGGATATTGTGGATTTGAGTAGAATGAAGGTTTTTGACACATTTACACCGAGCTGTGCTCTCAGAAACGCTCGAAACACGCGATATCACGATTTTGGTGATCTTCAATGTTTCGTTCGCCACGGCTGTGGCAGACAACTTTTAACGCATGGATATTGTGCATTTGAGTAGAATGAAGGTTTCTGACACATTTATACCGAGCTGTGCTCTCAGAAACGCTCGAAACACGCGTTATCACGATTTTGGTGTTCTTCGATTTTTCGTTGGCCACAGTTGTGGCAGACGACTTCTAACGCATGGATAATGTGCATTTGAGTAGAATGAAGGTTTTTCATACATTCACACCGAGCTGTGCTCTCAGAAACGCTCGAAACACGAGATATCTCGATTTTGGTACTGTTCAAAGTTTCGTTCGCCACTGCTGTGCCAGACAACTTGTAACAGATGGATAATGTGCATTTGAGTAGAATGAAGGTTTTTCATACATTTACACCGAGCTGTGCTCTCAGAAACGCTCGAAACACGCGTTATCACGATTTTGGTGATCTTCAATGTTTCGTTCGCAACGGCTGTGGCAGACAACTTTTAACACATGGATATTGTGCATTTGAGTAGAATGAAGATTTCTGACAC
Organism: Pimpla rufipes; assembly: GCA_963932165.1. Classification (NCBI taxonomy): domain Eukaryota; kingdom Metazoa; phylum Arthropoda; class Insecta; order Hymenoptera; family Ichneumonidae; genus Pimpla; species Pimpla rufipes. The sequence continues at coordinate 909,730 of CAWVQF010000037.1, forward strand.
ATTTATACCGAGCTGTGCTCTCAGAAACGCTCGAAACACGCGATATCACGATTTTGGTGTTCGTCGATTTTTCGTTCGCCACAGTTGTGGCAGACGACTTCTAACGCATGGTTAATGTGCATTTGAGTAGAATGAAGGTTTTTCATACATTCACACCGAGCTGTGCTCTCAGAAACGCTCGAAACACGAGATATCTCGATTTTGGTACTGTTCAAAGTTTCGTTCGCCACTGCTGTGCCAGACAACTTGTAACACATGGACTTGTGTATTTGAGTAGAATGAAGGTTTTTGACACATTTACACCGAGCTGTGCTCTCAGAAACGCTCGAAACACGCGATATCACGATTTTGGTGATCTTCAATGTTTCGTTCGCCACGGCTGTGGCAGACAACTTTTAACACATGGATCTTGTGTGTTTGAGCAGAATGAAGGTTTTTGACACATTCACACCGAGCTGTGCTCTCGGAAACGCTCGAAACACGCGATATCACGATTTTGGTGTTCTTCGATTTTTCGTTCGCCACAGTTGTGGCAGACGACTTCTAACGCATGGATAATGTGCATTTGAGTAGAATGAAGGTTTTTCATACATTCACACCGAGCTGTGCTCTCAGAAACGCTCGAAACACGAGATATCTCGATTTTGGTACTGTTCAAAGTTTCGTTCGCCACTGCTGTGCCAGACAACTTGTAACAGATGGATAATGTGCATTTGAGTAGAATGAAGGTTTTTCATACATTTACACCGAGCTGTGCTCTCAGAAACGCTCGAAACACGCGTTATCACGATTTTGGTGATCTTCAATGTTTCGTTCGCAACGGCTGTGGCAGACAACTTTTAACACATGGATATTGTGCATTTGAGTAGAATGAAGGTTTCTGACACATTTATACCGAGCTGTGCTCTCAGAAACGCTCGAAACACGCGATATCACGATTTTGGTGTTCGTCGATTTTTCGTTCGCCACAGCTGTGCCAGACGACTTTTAACGCATGAATATTGTGCATTTGAGCAGAATGAAGGTTTTTGACACATTAACACCGAGCTGTGCTCTCAGAAACGCTCGAAACACGCGAGATCACGATTTTAGTGTTCTTCAATGTTTCATTCGCCACTGCTGTGCCAGACAACTTTTAACACATGGATTTTGTGTATTTGAGTAGAATGAAGGTTTTTGACACATTTACACCGAGCTGTGCTCTCAGAAACGCTCGAAACACGCGATATCACGATTTTGATGACCCTCGATTTTTCGTTCTCCACAGCTGTGCCTGACGACTTTTGACGCATGGATATTGTGCATTTGAGTAGAATGAAGGTTTTTGACACATTTACACCGAACTGTACTCTCAGAAACGCTCGAAACACGCGATATCACGATTTTGGTGTTCGTCGATTTTTCGTTCGCCACGGCGGTGGCAGACGGCTTTTAACGCCTGGATCTTGTGTGTTTGAGTAGAATGACGGTTTTTGACACATTTACACCGAGCTGTGCTCACAGAAACGCTCGAAATACGCGATATCACGATTTTGGTGTTCGTCGATTTTTCGTTCGCCACAGCTGTGCCAGACGACTTTTAACGCATGGATAATGTGCATTTGAGTAGAATGAAGGTTCTTCATACATTTACACCGAGCTGTGCTCTCAGAAACGCTCGAAACACGCGATATCACGATTTTGGTGATCTTCAATGTTTCGTTCGCCACGGCTGTGCCAGACAACTTTTTACACATGGATCTTGTGTATTTGAGTAGAATGAAGGTTTTTGACGCATTTACACCGAGCTGTGCTCTCAGAAACGCACGACACACGCGATATCTCGATTTTTGTGTTCGTCGATTTTTCGTTCGCCACAGCTGTGCCAGACGACTTTTAACGCATGGATAATGTGCATTTGAGTAGAATGAAGGTTTTTCATACATTTACACCGAGCTGTGCTCTCAGAAACGTTCGAAACACGCGATATCACGATTTTGGTGATCCTCGATTTTTCGTTCTCCACAGCTGTGGATGACGACTTTTGACGCATGGATATTGTGCATTTGAGTAGAATGAAGGTTTTTGACACATTTACACCGAGCTGTGCTCTCAGAAACGCTCGAAACACGCGATATCACGATTTTGGTGTTCGTCGATTTTTCGTTCGTCACAGCTGTGCCAGACGACTTTTAACGCATGGATAATGTGCATTTGAGAAGAATGAAGGTTTTTTATACATTTACACCGAGCTGTGCTCTCAGAAACGCTCGAAACACGCGATATCACGATTTTGGTGATCCTGTTTCGTTCTCCACAGCTGTGCCTGACGACTTTTGACGCATGGATATTGTGCATTTGAGTAGAATGAATGTTTTTCATACATTTACACCGAGCTGTGCAATCAGAAACGATCGAAACACGCGATATCACGATGTTGGTGATCCTGTTTCGTTCTCCACAGCTGTGCCTGACGACTTTTGATGCATGGATATTGTGGATTTGAGTAGAATGAAGGTTTTTGACACATTTACACCGAGCTGTGCTCTCAGAAACGCTCGAAACACGCGATATCACGATTTTGGTGATCTTCAATGTTTCGTTCGCCACGGCTGTGGCAGACAACTTTTAACGCATGGATATTGTGCATTTGAGTAGAATGAAGGTTTCTGACACATTTATACCGAGCTGTGCTCTCAGAAACGCTCGAAACACGCGTTATCACGATTTTGGTGTTCTTCGATTTTTCGTTGGCCACAGTTGTGGCAGACGACTTCTAACGCATGGATAATGTGCATTTGAGTAGAATGAAGGTTTTTCATACATTCACACCGAGCTGTGCTCTCAGAAACGCTCGAAACACGAGATATCTCGATTTTGGTACTGTTCACAGTTTCGTTCGCCACTGCTGTGCCAGACAACTTGTAACAGATGGATAATGTGCATTTGAGTAGAATGAAGGTTTTTCATACATTTACACCGAGCTGTGCTCTCAGAAACGCTCGAAACACGCGTTATCACGATTTTGGTGATCTTCAATGTTTCGTTCGCAACGGCTGTGGCAGACAACTTTTAACACATGGATATTGTGCATTTGAGTAGAATGAAGATTTCTGACACATTTATACCGAGCTGTGCTCTCAGAAACGCTCGAAACACGCGATATCACGATTTTGGTGTTCGTCGATTTTTCGTTCGCCACAGTTGTGGCAGACGACTTCTAACGCATGGTTAATGTGCATTTGAGTAGAATGAAGGTTTTTCATACATTCACACCGAGCTGTGCTCTCAGAAACGCTCGAAACACGAGATATCTCGATTTTGGTACTGTTCAAAGTTTCGTTCGCCACTGCTGTGCCAGACAACTTGTAACACATGGATCTTGTGTATTTGAGTAGAATGAAGGTTTTTGACACATTTACACCGAGCTGTGCTCTCAGAAACGCTCGAAACACGCGATATCACGATTTTGGTGATCTTCAATGTTTCGTTCGCCACGGCTGTGGCAGACAACTTTTAACACATGGATCTTGTGTGTTTGAGCAGAATGAAGGTTTTTGACACATTCACACCGAGCTGTGCTCTCGGAAACGCTCGAAACACGCGATATCACGATTTTGGTGTTCTTCGATTTTTCGTTCGCCACAGTTGTGGCAGACGACTTTTATCGCATGGATTATGTGCATTTGAGTCGAATGAAGGTTTTTCATACATTTACACCGAGCTGTGCTCTCAGAAACGTTCGAAACACGCGATATCACGATTTTGGTGATCCTCGATTTTTCGTTCGCCACAGTTGTGGCAGACGACTTCTAACGCATGGATAATGTGCATTTGAGTAGAATGAAGATTTTTGACTCATTTACACCGAGCTATGATCTCAGGAACGCTCGAAACACGAGATATCTCGATGTTGGTACTGTTCAAAGTTTCGTTCCCCACAGCTGTGCCTGACGACTTTTGACGCATGGGTATTGTGCATATGAGTAGAATGAAGGTTTTTGACACATTTACACCGAGCTGTGCTCTCAGAAACGCTCGAAACACGCGATATCACGATTTTGGTGTTCGTCGATTTTTCGTTAGACACAGCTGTGCCAGACGACTTTTAACGCATGAATATTGTGTATTTGAGCAGAATGAAGGTTTTTTACACATTTACACCGAGCTGTGCTCTCAGAAACGCTCGAAACACGCGATATCACGATTTTGGTGTTCTTCGATTTTTCGTTCGCCACATTTGTGGCAGACGACTTTTAAAGCATGAATATTGTGCATTTGAGTAGAATGAAGATTTTTGACTCATTTACACCGAGCTATGATCTCAGGAACGCTCGAAACACGAGATATCTCGATGTTGGTACTGTTCAAAGTTTCGTTCTCCACAGCTGTGCCTGACGACTTTTGACGCATGGGTATTGTGCATTTGAGTAGAATGAAGGTTTTTGACACATTTACACCGATCTGTGCTCTCAGAAACGCTCGAAACACGCGATATCACGATTTTGGTGTTCGTCGATTTTTCGTTCGTCACAGCTGTGGCAGACGACTTTTAACGCATGGATAATGTGCATTTGAGTAGAATGAAGATTTTTGACTCATTTACACCGAGCTATGATCTCAGGAACGCTCGAAACACGAGATATCTCGATGTTGGTACTGTTCAAAGTTTCGTTCTCCACAGCTGTGCCTGACGACTTTTGACGCATGGATCTTGTGTGTTTGAGCAGAATGAAGGTTTTTGACACATTCACACCGAGCTGTGCTCTCGGAAACGCTCGAAACATGCGATATCACGATTTTGGTGTTCGTCCATTTTTCGTTCGCCACAGCTGTGGCAGACGACTTTTAACGCATGAATATTGTGTATTTGAGTAGAATGAAGATTTTTGACACATTTACACCGAGCTATGCTCTCAGGAACGCTCGAAACACGAGATATCACGATTTTGGTGTTCTTCGATTTTTCGTTCGCCACAGTTGTGGCAGACGACTTCTAACGCATGGATAATGTGCATTTGAGTAGAATGAAGGTTTTTCATACATTTACACCGAGCTGTGCTCTCAGAAACGCTCGAAACACGCGTTATCACGATTTTGGTGATCCTCGATGTTTCGTTCTCCATAGCTGTGCCTGACGACTTTTGAGGCATTGATATTGTGCATTTGAGTAGAATGAAGGTTTTTGACACATTTACACCGAGCTGTGCTCTCAGAAACGCTCGAAACACGCGATATCACGATTTCGGTGATCTTTAATGTTTCGTTCGCCACGGCGGTGGCAGACAACTTTTAACACATGGATCTTGTGTATTTGAGTAGAGTGAAGGTTTTTGACACATTTACACCGAACTGTGCTCTCAGAAACGCTCGAAACACGCGATATCACGATTTTGGTGTTCTTCGATTTTTCGTTCGCCACAGTTGTGGCAGACGACTTCTAACGCATTTATAATGTGCATTTGAGTAGAATGAAGGTATTTGACACATTCACACCGAGCTGTGCTCTCAGAAACGCTCGAAACACGCGATATCACGATTTTGGTGTTCGTCGATTTGTCGTACGTCACAGCTGTGCCAGACGACTTTTAACGCATGGATATCGTGCATTTGAGTAGAATGAAGGTTTTTTACACATTTACACCGAGCTGTGCTCTCAGAAACGCTCGAAACACGCGATATCACGATTTTGGTGTTCTTCGATTTTTCGTTCGCCACAGTTGTGGCAGACGACTTCTAAGGCATGGATAATGTGCATTTGAGTAGAATGAAGGTTTTTCATACATTCACACCGAGCTGTGCTCTCAGAAACGCTCGAAACACGCGATATCACGATTTTGGTGTTCTTCGATTTTTCGTTCGCCACATTTGTGGCAGACGACTTTTAAAGCATGGATAATGTGCATTTGAGTAGAATGAAGGTTTTTCATACATTTACACCGAGCTGTGCTCTCAGAAACGCTCGAAACACGCGATATCACGATTTTGGTGCTGTTCAAAGTTTCGTTCGCCGCAGCTGTGCCAGACAACTTTTAACACATGGATATTGTGCATTTGAGTAGAATGAAGGTTTTTGACACTTTTACACCGAGCTGTGCTCTCAGAAACGCTCGAAACACGCGATATCACGATTTTGGTGATCTTCAATGTTTCGTTCGCCACGGCTGTGGCAGACAACTTTTAACACATGGATTTTGTGTATTTGAGTAGAATGAAGGTTTTTCATACATTTACACCGAGCTGTGCTCTCAGAAACGATCCAAACACGCGATATCACTATTTTGGTGTTCGTCGATTTTTCGTTCGCCACAGCTGTGCCAGACGACTTTTAACGCATGGATATTGTGCATTTGAGTAGAATGAAGGTTTTTTTATACATTTACACCGAGCTGTGCTCTCAGAAACGCTCGAATCACGCGATATCACGATTTTGATGATCCTCGATTTTTCGTTCTCCAAGCTGTGCCGGACGACTTTTGACGCATGGATATTGTGCATTTGAGTAGAATGAAGGTTTTTGACACATTTACACCGAGCTGTGCTCTCAGAAACGCTCGAAACACGCGATATCACGATTTTGGTGATCTTCAATGTTTCGTTCGCCACGGCTGTGCCAGACAACTTTTAACACATGGATCTTGTGTATTTGAGCAGAATGAAGGTTTTTGACACATTTACACCGAGCTGTGCTCTCAGAATCGCTCGAAACTCGCGATATCACGATTTTGGTTTTCGTCGATTTTTTGTTCGCCACAGATGTGCCAGACGACTTTTAACGCATGGATATTGTGCATTTGAGCAGAATGAAGGTTTTTGACACATTTACACCGAGCTGTGCTCTCAGAAACGCTCGAAACACGCGATATCACGATTTTGGTGATCTTCAATGTTTCGTTCGCCACGGCTGTGGCAGACAAATTTTAACACATGGATCTTGTGTGTTTGAGCCGAATGAAGGTTTTTTACACATTTACACCAAGCTGTGCTCTCTGAAACGCTCGAAACACGCGATATCACGATTTTGGTGTTCGTCGATTTTTCGTTCGCCACAGCTGTGCCAGACAACTTTTAACACATGCATTTTGTGTATTTGAGTAGAATGAAGGTTTTTGACACATTTACACCGAGCTGTGCTCTCAGAAATGCTCGAAACACGCGAGATCACGATTTTAGTGTTCTTCAATGTTTCATTCGCCACTGCTGTGCCAGACAACTTTTAACACATGGATTTTGTGCATTTGAGCAGAATGAAGGTTTTTGACGCACTTACACCGAGCTGTGCTCTCAGAAACGCACGAAACACGCGATATCACGATTTTAGTGTTCTTCAATGTTTCATTCGCCACAGCTGTGCCAGACGACTTTTAAAGCATGAATATTGTGCATTTGAGTAGAATGAAGGTTTTTCATACATTTACACCGAGCTGTGCTCTCAGAATCGATCGAAACACGCGATATCACGATTTTGGTGATCTTCAATGTTTCGTTCGCCACGGCTGTGGCAGACAACTTTTAACACATGGATCTTGTGTGTTTGAGCCGAATGAAGGTTTTTTACACATTTACACCGAGCTGTGCTCTCTGAAACGCTCGAAACACGCGATATCACGATTTTGGTGTTCGTCGATTTTTCGTTCGCCACAGCTGTGCCAGACGACTTTTAACGCATGAATATTGTGCATTTGAGCAGAATGAAGGTTTTTGACACATTTACACCGAGCTGTGCTCTCAGAAACCCTCGAAACACGCGATATCACGATTTTAGTGTTCTTCAATGTTTCATTCGCCACTGCTGTGCCAGACAACTTTTAACACATGGATTTTGTGCATTTGAGCAGAATGAAGGTTTTTGACGCACTTACACCGAGCTATGCTCTCAGAAACGCACGAAACACGCGATATCACGATTTTAGTGTTCTTCAATGTTTCATTCGCCACAGCTGTGCCAGACGACTTTTAAAGCATGAATATTGTGCATTTGAGTAGAATGAAGTTTTTTCATACATTTACACCGAGCTGTGCTCTCAGAATCGATCGAAACACGCGATATCACGATTTTGGTGATCTTCAATGTTTCGTTCGCCACGGCTGTGGCAGACAACTTTTAACACATGGATCTTGTGTGTTTGAGCCGAATGAAGGTTTTTTACACATTTACACCGAGCTGTGCACTCTGAAACGCTCGAAACACGCGATATCACGATTTTGGTGTTCGTCGATTTTTCGTTCGCCACAGCTGTGCCAGACGACTTTTAACGCATGAATATTGTGCATTTGAGCAGAATGAAGGTTTTTGACACATTTACACCGAGCTGTGCTCTCAGAAACGCTCGAAACACGCGATATCACGATTTTGGTGTTCGTCGATTTTTCGTTCGCCACGGCGGTGGCAGACGACTTTTAACGCATGGATAATGTGCATTTGAGTAGAATGAAGGTTCTTCATACATTTACACCGAGCTGTGCTCTCAGAAACGCTCGAAACACGCGATATCACGATTTTGGTGATCTTCAATGTTTCGTTCGCCACGGCTGTGCCAGACAACTTTTTACACATGGATCTTGTGTATTTGAGTAGAATGAAGATTTTTGACGCATTTACACCGAGCTGTGCTCTCAGAAACGCACGACACACGCGATATCTCGATTTTTGTGTTCGTCGATTTTTCGTTCGCCACAGCTGTGCCAGACGACTTTTAACGCATGGATAATGTGCATTTGAGTAGAATGAAGGTTTTTCATACATTTACACCGAGCTGTGCTCTCAGAAACGTTCGAAACACGCGATATCACGATTTTGGTGATCCTCGATTTTTCGTTCTCCACAGCTGTGGATGACGACTTTTGACGCATGGATATTGTGCATTTGAGTAGAATGAAGGTTTTTGACACATTTACACCGAGCTGTGCTCTCAGAAACGCTCGAAACACGCGATATCACGATTTTGGTGTTCGTCGATTTTTCGTTCGTCACAGCTGTGCCAGACGACTTTTAACGCATGGATAATGTGCATTTGAGAAGAATGAAGGTTTTTCATACATTTACACCGAGCTGTGCTCTCAGAAACGCTCGAAACACGCGATATCACGATTTTGGTGATCCTGTTTCGTTCTCCACAGCTGTGCCTGACGACTTTTGACGCATGGATATTGTGCATTTGAGTAGAATGAATGTTTTTCATACATTTACACCGAGCTGTGCAATCAGAAACGATCGAAACACGCGATATCACGATGTTGGTGATCCTGTTTCGTTCTCCACAGCTGTGCCTGACGACTTTTGATGCATGGATATTGTGGATTTGAGTAGAATGAAGGTTTTTGACACATTTACACCGAGCTGTGCTCTCAGAAACGCTCGAAACACGCGATATCACGATTTTGGTGATCTTCAATGTTTCGTTCGCCACGGCTGTGGCAGACAACTTTTAACACATGGATATTGTGCATTTGAGTAGAATGAAGGTTTCTGACACATTTATACCGAGCTGTGCTCTCAGAAACGCTCGAAACACGCGATATCACGATTTTGGTGTTCTTCGATTTTTCGTTCGCCACAGTTGTGGCAGACGACTTCTAACGCATGGATAATGTGCATTTGAGTAGAATGAAGGTTTTTCATACATTCACACCGAGCTGTGCTCTCAGAAACGCTCGAAACACGAGATATCTCGATTTTGGTACTGTTCAAAGTTTCGTTCGCCACTGCTGTGCCAGACAACTTGTAACAGATGGATAATGTGCATTTGAGTAGAATGAAGGTTTTTCATACATTTACACCGAGCTGTGCTCTCAGAAACGCTCGAAACACGCGTTATCACGATTTTGGTGATCTTCAATGTTTCGTTCGCAACGGCTGTGGCAGACAACTTTTAACACATGGATATTGTGCATTTGAGTAGAATGAAGGTTTCTGACACATTTATACCGAGCTGTGCTCTCAGAAACGCTCGAAACACGCGATATCACGATTTTGGTGTTCGTCGATTTTTCGTTCGCCACAGCTGTGCCAGACGACTTTTAACGCATGAATATTGTGCATTTGAGCAGAATGAAGGTTTTTGACACATTAACACCGAGCTGTGCTCTCAGAAACGCTCGAAACACGCGAGATCACGATTTTAGTGTTCTTCAATGTTTCATTCGCCACTGCTGTGCCAGACAACTTTTAACACATGGATTTTGTGTATTTGAGTAGAATGAAGGTTTTTGACACATTTACACCGAGCTGTGCTCTCAGAAACGCTCGAAACACGCGATATCACGATTTTGATGACCCTCGATTTTTCGTTCTCCACAGCTGTGCCTGACGACTTTTGACGCATGGATATTGTGCATTTGAGTAGAATGAAGGTTTTTGACACATTTACACCGAACTGTACTCTCAGAAACGCTCGAAACACGCGATATCACGATTTTGGTGTTCGTCGATTTTTCGTTCGCCACGGCGGTGGCAGACGGCTTTTAACGCCTGGATCTTGTGTGTTTGAGTAGAATGACGGTTTTTGACACATTTACACCGAGCTGTGCTCACAGAAACGCTCGAAATACGCGATATCACGATTTTGGTGTTCGTCGATTTTTCGTTCGCCACAGCTGTGCCAGACGACTTTTAACGCATGGATAATGTGCATTTGAGTAGAATGAAGGTTCTTCATACATTTACACCGAGCTGTGCTCTCAGAAACGCTCGAAACACGCGATATCACGATTTTGGTGATCTTCAATGTTTCGTTCGCCACGGCTGTGCCAGATAACTTTTTACACATGGATCTTGTGTATTTGAGTAGAATGAAGGTTTTTGACGCATTTACACCGAGCTGTGCTCTCAGAAACGCACGACACACGCGATATCTCGATTTTTGTGTTCGTCGATTTTTCGTTCGCCACAGCTGTGCCAGACGACTTTTAACGCATGGATAATGTGCATTTGAGTAGAATGAAGGTTTTTCATACATTTACACCGAGCTGTGCTCTCAGAAACGTTCGAAACACGCGATATCACGATTTTGGTGATCCTCGATTTTTCGTTCTCCACAGCTGTGGATGACGACTTTTGACGCATGGATATTGTGCATTTGAGTAGAATGAAGGTTTTTGACACATTTACACCGAGCTGTGCTCTCAGAAACGCTCGAAACACGCGATATCACGATTTTGGTGTTCGTCGATTTTTCGTTCGTCACAGCTGTGCCAGACGACTTTTAACGCATGGATAATGTGCATTTGAAAAGAATGAAGGTTTTTTATACATTTACACCGAGCTGTGCTCTCAGAAACGCTCGAAACACGCGATATCACGATTTTGGTGATCCTGTTTCGTTCTCCACAGCTGTGCCTGACGACTTTTGACGCATGGATATTGTGCATTTGAGTAGAATGAATGTTTTTCATACATCTACACCGAGCTGTGCAATCAGAAACGATCGAAACACGCGATATCACGATGTTGGTGATCCTGTTTCGTTCTCCACAGCTGTGCCTGACGACTTTTGATGCATGGATATTGTGGATTTGAGTAGAATGAAGATTTTTGACACATTTACACCGAGCTGTGCTCTCAGAAACGCTCGAAACACGCGATATCACGATTTTGGTGATCTTCAATGTTTCGTTCGCCACGGCTGTGGCAGACAACTTTTAACGCATGGATATTGTGCATTTGAGTAGAATGAAGGTTTCTGACACATTTATACCGAGCTGTGCTCTCAGAAACGCTCGAAACACGCGTTATCACGATTTTGGTGTTCTTCGATTTTTCGTTGGCCACAGTTGTGGCAGACGACTTCTAACGCATGGATAATGTGCATTTGAGTAGAATGAAGGTTTTTCATACATTCACACCGAGCTGTGCTCTCAGAAACGCTCGAAACACGAGATATCTCGATTTTGGTACTGTTCAAAGTTTCGTTCGCCACTGCTGTGCCAGACAACTTGTAACAGATGGATAATGTGCATTTGAGTAGAATGAAGGTTTTTCATACATTTACACCGAGCTGTGCTCTCAGAAACGCTCGAAACACGCGTTATCACGATTTTGGTGATCTTCAATGTTTCGTTCGCAACGGCTGTGGCAGACAACTTTTAACACATGGATATTGTGCATTTGAGTAGAATGAAGATTTCTGACACATTTATACCGAGCTGTGCTCTCAGAAACGCTCGAAACACGCGATATCACGATTTTGGTGTTCGTCGATTTTTCGTTCGCCACAGTTGTGGCAGACGACTTCTAACGCATGGTTAATGTGCATTTGAGTAGAATGAAGGTTTTTCATACATTCACACCGAGCTGTGCTCTCAGAAACGCTCGAAACACGAGATATCTCGATTTTGGTACTGTTCAAAGTTTCGTTCGCCACTGCTGTGCCAGACAACTTGTAACACATGGATCTTGTGTATTTGAGTAGAATGAAGGTTTTTGACACATTTACACCGAGCTGTGCTCTCAGAAACGCTCGAAACACGCGATATCACGATTTTGGTGATCTTCAATGTTTCGTTCGCCACGGCTGTGGCAGACAACTTTTAACACATGGATCTTGTGTGTTTGAGCAGAATGAAGGTTTTTGACACATTCACACCGAGCTGTGCTCTCGGAAACGCTCGAAACACGCGATATCACGATTTTGGTGTTCTTCGATTTTTCGTTCGCCACAGTTGTGGCAGACGACTTCTAACGCATGGATAATGTGCATTTGAGTAGAATGAAGGTTTTTCATACATTCACACCGAGCTGTGCTCTCAGAAACGCTCGAAACACGAGATATCTCGATTTTGGTACTGTTCAAAGTTTCGTTCGCCACTGCTGTGCCAGACAACTTGTAACAGATGGATAATGTGCATTTGAGTAGAATGAAGGTTTTTCATACATTTACACCGAGCTGTGCTCTCAGAAACGCTCGAAACACGCGTTATCACGATTTTGGTGATCTTCAATGTTTCGTTCGCAACGGCTGTGGCAGACAACTTTTAACACATGGATATTGTGCATTTGAGTAGAATGAAGGTTTCTGACACATTTATACCGAGCTGTGCTCTCAGAAACGCTCGAAACACGCGATATCACGATTTTGGTGTTCGTCGATTTTTCGTTCGCCACAGCTGTGCCAGACGACTTTTAACGCATGAATATTGTGCATTTGAGCAGAATGAAGGTTTTTGACACATTAACACCGAGCTGTGCTCTCAGAAACGCTCGAAACACGCGAGATCACGATTTTAGTGTTCTTCAATGTTTCATTCGCCACTGCTGTGCCAGACAACTTTTAACACATGGATTTTGTGTATTTGAGTAGAATGAAGGTTTTTGACACATTTACACCGAGCTGTGCTCTCAGAAACGCTCGAAACACGCGATATCACGATTTTGGTGATCTTCAATGTTTCGTTCGCCACGGCTGTGGCAGACAACTTTTAACGCATGGATATTGTGCATTTGAGTAGAATGAAGGTTTCTGACACATTTATACCGAGCTGTGCTCTCAGAAACGCTCGAAACACGCGTTATCACGATTTTGGTGTTCTTCGATTTTTCGTTGGCCACAGTTGTGGCAGACGACTTCTAACGCATGGATAATGTGCATTTGAGTAGAATGAAGGTTTTTCATACATTCACACCGAGCTGTGCTCTCAGAAACGCTCGAAACACGAGATATCTCGATTTTGGTACTGTTCAAAGTTTCGTTCGCCACTGCTGTGCCAGACAACTTGTAACAGATGGATAATGTGCATTTGAGTAGAATGAAGGTTTTTCATACATTTACACCGAGCTGTGCTCTCAGAAACGCTCGAAACACGCGTTATCACGATTTTGGTGATCTTCAATGTTTCGTTCGCAACGGCTGTGGCAGACAACTTTTAACACATGGATATTGTGCATTTGAGTAGAATGAAGATTTCTGACACATTTATACCGAGCTGTGCTCTCAGAAACGCTCGAAACACGCGATATCACGATTTTGGTGTTCGTCGATTTTTCGTTCGCCACAGTTGTGGCAGACGACTTCTAACGCATGGTTAATGTGCATTTGAGTAGAATGAAGGTTTTTCATACATTCACACCGAGCTGTGCTCTCAGAAACGCTCGAAACACGAGATATCTCGATTTTGGTACTGTTCAAAGTTTCGTTCGCCACTGCTGTGCCAGACAACTTGTAACACATGGATCTTGTGTATTTGAGTAGAATGAAGGTTTTTGACACATTTACACCGAGCTGTGCTCTCAGAAACGCTCGAAACACGCGATATCACGATTTTGGTGATCTTCAATGTTTCGTTCGTCACGGCTGTGGCAGACAACTTTTAACACATGGATCTTGTGTGTTTGAGCAGAATGAAGGTTTTTGACACATTCACACCGAGCTGTGCTCTCGGAAACGCTCGAAACACGCGATATCACGATTTTGGTGTTCTTCGATTTTTCGTTCGCCACAGTTGTGGCAGACGACTTCTAACGCATGGATAATGTGCATTTGAGTAGAATGAAGGTTTTTCATACATTCACACCGAGCTGTGCTCTCAGAAACGCTCGAAACACGAGATATCTCGATTTTGGTACTGTTCAAAGTTTCGTTCGCCACTGCTGTGCCAGACAACTTGTAACAGATGGATAATGTGCATTTGAGTAGAATGAAGGTTTTTCATACATTTACACCGAGCTGTGCTCTCAGAAACGCTCGAAACACGCGTTATCACGATTTTGGTGATCTTCAATGTTTCGTTCGCAACGGCTGTGGCAGACAACTTTTAACACATGGATATTGTGCATTTGAGTAGAATGAAGGTTTCTGACACATTTATACCGAGCTGTGCTCTCAGAAACGCTCGAAACACGCGATATCACGATTTTGGTGTTCGTCGATTTTTCGTTCGCCACAGCTGTGCCAGACGACTTTTAACGCATGAATATTGTGCATTTGAGCAGAATGAAGGTTTTTGACACATTAACACCGAGCTGTGCTCTCAGAAACGCTCGAAACACGCGAGATCACGATTTTAGTGTTCTTCAATGTTTCATTCGCCACTGCTGTGCCAGACAACTTTTAACACATGGATTTTGTGTATTTGAGTAGAATGAAGGTTTTTGACACATTTACACCGAGCTGTGCTCTCAGAAACGCTCGAAACACGCGATATCACGATTTTGATGACCCTCGATTTTTCGTTCTCCACAGCTGTGCCTGACGACTTTTGACGCATGGATATTGTGCATTTGAGTAGAATGAAGGTTTTTGACACATTTACACCGAACTGTACTCTCAGAAACGCTCGAAACACGCGATATCACGATTTTGGTGTTCGTCGATTTTTCGTTCGCCACGGCGGTGGCAGACGGCTTTTAACGCCTGGATCTTGTGTGTTTGAGTAGAATGACGGTTTTTGACACATTTACACCGAGCTGTGCTCACAGAAACGCTCGAAATACGCGATATCACGATTTTGGTGTTCGTCGATTTTTCGTTCGCCACAGCTGTGCCAGACGACTTTTAACGCATGGATAATGTGCATTTGAGTAGAATGAAGGTTCTTCATACATTTACACCGAGCTGTGCTCTCAGAAACGCTCGAAACACGCGATATCACGATTTTGGTGATCTTCAATGTTTCGTTCGCCACGGCTGTGCCAGACAACTTTTTACACATGGATCTTGTGTATTTGAGTAGAATGAAGGTTTTTGACGCATTTACACCGAGCTGTGCTCTCAGAAACGCACGACACACGCGATATCTCGATTTTTGTGTTCGTCGATTTTTCGTTCGCCACAGCTGTGCCAGACGACTTTTAACGCATGGATAATGTGCATTTGAGTAGAATGAAGGTTTTTCATACATTTACACCGAGCTGTGCTCTCAGAAACGTTCGAAACACGCGATATCACGATTTTGGTGATCCTCGATTTTTCGTTCTCCACAGCTGTGGATGACGACTTTTGACGCATGGATATTGTGCATTTGAGTAGAATGAAGGTTTTTGACACATTTACACCGAGCTGTGCTCTCAGAAACGCTCGAAACACGCGATATCACGATTTTGGTGTTCGTCGATTTTTCGTTCGTCACAGCTGTGCCAGACGACTTTTAACGCATGGATAATGTGCATTTGAGAAGAATGAAGGTTTTTTATACATTTACACCGAGCTGTGCTCTCAGAAACGCTCGAAACACGCGATATCACGATTTTGGTGATCCTGTTTCGTTCTCCACAGCTGTGCCTGACGACTTTTGACGCATGGATATTGTGCATTTGAGTAGAATGAATGTTTTTCATACATTTACACCGAGCTGTGCAATCAGAAACGATCGAAACACGCGATATCACGATGTTGGTGATCCTGTTTCGTTCTCCACAGCTGTGCCTGACGACTTTTGATGCATGGATATTGTGGATTTGAGTAGAATGAAGGTTTTTGACACATTTACACCGAGCTGTGCTCTCAGAAACGCTCGAAACACGCGATATCACGATTTTGGTGATCTTCAATGTTTCGTTCGCCACGGCTGTGGCAGACAACTTTTAACGCATGGATATTGTGCATTTGAGTAGAATGAAGGTTTCTGACACATTTATACCGAGCTGTGCTCTCAGAAACGCTCGAAACACGCGTTATCACGATTTTGGTGGTCTTCGATTTTTCGTTGGCCACAGTTGTGGCAGACGACTTCTAACGCATGGATAATGTGCATTTGAGTAGAATGAAGGTTTTTCATACATTCACACCGAGCTGTGCTCTCAGAAACGCTCGAAACACGAGATATCTCGATTTTGGTACTGTTCACAGTTTCGTTCGCCACTGCTGTGCCAGACAACTTGTAACAGATGGATAATGTGCATTTGAGTAGAATGAAGGTTTTTCATACATTTACACCGAGCTGTGCTCTCAGAAACGCTCGAAACACGCGTTATCACGATTTTGGTGATCTTCAATGTTTCGTTCGCAACGGCTGTGGCAGACAACTTTTAACACATGGATATTGTGCATTTGAGTAGAATGAAGATTTCTGACACATTTATACCGAGCTGTGCTCTCAGAAACGCTCGAAACACGCGATATCACGATTTTGGTGTTCGTCGATTTTTCGTTCGCCACAGTTGTGGCAGACGACTTCTAACGCATGGTTAATGTGCATTTGAGTAGAATGAAGGTTTTTCATACATTCACACCGAGCTGTGCTCTCAGAAACGCTCGAAACACGAGATATCTCGATTTTGGTACTGTTCAAAGTTTCGTTCGCCACTGCTGTGCCAGACAACTTGTAACACATGGATCTTGTGTATTTGAGTAGAATGAAGGTTTTTGACACATTTACACCGAGCTGTGCTCTCAGAAACGCTCGAAACACGCGATATCACGATTTTCTTGATCTTCAATGTTTCGTTCGCCACGGCTGTGGCAGACAACTTTTAACACATGGATCTTGTGTGTTTGAGCAGAATGAAGGTTTTTGACACATTCACACCGAGCTGTGCTCTCGGAAACGCTCGAAACACGCGATATCACGATTTTGGTGTTCTTCGATTTTTCGTTCGCCACAGTTGTGGCAGACGACTTTTATCGCATGGATTATGTGCATTTGAGTCGAATGAAGGTTTTTCATACATTTACACCGAGCTGTGCTCTCAGAAACGTTCGAAACACGCGATATCACGATTTTGGTGATCCTCGATTTTTCGTTCGCCACAGTTGTGGCAGACGACTTCTAACGCATGGATAATGTGCATTTGAGTAGAATGAAGATTTTTGACTCATTTACACCGAGCTATGATCTCAGGAACGCTCGAAACACGAGATATCTCGATGTTGGTACTGTTCAAAGTTTCGTTCCCCACAGCTGTGCCTGACGACTTTTGACGCATGGGTATTGTGCATATGAGTAGAATGAAGGTTTTTGACACATTTACACCGAGCTGTGCTCTCAGAAACGCTCGAAACACGCGATATCACGATTTTGGTGTTCGTCGATTTTTCGTTAGACACAGCTGTGCCAGACGACTTTTAACGCATGAATATTGTGTATTTGAGCAGAATGAAGGTTTTTTACACATTTACACCGAGCTGTGCTCTCAGAAACGCTCGAAACACGCGATATCACGATTTTGGTGTTCTTCGATTTTTCGTTCGCCACATTTGTGGCAGACGACTTTTAAAGCATGAATATTGTGCATTTGAGTAGAATGAAGATTTTTGACTCATTTACACCGAGCTATGATCTCAGGAACGCTCGAAACACGAGATATCTCGATGTTGGTACTGTTCAAAGTTTCGTTCTCCACAGCTGTGCCTGACGACTTTTGACGCATGGGTATTGTGCATTTGAGTAGAATGAAGGTTTTTGACACATTTACACCGATCTGTGCTCTCAGAAACGCTCGAAACACGCGATATCACGATTTTGGTGTTCGTCGATTTTTCGTTCGTCACAGCTGTGGCAGACGACTTTTAACGCATGGATAATGTGCATTTGAGTAGAATGAAGATTTTTGACTCATTTACACCGAGCTATGATCTCAGGAACGCTCGAAACACGAGATATCTCGATGTTGGTACTGTTCAAAGTTTCGTTCTCCACAGCTGTGCCTGACGACTTTTGACGCATGGATCTTGTGTGTTTGAGCAGAATGAAGGTTTTTGACACATTCACACCGAGCTGTGCTCTCGGAAACGCTCGAAACATGCGATATCACGATTTTGGTGTTCGTCCATTTTTCGTTCGCCACAGCTGTGGCAGACGACTTTTAACGCATGAATATTGTGTATTTGAGTAGAATGAAGATTTTTGACACATTTACACCGAGCTATGCTCTCAGGAACGCTCGAAACACGAGATATCACGATTTTGGTGTTCTTCGATTTTTCGTTCGCCACAGTTGTGGCAGACGACTTCTAACGCATGGATAATGTGCATTTGAGTAGAATGAAGGTTTTTCATACATTTACACCGAGCTGTGCTCTCAGAAACGCTCGAAACACGCGTTATCACGATTTTGGTGATCCTCGATGTTTCGTTCTCCATAGCTGTGCCTGACGACTTTTGAGGCATTGATATTGTGCATTTGAGTAGAATGAAGGTTTTTGACACATTTACACCGAGCTGTGCTCTCAGAAACGCTCGAAACACGCGATATCACGATTTCGGTGATCTTTAATGTTTCGTTCGCCACGGCGGTGGCAGACAACTTTTAACACATGGATCTTGTGTATTTGAGTAGAGTGAAGGTTTTTGACACATTTACACCGAACTGTGCTCTCAGAAACGCTCGAAACACGCGATATCACGATTTTGGTGTTCTTCGATTTTTCGTTCGCCACAGTTGTGGCAGACGACTTCTAACGCATTTATAATGTGCATTTGAGTAGAATGAAGGTATTTGACACATTCACACCGAGCTGTGCTCTCAGAAACGCTCGAAACACGCGATATCACGATTTTGGTGTTCGTCGATTTTTCGTACGTCACAGCTGTGCCAGACGACTTTTAACGCATGGATATCGTGCATTTGAGTAGAATGAAGGTTTTTTACACATTTACACCGAGCTGTGCTCTCAGAAACGCTCGAAACACGCGATATCACGATTTTGGTGTTCTTCGATTTTTCGTTCGCCACAGTTGTGGCAGACGACTTCTAAGGCATGGATAATGTGCATTTGAGTAGAATGAAGGTTTTTCATACATTCACACCGAGCTGTGCTCTCAGAAACGCTCGAAACACGCGATATCACGATTTTGGTGTTCTTCGATTTTTCGTTCGCCACATTTGTGGCAGACGACTTTTAAAGCATGGATAATGTGCATTTGAGTAGAATGAAGGTTTTTCATACATTTACACCGAGCTGTGCTCTCAGAAACGCTCGAAACACGCGATATCACGATTTTGGTGCTGTTCAAAGTTTCGTTCGCCGCAGCTGTGCCAGACAACTTTTAACACATGGATATTGTGCATTTGAGTAGAATGAAGGTTTTTGACACTTTTACACCGAGCTGTGCTCTCAGAAACGCTCGAAACACGCGATATCACGATTTTGGTGATCTTCAATGTTTCGTTCGCCACGGCTGTGGCAGACAACTTTTAACACATGGATTTTGTGTATTTGAGTAGAATGAAGGTTTTTCATACATTTACACCGAGCTGTGCTCTCAGAAACGATCCAAACACGCGATATCACTATTTTGGTGTTCGTCGATTTTTCGTTCGCCACAGCTGTGCCAGACGACTTTTAACGCATGGATATTGTGCATTTGAGTAGAATGAAGGTTTTTTTACACATTTACACCGAGCTGTGCGCTCAGAAACGCTCGAAACAATCGAGATCACGATTTTGGTGATCCTCGATGTTTCGTTCTCCACAGCTGTGACTGACGACTTTTGATTCATGGATATTGTGCATTTGAGTAGAATGAAGGTTCTTCATACATTTACACCGAGCTGTGCTCTCAGAAAGGCTCGAAACACGCGATATCACGATTTTTCGTTCTCCACAGCTCTGCCTGACGACTTTTGACGCATGGATATTGTGCATTTGAGTAGAATGAAGGTTTTTGACACATTTACACCGAACTGTACTCTCGGAAACGCTCGAAACACGCGATATCACGATTTTGGTGTTCGTCGATTTTTCGTTCGCCACGGCGGTGGCAGACGGCTTTTAACGCCTGGATCTTGTGTGTTTGAGTAGAATGACGGTTTTTGACACATTTACACCGAGCTGTGCTCTCAGAAACGCTCGAAACACGCGATATCACGATTTTGGTTTTCGTCGATTTTTCGGTCGCCACAGATGTGCCAGACGACTTTTAACGCATGGATATTGTGCATTTGAGCAGAATGAAGGTTTTTGACACATTTACACCGAGCTGTGCTCTCAGAAACGCTCGAAACACGCGACATCACGATTTTGGTGCTGTTCAAAGTTTCGTTCGCCTCAGCTGTGCCAGACAACTTTTAACACATGGATATTGTGCATTTGAGTAGAATGAAGGTTTTTAACACATTTACACCGAGCTGTGCTCTCAGAAACGCTCGAAACACGCGATATCACGATTTTGGTTTTCGTCGATTTTTCGTTCGCCACAGATGTGCCAGACGACTTTTAACGCATGGATAATGTGCATTTGAGTAGAATGAAGGTTTTCCATACATTTACACCGAGCTGTGCTCTCAGAAACGCTCGAATCACGCGATATCACGATTTTGATGATCCTCGATTTTTCGTTCTCCAAGCTGTGCCGGACGACTTTTGACGCATGGATATTGTGCATTTGAGTAGAATGAAGGTTTTTGACACATTTACACCGAGCTGTGCTCTCAGAAACGCTCGAAACACGCGATATCACGATTTTGGTGATCTTCAATGTTTCGTTCGCCACGGCTGTGCCAGACAACTTTTAACACATGGATCTTGTGTATTTGAGCAGAATGAAGGTTTTTGACACATTTACACCGAGCTGTGCTCTCAGAATCGCTCGAAACTCGCGATATCACGATTTTGGTTTTCGTCGATTTTTTGTTCGCCACAGATGTGCCAGACGACTTTTAACGCATGGATATTGTGCATTTGAGCAGAATGAAGGTTTTTGACACATTTACACCGAGCTGTGCTCTCAGAAACGCTCGAAACACGCGATATCACGATTTTGGTGATCTTCAATGTTTCGTTCGCCACGGCTGTGGCAGACAAATTTTAACACATGGATCTTGTGTGTTTGAGCCGAATGAAGGTTTTTTACACATTTACACCAAGCTGTGCTCTCTGAAACGCTCGAAACACGCGATATCACGATTTTGGTGTTCGTCGATTTTTCGTTCGCCACAGCTGTGCCAGACAACTTTTAACACATGCATTTTGTGTATTTGAGTAGAATGAAGGTTTTTGACACATTTACACCGAGCTGTGCTCTCAGAAATGCTCGAAACACGCGAGATCACGATTTTAGTGTTCTTCAATGTTTCATTCGCCACTGCTGTGCCAGACAACTTTTAACACATGGATTTTGTGCATTTGAGCAGAATGAAGGTTTTTGACGCACTTACACCGAGCTGTGCTCTCAGAAACGCACGAAACACGCGATATCACGATTTTAGTGTTCTTCAATGTTTCATTCGCCACAGCTGTGCCAGACGACTTTTAAAGCATGAATATTGTGCATTTGAGTAGAATGAAGGTTTTTCATACATTTACACCGAGCTGTGCTCTCAGAATCGATCGAAACACGCGATATCACGATTTTGGTGATCTTCAATGTTTCGTTCGCCACGGCTGTGGCAGACAACTTTTAACACATGGATCTTGTGTGTTTGAGCCGAATGAAGGTTTTTTACACATTTACACCGAGCTGTGCTCTCTGAAACGCTCGAAACACGCGATATCACGATTTTGGTGTTCGTCGATTTTTCGTTCGCCACAGCTGTGCCAGACGACTTTTAACGCATGAATATTGTGCATTTGAGCAGAATGAAGGTTTTTGACACATTTACACCGAGCTGTGCTCTCAGAAACCCTCGAAACACGCGATATCACGATTTTAGTGTTCTTCAATGTTTCATTCGCCACTGCTGTGCCAGACAACTTTTAACACATGGATTTTGTGCATTTGAGCAGAATGAAGGTTTTTGACGCACTTACACCGAGCTATGCTCTCAGAAACGCACGAAACACGCGATATCACGATTTTAGTGTTCTTCAATGTTTCATTCGCCACAGCTGTGCCAGACGACTTTTAAAGCATGAATATTGTGCATTTGAGTAGAATGAAGTTTTTTCATACATTTACACCGAGCTGTGCTCTCAGAATCGATCGAAACACGCGATATCACGATTTTGGTGATCTTCAATGTTTCGTTCGCCACGGCTGTGGCAGACAACTTTTAACACATGGATCTTGTGTGTTTGAGCCGAATGAAGGTTTTTTACACATTTACACCGAGCTGTGCACTCTGAAACGCTCGAAACACGCGATATCACGATTTTGGTGTTCGTCGATTTTTCGTTCGCCACAGCTGTGCCAGACGACTTTTAACGCATGAATATTGTGCATTTGAGCAGAATGAAGGTTTTTGACACATTTACACCGAGCTGTGCTCTCAGAAACGCTCGAAACACGCGATATCACGATTTTGGTGTTCGTCGATTTTTCGTTCGCCACGGCGGTGGCAGACGGCTTTTAACGCCTGGATCTTGTGTGTTTGAGTAGAATGACGGTTTTTGACACATTTACACCGAGCTGTGCTCACAGAAACGCTCGAAATACGCGATATCACGATTTTGGTGTTCGTCGATTTTTCGTTCGCCACAGCTGTGCCAGACGACTTTTAACGCATGGATAATGTGCATTTGAGTAGAATGAAGGTTCTTCATACATTTACACCGAGCTGTGCTCTCAGAAACGCTCGAAACACGCGATATCACGATTTTGGTGATCTTCAATGTTTCGTTCGCCACGGCTGTGCCAGACAACTTTTTACACATGGATCTTGTGTATTTGAGTAGAATGAAGATTTTTGACGCATTTACACCGAGCTGTGCTCTCAGAAACGCACGACACACGCGATATCTCGATTTTTGTGTTCGTCGATTTTTCGTTCGCCACAGCTGTGCCAGACGACTTTTAACGCATGGATAATGTGCATTTGAGTAGAATGAAGGTTTTTCATACATTTACACCGAGCTGTGCTCTCAGAAACGTTCGAAACACGCGATATCACGATTTTGGTGATCCTCGATTTTTCGTTCTCCACAGCTGTGGATGACGACTTTTGACGCATGGATATTGTGCATTTGAGTAGAATGAAGGTTTTTGACACATTTACACCGAGCTGTGCTCTCAGAAACGCTCGAAACACGCGATATCACGATTTTGGTGTTCGTCGATTTTTCGTTCGTCACAGCTGTGCCAGACGACTTTTAACGCATGGATAATGTGCATTTGAGAAGAATGAAGGTTTTTCATACATTTACACCGAGCTGTGCTCTCAGAAACGCTCGAAACACGCGATATCACGATTTTGGTGATCCTGTTTCGTTCTCCACAGCTGTGCCTGACGACTTTTGACGCATGGATATTGTGCATTTGAGTAGAATGAATGTTTTTCATACATTTACACCGAGCTGTGCAATCAGAAACGATCGAAACACGCGATATCACGATGTTGGTGATCCTGTTTCGTTCTCCACAGCTGTGCCTGACGACTTTTGATGCATGGATATTGTGGATTTGAGTAGAATGAAGGTTTTTGACACATTTACACCGAGCTGTGCTCTCAGAAACGCTCGAAACACGCGATATCACGATTTTGGTGATCTTCAATGTTTCGTTCGCCACGGCTGTGGCAGACAACTTTTAACACATGGATATTGTGCATTTGAGTAGAATGAAGGTTTTTGACACATTTACACCGAGCTGTGCTCTCAGAAACGCTCGAAACACGCGATATCACGATTTTGGTGTTCGTCGATTTTTCGTTCGTCACAGCTGTGCCAGACGACTTTTAACGCATGGATAATGTGCATTTGAGAAGAATGAAGGTTTTTTATACATTTACACCGAGCTGTGCTCTCAGAAACGCTCGAAACACGCGATATCACGATTTTGGTGATCCTGTTTCGTTCTCCACAGCTGTGCCTGACGACTTTTGACGCATGGATATTGTGCATTTGAGTAGAATGAATGTTTTTCATACATTTACACCGAGCTGTGCAATCAGAAACGATCGAAACACGCGATATCACGATGTTGGTGATCCTGTTTCGTTCTCCACAGCTGTGCCTGACGACTTTTGATGCATGGATATTGTGGATTTGAGTAGAATGAAGGTTTTTGACACATTTACACCGAGCTGTGCTCTCAGAAACGCTCGAAACACGCGATATCACGATTTTGGTGATCTTCAATGTTTCGTTCGCCACGGCTGTGGCAGACAACTTTTAACGCATGGATATTGTGCATTTGAGTAGAATGAAGGTTTCTGACACATTTATTCCGAGCTGTGCTCTCAGAAACGCTCGAAACACGCGTTATCACGATTTTGGTGTTCTTCGATTTTTCGTTGGCCACAGTTGTGGCAGACGACTTCTAACGCATGGATAATGTGCATTTGAGTAGAATGAAGGTTTTTCATACATTCACACCGAGCTGTGCTCTCAGAAACGCTCGAAACACGAGATATCTCGATTTTGGTACTGTTCAAAGTTTCGTTCGCCACTGCTGTGCGAGACAACTTGTAACAGATGGATAATGTGCATTTGAGTAGAATGAAGGTTTTTCATACATTTACACCGAGCTGTGCTCTCAGAAACGCTCGAAACACGCGTTATCACGATTTTGGTGATCTTCAATGTTTCGTTCGCAACGGCTGTGGCAGACAACTTTTAACACATGGATATTGTGCATTTGAGTAGAATGAAGATTTCTGACACATTTATACCGAGCTGTGCTCTCAGAAACGCTCGAAACACGCGATATCACGATTTTGGTGTTCGTCGATTTTTCGTTCGCCACAGTTGTGGCAGACGACTTCTAACGCATGGTTAATGTGCATTTGAGTAGAATGAAGGTTTTTCATACATTCACACCGAGCTGTGCTCTCAGAAACGCTCGAAACACGAGATATCTCGATTTTGGTACTGTTCAAAGTTTCGTTCGCCACTGCTGTGCCAGACAACTTGTAACACATGGATCTTGTGTATTTGAGTAGAATGAAGGTTTTTGACACATTTACACCGAGCTGTGCTCTCAGAAACGCTCGAAACACGCGATATCGCGATTTTGGTGATCTTCAATGTTTCGTTCGCCACGGCAGTGGCAGACAACTTTTAACACATGGATCTTGTGTGTTTGAGCAGAATGAAGGTTTTTGACACATTCACACCGAGCTGTGCTCTCGGAAACGCTCGAAACACGCGATATCACGATTTTGGTGTTCTTCGATTTTTCGTTCGCCACAGTTGTGGCAGACGACTTTTATCGCATGGATTATGTGCATTTGAGTCGAATGAAGGTTTTTCATACATTTACACCGAGCTGTGCTCTCAGAAACGTTCGAAACACGCGATATCACGATTTTGGTGATCCTCGATTTTTCGTTCGCCACAGTTGTGGCAGACGACTTCTAACGCATGGATAATGTGCATTTGAGTAGAATGAAGATTTTTGACTCATTTACACCGAGCTATGATCTCAGGAACGCTCGAAACACGAGATATCTCGATGTTGGTACTGTTCAAAGTTTCGTTCCCCACAGCTGTGCCTGACGACTTTTGACGCATGGGTATTGTGCATATGAGTAGAATGAAGGTTTTTGACACATTTACACCGAGCTGTGCTCTCAGAAACGCTCGAAACACGCGATATCACGATTTTGGTGTTCGTCGATTTTTCGTTAGACACAGCTGTGCCAGACGACTTTTAACGCATGAATATTGTGTATTTGAGCAGAATGAAGGTTTTTTACACATTTACACCGAGCTGTGCTCTCAGAAACGCTCGAAACACGCGATATCACGATTTTGGTGTTCTTCGATTTTTCGTTCGCCACATTTGTGGCAGACGACTTTTAAAGCATGAATATTGTGCATTTGAGTAGAATGAAGATTTTTGACTCATTTACACCGAGCTATGATCTCAGGAACGCTCGAAACACGAGATATCTCGATGTTGGTACTGTTCAAAGTTTCGTTCTCCACAGCTGTGCCTGACGACTTTTGACGCATGGGTATTGTGCATTTGAGTAGAATGAAGGTTTTTGACACATTTACACCGATCTGTGCTCTCAGAAACGCTCGAAACACGCGATATCACGATTTTGGTGTTCGTCGATTTTTCGTTCGTCACAGCTGTGGCAGACGACTTTTAACGCATGGATAATGTGCATTTGAGTAGAATGAAGATTTTTGACTCATTTACACCGAGCTATGATCTCAGGAACGCTCGAAACACGAGATATCTCAATGTTGGTACTGTTCAAAGTTTCGTTCCCCACAGCTGTGCCTGACGACTTTTGACGCATGGGTATTGTGCATTTGAGTAGAATGAAGGTTTTTGACACATTTACACCGAGCTGTGCTCTCAGAAACGCTCGAAACACGCGATATCACGATTTTGGTGTTCGTCGATTTTTCGTTAGACACAGCTGTGCCAGACGACTTTTAACTCATGAATATTGTGTATTTGAGCAGAATGAAGGTTTTTTACACATTTACACCGAGCTGTGCTCTCAGAAACGCTCGAAACACGCGATATCACGATTTTGGTGTTCTTCGATTTTTCGTTCGCCACATTTGTGGCAGACGACTTTTAAAGCATGAATATTGTGCATTTGAGTAGAATGAAGATTTTTGACTCATTTACACCGAGCTATGATCTCAGGAACGCTCGAAACACGAGATATCTCGATCTTGGTACTGTTCAAAGTTTCGTTCTCCACAGCTGTGCCTGACGACTTTTGACGCATGGGTATTGTGCATTTGAGTAGAATGAAGGTTTTTGACACATTTACACCGATCTGTGCTCTCAGAAACGCTCGAAACACGCGATATCACGATTTTGGTGTTCGTCGATTTTTCGTTAGACACAGCTGTGCCAGACGACGTTTAACGCATGAATATTGTGTATTTGAGCAGAATGAATGTTTTTTACACATTTACACCGAGCTGTGCTCTCAGAAACGCTCGAAACACGCGATATCACGATTTTGGTGTTCTTCGATTTTTCGTTCGCCACATTTGTGGCAGACGACTTTTAAAGCATGGATAATGTGCATTTGAGTAGAATGAAGGTTTTCCATACATTTACACCGAGCTGTGCTCTCAGAAACGCTCTAAACACGCGATATCACGATTTTGGTGATCCTCTGTTTCGTTCTCCACAGCTGTGCCTGACGACTTTTGACGCATGGATATTGTGCATTTGAGTAGAACGAAGGTTTTTCATACATTTACACCGAGCTGTGCTCTCAGAAACGATCGAAACACGCGATATCACGATGTTGGTGATCCTGTTTCGTTCTCCACAGCTGTGCCTGACGACTTTTGATGCATGGATATTGTGGATTTGAGTAGAATGAAGGTTTTTGACACATTTACACCGATCTGTGCTCTCAGAAACGCTCGAAACACGCGATATCACGATTTTGGTGATCTTCAATGTTTCGTTCGCCACGGCTGTGGCAGACAACTTTTAACACATGGATCTTGTGTGTTTGAGCAGAATGAAGGTTTTTGACACATTCACACCGAGCTGTGCTCTCGGAAACGCTCGAAACATGCGATATCACGATTTTGGTGTTCGTCCATTTTTCGTTCGCCACAGCTATGGCAGACGACTTTTAACGCATGAATATTGTGTATTTGAGTAGAATGAAGGTTTTTTACACATTTACACCCAGCTGTGCTCTCAGAAACGCTCGAAACACGCGATATCACGATTTTGGTGATCTTCGATTTTTCGTTCGCCACAGTTGTGGCAGACGACTTCTAACGCATGGATAATGTGCATTTGAGTAGAATGAAAGTTTTTCATACATTTACACCGAGCTGTGCTCGCAGAAACGTTCGAAACACACGATATTACGATTTTGGTGATCCTCGGTTTTTCGTTTTCCACAGCTGTTTATGACGACTTTTGACGCATGGATAATGTGCATTTGAGTAGAATGAAGGTTTTTCATACATTTACACCGAGCTGTGCTCTCAGAAACGCTCGAAACACGCGTTATCACGATTTTGGTGATATTCAATGTTTAGTTCGCCACGGCTGTGGCAGACGACTTTTAACGCATGAATATTGTGCATTTGAGTAGAATGAAGATTTTTGACACATTTACACCGAACTATGCTCTCAGGAACGCTCGAAACACGCGATATCACGATTTTGGTGTTCCTCGATTTTTCGTTCTCCACAGCTGTGGATGACGACTTTTGACTCATGGATATCGTGCATTTGAGTAGAATGAAGGTTTTTGACACATTTACACCGAGCTGTGCTCTCAGAAACGCTCGAAACACGCGATATCACGATTTTGGTGATCTTCAATGTTTCGTTCGCCACGGCTGTGGCAGACAACTTTTAACACATGGATCTTGTGTGTTTGAGCAGAATGAAGGTTTTTGACACATTCACACCGAGCTGTGCTCTCGGAAACGCTCGAAACATGCGATATCACGATTTTGGTGTTCGTCCATTTTTCGTTCGCCACAGCTGTGGCAGACGACTTTTAACGCATGAATATTGTGCATTTGAGTAGAATGAAGATTTTTGACACATTTACACCGAGCTATGCTCTCAGGAACGCTCGAAACACGAGATATCACGATTTTGGTGTTCTTCGATTTTTCGTTCGCCACAGTTGTGGCAGACGACTTCTAACGCATGGATTATGTGCATTTGAGTAGAATGAAGGTTTTTGACACATTTACACCGAGCTGTGCTCTCAGAACCGCTCGAAACACGCGATATCACGATTTTGGTGATCTTCAATGTTTCGTTCGCCACGGTGGTGGCAGACAACTTTTAACACATGGATCTTGTGTATTTGAGTAGAGTGAAGGTTTTTGACACATTTACACCGAACTGTGCTCTCAGAAACGCTCGAAACACGCGATATCACGATTTTGGTGTTCGTCGATTTTTCGTTCGTCACAGCTGTGCCAGACGACTTTTGACGCATGGATATTGTGCATTTAAGTAGAATGAAGGTTTTTGACACATTTACACCGAGCTGTGCTCTCAGAAACGCTCGAAACACGCGATATCACGATTTTGGTGTTCTTCGATTTTTCGTTCGCCACATTTGTGGCAGACGACTTTTAACGCATGGATAATGTGCATTTGAGTTGAATGAAGGTTTTTCATACATTTACACCGAGCTGTGCTCTCAGAATCGATCGAAACACGCGATATCACGATTTTGGTGTTCGTCGATTTTTCGTTCGCCACAGCTGTGCCAGACGACTTTTAACGCATGGATATTGTGCATTTGAGTAGAATGAAGGTTTTTTACATATTTACACCGAGCTGTGCTCTCAGAAACGCTCGAAACACGCGATATCACGATTTTGGTGTTCAGCGATTTTTCGTTCGCCACAGCTGTGGCTGACGACTTTTAACACATGGATCTTGTGCGTTTGAGTAGAATGAAGGTTTTTGACACATCTACACCGAGCTGTGCTCTCAGAAACGCTCGAAACACGCGATATCACGATTTTGGTGCTGTTCAAAGTTTCGTTCGCCGCAGCTGTGCCAGACAACTTTTAACACATGGATATTGTGCATTTGAGTAGAATGAAGGTTTTTGACACATTTACACCGAGCTGTGCTCTCAGAAACGCTCGAAACACGCGATATCACGATTTTGGTGATCTTCAATGTTTCGTTCTCCACGGCTGTGGCAGACAACTTTTAACACATGGATTTTGTGTATTTGAGTAGAATGAAGGTTTTTCATACATTTACACCGAGCTGTGCTCTCAGAAACGATCGAAACACGCGATATCACTATTTTGGTGTTCGTCGATTTTTCGTTCGCCACAGCTGTGCCAGACGACTTTTAACGCATGGATATTGTGCATTTGAGTAGAATGAAGTTTTTTTACACATTTACACCGAGCTGTGCTCTCAGAAACGCTCGAAACAATCGAGATCACGATTTTGGTGATCCTCGATGTTTCGTTCTCCACAGCTGTGACTGACGACTTCTGATTCATGGATATTGTGCATTTGAGTAGAATGAAGGTTCTTCATACATTTACACCGAGCTGTGCTCTCAGAAAGGCTCGAAACACGCGATATCACGATTTTTCGTTCTCCACAGCTGTGCCTGACGACTTTTGACGCATGGATATTGTGCATTTGAGTAGAATGAAGGTTTTTGACACATTTACACCGAACTGTACTCTCGGAAACGCTCGAAACACGCGATATCACGATTTTGGTGTTCGTCGATTTTTCGTTCGCCACGGCGGTGGCAGACGGCTTTTAACGCCTGGATCTTGTGTGTTTGAGTAGAATGACGGTTTTTGACACATTTACACCGAGCTGTGCTCTCAGAAACGCTCGAAACACGCGATATCACGATTTTGGTTTTCGTCGATTTTTCGTTCGCCACAGATGTGCCAGACGACTTTTAACGCATGGATAATGTGCATTTGAGTAGAATGAAGGTTTTTCATACATTTACACCGAGCTGTGCTCTCAGAAACGCTCGAATCACGCGATATCACGATTTTGATGATCTTCAATGTTTCGTTCGCCACGGCTGTGGCAGACAAATTTTAACACATGGATCTTGTGTGTTTGAGCCGAATGAAGGTTTTTTACACATTTACACCGAGCTGTGCTCTCTGAAACGCTCGAAACACGCGATATCACGATATTGGTGTTCGTCGATTTTTCGTTCGCCACAGCTGTGCCAGACAACTTTTAACACATGCATTTTGTGTATTTGAGTAGAATGAAGGTTTTTGACACATTTACACCGAGCTGTGCTCTCAGAAATGCTCGAAACACGCGAGATCACGATTTTAGTGTTCTTCAATGTTTCATTCGCCACTGCTGTGCCAGACAACTTTTAACACATGGATTTTGTGCATTTGAGCAGAATGAAGGTTTTTGACGCACTTACACCGAGCTGTGCTCTCAGAAACGCACGAAACACGCGATATCACGATTTTAGTGTTCTTCAATGTTTCATTCTCCACAGCTGTGCCAGACGACTTTTAAAGCATGAATATTGTGCATTTGAGTAGAATGAAGGTTTTTCATACATTTACACCGAGCTGTGCTCTCAGAATCGATCGAAACACGCGATATCACGATTTTGGTGCTGTTCAATGTTTCGTTCGCCAGGGCTGTGCCAGACAACTTTTAACACATGGATCTTGTGTATTTGAGTAGAATGAAGGATTTTGACACATCTACACCGAGCTGTGCACTCAGAACCGTTCGAAACACGCGATATCACGATTTTGGTGCTGTTCAAAGTTTCGTTCGCCACAGCTGTGCCAGACAACTTTTAGCACATGGATCTTGTGTATTTGAGTAGAATGAAGGTTTTTGACACATTTACACGGAGCTGTGCTCTCAGAAACGCTCGAAACACGCGATATCACGATTTTGGTGATCTTCAATGTTTCGTTCGCCACGGCTGTGCCAGACAACTTTTAACACATGGATCTTGTGTATTTGAGTAGAATGAAGGTTTTTGACGCATTTACACCGAGCTGTGCTCTCAGAAACGGTCGAAACACGCGATATCACGATTTTGGTGATCCTCGATGTTTCGTTCTCCATAGCTGTGCCTGACGACTTTTGAGGCATGGATATTGTGCATTTGAGTAGAATGAAGGTTTTTTACACATTTACACCGAGCTGTGCTCTCAGAAACGCTCGAAACACGCGATATCACGATTTTGGTGATCTTTAATGTTTCGTTCGCCACGGCGGTGGCAGACAACTTTTAACACATGGATCTTGTGTATTTGAGTAGAGTGAAGGTTTTTGACACATTTACACCGAACTGTGCTCTCAGAAACGCTCGAAACACGCGATATCACGATTTTGGTGTTCGTCGATTTTTCATTCGCCACATTCGTAGCAGACGACTTTTAAAGCATGGATCTTGTGTGTTTGAGCAGTATGAAGGTTTATGACGCATTCACATCGAGCTGTGCTCTCAGAAACGCTCGAAACATTCGATATCACGATTTTGGTGTTCGTCGATTTTTCATTCGCCACAGCTGTGGCAGACGACTTTTAACGCATGAATATTGTGCATTTGAGTAGAATGAAGATTTTTGACACATTTACACCGAACTATGCTCTCAGGAAAGCTCGAAACACGCGATATCACGATTTTGGTGTTCTTCGATTTTTCGTTCGTCACAGCTGTGCCAGACGACTTTTAACGCATGGATATCGTGCATTTGAGTAGAATGAAGGTTTTTTACACATTTACACCGAGCTGTGCTCTCAGAAACGCTCAAAACACGCGATATCACGATTTTGGTGTTCTTCGATTTTTCGTTCGCCACAGTTGTGGCAGACGACTTCTAACGCATGGATAATGTGCATTTGAGTAGAATGAAGGTTTTTCATACATTCACACCGAGCTGTGCTCTCAGAAACGCTCGAAACATGCGATATCACGATTTTGGTGTTCGTCGATTTTTCGTTCGCCACAGCTGTGGCAGACGACTTTTAACGCATGAATATTGTGCATTTGAGTAGAATGAAGATTTTTTACACATTTACACCGAGCTATGCTCTCAGGAACGCTCGAAACACGAGATATCTCGATTTTGGTACTGTTCAAAGTTTCGTTCTCCACTGCTGTGTCAGACAACTTGTAACATATGGATCTTGTGTATTTGAGTAGAATGAAGGTATTTGACACGTTTACACCGAGCTGTGCTCTCAGAAACGCTCGAAACACGCGTTATCACGATTTTGGTGATCTTCAATGTTTCGTTCGCCACGGCTGTGGCAGACAACTTTTAACACATGGATATTGTGCATTTGAGTAGAATGAAGGTTTCTGACGCATTTATACCGAGTTGTGCTCTCAGAAACGCTCGAAACACGCGATATCACGATTTTGGTGTTCTTCGATTTTTCGTTCGCCACAGTTGTGGCAGACGACTTTTAACGCATGGATTATGTGCATTTGAGTAGAATGAAGGTTTTTCATACATTCACACCGAGCTGTGCTCTCAGAAACGCTCGAAACACGAGATATCTCGATTTTGGTACTGTTCAAAGTTTCGTTCGCCACTGCTGTGCCAGACAACTTGTAACACATGGATCTTGTGTATTTGAGTAGAATGAAGGTTTTTGACACATTTACACCGAGCTGTGCTCTCAGAAACGCTCGAAACACGCGATATCACGATTTTGGTGATCTTCAATGTTTCGTTCGCCACGGCTGTGGCAGACAACTTTTAACACATGGATCTTGTGTCGTTTACACCGAGCTGTGCTCTCAGAAACGCTCGAAACACGCGATATCACGATTTTGGTGTTCTTAAATGTTTCGTTCGCCACGGCTGTGGCAGACAACGTTTAACACATGGATCTTGTGTATTTGAGTAGAATGAAGATTTTTGACACATTTACACCGAGCTGTGCTCTCAGAAACGCTCGAAACACGCGATATCACGATTTTGGTGTTCGTCGATTTTTCGTTAGACACAGCTGTGCCAGACGACTTTTAACGCATGAATATTGTGTATTTGAGCAGAATGAAGGTTTTTTACACATTTACACCGAGCTGTGCTCTCAGAAACGCTCGAAACACGCGATATCACGATTTTTGTGTTCTTCGATTTTTCGTTCGCCACATTTGGATAATGTGCATTTGAGTAGAATGAAGGTTTTTCAAACATTCACACCGAGCTGTGCTCTCAGAAACGCTCGAAACACGAGATATCTCGATTTTGGTACTGTTCAAAGTTTTGTTCGCCACTGCTGTGCCAGACAACTTGTAACACATGGATCTTGTGTATTTGAGTAGAATGAAGGTTTTTGACACATTTACACCGAGCTGTGCTCTCAGAAACGCTCGAAACACGCGATATCACGATTTTGGTGTTCGTCGATTTTTCGTTAGACACAGCTGTGCCAGACGACTTTTAACGCATGAATATTGTGTATTTGAGCAGAATGAAGGTTTTTGACACATTCACACCGAGCTGTGCTCTCGGAAACGCTCGAAACATGCGACATCACGATTTTGGTGTTCGTCCATTTTTCGTTCGCCACAGCTGTGGCAGACGACTTTTAACGAATGAATATTGTGTATTTGAGTAGAATGAAGATTTTTGACACATTTACACCGAGCTATGCTCTCAGGAACGATCGAAACACGAGATATCACGATTTTGGTGTTCTTCGATTTTTCGTTCGCCACAGTTGTGGCAGACGACTTCTAACGCATGGATAATGTGCATTTGAGTAGAATGAAGGTTTTTCATACATTTACACCGAGCTGTGCTCTCAGAAACGCTCGAAACACGCGTTATCACGATTTTGGTGATCCTCGATGTTTCGTTCTCCATAGCTGTGCCTGACGACTTTTGAGGCATGGATATTGTGCATTTGAGTAGAATGAAGGTTTTTTACATATTTACACCGAGCTGTGCTCTCAGAAACGCTCGAAACACGCGATATCACGATTTTGGTGATCTTTAATGTTTCGTTCGCCACGGCGGTGGCAGACAACTTTTAACACATGGATCTTGTGTATTTGAGTAGAGTGAAGGTTTTTGACACATTTACACCGAACTGTGCTCTCAGAAACGCTCGAAACACGCGATATCACGATTTTGGTGATCTTCAATGTTTCGTTCGCCACGGCTGTGATTTTTCGTTAGACACAGCTGTACCAGACGACTTTTAACGCAAGAATATTGTGTATTTGAGCAGAATGAAGGTTTTTGACACATTCACACCGAGCTGTGCTCTCAGAAACGCTTGAAACATGCGATATCACGATTTTGGTGTTCGTCGATTTTTCGTTCGCCACAGCTGTGGCAGACGACTTTTAACGCATGAATATTGTGCATTTGAGTAGAATGAAGATTTTTTACTCATTTACACCGAGCTATGATCTCAGGAACGCTCGAAACACGAGATATCTCGATGTTGGTACTGTTCAAAGTTTCGTTCGCCACTGCTGTGCCAGACAACTTTTATCACATGGATCTTGTGTATTTGAGTAGAGTGAATGTTTTTGACGCATTTACACCGAACTGTGCTCTCAGAAACGCTCGAAACACGCGATATCACGATTTTGGTGTTCGTCGATTTTTCGTTCGTCACAGCTGTGGCAGACGACTTTTAACGCATGGATAATGTGCATTTGAGTAGAATGAAGATTTTTGACTCATTTACACCGAGCTATGATCTCAGGAACGCTCGAAACACGAGATATCTCGATGTTGGTACTGTTCAAAGTTTCGTTCCCCACAGCTGTGCCTGACGACTTTTGACGCATGGGTATTGTGCATATGAGTAGAATGAAGGTTTTTGACACATTTACACCGAGCTGTGCTCTCAGAAACGCTCGAAACACGCGATATCACGATTTTGGTGTTCGTTGATTTTTAGTTAGACACAGCTGTGCCAGACGACTTTTAACGCATGAATATTGTGTATTTGAGCAGAATGAAGGTTTTTTACACATTTACACCGAGCTGTGCTCTCAGAAACGCTCGAAACACGCGATATCACGATTTTGGTGTTCTTCGATTTTTCGTTCGCCACATTTGTGGCAGACGACTTTTAAAGCATGAATATTGTGCATTTGAGTAGAATGAAGATTTTTGACTCATTTACACCGAGCTATGATCTCAGGAACGCTCGAAACACGAGATATCTCGATGTTGGTACTGTTCAAAGTTTCGTTCTCCACAGCTGTGCCTGACGACTTTTGACGCATGGGTATTGTGCATTTGAGTAGAATGAAGGTTTTTGACACATTTACACCGATCTGTGCTCTCAGAAACGCTCGAAACACGCGATATCACGATTTTGGTGTTCGTCGATTTTTCGTTCGTCACAGCTGTGGCAGACGACTTTTAACGCATGGATAATGTGCATTTGAGTAGAATGAAGATTTTTGACTCATTTACACCGAGCTATGATCTCAGGAACGCTCGAAACACGAGATATCTCGATGTTGGTACTGTTCAAAGTTTCGTTCCCCACAGCTGTGCCTGACGACTTTTGACGCATGGGTATTGTGCATTTGAGTAGAATGAAGGTTTTTGACACATTTACACCGAGCTGTGCTCTCAGAAACGCTCGAAACACGCGATATCACGATTTTGGTGTTCGTCGATTTTTCGTTAGACACAGCTGTGCCAGACGACTTTTAACGCATGAATATTGTGTATTTGAGCAGAATGAAGGTTTTTTACACATTTACACCGAGCTGTGCTCTCAGAAACGCTCGAAACACGCGATATCACGATTTTGGTGTTCTTCGATTTTTCGTTCGCCACATTTGTGGCAGACGACTTTTAAAGCATGAATATTGTGCATTTGAGTAGAATGAAGATTTTTGACTCATTTACACCGAGCTATGATCTCAGGAACGCTCGAAACACGAGATATCTCGATCTTGGTACTGTTCAAAGTTTCGTTCTCCACAGCTGTGCCTGACGACTTTTGACGCATGGGTATTGTGCATTTGAGTAGAATGAAGGTTTTTGACACATTTACACCGATCTGTGCTCTCAGAAACGCTCGAAACACGCGATATCACGATTTTGGTGTTCGTCGATTTTTCGTTAGACACAGCTGTGCCAGACGACGTTTAACGCATGAATATTGTGTATTTGAGCAGAATGAATGTTTTTTACACATTTACACCGAGCTGTGCTCTCAGAAACGCTCGAAACACGCGATATCACGATTTTGGTGTTCTTCGATTTTTCGTTCGCCACATTTGTGGCAGACGACTTTTAAAGCATGGATAATGTGCATTTGAGTAGAATGAAGGTTTTCCATACATTTACACCGAGCTGTGCTCTCAGAAACGCTCTAAACACGCGATATCACGATTTTGGTGATCCTCTGTTTCGTTCTCCACAGCTGTGCCTGACGACTTTTGACGCATGGATATTGTGCATTTGAGTAGAACGAAGGTTTTTCATACATTTACACCGAGCTGTGCTCTCAGAAACGATCGAAACACGCGATATCACGATGTTGGTGATCCTGTTTCGTTCTCCACAGCTGTGCCTGACGACTTTTGATGCATGGATATTGTGGATTTGAGTAGAATGAAGGTTTTTGACACATTTACACCGAGCTGTGCTCTCAGAAACGCTCGAAACACGCGATATCACGATTTTGGTGATCTTCAATGTTTCGTTCGCCACGGCGGTGGCAGACAACTTTTAACACATGGAACTTGTGTATTTGAGTAGAGTGAAGGTTTTTGACACATTTACACCGAACTGTGCTCTCAGAAACGCTCGAAACACGCGATATCACGATTTTGGTGTTCGTCGATTTTTCGTTCGCCACAGTTGTGGCAGACGACTTCTAACGCATGGATAATGTGCATTTGCGTAGAATGAAGGTTTTTCATACATTTACTTCGAGCTGTGCTCTCAGAAACGTTCGAAACACGCGATATTACGATTTTGGTGATCCTCGGTTTTTCGTTTTCCACAGCTGTGGATGACGACTTTTGACGCATGGATATTGTGCATTTGAGTAGAATGAAGGTTGTTGACACATTTACACCGAGCTGTGCTCTCAGAAACGCTTGAAACACGCGATATCACGATTTTGGTGATCTTCAATGTTTCGTTCGCCACGGCTGTGGCAGACAACTTTTAACACATGGATCTTGTGTGTTTGAGCAGAATGAAGGTTTTTGACACATTCACACCGAGCTGTGCTCTCGGAAACGCTCGAAACATGCGATATCACGATTTTGGTGTTCGTCCATTTTTCGTTCGCCACAGCTATGGCAGACGACTTTTAACGCATGAATATTGTGTATTTGAGTAGAATGAAGGTTTTTTACACATTTACACCCAGCTGTGCTCTCAGAAACGCTCGAAACACGCGATATCACGATTTTGGTGATCTTCGATTTTTCGTTCGCCACAGTTGTGGCAGACGACTTCTAACGCATGGATAATGTGCATTTGAGTAGAATGAAAGTTTTTCATACATTTACACCGAGCTGTGCTCGCAGAAACGTTCGAAACACACGATATTACGATTTTGGTGATCCTCGGTTTTTCGTTTTCCACAGCTGTTTATGACGACTTTTGACGCATGGATAATGTGCATTTGAGTAGAATGAAGGTTTTTCATACATTTACACCGAGCTGTGCTCTCAGAAACGCTCGAAACACGCGTTATCACGATTTTGGTGATATTCAATGTTTAGTTCGCCACGGCTGTGGCAGACGACTTTTAACGCATGAATATTGTGCATTTGAGTAGAATGAAGATTTTTGACACATTTACACCGAACTATGCTCTCAGGAACGCTCGAAACACGCGATATCACGATTTTGGTGTTCCTCGATTTTTCGTTCTCCACAGCTGTGGATGACGACTTTTGACTCATGGATATCGTGCATTTGAGTAGAATGAAGGTTTTTGACACATTTACACCGAGCTGTGCTCTCAGAAACGCTCTAAACACGCGATATCACGATTTTGGTGATCCTCTGTTTCGTTCTCCACAGCTGTGCCTGACGACTTTTGACGCATGGATATTGTGCATTTGAGTAGAATGAAGGTTTTTCATACATTTACACCGAGCTGTGCTCTCAGAAACGATCGAAACACGCGATATCACGATGTTGGTGATCCTGTTTCGTTCTCCACAGCTGTGCCTGACGACTTTTGATGCATGGATATTGTGGATTTGAGTAGAATGAAGGTTTTTGACACATTTACACCGAGCTATGCTCTCAGAAACGCTCGAAACACGCGATATCACGATTTTGGTGATCTTCAATGTTTCGTTCGCCACGGCGGTGGCAGACAACTTTTAACACATGGAACTTGTGTATTTGAGTAGAGTGAAGGTTTTTGACACATTTACACCGAACTGTGCTCTCAGAAACGCTCGAAACACGCGATATCACGATTTTGGTGATCTTCAATGTTTCGTTCGCCACGGCGGTGGCAGACAACTTTTAACACATGGAACTTGTGTATTTGAGTAGAGTGAAGGTTTTTGACACATTTACACCGAACTGTGCTCTCAGAAACGCTCGAAACACGCGATATCACGATTTTGGTGTTCGTCGATTTTTCGTTCGTCACAGCTGTGCCAGACGACTTTTAACGCATGGATATCGTGCATTTGAGTAGAATGAAGGTTTTTTACACATTTACACCGAGCTGTGCTCTCAGAAACGCTCGAAACACGCGATATCACGATTTGGGTGATCTTCGATTTTTCGTTCGCCACAGTTGTGGCAGACGACTTCTAACGCATGGATAATGTGCATTTGAGTAGAATGAAGGTTTTTCATACATTTACACCGAGCTGTGCTCTCAGAAACGTTCGAAACACGCGATATTACGATTTTGGTGATCCTCGGTTTTTCGTTTTCCACAGCTGTGGATGACGACTTTTGACGCATGGATATTGTGCATTTGAGTAGAATGAAGGTTTTTGACACATTTACACCGAGCTGTGCTCTCAGAAACGCTCGAAACACGCGATATCACGATTTTGGTGATCTTCAATGTTTCGTTCGCCACGGCTGTGGCAGACAACTTTTAACACATGGATCTGGTGTGTTTGAGCAGAATGAAGGTTTTTGACACATTCACACCGAGCTGCGCTCTCGGAAACGCTCGAAACATGCGATATCACGATTTTCGTGTTCGTCCATTTTTCGTTCGCCACAGCTGTGGCAGACGACTTTTAACGCATGAATATTGTGCATTTGAGTAGAATGAAGATTTTTGACACATTTACACCGAGCTATGCTCTCAGAAACGCTCGAAACACGCGATATCACGATTTGGGTGATCTTCGATTTTTCGTTCGCCACAGTTGTGGCAGACGACTTCTAACGCATGGATAATGTGCATTTGAGTAGAATGAAGGTTTTTCATACATTTACACCGAGCTGTGCTCTCAGAAACGTTCGAAACACGCGATATTACGATTTTGGTGATCCTCGGTTTTTCGTTTTCCACAGCTGTGGATGACGACTTTTGACGCATGGATATTGTGCATTTGAGTAGAATGAAGGTTTTTGACACATTTACACCGAGCTGTGCTCTCAGAAACGCTCGAAACACGCGATATCACGATTTTGGTGATCTTCAATGTTTCGTTCGCCACGGCTGTGGCAGACAACTTTTAACACATGGATCTGGTGTGTTTGAGCAGAATGAAGGTTTTTGACACATTCACACCGAGCTGCGCTCTCGGAAACGCTCGAAACATGCGATATCACGATTTTCGTGTTCGTCCATTTTTCGTTCGCCACAGCTGTGGCAGACGACTTTTAACGCATGAATATTGTGCATTTGAGTAGAATGAAGATTTTTGACACATTTACACCGAGCTATGCTCTCAGGAACGCTCGAAACACGAGATATCACGATTTTGGTGTTCTTCGATTTTTCGTTGTCCACAGTTGTGGCAGACGACTTCTAACGCATGGATAATGTGCATTTGAGTAGAATGAAGGTTTTTCATACATTTACACCGAGCTGTGCTCTCAGAAACGCTCGAAACACGCGATATCACGATTTTGGTGTTCCTCGATTTTTCGTTCTCCACAGCTGTGGATGACGACCTTTGACGCATGGATATCGTGCATTTAAGTAGAATGAAGGTTTTTGACACATTTACACCGAGCTGTGCTCTCAGAAACGCTCGAAACACGCGATATCACGATTTTGGTGATCTTCAATGTTTCGTTCGCCACGGCTGTGGCAGACAACTTTTAACACATGGATCTTGTGTGTTTGAGCAGAATGAAGGTTTTTGACACATTCACACCGAGCTGTGCTCTCGGAAACGCTCGAAACATGCGATATCACGATTTTGGTCTTCGTCCATTTTTCGTTCGCCACAGCTGTGGCAGACGACTTTTAACGCATGAATATTGTGCATTTGAGTAGAATGAAGATTTTTGACACATTTACACCGAGCTATGCTCTCAAGAACGCTCGAAACACGAGATATCACGATTTTGGTGTTCTTCGATTTTTCGTTCGCCACAGTTGTGGCAGACGACTTCTAACGCATGGATAATGTGCAT
Source organism: Pimpla rufipes (assembly GCA_963932165.1). Taxonomy (NCBI): domain Eukaryota; kingdom Metazoa; phylum Arthropoda; class Insecta; order Hymenoptera; family Ichneumonidae; genus Pimpla; species Pimpla rufipes. The sequence goes on from CAWVQF010000037.1 coordinate 951,462, forward strand.
TTGAGTAGAATGAAGGTTTTTGACACATTTACACCGAACTGTGCTCTCAGAAACGCTCGAAACACGTGTTATCACGATTTTGGTGATCTTCAATGTTTCGTTCGCCACGGCTGTGGCAGACAACTTTTAACACATGGATATTGTGCATTTGAGTAGAATAAAGGTTTCTGACGCATTTATACCGAGCTGTGCTCTCAGAAACGCTCGAAACACGCGATATCACGATTTTGGTGTTCTTCGATTTTTCGTTCGCCTCAGTTGTGGCAGACGACTTCTAACGCATGGATAATGTGCATTTGAGTAGAATGAAGGTTTTTCATACATTCACACCGATCTGTGCTCTCAGAAACGCTCGAAACACGCGATATCACGATTTTGGTGTTCTTCAATGTTTCGTTCGCCACGGCTGTGGCAGACAACGTTTAACACATGGGTCTTGTGTATTTGAGTAGAATGAAGATTTTTGACACATTTACACCGAGCTGTGCTCTCAGAAACGCTCGAAACACGCGATAACACGATTTTGGTGTTCGTCGATTTTTCGTTAGACACAGCTGTGCCAGACGACTTTTAACGCATGAATATTGTGTATTTGAGCAGAATGAAGGTTTTTTACACATTTACACCGAGCTGTGCTCTCAGAAACGCTCGAAACACGCGATATCACGATTTTGGTGTTCTTCGATTTTTCGTTTGCCACATTTGTGGCAGACGACTTTTAAAGCATGGATAATGTGCATTTGAGTAGAATGAAGGTTTTTCATACATTTACACCGAGCTGTGCTCTCAGAAACGCTCTAACCACGCGATATCACGATTTTGGTGATCCTGTTTCGTTCTCCACAGCTGTGCCTGACGACTTTTGATGCATGGATATTGTGGATTTGAGTAGAATGAAGGTTTTTGACACGTTTACACCGAGCTATGCTCTCAGAAACGCTCGAAACACGCGATATCACGATTTTGGTGATCTTCAATGTTTCGTTCGCCACGGCGGTGGCAGACAACTTTTAACACATGGAACTTGTGTATTTGAGTAGAGTGAAGGTTTTTGAAACATTTACACCGAACTGTGCTCTCAGAAACGCTCGAAACACGCGATATCACGATTTTGGTGATCTTCAATGTTTCGTTCGCCACGGCGGTGGCAGACAACTTTTAACACATGGAACTTGTGTATTTGAGTAGAGTGAAGGTTTTTGACACATTTACACCGAACTGTGCTCTCAGAAACGCTCGAAACACGCGATATCACGATTTTGGTGTTCGTCGATTTTTCGTTCGTCACAGCTGTGCCAGACGACTTTTAACGCATGGATATCGTGCATTTGAGTAGAATGAAGGTTTTTTACACATTTACACCGAGCTGTGCTCTCAGAAACGCTCGAAACACGCGATATCACGATTTTGGTGATCTTCGATTTTTCGTTCGCCACAGTTGTGGCAGACGACTTCTAACGCATGGATAATGTGCATTTGAGTAGAATAAAGGTTTTTCATACATTTACACCGAGCTGTGCTCTCAGAAACGTTCGAAACACGCAATATTACGATTTTGGTGATCCTCGGTTTTTCGTTTTCCACAGCTGTGGATGACGACTTTTGACGCATGGATATTGTGCATTTGAGTAGAATGAAGGTTTTTGACACATTTACACCGAGCTGTGCTCTCAGAAACGCTCGAAACACGCGATATCACGATTTTGGTGATCTTCAATGTTTCGTTCGCCACGGCTGTGGCAGACAACTTTTAACACATGGATCTGGTGTGTTTGAGCAGAATGAAGGTTTTTGACACATTCACACCGAGCTGTGCTCTCGGAAACGCTCGAAACATGCGATATCACGATTTTCGTGTTCGTCCATTTTTCGTTCGCCACAGCTGTGGCAGACGACTTTTAACGCATGAATATTGTGCATTTGAGTAGAATGAAGATTTTTGACACATTTACACCGAGCTATGCTCTCAGGAACGCTCGAAACACGAGATATCACGATTTTGGTGTTCTTCGATTTTTCGTTCGCCACAGTTGTGGCAGACGACTTCTAACGCATGGATAATGTGCATTTGAGTAGAATGAAGGTTTTTCATACATTTACACCGAGCTGTGCTCTCAGGAACGCTCGAAACACGCGATATCACGATTTTGGTGTTCCTCGATTTTTCGTTCTCCACAGCTGTGGATGACGACCTTTGACGCATGGATATCGTGCATTTGAGTAGAATGAAGGTTTTTGACACATTTACACCGAGCTGTGCTCTCAGAAACGCTCGAAACACGCGATATCACGATTTTGGTGATCTTCAATGTTTCGTTCGCCACGGCTGTGGCAGACAACTTTTAACACATGGATCTTGTGTGTTTGAGCAGAATGAAGGTTTTTGACACATTCACACCGAGCTGTGCTCTCGGAAACGCTCGAAACATGCGATATCACGATTTTGGTCTTCGTCCATTTTTCGTTCGCCACAGCTGTGGCAGACGACTTTTAACGCATGAATATTGTGCATTTGAGTAGAATGAAGATTTTTGACACATTTACACCGAGCTATGCTCTCAAGAACGCTCGAAACACGAGATATCACGATTTTGGTGTTCTTCGATTTTTCGTTCGCCACAGTTGTGGCAGACGACTTCTAACGCATGGATAATGTGCATTTGAGTAGAATGAAGGTTTTTGACACATTTACACCGAACTGTGCTCTCAGAAACGCTCGAAACACGCGTTATCACGATTTTGGTGATCTTCAATGTTTCGTTCGCCACGGCTGTGGCAGACAACTTTTAACACATGGATATTGTGCATTTGAGTAGAATAAAGGTTTCTGACGCATTTATACCGAGCTGTGCTCTCAGAAACGCTCGAAACACGCGATATCACGATTTTGGTGTTCGTCGATTTTTCGTTCGTCACAGCTGTGCCAGACGACTTTTAACGCATGGATATCGTGCATTTGAGTAGAATGAAGGTTTTTTACACATTTACACCGAGCTGTGCTCTCAGAAACGCTCGAAACACGCGATATCACGATTTGGGTGATCTTCGATTTTTCGTTCGCCACAGTTGTGGCAGACGACTTCTAACGCATGGATAATGTGCATTTGAGTAGAATGAAGGTTTTTCATACATTTACACCGAGCTGTGCTCTCAGAAACGTTCGAAACACGCGATATTACGATTTTGGTGATCCTCGGTTTTTCGTTTTCCACAGCTGTGGATGACGACTTTTGACGCATGGATATTGTGCATTTGAGTAGAATGAAGGTTTTTGACACATTTACACCGAGCTGTGCTCTCAGAAACGCTCGAAACACGCGATATCACGATTTTGGTGATCTTCAATGTTTCGTTCGCCACGGCTGTGGCAGACAACTTTTAACACATGGATCTGGTGTGTTTGAGCAGAATGAAGGTTTTTGACACATTCACACCGAGCTGCGCTCTCGGAAACGCTCGAAACATGCGATATCACGATTTTCGTGTTCGTCCATTTTTCGTTCGCCACAGCTGTGGCAGACGACTTTTAACGCATGAATATTGTGCATTTGAGTAGAATGAAGATTTTTGACACATTTACACCGAGCTATGCTCTCAGAAACGCTCGAAACACGCGATATCACGATTTGGGTGATCTTCGATTTTTCGTTCGCCACAGTTGTGGCAGACGACTTCTAACGCATGGATAATGTGCATTTGAGTAGAATGAAGGTTTTTCATACATTTACACCGAGCTGTGCTCTCAGAAACGTTCGAAACACGCGATATTACGATTTTGGTGATCCTCGGTTTTTCGTTTTCCACAGCTGTGGATGACGACTTTTGACGCATGGATATTGTGCATTTGAGTAGAATGAAGGTTTTTGACACATTTACACCGAGCTGTGCTCTCAGAAACGCTCGAAACACGCGATATCACGATTTTGGTGATCTTCAATGTTTCGTTCGCCACGGCTGTGGCAGACAACTTTTAACACATGGATCTGGTGTGTTTGAGCAGAATGAAGGTTTTTGACACATTCACACCGAGCTGCGCTCTCGGAAACGCTCGAAACATGCGATATCACGATTTTCGTGTTCGTCCATTTTTCGTTCGCCACAGCTGTGGCAGACGACTTTTAACGCATGAATATTGTGCATTTGAGTAGAATGAAGATTTTTGACACATTTACACCGAGCTATGCTCTCAGGAACGCTCGAAACACGAGATATCACGATTTTGGTGTTCTTCGATTTTTCGTTGTCCACAGTTGTGGCAGACGACTTCTAACGCATGGATAATGTGCATTTGAGTAGAATGAAGGTTTTTCATACATTTACACCGAGCTGTGCTCTCAGAAACGCTCGAAACACGCGATATCACGATTTTGGTGTTCCTCGATTTTTCGTTCTCCACAGCTGTGGATGACGACCTTTGACGCATGGATATCGTGCATTTAAGTAGAATGAAGGTTTTTGACACATTTACACCGAGCTGTGCTCTCAGAAACGCTCGAAACACGCGATATCACGATTTTGGTGATCTTCAATGTTTCGTTCGCCACGGCTGTGGCAGACAACTTTTAACACATGGATCTTGTGTGTTTGAGCAGAATGAAGGTTTTTGACACATTCACACCGAGCTGTGCTCTCGGAAACGCTCGAAACATGCGATATCACGATTTTGGTCTTCGTCCATTTTTCGTTCGCCACAGCTGTGGCAGACGACTTTTAACGCATGAATATTGTGCATTTGAGTAGAATGAAGATTTTTGACACATTTACACCGAGCTATGCTCTCAAGAACGCTCGAAACACGAGATATCACGATTTTGGTGTTCTTCGATTTTTCGTTCGCCACAGTTGTGGCAGACGACTTCTAACGCATGGATAATGTGCATTTGAGTAGAATGAAGGTTTTTGACACATTTACACCGAACTGTGCTCTCAGAAACGCTCGAAACACGTGTTATCACGATTTTGGTGATCTTCAATGTTTCGTTCGCCACGGCTGTGGCAGACAACTTTTAACACATGGATATTGTGCATTTGAGTAGAATAAAGGTTTCTGACGCATTTATACCGAGCTGTGCTCTCAGAAACGCTCGAAACACGCGATATCACGATTTTGGTGTTCTTCGATTTTTCGTTCGCCACAGTTGTGGCAGACGACTTCTAACGCATGGATAATGTGCATTTGAGTAGAATGAAGGTTTTTCATACATTCACACCGAGCTGTGCTCTCAGAAACGCTCGAAACACGCGATATCACGATTTTGGTGTTCTTCAATGTTTCGTTCGCCACGGCTGTGGCAGACAACGTTTAACACATGGGTCTTGTGTATTTGAGTAGAATGAAGATTTTTGACACATTTACACCGAGCTGTGCTCTCAGAAACGCTCGAAACACGCGATAACACGATTTTGGTGTTCGTCGATTTTTCGTTAGACACAGCTGTGCCAGACGACTTTTAACGCATGAATATTGTGTATTTGAGCAGAATGAAGGTTTTTTACACATTTACACCGAGCTGTGCTCTCAGAAACGCTCGAAACACGCGATATCACGATTTTGGTGTTCTTCGATTTTTCGTTTGCCACATTTGTGGCAGACGACTTTTAAAGCATGGATAATGTGCATTTGAGTAGAATGAAGGTTTTTCATACATTTACACCGAGCTGTGCTCTCAGAAACGCTCTAACCACGCGATATCACGATTTTGGTGATCCTGTTTCGTTCTCCACAGCTGTGCCTGACGACTTTTGATGCATGGATATTGTGGATTTGAGTAGAATGAAGGTTTTTGACACGTTTACACCGAGCTATGCTCTCAGAAACGCTCGAAACACGCGATATCACGATTTTGGTGATCTTCAATGTTTCGTTCGCCACGGCGGTGGCAGACAACTTTTAACACATGGAACTTGTGTATTTGAGTAGAGTGAAGGTTTTTGACACATTTACACCGAACTGTGCTCTCAGAAACGCTCGAAACACGCGATATCACGATTTTGGTGATCTTCAATGTTTCGTTCGCCACGGCGGTGGCAGACAACTTTTAACACATGGAACTTGTGTATTTGAGTAGAGTGAAGGTTTTTGACACATTTACACCGAACTGTGCTCTCAGAAACGCTCGAAACACGCGATATCACGATTTTGGTGTTCGTCGATTTTTCGTTCGTCACAGCTGTGCCAGACGACTTTTAACGCATGGATATCGTGCATTTGAGTAGAATGAAGGTTTTTTACACATTTACACCGAGCTGTGCTCTCAGAAACGCTCGAAACACGCGATATCACGATTTTGGTGATCTTCGATTTTTCGTTCGCCACAGTTGTGGCAGACGACTTCTAACGCATGGATAATGTGCATTTGAGTAGAATAAAGGTTTTTCATACATTTACACCGAGCTGTGCTCTCAGAAACGTTCGAAACACGCGATATTACGATTTTGGTGATCCTCGGTTTTTCGTTTTCCACAGCTGTGGATGACGACTTTTGACGCATGGATATTGTGCATTTGAGTAGAATGAAGGTTTTTGACACATTTACACCGAGCTGTGCTCTCAGAAACGCTCGAAACACGCGATATCACGATTTTGGTGATCTTCAATGTTTCGTTCGCCACGGCTGTGGCAGACAACTTTTAACACATGGATCTGGTGTGTTTGAGCAGAATGAAGGTTTTTGACACATTCACACCGAGCTGTGCTCTCGGAAACGCTCGAAACATGCGATATCACGATTTTCGTGTTCGTCCATTTTTCGTTCGCCACAGCTGTGGCAGACGACTTTTAACGCATGAATATTGTGCATTTGAGTAGAATGAAGATTTTTGACACATTTACACCGAGCTATGCTCTCAGGAACGCTCGAAACACGAGATATCACGATTTTGGTGTTCTTCGATTTTTCGTTCGCCACAGTTGTGGCAGACGACTTCTAACGCATGGATAATGTGCATTTGAGTAGAATGAAGGTTTTTCATACATTTACACCGAGCTGTGCTCTCAGGAACGCTCGAAACACGCGATATCACGATTTTGGTGTTCCTCGATTTTTCGTTCTCCACAGCTGTGGATGACGACCTTTGACGCATGGATATCGTGCATTTGAGTAGAATGAAGGTTTTTGACACATTTACACCGAGCTGTGCTCTCAGAAACGCTCGAAACACGCGATATCACGATTTTGGTGATCTTCAATGTTTCGTTCGCCACGGCTGTGGCAGACAACTTTTAACACATGGATCTTGTGTGTTTGAGCAGAATGAAGGTTTTTGACACATTCACACCGAGCTGTGCTCTCGGAAACGCTCGAAACATGCGATATCACGATTTTGGTCTTCGTCCATTTTTCGTTCGCCACAGCTGTGGCAGACGACTTTTAACGCATGAATATTGTGCATTTGAGTAGAATGAAGATTTTTGACACATTTACACCGAGCTATGCTCTCAAGAACGCTCGAAACACGAGATATCACGATTTTGGTGTTCTTCGATTTTTCGTTCGCCACAGTTGTGGCAGACGACTTCTAACGCATGGATAATGTGCATTTGAGTAGAATGAAGGTTTTTGACACATTTACACCGAACTGTGCTCTCAGAAACGCTCGAAACACGCGTTATCACGATTTTGGTGATCTTCAATGTTTCGTTCGCCACGGCTGTGGCAGACAACTTTTAACACATGGATATTGTGCATTTGAGTAGAATAAAGGTTTCTGACGCATTTATACCGAGCTGTGCTCTCAGAAACGCTCGAAACACGCGATATCACGATTTTGGTGTTCTTCGATTTTTCGTTCGCCACAGTTGTGGCAGACGACTTCTAACGCATGGATAATGTGCATTTGAGTAGAATGAAGGTTTTTCATACATTCACACCGAGCTGTGCTCTCAGAAACGCTCGAAACACGCGATATCACGATTTTGGTGTTCCTCGATTTTTCGTTCTCCACAAGTGTGGATGACGACCTTTGACGCATGGATATCGTGCATTTGAGTAGAATGAAGGTTTTTGACACATTTACACCGAGCTGTGCTCTCAGAAACGATCGAAACACGCGATATCACGATTTTGGTGATCTTCAATGTTTCGTTCGCCACGGCTGTGGCAGACAACTTTTAACACATGGATCTTGTGTGTTTGAGCAGAATGAAGGTTTTTGACACATTCACACCGAGCTGTGCTCTCGGAAACGCTCGAAACATGCGATATCACGATTTTGGTCTTCGTCCATTTTTCGTTCGCCACAGCTGTGGCAGACGACTTTTAACGCATGAATATTGTGCATTTGAGTAGAATGAAGATTTTTGACACATTTACACCGAGCTATGCTCTCAAGAACGCTCGAAACACGAGATATCACGATTTTGGTGTTCTTCGATTTTTCGTTCGCCACAGTTGTGGCAGACGACTTCTAACGCATGGATAATGTGCATTTGAGTGGAATGAAGGTTTTTGACACATTTACACCGAACTGTGCTCTCAGAAACGCTCGAAACACGCGTTATCACGATTTTGGTGATCTTCAATGTTTCGTTAGACACAGCTGTGCCAGACGACTTTTAACGCATGAATATTGTGTATTTGAGCAGAATGAAGGTTTTTTACACATTTACACCGAGCTGTGCTCTCAGAAACGCTCAAAACACGCGATATCACGATTTTGGTGTTCTTCGATTTTTCGTTCGCCACATTTGTGGCAGACGACTTTTAAAGCATGGATAATGTGCATTTGAGTAGAATGAAGGTTTTTCATACATTTACACCGAGCTGTGCTCTCAGAAACGCTCGAAACACGCGATATCACGATTTTGGTGATCTTTAATGTTTCGTTCGCCACGGCGGTGGCAGACAACTTTTAACACATGGATCTTGTGTATTTGAGTAGAGTGAAGGTTTTTGACACATTTACACCGAACTGTGCTCTCAGAAACGCTCGAAACACGCGATATCACGATTTTGGTGTTCGTCGATTTTTCGTTCGTCACAGCTGTGCCAGACGACTTTTAACGCATGGATATCGTGCATTTGAGTAGAATGAAGGTTTTTTTACACATTTACACCGAGCTGTGCTCTCAGAAACGCTCGAAACACGCGATATCACGATTTTGGTGTTCTTCGATTTTTCGTTCGCCACAGTTGTGGCAGACGACTTCTAACGCATGGATAATGTGCATTTGAGTAGAATGAAGGTTTTTCATACATTCACACCGAGCTGTGCTCTCCGAAACGCTCGAAACATGCGATATCACGATTTTGGTGTTCGTCGATTTTTCGTTCGCCACAGCTGTGGCAGACGACTTTTAACGCATGAATATTGTGCATTTGAGTAGAATGAAGATTTTTGACACATTTACACCGAGCTGTGCTCTCAGAAACGCTCGAAACACGCGATATCACGATTTTGGTGATCTTCAATGTTTCGTTCGCCACGGCTGTGATTTTTCGTTAGACACAGCTGTACCAGACGACTTTTAACGCATGAATATTGTGTATTTGAGCAGAATGAAGGTTTTTGACACATTCACACCGAGCTGTGCTCTCAGAAACGCTTGAAACATGCGATATCACGATTTTGGTGTTCGTCGATTTTTCGTTCGCCACAGCTGTGGCAGACGACTTTTAACGCATGAATATTGTGCATTTGAGTAGAATGAAGATTTTTTACTCATTTACACCGAGCTATGATCTCAGGAACGCTCGAAACACGAGATATCTCGATGTTGGTACTGTTCAAAGTTTCGTTCGCCACTGCTGTGCCAGACAACTTTTATCACATGGATCTTGTGTATTTGAGTAGAGTGAATGTTTTTGACGCATTTACACCGAACTGTGCTCTCAGAAACGCTCGAAACACGCGATATCACGATTTTGGTGTTCGTCGATTTTTCGTTCGTCACAGCTGTGGCAGACGACTTTTAACGCATGGATAATGTGCATTTCAGTAGAATGAAGATTTTTGACTCATTTACACCGAGCTATGATCTCAGGAACGCTCGAAACACGAGATATCTCGATGTTGTTACTGTTCAAAGTTTCGTTCCCCACAGCTGTGCCTGACGACTTTTGACGCATGGGTATTGTGCATATGAGTAGAATGAAGGTTTTTGACTCATTTACACCGAGCTATGATCTCAGGAACGCTCGAAACACGAGATATCTCGATGTTGGTACTGTTCAAAGTTTCGTTCTCCACAGCTGTGCCTGACGACTTTTGACGCATGGGTATTGTGCATTTGAGTAGAATGAAGGTTTTTGACACATTTACACCGATCTGTGCTCTCAGAAACGCTCGAAACACGCGATATCACGATTTTGGTGTTCGTCGATTTTTCGTTCGTCACAGCTGTGCCAGACGACTTTTAACGCATGGATATCGTGCATTTGAGTAGAATGAAGGTTTTTTACACATTTACACCGAGCTGTGCTCTCAGAAACGCTCGAAACACGCGATATCACGATTTTGGTGTTCTTCGATTTTTCGTTCGCCACATTTGTGGCAGACGACTTTTAAAGCATGAATATTGTGCATTTGAGTAGAATGAAGATTTTTGACTCATTTACACCGAGCTATGATCTCAGGAACGCTCGAAACACGAGATATCTCGATGTTGGTACTGTTCAAAGTTTCGTTCTCCACAGCTGTGCCTGACGACTTTTGACGCATGGGTATTGTGCATTTGAGTAGAATGAAGGTTTTTGACACATTTACACCGATCTGTGCTCTCAGAAACGCTCGAAACACGCGATATCACGATTTTGGTGTTCGTCGATTTTTCGTTCGTCACAGCTGTGCCAGACGACTTTTAACGCATGGATATCGTGCATTTGAGTAGAATGAAGGTTTTTTACACATTTACACCGAGCTGTGCTCTCAGAAACGCTCGAAACACGCGATATCACGATTTTGGTGATCTTCGATTTTTCGTTCGCCACAGTTGTGGCAGACGACTTCTAACGCATGGATAATGTGCATTTGAGTAGAATGAAGGTTTTTCATACATTTACACCGAGCTGTGCTCTCAGAAACGCTCGAAACACGCGATATCACGATTTTGGTGATCTTCAATGTTTCGTTTGCCACGGCGGTGGCAGACAACTTTTAACACATGGTTCTTGTGTATTTGAGTAGAGTGAAGGTTTTTGACACATTTACACCGAACTGTGCTCTCAGAAACGCTCGAAACACGCGTTATCACGATTTTGGTGACCTTCAATGTTTCGTTCACCACGGCTGTGGCAGACAACTTTTAACACATGGATATTGTGCATTTGAGTAGAATGAAGGTTTCTGACGCATTTATACCGAGCTGTGCTCTCAGAAACGCTCGAAACGCGCGATATCACGATTTTGGTGTTCTTCGATTTTTCCTTCGCCACAGTTGTGGCAGACGACTTTTAACGCATGAATATTGTGCATTTGAGTAGAATGAAGATTTTTTACACATTTACACCGAGCTATGCTCTCAGGAACGCTCGAAACACGAGATATCTCGATTTTGGTACTGTTCAAAGTTTCGTTCGCCACTGCTGTGCCAGACAACTTCTAACGCATGGATAACGTGCATTTGAGTAGAATGAAGGTTTTTCATACATTCACACCGAGCTGTGCTCTCAGAAACGCTCGAAACATGCGATATCACGATTTTGGTGTTCGTCGATTTTTCGTTCGCCACAGCTGTGGCAGACGACTTTTAACGCATGAATATTGTGCATTTGAGTAGAATGAAGATTTTTTACACATTTACACCGAGCTATGCTCTCAGGAACGCTCGAAACACGAGATATCTCGATTTTGGTACTGTTCAAAGTTTCGTTCGCCACTGCTGTGCCAGACAACTTGTAACACATGGATCTTGTGTATTTGAGTAGAATGAAGGTATTTGACACGTTTACACCGAGCTGTGCTCTCAGAAACTCTCGAAACACGCGATATCACGATTTTGGTGTTCTTCAATGTTTCGTTCGCCACGGCTGTGGCAGACAACGTTTAACACATGGATCTTGTGTATTTGAGTAGAATGAAGATTTTTGACACATTTACACCGAGCTGTGCTCTCAGAAACGCTCGAAACACGCGATATCACGATTTTGGTGTTCGTCGATTTCTCGTTAGACACAGCTGTGCCAGACGACTTTTAACGCATGAATATTGTGTATTTGAGCAGAATGAAGGTTTTTTACACATTTACACCGAGCTGTGCTCTCAGAAACGCTCGAAACACGCGATATCACGATTTTGGTGTTCTTCGATTTTTCGTTCGCCACATTTGTGGCAGACGACTTTTAAAGCATGGATAATGTGCATTTGAGTAGAATGAAGGTTTTTCATACATTTACACCGAGCTGTGCTCTCAGAAACGCTCGAAACACGCGATATCACGATTTTGGTGATCTTTAATGTTTCGTTCGCCACGGCGGTGGCAGACAACTTTTAACACATGGATCTTGTGTATTTGAGTAGAGTGAAGGTTTTTGACACATTTACACCGAACTGTGCTCTCAGAAACGCTCGAAACACGCGATATCACGATTTTGGTGTTCGTCGATTTTTCGTTCGTCACAGCTGTGCCAGACGACTTTTAACGCATGGATATCATGCATTTGAGTAGAATGAAGGTTTTTTTACACATTTACACCGAGCTGTGCTCTCAGAAACGCTCGAAACACGCGATATCACGATTTTGGTGTTCTTCGATTTTTCGTTCGCCACAGTTGTGGCAGACGACTTCTAACGCATGGATAATGTGCATTTGAGTAGAATGAAGGTTTTTCATACATTCACACCGAGCTGTGCTCTCCGAAACGCTCGAAACATGCGATATCACGATTTTGGTGTTCGTCGATTTTTCGTTCGCCACAGCTGTGGCAGACGACTTTTAACGCATGAATATTGTGCATTTGAGTAGAATGAAGATTTTTGACACATTTACACCGAGCTGTGCTCTCAGAAACGCTCGAAACACGCGATATCACGATTTTGGTGTTCGTCGATTTTTCGTTAGACACAGCTGTACCAGACGACTTTTAACGCATGAATATTGTGTATTTGAGCAGAATGAAGGTTTTTTACACATTTACACCGAGCTGTGCTCTCAGAAACGCTCGAAACACGCGATATCACGATTTTGGTGATCTTCAATGTTTCGTTCGCCACGGCTGTGATTTTTCGTTAGACACAGCTGTACCAGACGACTTTTAACGCATGAATATTGTGTATTTGAGCAGAATGAAGGTTTTTGACACATTCACACCGAGCTGTGCTCTCAGCAACGCTTGAAACATGCGATATCACGATTTTGGTGTTCGTCGATTTTTCGTTCGCCACAGCTGTGGCAGACGACTTTTAATGCATGAATATTGTGCATTTGAGTCGAATGAAGATTTTTTACTCATTTACACCGAGCTATGATCTCAGGAACGCTCGAAACACGAGATATCTCGATGTTGGTACTGTTCAAAGTTTCGTTCGCCACTGCTGTGCCAGACAACTTTTATCACATGGATCTTGTGTATTTGAGTAGAGTGAATGTTTTTGACGCATTTACACCGAACTGTGCTCTCAGAAACGCTCGAAACACGCGATATCACGATTTTGGTGTTCGTCGATTTTTCGTTCGTCACAGCTGTGGCAGACGACTTTTAACGCACGGATAATGTGCATTTGAGTAGAATGAAGATTTTTGACTCATTTACACCGAGCTATGATCTCAGGAACGCTCGAAACACGAGATATCTCGATGTTGGTACTGTTCAAAGTTTCGTTCCCCACAGCTGTGAATGACGACTTTTGACGCATGGGTATTGTGCATATGAGTAGAATGAAGGTTTTTGACACATTTACACCGAGCTGTGCTCTCAGAAACGCTCGAAACACGCGATATCACGATTTTGGTGTTCGTCGATTTTTCGTTAGACACAGCTGTGCCAGACGACTTTTAACGCATGAATATTGTGTATTTGAGCAGAATGAAGGTTTTTTACACATTTACACCGAGCTGTGCTCTCAGAAACGCTCGAAACACGCGATATCACGATTTTGGTGTTCTTCGATTTTTCGTTCGCCACATTTGTGGCAGACGACTTTTAAAGCATGAATATTGTGCATTTGAGTAGAATGAAGATTTTTGACTCATTTACACCGAGCTATGATCTCAGGAACGCTCGAAACACGAGATATCTCGATGTTGGTACTGTTCAAAGTTTCGTTCTCCACAGCTGTGCCTGACGACTTTTGACGCATGGGTATTGTGCATTTGAGTAGAATGAAGGTTTTTGACACATTTACACCGATCTGTGCTCTCGGAAACGCTCGAAACACGCGAGATCACGATTTTGGTGTTCGTCGATTTTTCGTTCGTCACAGCTGTGCCAGACGACTTTTAACGCATGGATATCGTGCATTTGAGTAGAATGAAGGTTTTTTACACATTTACACCGAGCTGTGCTCTCAGAAACGCTCGAAACACGCGATATCACGATTTTGGTGATCTTCGATTTTTCGTTCGCCACAGTTGTGGCAGACGACTTCTATCGCATGGATAATGTGCATTTGAGTAGAATGAAGGTTTTTCATACATTTACACCGAGCTGTGCTCTCAGAAACGCTCGAAACACGCGATATCACGATTTTGGTGATCTTCAATGTTTCGTTTGCCACGGCGGTGGCAGACAACTTTTAACACATGGTTCTTGTGTATTTGAGTAGAGTGAAGGTTTTTGACACATTTACACCGAACTGTGCTCTCAGAAACGCTCGAAACACGCGTTATCACGATTTTGGTGGCCTTCAATGTTTCGTTCGCCACGGCTGTGGCAGACAACTTTTAACACATGGATATTGTGCATTTGAGTAGAATGAAGGTTTCTGACGCATTTATACCGAGCTGTGCTCTCAGAAACGCTCGAAACGCGCGATATCACGATTTTGGTGTTCTTCGATTTTTCCTTCGCCACAGTTGTGGCAGACGACTTCTAACGCATGGATAACGTGCATTTGAGTAGAATGAAGGTTTTTCATACATTCACACCGAGCTGTGCTCTCAGAAACGCTCGAAACATGCGATATCACGATTTTGGTGTTCGTCGATTTTTCGTTCGCCACAGCTGTGGCAGACGACTTTTAACGCATGAATATTGTGCATTTGAGTAGAATGAAGATTTTTTACACATTTACACCGAGCTATGCTCTCAGGAACGCTCGAAACACGAGATATCTCGATTTTGGTACTGTTCAAAGTTTCGTTCGCCACTGCTGTGCCAGACAACTTGTAACACATGGATCTTGTGTATTTGAGTAGAATGAAGGTATTTGACACGTTTACACCGAGCTGTGCTCTCAGAAACTCTCGAAACACGCGATATCACGATTTTGGTGTTCTTCAATGTTTCGTTCGCCACGGCTGTGGCAGACAACGTTTAACACATGGATCTTGTGTATTTGAGTAGAATGAAGATTTTTGACACATTTACACCGAGCTGTGCTCTCAGAAACGCTCGAAACACGCGATATCACGATTTTGGTGTTCGTCGATTTCTCGTTAGACACAGCTGTGCCAGACGACTTTTAACGCATGAATATTGTGTATTTGAGCAGAATGAAGGTTTTTTACACATTTACACCGAGCTGTGCTCTCAGAAACGCTCGAAACACGCGATATCACGATTTTGGTGTTCTTCGATTTTTCGTTCGCCACATTTGTGGCAGACGACTTTTAAAGCATGGATAATGTGCATTTGAGTAGAATGAAGGTTTTTCATACATTTACACCGAGCTGTGCTCTCAGAAACGCTCTAAACACGCGATATCACGATTTTGGTGATCCTCTGTTTCGTTCTCCACAGCTGTGCCTGACGACTTTTGACGCATGGATATTGTGCATTTGAGTAGAATGAAGGTTTTTCATACATTTACACCGAGCTGTGCTCTCAGAAACGATCGAAACACGCGATATCACGATGTTGGTGATCCTGTTTCGTTCTCCACAGCTGTGCCTGACGACTTTTGATGCATGGATATTGTGGATTTGAGTAGAATGAAGGTTTTTGACACATTTACACCGAGCTGTGCTCTCAGAAACGCTCGAAACACGCGATATCACGATTTTGGTGATCTTCAATGTTTCGTTCGCCACGGCGGTGGCAGACAACTTTTAACACATGGAACTTGTGGATTTGAGTAGAGTGAAGGTTTTTGACACATTTACACCGAGCTATGCTCTCAGGAAGACTCGAAACACGAGATATCTCGATTTTGGTACTGTTCAAAGTTTCGTTCTCCACTGCTGTGTCAGACAACTTGTAACACATGGATCTTGTGTATTTGAGTAGAATGAAGGTATTTGACACGTTTACACCGAGCTGTGCTCTCAGAAACGCTCGAAACACGCGATATCACGATTTTGGTGATCTTTAATGTTTCGTTCGCCACGGCTGTGGCAGACAACTTTTAACACATGGATCTTGTGTGTTTGAGCAGAATGAAGGTTTTTGACACATTCACACCGAGCTGTGCTCTCGGAAACGCTCGAAACATGCGATATCACGATTTTGGTCTTCGTCCATTTTTCGTTCGCCACAGCTGTGGCAGACGACTTTTAACGCATGAATATTGTGCATTTGAGTAGAATGAAGATTTTTGACACATTTACACCGAGCTATGCTCTCAAGAACGCTCGAAACACGAGATATCACGATTTTGGTGTTCTTCGATTTTTCGTTCGCCACAGTTGTGGCAGACGACTTCTAACGCATGGATAATGTGCATTTGAGTAGAATGAAGGTTTTTGACACATTTACACCGAACTGTGCTCTCAGAAACGCTCGAAACACGCGTTATCACGATTTTGGTGATCTTCAATGTTTCGTTCGCCACGGCTGTGGCAGACAACTTTTAACACATGGATATTGTGCATTTGAGTAGAATGAAGGTTTCTGACGCATTTATACCGAGCTGTGCTCTCAGAAACGCTCGAAACACGCGATATCACGATTTTGGTGTTCTTCGATTTTTCGTTCGCCACAGTTGTGGCAGACGACTTCTAACGCATGGATAATGTGCATTTGAGTAGAATGAAGGTTTTTCATACATTCACACCGAGCTGTGCTCTCAGAAACGCTCGAAACATGCGATATCACGATTTTGGTGTTCGTCGATTTTTCGTTCGCCACAGCTGTGGCAGACGACTTTTAACGCATGAATATTGTGCATTTGAGTAGAATGAAGATTTTTTACACATTTACACCGAGCTATGCTCTCAGGAACGCTCGAAACACGAGATATCTCGATTTTGGTACTGTTCAAAGTTTCGTTCGCCACTGCTGTGCCAGACAACTTGTAACACATGGATCTTGTGTATTTGAGTAGAATGAAGGTATTTGACACGTTTACACCGAGCTGTGCTCTCAGAAACGCTCGAAACACGCGATATCACGATTTTGGTGTTCTTCAATGTTTCGTTCGCCACGGCTGTGGCAGACAACGTTTAACACATGGGTCTTGTGTATTTGAGTAGAATGAAGATTCTTGACACATTTACACCGAGCTGTGCTCTCAGAAACGCTCGAAACACGCGATATCACGATTTTGGTGTTCGTCGATTTTTCGTTCGTCACAGCTGTGCCAGACGACTTTTAACGCATGGATATCGTGCATTTGAGTAGAATGAAGGTTTTTTACACATTTACACCGAGCTGTGCTCTCAGAAACGCTCGAAACACGCGATATCACGATTTTGGTGATCTTCGATTTTTCGTTCGCCACAGTTGTGGCAGACGACTTCTATCGCATGGATAATGTGCATTTGAGTAGAATGAAGGTTTTTCATACATTTACACCGAGCTGTGCTCTCAGAAACGCTCGAAACACGCGATATCACGATTTTGGTGATCTTCAATGTTTCGTTTGCCACGGCGGTGGCAGACAACTTTTAACACATGGTTCTTGTGTATTTGAGTAGAGTGAAGGTTTTTGACACATTTACACCGAACTGTGCTCTCAGAAACGCTCGAAACACGCGTTATCACGATTTTGGTGACCTTCAATGTTTCGTTCGCCACGGCTGTGGCAGACAACTTTTAACACATGGATATTGTGCATTTGAGTAGAATGAAGGTTTCTGACGCATTTATACCGAGCTGTGCTCTCAGAAACGCTCGAAACGCGCGATATCACGATTTTGGTGTTCTTCGATTTTTCCTTCGCCACAGTTGTGGCAGACGACTTCTAACGCATGGATAACGTGCATTTGAGTAGAATGAAGGTTTTTCATACATTCACACCGAGCTGTGCTCTCAGAAACGCTCGAAACATGCGATATCACGATTTTGGTGTTCGTCGATTTTTCGTTCGCCACAGCTGTGGCAGACGACTTTTAACGCATGAATATTGTGCATTTGAGTAGAATGAAGATTTTTTACACATTTACACCGAGCTATGCTCTCAGGAACGCTCGAAACACGAGATATCTCGATTTTGGTACTGTTCAAAGTTTCGTTCGCCACTGCTGTGCCAGACAACTTGTAACACATGGATCTTGTGTATTTGAGTAGAATGAAGGTATTTGACACGTTTACACCGAGCTGTGCTCTCAGAAACTCTCGAAACACGCGATATCACGATTTTGGTGTTCTTCAATGTTTCGTTCGCCACGGCTGTGGCAGACAACGTTTAACACATGGATCTTGTGTATTTGAGTAGAATGAAGATTTTTGACACATTTACACCGAGCTGTGCTCTCAGAAACGCTCGAAACACGCGATATCACGATTTTGGTGTTCGTCGATTTCTCGTTAGACACAGCTGTGCCAGACGACTTTTAACGCATGAATATTGTGTATTTGAGCCGAATGAAGGTTTTTTACACATTTACACCGAGCTGTGCTCTCAGAAACGCTCGAAACACGCGATATCACGATTTTGGTGTTCTTCGATTTTTCGTTCGCCACATTTGTGGCAGACGACTTTTAAAGCATGGATAATGTGCATTTGAGTAGAATGAAGGTTTTTCATACATTTACACCGAGCTGTGCTCTCAGAAACGCTCTAAACACGCGATATCACGATTTTGGTGATCCTCTGTTTCGTTCTCCACAGCTGTGCCTGACGACTTTTGACGCATGGATATTGTGCATTTGAGTAGAATGAAGGTTTTTCATACATTTACACCGAGCTGTGCTCTCAGAAACGATCGAAACACGCGATATCACGATGTTGGTGATCCTGTTTCGTTCTCCACAGCTGTGCCTGACGACTTTTGATGCATGGATATTGTGGATTTGAGTAGAATGAAGGTTTTTGACACATTTACACCGAGCTGTGCTCTCAGAAACGCTCGAAACACGCGATATCACGATTTTGGTGATCTTCAATGTTTCGTTCGCCACGGCGGTGGCAGACAACTTTTAACACATGGAACTTGTGGATTTGAGTAGAGTGAAGGTTTTTGACACATTTACACCGAGCTATGCTCTCAGGAAGACTCGAAACACGAGATATCTCGATTTTGGTACTGTTCAAAGTTTCGTTCTCCACTGCTGTGTCAGACAACTTGTAACACATGGATCTTGTGTATTTGAGTAGAATGAAGGTATTTGACACGTTTACACCGAGCTGTGCTCTCAGAAACGCTCGAAACACGCGATATCACGATTTTGGTGATCTTTAATGTTTCGTTCGCCACGGCTGTGGCAGACAACTTTTAACACATGGATCTTGTGTGTTTGAGCAGAATGAAGGTTTTTGACACATTCACACCGAGCTGTGCTCTCGGAAACGCTCGAAACATGCGATATCACGATTTTGGTCTTCGTCCATTTTTCGTTCGCCACAGCTGTGGCAGACGACTTTTAACGCATGAATATTGTGCATTTGAGTAGAATGAAGATTTTTGACACATTTACACCGAGCTATGCTCTCAAGAACGCTCGAAACACGAGATATCACGATTTTGGTGTTCTTCGATTTTTCGTTCGCCACAGTTGTGGCAGACGACTTCTAACGCATGGATAATGTGCATTTGAGTAGAATGAAGGTTTTTGACACATTTACACCGAACTGTGCTCTCAGAAACGCTCGAAACACGCGTTATCACGATTTTGGTGATCTTCAATGTTTCGTTCGCCACGGCTGTGGCAGACAACTTTTAACACATGGATATTGTGCATTTGAGTAGAATGAAGGTTTCTGACGCATTTATACCGAGCTGTGCTCTCAGAAACGCTCGAAACACGCGATATCACGATTTTGGTGTTCGTCGATTTTTCGTTCGTCACAGCTGTGCCAGACGACTTTTAACGCATGGATATCGTGCATTTGAGTAGAATGAAGGTTTTTTACACATTTACACCGAGCTGTGCTCTCAGAAACGCTCGAAACACGCGATATCACGATTTTGGTGATCTTCGATTTTTCGTTCGCCACAGTTGTGGCAGACGACTTCTATCGCATGGATAATGTGCATTTGAGTAGAATGAAGGTTTTTCATACATTTACACCGAGCTGTGCTCTCAGAAACGCTCGAAACACGCGATATCACGATTTTGGTGATCTTCAATGTTTCGTTTGCCACGGCGGTGGCAGACAACTTTTAACACATGGTTCTTGTGTATTTGAGTAGAGTGAAGGTTTTTGACACATTTACACCGAACTGTGCTCTCAGAAACGCTCGAAACACGCGTTATCACGATTTTGGTGGCCTTCAATGTTTCGTTCGCCACGGCTGTGGCAGACAACTTTTAACACATGGATATTGTGCATTTGAGTAGAATGAAGGTTTCTGACGCATTTATACCGAGCTGTGCTCTCAGAAACGCTCGAAACGCGCGATATCACGATTTTGGTGTTCTTCGATTTTTCCTTCGCCACAGTTGTGGCAGACGACTTCTAACGCATGGATAACGTGCATTTGAGTAGAATGAAGGTTTTTCATACATTCACACCGAGCTGTGCTCTCAGAAACGCTCGAAACATGCGATATCACGATTTTGGTGTTCGTCGATTTTTCGTTCGCCACAGCTGTGGCAGACGACTTTTAACGCATGAATATTGTGCATTTGAGTAGAATGAAGATTTTTTACACATTTACACCGAGCTATGCTCTCAGGAACGCTCGAAACACGAGATATCTCGATTTTGGTACTGTTCAAAGTTTCGTTCGCCACTGCTGTGCCAGACAACTTGTAACACATGGATCTTGTGTATTTGAGTAGAATGAAGGTATTTGACACGTTTACACCGAGCTGTGCTCTCAGAAACTCTCGAAACACGCGATATCACGATTTTGGTGTTCTTCAATGTTTCGTTCGCCACGGCTGTGGCAGACAACGTTTAACACATGGATCTTGTGTATTTGAGTAGAATGAAGATTTTTGACACATTTACACCGAGCTGTGCTCTCAGAAACGCTCGAAACACGCGATATCACGATTTTGGTGTTCGTCGATTTCTCGTTAGACACAGCTGTGCCAGACGACTTTTAACGCATGAATATTGTGTATTTGAGCAGAATGAAGGTTTTTTACACATTTACACCGAGCTGTGCTCTCAGAAACGCTCGAAACACGCGATATCACGATTTTGGTGTTCTTCGATTTTTCGTTCGCCACATTTGTGGCAGACGACTTTTAAAGCATGGATAATGTGCATTTGAGTAGAATGAAGGTTTTTCATACATTTACACCGAGCTGTGCTCTCAGAAACGCTCTAAACACGCGATATCACGATTTTGGTGATCCTCTGTTTCGTTCTCCACAGCTGTGCCTGACGACTTTTGACGCATGGATATTGTGCATTTGAGTAGAATGAAGGTTTTTCATACATTTACACCGAGCTGTGCTCTCAGAAACGATCGAAACACGCGATATCACGATGTTGGTGATCCTGTTTCGTTCTCCACAGCTGTGCCTGACGACTTTTGATGCATGGATATTGTGGATTTGAGTAGAATGAAGGTTTTTGACACATTTACACCGAGCTGTGCTCTCAGAAACGCTCGAAACACGCGATATCACGATTTTGGTGATCTTCAATGTTTCGTTCGCCACGGCGGTGGCAGACAACTTTTAACACATGGAACTTGTGGATTTGAGTAGAGTGAAGGTTTTTGACACATTTACACCGAGCTATGCTCTCAGGAAGACTCGAAACACGAGATATCTCGATTTTGGTACTGTTCAAAGTTTCGTTCTCCACTGCTGTGTCAGACAACTTGTAACACATGGATCTTGTGTATTTGAGTAGAATGAAGGTATTTGACACGTTTACACCGAGCTGTGCTCTCAGAAACGCTCGAAACACGCGATATCACGATTTTGGTGATCTTTAATGTTTCGTTCGCCACGGCTGTGGCAGACAACTTTTAACACATGGATCTTGTGTGTTTGAGCAGAATGAAGGTTTTTGACACATTCACACCGAGCTGTGCTCTCGGAAACGCTCGAAACATGCGATATCACGATTTTGGTCTTCGTCCATTTTTCGTTCGCCACAGCTGTGGCAGACGACTTTTAACGCATGAATATTGTGCATTTGAGTAGAATGAAGATTTTTGACACATTTACACCGAGCTATGCTCTCAAGAACGCTCGAAACACGAGATATCACGATTTTGGTGTTCTTCGATTTTTCGTTCGCCACAGTTGTGGCAGACGACTTCTAACGCATGGATAATGTGCATTTGAGTAGAATGAAGGTTTTTGACACATTTACACCGAACTGTGCTCTCAGAAACGCTCGAAACACGCGTTATCACGATTTTGGTGATCTTCAATGTTTCGTTCGCCACGGCTGTGGCAGACAACTTTTAACACATGGATATTGTGCATTTGAGTAGAATGAAGGTTTCTGACGCATTTATACCGAGCTGTGCTCTCAGAAACGCTCGAAACACGCGATATCACGATTTTGGTGTTCTTCGATTTTTCGTTCGCCACAGTTGTGGCAGACGACTTCTAACGCATGGATAATGTGCATTTGAGTAGAATGAAGGTTTTTCATACATTCACACCGAGCTGTGCTCTCAGAAACGCTCGAAACATGCGATATCACGATTTTGGTGTTCGTCGATTTTTCGTTCGCCACAGCTGTGGCAGACGACTTTTAACGCATGAATATTGTGCATTTGAGTAGAATGAAGATTTTTTACACATTTACACCGAGCTATGCTCTCAGGAACGCTCGAAACACGAGATATCTCGATTTTGGTACTGTTCAAAGTTTCGTTCGCCACTGCTGTGCCAGACAACTTGTAACACATGGATCTTGTGTATTTGAGTAGAATGAAGGTATTTGACACGTTTACACCGAGCTGTGCTCTCAGAAACGCTCGAAACACGCGATATCACGATTTTGGTGTTCTTCAATGTTTCGTTCGCCACGGCTGTGGCAGACAACGTTTAACACATGGGTCTTGTGTATTTGAGTAGAATGAAGATTTTTGACACATTTACACCGAGCTGTGCTCTCAGAAACGCTCGAAACACGCGATATCACGATTTTGGTGTTCGTCGATTTTTCGTTCGTCACAGCTGTGCCAGACGACTTTTAACGCATGGATATCGTGCATTTGAGTAGAATGAAGGTTTTTTACACATTTACACCGAGCTGTGCTCTCAGAAACGCTCGAAACACGCGATATCACGATTTTGGTGATCTTCGATTTTTCGTTCGCCACAGTTGTGGCAGACGACTTCTATCGCATGGATAATGTGCATTTGAGTAGAATGAAGGTTTTTCATACATTTACACCGAGCTGTGCTCTCAGAAACGCTCGAAACACGCGATATCACGATTTTGGTGATCTTCAATGTTTCGTTTGCCACGGCGGTGGCAGACAACTTTTAACACATGGTTCTTGTGTATTTGAGTAGAGTGAAGGTTTTTGACACATTTACACCGAACTGTGCTCTCAGAAACGCTCGAAACACGCGTTATCACGATTTTGGTGACCTTCAATGTTTCGTTCGCCACGGCTGTGGCAGACAACTTTTAACACATGGATATTGTGCATTTGAGTAGAATGAAGGTTTCTGACGCATTTATACCGAGCTGTGCTCTCAGAAACGCTCGAAACGCGCGATATCACGATTTTGGTGTTCTTCGATTTTTCCTTCGCCACAGTTGTGGCAGACGACTTCTAACGCATGGATAACGTGCATTTGAGTAGAATGAAGGTTTTTCATACATTCACACCGAGCTGTGCTCTCAGAAACGCTCGAAACATGCGATATCACGATTTTGGTGTTCGTCGATTTTTCGTTCGCCACAGCTGTGGCAGACGACTTTTAACGCATGAATATTGTGCATTTGAGTAGAATGAAGATTTTTTACACATTTACACCGAGCTATGCTCTCAGGAACGCTCGAAACACGAGATATCTCGATTTTGGTACTGTTCAAAGTTTCGTTCGCCACTGCTGTGCCAGACAACTTGTAACACATGGATCTTGTGTATTTGAGTAGAATGAAGGTATTTGACACGTTTACACCGAGCTGTGCTCTCAGAAACTCTCGAAACACGCGATATCACGATTTTGGTGTTCTTCAATGTTTCGTTCGCCACGGCTGTGGCAGACAACGTTTAACACATGGATCTTGTGTATTTGAGTAGAATGAAGATTTTTGACACATTTACACCGAGCTGTGCTCTCAGAAACGCTCGAAACACGCGATATCACGATTTTGGTGTTCGTCGATTTCTCGTTAGACACAGCTGTGCCAGACGACTTTTAACGCATGAATATTGTGTATTTGAGCAGAATGAAGGTTTTTTACACATTTACACCGAGCTGTGCTCTCAGAAACGCTCGAAACACGCGATATCACGATTTTGGTGTTCTTCGATTTTTCGTTCGCCACATTTGTGGCAGACGACTTTTAAAGCATGGATAATGTGCATTTGAGTAGAATGAAGGTTTTTCATACATTTACACCGAGCTGTGCTCTCAGAAACGCTCTAAACACGCGATATCACGATTTTGGTGATCCTCTGTTTCGTTCTCCACAGCTGTGCCTGACGACTTTTGACGCATGGATATTGTGCATTTGAGTAGAATGAAGGTTTTTCATACATTTACACCGAGCTGTGCTCTCAGAAACGATCGAAACACGCGATATCACGATGTTGGTGATCCTGTTTCGTTCTCCACAGCTGTGCCTGACGACTTTTGATGCATGGATATTGTGGATTTGAGTAGAATGAAGGTTTTTGACACATTTACACCGAGCTGTGCTCTCAGAAACGCTCGAAACACGCGATATCACGATTTTGGTGATCTTCAATGTTTCGTTCGCCACGGCGGTGGCAGACAACTTTTAACACATGGAACTTGTGGATTTGAGTAGAGTGAAGGTTTTTGACACATTTACACCGAGCTATGCTCTCAGGAAGACTCGAAACACGAGATATCTCGATTTTGGTACTGTTCAAAGTTTCGTTCTCCACTGCTGTGTCAGACAACTTGTAACACATGGATCTTGTGTATTTGAGTAGAATGAAGGTATTTGACACGTTTACACCGAGCTGTGCTCTCAGAAACGCTCGAAACACGCGATATCACGATTTTGGTGATCTTTAATGTTTCGTTCGCCACGGCTGTGGCAGACAACTTTTAACACATGGATCTTGTGTGTTTGAGCAGAATGAAGGTTTTTGACACATTCACACCGAGCTGTGCTCTCGGAAACGCTCGAAACATGCGATATCACGATTTTGGTCTTCGTCCATTTTTCGTTCGCCACAGCTGTGGCAGACGACTTTTAACGCATGAATATTGTGCATTTGAGTAGAATGAAGATTTTTGACACATTTACACCGAGCTATGCTCTCAAGAACGCTCGAAACACGAGATATCACGATTTTGGTGTTCTTCGATTTTTCGTTCGCCACAGTTGTGGCAGACGACTTCTAACGCATGGATAATGTGCATTTGAGTAGAATGAAGGTTTTTGACACATTTACACCGAACTGTGCTCTCAGAAACGCTCGAAACACGCGTTATCACGATTTTGGTGATCTTCAATGTTTCGTTCGCCACGGCTGTGGCAGACAACTTTTAACACATGGATATTGTGCATTTGAGTAGAATGAAGGTTTCTGACGCATTTATACCGAGCTGTGCTCTCAGAAACGCTCGAAACACGCGATATCACGATTTTGGTGTTCTTCGATTTTTCGTTCGCCACAGTTGTGGCAGACGACTTCTAACGCATGGATAATGTGCATTTGAGTAGAATGAAGGTTTTTCATACATTCACACCGAGCTGTGCTCTCAGAAACGCTCGAAACATGCGATATCACGATTTTGGTGTTCGTCGATTTTTCGTTCGCCACAGCTGTGGCAGACGACTTTTAACGCATGAATATTGTGCATTTGAGTAGAATGAAGATTTTTTACACATTTACACCGAGCTATGCTCTCAGGAACGCTCGAAACACGAGATATCTCGATTTTGGTACTGTTCAAAGTTTCGTTCGCCACTGCTGTGCCAGACAACTTGTAACACATGGATCTTGTGTATTTGAGTAGAATGAAGGTATTTGACACGTTTACACCGAGCTGTGCTCTCAGAAACGCTCGAAACACGCGATATCACGATTTTGGTGTTCTTCAATGTTTCGTTCGCCACGGCTGTGGCAGACAACGTTTAACACATGGGTCTTGTGTATTTGAGTAGAATGAAGATTTTTGACACATTTACACCGAGCTGTGCTCTCAGAAACGCTCGAAACACGCGATATCACGATTTTGGTGTTCGTCGATTTTTCGTTAGACACAGCTGTGCCAGACGACTTTTAACGCATGAATATTGTGTATTTGAGCAGAATGAAGGTTTTTTACACATTTACACCGAGCTGTGCTCTCAGAAACGCTCGAAACACGCGATATCACGATTTTGGTGTTCTTCGATTTTTCGTTCGCCACATTTGTGGCAGACGACTTTTAAAGCATGGATAATGTGCATTTGAGTAGAATGAAGGTTTTTCATACATTTACACCGAGCTGTGCTCTCAGAAACGCTCTAAACACGCGATATCACGATTTTGGTGATCCTCTGTTTCGTTCTCCACAGCTGTGCCTGACGACTTTTGACGCATGGATATTGTGCATTTGAGTAGAATGAAGGTTTTTCATACATTTACACCGAGCTGTGCTCTCAGAAACGATCGAAACACGCGATATCACGATGTTGGTGATCCTGTTTCGTTCTCCACAGCTGTGCCTGACGACTTTTGATGCATGGATATTGTGGATTTGAGTAGAATGAAGGTTTTTGACACATTTACACCGAGCTATGCTCTCAGAAACGCTCGAAACACGCGATATCACGATTTTGGTGATCTTCAATGTTTCGTTCGCCACGGCGGTGGCAGACAACTTTTAACACATGGAACTTGTGTATTTGAGTAGAGTGAAGGTTTTTGACACATTTACACCGAACTGTGCTCTCAGAAACGCTCGAAACACGCGATATCACGATTTTGGTGATCTTCAATGTTTCGTTCGCCACGGCGGTGGCAGACAACTTTTAACACATGGAACTTGTGTATTTGAGTAGAGTGAAGGTTTTTGACACATTTACACCGAACTGTGCTCTCAGAAACGCTCGAAACACGCGATATCACGATTTTGGTGTTCGTCGATTTTTCGTTCGTCACAGCTGTGCCAGACGACTTTTAACGCATGGATATCGTGCATTTGAGTAGAATGAAGGTTTTTTACACATTTACACCGAGCTGTGCTCTCAGAAACGCTCGAAACACGCGATATCACGATTTTGGTGATCTTCGATTTTTCGTTCGCCACAGTTGTGGCAGACGACTTCTAACGCATGGATAATGTGCATTTGAGTAGAATAAAGGTTTTTCATACATTTACACCGAGCTGTGCTCTCAGAAACGTTCGAAACACGCGATATTACGATTTTGGTGATCCTCGGTTTTTCGTTTTCCACAGCTGTGGATGACGACTTTTGACGCATGGATATTGTGCATTTGAGTAGAATGAAGGTTTTTGACACATTTACACCGAGCTGTGCTCTCAGAAACGATCGAAACACGCGATATCACGATTTTGGTGATCTTCAATGTTTCGTTCGCCACGGCTGTGGCAGACAACTTTTAACACATGGATCTTGTGTGTTTGAGCAGAATGAAGGTTTTTGACACATTCACACCGAGCTGTGCTCTCGGAAACGCTCGAAACATGCGATATCACGATTTTGGTCTTCGTCCATTTTTCGTTCGCCACAGCTGTGGCAGACGATTTTTAACGCATGAATATTGTGCATTTGAGTAGAATGAAGATTTTTGACACATTTACACCGAGCTATGCTCTCAAGAACGCTCGAAACACGAGATATCACGATTTTGGTGTTCTTCGATTTTTCGTTCGCCACAGTTGTGGCAGACGACTTCTAACGCATGGATAATGTGCATTTGAGTGGAATGAAGGTTTTTGACACATTTACACCGAACTGTGCTCTCAGAAACGCTCGAAACACGCGTTATCACGATTTTGGTGTTCTTCGATTTTTCGTTCGCCACATTTGTGGCAGACGACTTTTAAAGCATGGATAATGTGCATTTGAGTAGAATGAAGGTTTTTCATACATTTACACCGAGCTGTGCTCTCAGAAACGCTCTAAACACGCGATATCACGATTTTGGTGATCCTCTGTTTCGTTCTCCACAGCTGTGCCTGACGACTTTTGACGCATGGATATTGTGCATTTGAGTAGAATGAAGGTTTTTCATACATTTACACCGAGCTGTGCTCTCAGAAACGATCGAAACACGCGATATCACGATGTTGGTGATCCTGTTTCGTTCTCCACAGCTGTGCCTGACGACTTTTGATGCATGGATATTGTGGATTTGAGTAGAATGAAGGTTTTTGACACATTTACACCGAGCTATGCTCTCAGAAACGCTCGAAACACGCGATATCACGATTTTGGTGATCTTCAATGTTTCGTTCGCCACGGCGGTGGCAGACAACTTTTAACACATGGAACTTGTGTATTTGAGTAGAGTGAAGGTTTTTGACACATTTACACCGAACTGTGCTCTCAGAAACGCTCGAAACACGCGATATCACGATTTTGGTGATCTTCAATGTTTCGTTCGCCACGGCGGTGGCAGACAACTTTTAACACATGGAACTTGTGTATTTGAGTAGAGTGAAGGTTTTTGACACATTTACACCGAACTGTGCTCTCAGAAACGCTCGAAACACGCGATATCACGATTTTGGTGTTCGTCGATTTTTCGTTCGTCACAGCTGTGCCAGACGACTTTTAACGCATGGATATCGTGCATTTGAGTAGAATGAAGGTTTTTTACACATTTACACCGAGCTGTGCTCTCAGAAACGCTCGAAACACGCGATATCACGATTTTGGTGATCTTCGATTTTTCGTTCGCCACAGTTGTGGCAGACGACTTCTAACGCATGGATAATGTGCATTTGAGTAGAATAAAGGTTTTTCATACATTTACACCGAGCTGTGCTCTCAGAAACGTTCGAAACACGCGATATTACGATTTTGGTGATCCTCGGTTTTTCGTTTTCCACAGCTGTGGATGACGACTTTTGACGCATGGATATTGTGCATTTGAGTAGAATGAAGGTTTTTGACACATTTACACCGAGCTGTGCTCTCAGAAACGATCGAAACACGCGATATCACGATTTTGGTGATCTTCAATGTTTCGTTCGCCACGGCTGTGGCAGACAACTTTTAACACATGGATCTTGTGTGTTTGAGCAGAATGAAGGTTTTTGACACATTCACACCGAGCTGTGCTCTCGGAAACGCTCGAAACATGCGATATCACGATTTTGGTCTTCGTCCATTTTTCGTTCGCCACAGCTGTGGCAGACGATTTTTAACGCATGAATATTGTGCATTTGAGTAGAATGAAGATTTTTGACACATTTACACCGAGCTATGCTCTCAAGAACGCTCGAAACACGAGATATCACGATTTTGGTGTTCTTCGATTTTTCGTTCGCCACAGTTGTGGCAGACGACTTCTAACGCATGGATAATGTGCATTTGAGTGGAATGAAGGTTTTTGACACATTTACACCGAACTGTGCTCTCAGAAACGCTCGAAACACGCGTTATCACGATTTTGGTGATCTTCAATGTTTCGTTCGCCACGGCTGTGGCAGACAATTTTTAACACATGGATATTGTGCATTTGAGTAGAATAAAGGTTTCTGACGCATTTATACCGAGCTGTGCTCTCAGAAACGCTCGAAACACGCGATATCACGATTTTGGTGTTCTTCGATTTTTCGTTCGCCACAGTTGTGGCAGACGACTTCTAACGCATGGATAATGTGCATTTGAGTAGAATGAAGGTTTTTCATACATTCACACCGAGCTGTGCTCTCAGAAACGCTCGAAACACGCGATATCACGATTTTGGTGTTCTTCAATGTTTCGTTCGCCACGGCTGTGGCAGACAACGTTTAACACATGGGTCTTGTGTATTTGAGTAGAATGAAGATTTTTGACACATTTACACCGAGCTGTGCTCTCAGAAACGCTCGAAACACGCGATATCACGATTTTGGTGTTCGTCGATTTTTCGTTAGACACAGCTGTGCCAGACGACTTTTAACGCATGAATATTGTGTATTTGAGCAGAATGAAGGTTTTTTACACATTTACACCGAGCTGTGCTCTCAGAAACGCTCAAAACACGCGATATCACGATTTTGGTGTTCTTCGATTTTTCGTTCGCCACATTTGTGGCAGACGACTTTTAAAGCATGGATAATGTGCATTTGAGTAGAATGAAGGTTTTTCATACATTTACACCGAGCTGTGCTCTCAGAAACGATCGAAACACGCGATATCACGATGTTGGTGTTCTTCGATTTTTCGTTCGCCACAGTTGTGGCAGACGACTTCTAACGCATGGATAATGTGCATTTGAGTAGAATGAAGGTTTTTCATACATTCACACCGAGCTGTGCTCTCAGAAACGCTCGAAACACGCGATATCACGATTTTGGTGATCTTCAATGTTTCGTTCGCCACGGCTGTGATTTTTCGTTAGACACAGCTGTACCAGACGACTTTTAACGCATGAATATTGTGTATTTGAGCAGAATGAAGGTTTTTGACACATTCACACCGAGCTGTGCTCTCAGAAACGCTTGAAACATGCGATATCACGATTTTGGTGTTCGTCGATTTTTCGTTCGCCACAGCTGTGGCAGACGACTTTTAACGCATGAATATTGTGCATTTGAGTAGAATGAAGATTTTTTACTCATTTACACCGAGCTATGATCTCAGGAACGCTCGAAACACGAGATATCTCGATGTTGGTACTGTTCAAAGTTTCGTTCGCCACTGCTGTGCCAGACAACTTTTATCACATGGATCTTGTGTATTTGAGTAGAGTGAATGTTTTTGACGCATTTACACCGAACTGTGCTCTCAGAAACGCTCGAAACACGCGATATCACGATTTTGGTGTTCGTCGATTTTTCGTTCGTCACAGCTGTGGCAGACGACTTTTAACGCATGGATAATGTGCATTTCAGTAGAATGAAGATTTTTGACTCATTTACACCGAGCTATGATCTCAGGAACGCTCGAAACACGAGATATCTCGATGTTGGTACTGTTCAAAGTTTCGTTCCCCACAGCTGTGCCTGACGACTTTTGACGCATGGGTATTGTGCATATGAGTAGAATGAAGGTTTTTGACTCATTTACACCGAGCTATGATCTCAGGAACGCTCGAAACACGAGATATCTCGATGTTGGTACTGTTCAAAGTTTCGTTCTCCACAGCTGTGCCTGACGACTTTTGACGCATGGGTATTGTGCATTTGAGTAGAATGAAGGTTTTTGACACATTTACACCGATCTGTGCTCTCAGAAACGCTCGAAACACGCGATATCACGATTTTGGTGTTCGTCGATTTTTCGTTCGTCACAGCTGTGCCAGACGACTTTTAACGCATGGATATCGTGCATTTGAGTAGAATGAAGGTTTTTTACACATTTACACCGAGCTGTGCTCTCAGAAACGCTCGAAACACGCGATATCACGATTTTGGTGTTCTTCGATTTTTCGTTCGCCACATTTGTGGCAGACGACTTTTAAAGCATGAATATTGTGCATTTGAGTAGAATGAAGATTTTTGACTCATTTACACCGAGCTATGATCTCAGGAACGCTCGAAACACGAGATATCTCGATGTTGGTACTGTTCAAAGTTTCGTTCTCCACAGCTGTGCCTGACGACTTTTGACGCATGGGTATTGTGCATTTGAGTAGAATGAAGGTTTTTGACACATTTACACCGATCTGTGCTCTCAGAAACGCTCGAAACACGCGATATCACGATTTTGGTGTTCGTCGATTTTTCGTTCGTCACAGCTGTGCCAGACGACTTTTAACGCATGGATATCGTGCATTTGAGTAGAATGAAGGTTTTTTACACATTTACACCGAGCTGTGCTCTCAGAAACGCTCGAAACACGCGATATCACGATTTTGGTGATCTTCGATTTTTCGTTCGCCACAGTTGTGGCAGACGACTTCTAACGCATGGATAATGTGCATTTGAGTAGAATGAAGGTTTTTCATACATTTACACCGAGCTGTGCTCTCAGAAACGCTCGAAACACGCGATATCACGATTTTGGTGATCTTCAATGTTTCGTTTGCCACGGCGGTGGCAGACAACTTTTAACACATGGTTCTTGTGTATTTGAGTAGAGTGAAGGTTTTTGACACATTTACACCGAACTGTGCTCTCAGAAACGCTCGAAACACGCGATATCACGATTTTGGTGTTCGTCGATTTTTCGTTCGTCACAGCTGTGCCAGACGACTTTTAACGCATGGATATCGTGCATTTGAGTAGAATGAAGGTTTTTTACACATTTACACCGAGCTGTGCTCTCAGAAACGCTCGAAACACGCGATATCACGATTTTGGTGTTCTTCGATTTTTCGTTCGCCACATTTGTGGCAGACGACTTTTAAAGCATGAATATTGTGCATTTGAGTAGAATGAAGATTTTTGACTCATTTACACCGAGCTATGATCTCAGGAACGCTCGAAACACGAGATATCTCGATGTTGGTACTGTTCAAAGTTTCGTTCTCCACAGCTGTGCCTGACGACTTTTGACGCATGGGTATTGTGCATTTGAGTAGAATGAAGGTTTTTGACACATTTACACCGATCTGTGCTCTCAGAAACGCTCGAAACACGCGATATCACGATTTTGGTGTTCGTCGATTTTTCGTTCGTCACAGCTGTGCCAGACGACTTTTAACGCATGGATATCGTGCATTTGAGTAGAATGAAGGTTTTTTACACATTTACACCGAGCTGTGCTCTCAGAAACGCTCGAAACACGCGATATCACGATTTTGGTGATCTTCGATTTTTCGTTCGCCACAGTTGTGGCAGACGACTTCTAACGCATGGATAATGTGCATTTGAGTAGAATGAAGGTTTTTCATACATTTACACCGAGCTGTGCTCTCAGAAACGCTCGAAACACGCGATATCACGATTTTGGTGATCTTCAATGTTTCGTTTGCCACGGCGGTGGCAGACAACTTTTAACACATGGTTCTTGTGTATTTGAGTAGAGTGAAGGTTTTTGACACATTTACACCGAACTGTGCTCTCAGAAACGCTCGAAACACGCGTTATCACGATTTTGGTGACCTTCAATGTTTCGTTCACCACGGCTGTGGCAGACAACTTTTAACACATGGATATTGTGCATTTGAGTAGAATGAAGGTTTCTGACGCATTTATACCGAGCTGTGCTCTCAGAAACGCTCGAAACGCGCGATATCACGATTTTGGTGTTCTTCGATTTTTCCTTCGCCACAGTTGTGGCAGACGACTTTTAACGCATGAATATTGTGCATTTGAGTAGAATGAAGATTTTTTACACATTTACACCGAGCTATGCTCTCAGGAACGCTCGAAACACGAGATATCTCGATTTTGGTACTGTTCAAAGTTTCGTTCGCCACTGCTGTGCCAGACAACTTCTAACGCATGGATAACGTGCATTTGAGTAGAATGAAGGTTTTTCATACATTCACACCGAGCTGTGCTCTCAGAAACGCTCGAAACATGCGATATCACGATTTTGGTGTTCGTCGATTTTTCGTT
Source organism: Pimpla rufipes (assembly GCA_963932165.1). Lineage (NCBI taxonomy): Eukaryota > Metazoa > Arthropoda > Insecta > Hymenoptera > Ichneumonidae > Pimpla > Pimpla rufipes. Next base: position 985,631 of record CAWVQF010000037.1, read on the forward strand.
CGCCACAGCTGTGGCAGACGACTTTTAACGCATGAATATTGTGCATTTGAGTAGAATGAAGATTTTTTACACATTTACACCGAGCTATGCTCTCAGGAACGCTCGAAACACGAGATATCTCGATTTTGGTACTGTTCAAAGTTTCGTTCGCCACTGCTGTGCCAGACAACTTGTAACACATGGATCTTGTGTATTTGAGTAGAATGAAGGTATTTGACACGTTTACACCGAGCTGTGCTCTCAGAAACTCTCGAAACACGCGATATCACGATTTTGGTGTTCTTCAATGTTTCGTTCGCCACGGCTGTGGCAGACAACGTTTAACACATGGATCTTGTGTATTTGAGTAGAATGAAGATTTTTGACACATTTACACCGAGCTGTGCTCTCAGAAACGCTCGAAACACGCGATATCACGATTTTGGTGTTCGTCGATTTCTCGTTAGACACAGCTGTGCCAGACGACTTTTAACGCATGAATATTGTGTATTTGAGCAGAATGAAGGTTTTTTACACATTTACACCGAGCTGTGCTCTCAGAAACGCTCGAAACACGCGATATCACGATTTTGGTGTTCTTCGATTTTTCGTTCGCCACATTTGTGGCAGACGACTTTTAAAGCATGGATAATGTGCATTTGAGTAGAATGAAGGTTTTTCATACATTTACACCGAGCTGTGCTCTCAGAAACGCTCGAAACACGCGATATCACGATTTTGGTGATCTTTAATGTTTCGTTCGCCACGGCGGTGGCAGACAACTTTTAACACATGGATCTTGTGTATTTGAGTAGAGTGAAGGTTTTTGACACATTTACACCGAACTGTGCTCTCAGAAACGCTCGAAACACGCGATATCACGATTTTGGTGTTCGTCGATTTTTCGTTCGTCACAGCTGTGCCAGACGACTTTTAACGCATGGATATCATGCATTTGAGTAGAATGAAGGTTTTTTTACACATTTACACCGAGCTGTGCTCTCAGAAACGCTCGAAACACGCGATATCACGATTTTGGTGTTCTTCGATTTTTCGTTCGCCACAGTTGTGGCAGACGACTTCTAACGCATGGATAATGTGCATTTGAGTAGAATGAAGGTTTTTCATACATTCACACCGAGCTGTGCTCTCCGAAACGCTCGAAACATGCGATATCACGATTTTGGTGTTCGTCGATTTTTCGTTCGCCACAGCTGTGGCAGACGACTTTTAACGCATGAATATTGTGCATTTGAGTAGAATGAAGATTTTTGACACATTTACACCGAGCTGTGCTCTCAGAAACGCTCGAAACACGCGATATCACGATTTTGGTGTTCGTCGATTTTTCGTTAGACACAGCTGTACCAGACGACTTTTAACGCATGAATATTGTGTATTTGAGCAGAATGAAGGTTTTTTACACATTTACACCGAGCTGTGCTCTCAGAAACGCTCGAAACACGCGATATCACGATTTTGGTGATCTTCAATGTTTCGTTCGCCACGGCTGTGATTTTTCGTTAGACACAGCTGTACCAGACGACTTTTAACGCATGAATATTGTGTATTTGAGCAGAATGAAGGTTTTTGACACATTCACACCGAGCTGTGCTCTCAGCAACGCTTGAAACATGCGATATCACGATTTTGGTGTTCGTCGATTTTTCGTTCGCCACAGCTGTGGCAGACGACTTTTAATGCATGAATATTGTGCATTTGAGTCGAATGAAGATTTTTTACTCATTTACACCGAGCTATGATCTCAGGAACGCTCGAAACACGAGATATCTCGATGTTGGTACTGTTCAAAGTTTCGTTCGCCACTGCTGTGCCAGACAACTTTTATCACATGGATCTTGTGTATTTGAGTAGAGTGAATGTTTTTGACGCATTTACACCGAACTGTGCTCTCAGAAACGCTCGAAACACGCGATATCACGATTTTGGTGTTCGTCGATTTCTCGTTAGACACAGCTGTGGCAGACGACTTTTAACGCACGGATAATGTGCATTTGAGTAGAATGAAGATTTTTGACTCATTTACACCGAGCTATGATCTCAGAAACGCTCGAAACACGCGATATCACGATTTTGGTGTTCTTCGATTTTTCGTTCGCCACATTTGTGGCAGACGACTTTTAAAGCATGGATAATGTGCATTTGAGTAGAATGAAGGTTTTTCATACATTTACACCGAGCTGTGCTCTCAGAAACGCTCTAAACACGCGATATCACGATTTTGGTGATCCTCTGTTTCGTTCTCCACAGCTGTGCCTGACGACTTTTGACGCATGGATATTGTGCATTTGAGTAGAATGAAGGTTTTTCATACATTTACACCGAGCTGTGCTCTCAGAAACGATCGAAACACGCGATATCACGATGTTGGTGATCCTGTTTCGTTCTCCACAGCTGTGCCTGACGACTTTTGATGCATGGATATTGTGGATTTGAGTAGAATGAAGGTTTTTGACACATTTACACCGAGCTGTGCTCTCAGAAACGCTCGAAACACGCGATATCACGATTTTGGTGATCTTCAAAGTTTCGTTCGCCACGGCGGTGGCAGACAACTTTTAACACATGGAACTTGTGGATTTGAGTAGAGTGAAGGTTTTTGACACATTTACACCGAGCTATGCTCTCAGGAAGACTCGAAACACGAGATATCTCGATTTTGGTACTGTTCAAAGTTTCGTTCTCCACTGCTGTGTCAGACAACTTGTAACACATGGATCTTGTGTATTTGAGTAGAATGAAGGTATTTGACGCGTTTACACCGAGCTGTGCTCTCAGAAACGCTCGAAACACGCGATATCACGATTTTGGTGATCTTTAATGTTTCGTTCGCCACGGCTGTGGCAGACAACTTTTAACACATGGATCTTGTGTGTTTGAGCAGAATGAAGGTTTTTGACACATTCACACCGAGCTGTGCTCTCGGAAACGCTCGAAACATGCGATATCACGATTTTGGTCTTCGTCCATTTTTCGTTCGCCACAGCTGTGGCAGACGACTTTTAACGCATGAATATTGTGCATTTGAGTAGAATGAAGATTTTTGACACATTTACACCGAGCTATGCTCTCAAGAACGCTCGAAACACGAGATATCACGATTTTGGTGTTCTTCGATTTTTCGTTCGCCACAGTTGTGGCAGACGACTTCTAACGCATGGATAATGTGCATTTGAGTAGAATGAAGGTTTTTGACACATTTACACCGAACTGTGCTCTCAGAAACGCTCGAAACACGCGTTATCACGATTTTGGTGATCTTCAATGTTTCGTTCGCCACGGCTGTGGCAGACAACTTTTAACACATGGATATTGTGCATTTGAGTAGAATGAAGGTTTCTGACGCATTTATACCGAGCTGTGCTCTCAGAAACGCTCGAAACACGCGATATCACGATTTTGGTGTTCTTCGATTTTTCGTTCGCCACAGTTGTGGCAGACGACTTCTAACGCATGGATAATGTGCATTTGAGTAGAATGAAGGTTTTTCATACATTCACACCGAGCTGTGCTCTCAGAAACGCTCGAAACATGCGATATCACGATTTTGGTGTTCGTCGATTTTTCGTTCGCCACAGCTGTGGCAGACGACTTTTAACGCATGAATATTGTGCATTTGAGTAGAATGAAGATTTTTTACACATTTACACCGAGCTATGCTCTCAGGAACGCTCGAAACACGAGATATCTCGATTTTGGTACTGTTCAAAGTTTCGTTCGCCACTGCTGTGCCAGACAACTTGTAACACATGGATCTTGTGTATTTGAGTAGAATGAAGGTATTTGACACGTTTACACCGAGCTGTGCTCTCAGAAACGCTCGAAACACGCGATATCACGATTTTGGTGTTCTTCAATGTTTCGTTCGCCACGGCTGTGGCAGACAACGTTTAACACATGGGTCTTGTGTATTTGAGTAGAATGAAGATTCTTGACACATTTACACCGAGCTGTGCTCTCAGAAACGCTCGAAACACGCGATATCACGATTTTGGTGTTCGTCGATTTTTCGTTCGTCACAGCTGTGCCAGACGACTTTTAACGCATGGATATCGTGCATTTGAGTAGAATGAAGGTTTTTTACACATTTACACCGAGCTGTGCTCTCAGAAACGCTCGAAACACGCGATATCACGATTTTGGTGATCTTCGATTTTTCGTTCGCCACAGTTGTGGCAGACGACTTCTATCGCATGGATAATGTGCATTTGAGTAGAATGAAGGTTTTTCATACATTTACACCGAGCTGTGCTCTCAGAAACGCTCGAAACACGCGATATCACGATTTTGGTGATCTTCAATGTTTCGTTTGCCACGGCGGTGGCAGACAACTTTTAACACATGGTTCTTGTGTATTTGAGTAGAGTGAAGGTTTTTGACACATTTACACCGAACTGTGCTCTCAGAAACGCTCGAAACACGCGTTATCACGATTTTGGTGACCTTCAATGTTTCGTTCGCCACGGCTGTGGCAGACAACTTTTAACACATGGATATTGTGCATTTGAGTAGAATGAAGGTTTCTGACGCATTTATACCGAGCTGTGCTCTCAGAAACGCTCGAAACGCGCGATATCACGATTTTGGTGTTCTTCGATTTTTCCTTCGCCACAGTTGTGGCAGACGACTTCTAACGCATGGATAACGTGCATTTGAGTAGAATGAAGGTTTTTCATACATTCACACCGAGCTGTGCTCTCAGAAACGCTCGAAACATGCGATATCACGATTTTGGTGTTCGTCGATTTTTCGTTCGCCACAGCTGTGGCAGACGACTTTTAACGCATGAATATTGTGCATTTGAGTAGAATGAAGATTTTTTACACATTTACACCGAGCTATGCTCTCAGGAACGCTCGAAACACGAGATATCTCGATTTTGGTACTGTTCAAAGTTTCGTTCGCCACTGCTGTGCCAGACAACTTGTAACACATGGATCTTGTGTATTTGAGTAGAATGAAGGTATTTGACACGTTTACACCGAGCTGTGCTCTCAGAAACTCTCGAAACACGCGATATCACGATTTTGGTGTTCTTCAATGTTTCGTTCGCCACGGCTGTGGCAGACAACGTTTAACACATGGATCTTGTGTATTTGAGTAGAATGAAGATTTTTGACACATTTACACCGAGCTGTGCTCTCAGAAACGCTCGAAACACGCGATATCACGATTTTGGTGTTCGTCGATTTCTCGTTAGACACAGCTGTGCCAGACGACTTTTAACGCATGAATATTGTGTATTTGAGCAGAATGAAGGTTTTTTACACATTTACACCGAGCTGTGCTCTCAGAAACGCTCGAAACACGCGATATCACGATTTTGGTGTTCTTCGATTTTTCGTTCGCCACATTTGTGGCAGACGACTTTTAAAGCATGGATAATGTGCATTTGAGTAGAATGAAGGTTTTTCATACATTTACACCGAGCTGTGCTCTCAGAAACGCTCTAAACACGCGATATCACGATTTTGGTGATCCTCTGTTTCGTTCTCCACAGCTGTGCCTGACGACTTTTGACGCATGGATATTGTGCATTTGAGTAGAATGAAGGTTTTTCATACATTTACACCGAGCTGTGCTCTCAGAAACGATCGAAACACGCGATATCACGATGTTGGTGATCCTGTTTCGTTCTCCACAGCTGTGCCTGACGACTTTTGATGCATGGATATTGTGGATTTGAGTAGAATGAAGGTTTTTGACACATTTACACCGAGCTGTGCTCTCAGAAACGCTCGAAACACGCGATATCACGATTTTGGTGATCTTCAATGTTTCGTTCGCCACGGCGGTGGCAGACAACTTTTAACACATGGAACTTGTGGATTTGAGTAGAGTGAAGGTTTTTGACACATTTACACCGAGCTATGCTCTCAGGAAGACTCGAAACACGAGATATCTCGATTTTGGTACTGTTCAAAGTTTCGTTCTCCACTGCTGTGTCAGACAACTTGTAACACATGGATCTTGTGTATTTGAGTAGAATGAAGGTATTTGACACGTTTACACCGAGCTGTGCTCTCAGAAACGCTCGAAACACGCGATATCACGATTTTGGTGATCTTTAATGTTTCGTTCGCCACGGCTGTGGCAGACAACTTTTAACACATGGATCTTGTGTGTTTGAGCAGAATGAAGGTTTTTGACACATTCACACCGAGCTGTGCTCTCGGAAACGCTCGAAACATGCGATATCACGATTTTGGTCTTCGTCCATTTTTCGTTCGCCACAGCTGTGGCAGACGACTTTTAACGCATGAATATTGTGCATTTGAGTAGAATGAAGATTTTTGACACATTTACACCGAGCTATGCTCTCAAGAACGCTCGAAACACGAGATATCACGATTTTGGTGTTCTTCGATTTTTCGTTCGCCACAGTTGTGGCAGACGACTTCTAACGCATGGATAATGTGCATTTGAGTAGAATGAAGGTTTTTGACACATTTACACCGAACTGTGCTCTCAGAAACGCTCGAAACACGCGTTATCACGATTTTGGTGATCTTCAATGTTTCGTTCGCCACGGCTGTGGCAGACAACTTTTAACACATGGATATTGTGCATTTGAGTAGAATGAAGGTTTCTGACGCATTTATACCGAGCTGTGCTCTCAGAAACGCTCGAAACACGCGATATCACGATTTTGGTGTTCGTCGATTTTTCGTTCGTCACAGCTGTGCCAGACGACTTTTAACGCATGGATATCGTGCATTTGAGTAGAATGAAGGTTTTTTACACATTTACACCGAGCTGTGCTCTCAGAAACGCTCGAAACACGCGATATCACGATTTTGGTGATCTTCGATTTTTCGTTCGCCACAGTTGTGGCAGACGACTTCTATCGCATGGATAATGTGCATTTGAGTAGAATGAAGGTTTTTCATACATTTACACCGAGCTGTGCTCTCAGAAACGCTCGAAACACGCGATATCACGATTTTGGTGATCTTCAATGTTTCGTTTGCCACGGCGGTGGCAGACAACTTTTAACACATGGTTCTTGTGTATTTGAGTAGAGTGAAGGTTTTTGACACATTTACACCGAACTGTGCTCTCAGAAACGCTCGAAACACGCGTTATCACGATTTTGGTGGCCTTCAATGTTTCGTTCGCCACGGCTGTGGCAGACAACTTTTAACACATGGATATTGTGCATTTGAGTAGAATGAAGGTTTCTGACGCATTTATACCGAGCTGTGCTCTCAGAAACGCTCGAAACGCGCGATATCACGATTTTGGTGTTCTTCGATTTTTCCTTCGCCACAGTTGTGGCAGACGACTTCTAACGCATGGATAACGTGCATTTGAGTAGAATGAAGGTTTTTCATACATTCACACCGAGCTGTGCTCTCAGAAACGCTCGAAACATGCGATATCACGATTTTGGTGTTCGTCGATTTTTCGTTCGCCACAGCTGTGGCAGACGACTTTTAACGCATGAATATTGTGCATTTGAGTAGAATGAAGATTTTTTACACATTTACACCGAGCTATGCTCTCAGGAACGCTCGAAACACGAGATATCTCGATTTTGGTACTGTTCAAAGTTTCGTTCGCCACTGCTGTGCCAGACAACTTGTAACACATGGATCTTGTGTATTTGAGTAGAATGAAGGTATTTGACACGTTTACACCGAGCTGTGCTCTCAGAAACTCTCGAAACACGCGATATCACGATTTTGGTGTTCTTCAATGTTTCGTTCGCCACGGCTGTGGCAGACAACGTTTAACACATGGATCTTGTGTATTTGAGTAGAATGAAGATTTTTGACACATTTACACCGAGCTGTGCTCTCAGAAACGCTCGAAACACGCGATATCACGATTTTGGTGTTCGTCGATTTCTCGTTAGACACAGCTGTGCCAGACGACTTTTAACGCATGAATATTGTGTATTTGAGCAGAATGAAGGTTTTTTACACATTTACACCGAGCTGTGCTCTCAGAAACGCTCGAAACACGCGATATCACGATTTTGGTGTTCTTCGATTTTTCGTTCGCCACATTTGTGGCAGACGACTTTTAAAGCATGGATAATGTGCATTTGAGTAGAATGAAGGTTTTTCATACATTTACACCGAGCTGTGCTCTCAGAAACGCTCTAAACACGCGATATCACGATTTTGGTGATCCTCTGTTTCGTTCTCCACAGCTGTGCCTGACGACTTTTGACGCATGGATATTGTGCATTTGAGTAGAATGAAGGTTTTTCATACATTTACACCGAGCTGTGCTCTCAGAAACGATCGAAACACGCGATATCACGATGTTGGTGATCCTGTTTCGTTCTCCACAGCTGTGCCTGACGACTTTTGATGCATGGATATTGTGGATTTGAGTAGAATGAAGGTTTTTGACACATTTACACCGAGCTGTGCTCTCAGAAACGCTCGAAACACGCGATATCACGATTTTGGTGATCTTCAATGTTTCGTTCGCCACGGCGGTGGCAGACAACTTTTAACACATGGAACTTGTGGATTTGAGTAGAGTGAAGGTTTTTGACACATTTACACCGAGCTATGCTCTCAGGAAGACTCGAAACACGAGATATCTCGATTTTGGTACTGTTCAAAGTTTCGTTCTCCACTGCTGTGTCAGACAACTTGTAACACATGGATCTTGTGTATTTGAGTAGAATGAAGGTATTTGACACGTTTACACCGAGCTGTGCTCTCAGAAACGCTCGAAACACGCGATATCACGATTTTGGTGATCTTTAATGTTTCGTTCGCCACGGCTGTGGCAGACAACTTTTAACACATGGATCTTGTGTGTTTGAGCAGAATGAAGGTTTTTGACACATTCACACCGAGCTGTGCTCTCGGAAACGCTCGAAACATGCGATATCACGATTTTGGTCTTCGTCCATTTTTCGTTCGCCACAGCTGTGGCAGACGACTTTTAACGCATGAATATTGTGCATTTGAGTAGAATGAAGATTTTTGACACATTTACACCGAGCTATGCTCTCAAGAACGCTCGAAACACGAGATATCACGATTTTGGTGTTCTTCGATTTTTCGTTCGCCACAGTTGTGGCAGACGACTTCTAACGCATGGATAATGTGCATTTGAGTAGAATGAAGGTTTTTGACACATTTACACCGAACTGTGCTCTCAGAAACGCTCGAAACACGCGTTATCACGATTTTGGTGATCTTCAATGTTTCGTTCGCCACGGCTGTGGCAGACAACTTTTAACACATGGATATTGTGCATTTGAGTAGAATGAAGGTTTCTGACGCATTTATACCGAGCTGTGCTCTCAGAAACGCTCGAAACACGCGATATCACGATTTTGGTGTTCTTCGATTTTTCGTTCGCCACAGTTGTGGCAGACGACTTCTAACGCATGGATAATGTGCATTTGAGTAGAATGAAGGTTTTTCATACATTCACACCGAGCTGTGCTCTCAGAAACGCTCGAAACATGCGATATCACGATTTTGGTGTTCGTCGATTTTTCGTTCGCCACAGCTGTGGCAGACGACTTTTAACGCATGAATATTGTGCATTTGAGTAGAATGAAGATTTTTTACACATTTACACCGAGCTATGCTCTCAGGAACGCTCGAAACACGAGATATCTCGATTTTGGTACTGTTCAAAGTTTCGTTCGCCACTGCTGTGCCAGACAACTTGTAACACATGGATCTTGTGTATTTGAGTAGAATGAAGGTATTTGACACGTTTACACCGAGCTGTGCTCTCAGAAACGCTCGAAACACGCGATATCACGATTTTGGTGTTCTTCAATGTTTCGTTCGCCACGGCTGTGGCAGACAACGTTTAACACATGGGTCTTGTGTATTTGAGTAGAATGAAGATTTTTGACACATTTACACCGAGCTGTGCTCTCAGAAACGCTCGAAACACGCGATATCACGATTTTGGTGTTCGTCGATTTTTCGTTCGTCACAGCTGTGCCAGACGACTTTTAACGCATGGATATCGTGCATTTGAGTAGAATGAAGGTTTTTTACACATTTACACCGAGCTGTGCTCTCAGAAACGCTCGAAACACGCGATATCACGATTTTGGTGATCTTCGATTTTTCGTTCGCCACAGTTGTGGCAGACGACTTCTATCGCATGGATAATGTGCATTTGAGTAGAATGAAGGTTTTTCATACATTTACACCGAGCTATGCTCTCAGGAACGCTCGAAACACGAGATATCTCGATTTTGGTACTGTTCAAAGTTTCGTTCGCCACTGCTGTGTCAGACAACTTGTAACACATGGATCTTGTGTATTTGAGTAGAATGAAGGTATTTGACACGTTTACACCGAGCTGTGCTCTCAGAAACGCTCGAAACACGCGATATCACGATTTTGGTGATCTTTAATGTTTCGTTCGCCACGGCTGTGGCAGACAACTTTTAACACATGGATCTTGTGTGTTTGAGCAGAATGAAGGTTTTTGACACATTCACACCGAGCTGTGCTCTCGGAAACGCTCGAAACATGCGATATCACGATTTTGGTCTTCGTCCATTTTTCGTTCGCCACAGCTGTGGCAGACGACTTTTAACGCATGAATATTGTGCATTTGAGTAGAATGAAGATTTTTGACACATTTACACCGAGCTATGCTCTCAAGAACGCTCGAAACACGAGATATCACGATTTTGGTGTTCTTCGATTTTTCGTTCGCCACAGTTGTGGCAGACGACTTCTAACGCATGGATAATGTGCATTTGAGTAGAATGAAGGTTTTTGACACATTTACACCGAACTGTGCTCTCAGAAACGCTCGAAACACGCGTTATCACGATTTTGGTGATCTTCAATGTTTCGTTCGCCACGGCTGTGGCAGACAACTTTTAACACATGGATATTGTGCATTTGAGTAGAATGAAGGTTTCTGACGCATTTATACCGAGCTGTGCTCTCAGAAACGCTCGAAACACGCGATATCACGATTTTGGTGTTCGTCGATTTTTCGTTCGTCACAGCTGTGCCAGACGACTTTTAACGCATGGATATCGTGCATTTGAGTAGAATGAAGGTTTTTTACACATTTACACCGAGCTGTGCTCTCAGAAACGCTCGAAACACGCGATATCACGATTTTGGTGATCTTCGATTTTTCGTTCGCCACAGTTGTGGCAGACGACTTCTATCGCATGGATAATGTGCATTTGAGTAGAATGAAGGTTTTTCATACATTTACACCGAGCTGTGCTCTCAGAAACGCTCGAAACACGCGATATCACGATTTTGGTGATCTTCAATGTTTCGTTTGCCACGGCGGTGGCAGACAACTTTTAACACATGGTTCTTGTGTATTTGAGTAGAGTGAAGGTTTTTGACACATTTACACCGAACTGTGCTCTCAGAAACGCTCGAAACACGCGTTATCACGATTTTGGTGGCCTTCAATGTTTCGTTCGCCACGGCTGTGGCAGACAACTTTTAACACATGGATATTGTGCATTTGAGTAGAATGAAGGTTTCTGACGCATTTATACCGAGCTGTGCTCTCAGAAACGCTCGAAACGCGCGATATCACGATTTTGGTGTTCTTCGATTTTTCCTTCGCCACAGTTGTGGCAGACGACTTCTAACGCATGGATAACGTGCATTTGAGTAGAATGAAGGTTTTTCATACATTCACACCGAGCTGTGCTCTCAGAAACGCTCGAAACATGCGATATCACGATTTTGGTGTTCGTCGATTTTTCGTTCGCCACAGCTGTGGCAGACGACTTTTAACGCATGAATATTGTGCATTTGAGTAGAATGAAGATTTTTTACACATTTACACCGAGCTATGCTCTCAGGAACGCTCGAAACACGAGATATCTCGATTTTGGTACTGTTCAAAGTTTCGTTCGCCACTGCTGTGCCAGACAACTTGTAACACATGGATCTTGTGTATTTGAGTAGAATGAAGGTATTTGACACGTTTACACCGAGCTGTGCTCTCAGAAACTCTCGAAACACGCGATATCACGATTTTGGTGTTCTTCAATGTTTCGTTCGCCACGGCTGTGGCAGACAACGTTTAACACATGGATCTTGTGTATTTGAGTAGAATGAAGATTTTTGACACATTTACACCGAGCTGTGCTCTCAGAAACGCTCGAAACACGCGATATCACGATTTTGGTGTTCGTCGATTTCTCGTTAGACACAGCTGTGCCAGACGACTTTTAACGCATGAATATTGTGTATTTGAGCAGAATGAAGGTTTTTTACACATTTACACCGAGCTGTGCTCTCAGAAACGCTCGAAACACGCGATATCACGATTTTGGTGTTCTTCGATTTTTCGTTCGCCACATTTGTGGCAGACGACTTTTAAAGCATGGATAATGTGCATTTGAGTAGAATGAAGGTTTTTCATACATTTACACCGAGCTGTGCTCTCAGAAACGCTCTAAACACGCGATATCACGATTTTGGTGATCCTCTGTTTCGTTCTCCACAGCTGTGCCTGACGACTTTTGACGCATGGATATTGTGCATTTGAGTAGAATGAAGGTTTTTCATACATTTACACCGAGCTGTGCTCTCAGAAACGATCGAAACACGCGATATCACGATGTTGGTGATCCTGTTTCGTTCTCCACAGCTGTGCCTGACGACTTTTGATGCATGGATATTGTGGATTTGAGTAGAATGAAGGTTTTTGACACATTTACACCGAGCTGTGCTCTCAGAAACGCTCGAAACACGCGATATCACGATTTTGGTGATCTTCAATGTTTCGTTCGCCACGGCGGTGGCAGACAACTTTTAACACATGGAACTTGTGGATTTGAGTAGAGTGAAGGTTTTTGACACATTTACACCGAGCTATGCTCTCAGGAAGACTCGAAACACGAGATATCTCGATTTTGGTACTGTTCAAAGTTTCGTTCTCCACTGCTGTGTCAGACAACTTGTAACACATGGATCTTGTGTATTTGAGTAGAATGAAGGTATTTGACACGTTTACACCGAGCTGTGCTCTCAGAAACGCTCGAAACACGCGATATCACGATTTTGGTGATCTTTAATGTTTCGTTCGCCACGGCTGTGGCAGACAACTTTTAACACATGGATCTTGTGTGTTTGAGCAGAATGAAGGTTTTTGACACATTCACACCGAGCTGTGCTCTCGGAAACGCTCGAAACATGCGATATCACGATTTTGGTCTTCGTCCATTTTTCGTTCGCCACAGCTGTGGCAGACGACTTTTAACGCATGAATATTGTGCATTTGAGTAGAATGAAGATTTTTGACACATTTACACCGAGCTATGCTCTCAAGAACGCTCGAAACACGAGATATCACGATTTTGGTGTTCTTCGATTTTTCGTTCGCCACAGTTGTGGCAGACGACTTCTAACGCATGGATAATGTGCATTTGAGTAGAATGAAGGTTTTTGACACATTTACACCGAACTGTGCTCTCAGAAACGCTCGAAACACGCGTTATCACGATTTTGGTGATCTTCAATGTTTCGTTCGCCACGGCTGTGGCAGACAACTTTTAACACATGGATATTGTGCATTTGAGTAGAATGAAGGTTTCTGACGCATTTATACCGAGCTGTGCTCTCAGAAACGCTCGAAACACGCGATATCACGATTTTGGTGTTCTTCGATTTTTCGTTCGCCACAGTTGTGGCAGACGACTTCTAACGCATGGATAATGTGCATTTGAGTAGAATGAAGGTTTTTCATACATTCACACCGAGCTGTGCTCTCAGAAACGCTCGAAACATGCGATATCACGATTTTGGTGTTCGTCGATTTTTCGTTCGCCACAGCTGTGGCAGACGACTTTTAACGCATGAATATTGTGCATTTGAGTAGAATGAAGATTTTTTACACATTTACACCGAGCTATGCTCTCAGGAACGCTCGAAACACGAGATATCTCGATTTTGGTACTGTTCAAAGTTTCGTTCGCCACTGCTGTGCCAGACAACTTGTAACACATGGATCTTGTGTATTTGAGTAGAATGAAGGTATTTGACACGTTTACACCGAGCTGTGCTCTCAGAAACGCTCGAAACACGCGATATCACGATTTTGGTGTTCTTCAATGTTTCGTTCGCCACGGCTGTGGCAGACAACGTTTAACACATGGGTCTTGTGTATTTGAGTAGAATGAAGATTTTTGACACATTTACACCGAGCTGTGCTCTCAGAAACGCTCGAAACACGCGATATCACGATTTTGGTGTTCGTCGATTTTTCGTTCGTCACAGCTGTGCCAGACGACTTTTAACGCATGGATATCGTGCATTTGAGTAGAATGAAGGTTTTTTACACATTTACACCGAGCTGTGCTCTCAGAAACGCTCGAAACACGCGATATCACGATTTTGGTGATCTTCGATTTTTCGTTCGCCACAGTTGTGGCAGACGACTTCTATCGCATGGATAATGTGCATTTGAGTAGAATGAAGGTTTTTCATACATTTACACCGAGCTGTGCTCTCAGAAACGCTCGAAACACGCGATATCACGATTTTGGTGATCTTCAATGTTTCGTTTGCCACGGCGGTGGCAGACAACTTTTAACACATGGTTCTTGTGTATTTGAGTAGAGTGAAGGTTTTTGACACATTTACACCGAACTGTGCTCTCAGAAACGCTCGAAACACGCGTTATCACGATTTTGGTGACCTTCAATGTTTCGTTCGCCACGGCTGTGGCAGACAACTTTTAACACATGGATATTGTGCATTTGAGTAGAATGAAGGTTTCTGACGCATTTATACCGAGCTGTGCTCTCAGAAACGCTCGAAACGCGCGATATCACGATTTTGGTGTTCTTCGATTTTTCCTTCGCCACAGTTGTGGCAGACGACTTCTAACGCATGGATAACGTGCATTTGAGTAGAATGAAGGTTTTTCATACATTCACACCGAGCTGTGCTCTCAGAAACGCTCGAAACATGCGATATCACGATTTTGGTGTTCGTCGATTTTTCGTTCGCCACAGCTGTGGCAGACGACTTTTAACGCATGAATATTGTGCATTTGAGTAGAATGAAGATTTTTTACACATTTACACCGAGCTATGCTCTCAGGAACGCTCGAAACACGAGATATCTCGATTTTGGTACTGTTCAAAGTTTCGTTCGCCACTGCTGTGCCAGACAACTTGTAACACATGGATCTTGTGTATTTGAGTAGAATGAAGGTATTTGACACGTTTACACCGAGCTGTGCTCTCAGAAACTCTCGAAACACGCGATATCACGATTTTGGTGTTCTTCAATGTTTCGTTCGCCACGGCTGTGGCAGACAACGTTTAACACATGGATCTTGTGTATTTGAGTAGAATGAAGATTTTTGACACATTTACACCGAGCTGTGCTCTCAGAAACGCTCGAAACACGCGATATCACGATTTTGGTGTTCGTCGATTTCTCGTTAGACACAGCTGTGCCAGACGACTTTTAACGCATGAATATTGTGTATTTGAGCAGAATGAAGGTTTTTTACACATTTACACCGAGCTGTGCTCTCAGAAACGCTCGAAACACGCGATATCACGATTTTGGTGTTCTTCGATTTTTCGTTCGCCACATTTGTGGCAGACGACTTTTAAAGCATGGATAATGTGCATTTGAGTAGAATGAAGGTTTTTCATACATTTACACCGAGCTGTGCTCTCAGAAACGCTCTAAACACGCGATATCACGATTTTGGTGATCCTCTGTTTCGTTCTCCACAGCTGTGCCTGACGACTTTTGACGCATGGATATTGTGCATTTGAGTAGAATGAAGGTTTTTCATACATTTACACCGAGCTGTGCTCTCAGAAACGATCGAAACACGCGATATCACGATGTTGGTGATCCTGTTTCGTTCTCCACAGCTGTGCCTGACGACTTTTGATGCATGGATATTGTGGATTTGAGTAGAATGAAGGTTTTTGACACATTTACACCGAGCTGTGCTCTCAGAAACGCTCGAAACACGCGATATCACGATTTTGGTGATCTTCAATGTTTCGTTCGCCACGGCGGTGGCAGACAACTTTTAACACATGGAACTTGTGGATTTGAGTAGAGTGAAGGTTTTTGACACATTTACACCGAGCTATGCTCTCAGGAAGACTCGAAACACGAGATATCTCGATTTTGGTACTGTTCAAAGTTTCGTTCTCCACTGCTGTGTCAGACAACTTGTAACACATGGATCTTGTATATTTGAGTAGAATGAAGGTATTTGACACGTTTACACCGAGCTGTGCTCTCAGAAACGCTCGAAACACGCGATATCACGATTTTGGTGATCTTTAATGTTTCGTTCGCCACGGCTGTGGCAGACAACTTTTAACACATGGATCTTGTGTGTTTGAGCAGAATGAAGGTTTTTGACACATTCACACCGAGCTGTGCTCTCGGAAACGCTCGAAACATGCGATATCACGATTTTGGTCTTCGTCCATTTTTCGTTC
The DNA here is from genome assembly GCA_963932165.1 of Pimpla rufipes. Classification (NCBI taxonomy): domain Eukaryota; kingdom Metazoa; phylum Arthropoda; class Insecta; order Hymenoptera; family Ichneumonidae; genus Pimpla; species Pimpla rufipes. The sequence continues at coordinate 1,002,054 of CAWVQF010000037.1, forward strand.
GCCACAGCTGTGGCAGACGACTTTTAACGCATGAATATTGTGCATTTGAGTAGAATGAAGATTTTTGACACATTTACACCGAGCTATGCTCTCAAGAACGCTCGAAACACGAGATATCACGATTTTGGTGTTCTTCGATTTTTCGTTCGCCACAGTTGTGGCAGACGACTTCTAACGCATGGATAATGTGCATTTGAGTAGAATGAAGGTTTTTGACACATTTACACCGAACTGTGCTCTCAGAAACGCTCGAAACACGCGTTATCACGATTTTGGTGATCTTCAATGTTTCGTTCGCCACGGCTGTGGCAGACAACTTTTAACACATGGATATTGTGCATTTGAGTAGAATGAAGGTTTCTGACGCATTTATACCGAGCTGTGCTCTCAGAAACGCTCGAAACACGCGATATCACGATTTTGGTGTTCTTCGATTTTTCGTTCGCCACAGTTGTGGCAGACGACTTCTAACGCATGGATAATGTGCATTTGAGTAGAATGAAGGTTTTTCATACATTCACACCGAGCTGTGCTCTCAGAAACGCTCGAAACATGCGATATCACGATTTTGGTGTTCGTCGATTTTTCGTTCGCCACAGCTGTGGCAGACGACTTTTAACGCATGAATATTGTGCATTTGAGTAGAATGAAGATTTTTTACACATTTACACCGAGCTATGCTCTCAGGAACGCTCGAAACACGAGATATCTCGATTTTGGTACTGTTCAAAGTTTCGTTCGCCACTGCTGTGCCAGACAACTTGTAACACATGGATCTTGTGTATTTGAGTAGAATGAAGGTATTTGACACGTTTACACCGAGCTGTGCTCTCAGAAACGCTCGAAACACGCGATATCACGATTTTGGTGTTCTTCAATGTTTCGTTCGCCACGGCTGTGGCAGACAACGTTTAACACATGGGTCTTGTGTATTTGAGTAGAATGAAGATTTTTGACACATTTACACCGAGCTGTGCTCTCAGAAACGCTCGAAACACGCGATATCACGATTTTGGTGTTCGTCGATTTTTCGTTAGACACAGCTGTGCCAGACGACTTTTAACGCATGAATATTGTGTATTTGAGCAGAATGAAGGTTTTTTACACATTTACACCGAGCTGTGCTCTCAGAAACGCTCGAAACACGCGATATCACGATTTTGGTGTTCTTCGATTTTTCGTTCGCCACATTTGTGGCAGACGACTTTTAAAGCATGGATAATGTGCATTTGAGTAGAATGAAGGTTTTTCATACATTTACACCGAGCTGTGCTCTCAGAAACGCTCTAAACACGCGATATCACGATTTTGGTGATCCTCTGTTTCGTTCTCCACAGCTGTGCCTGACGACTTTTGACGCATGGATATTGTGCATTTGAGTAGAATGAAGGTTTTTCATACATTTACACCGAGCTGTGCTCTCAGAAACGATCGAAACACGCGATATCACGATGTTGGTGATCCTGTTTCGTTCTCCACAGCTGTGCCTGACGACTTTTGATGCATGGATATTGTGGATTTGAGTAGAATGAAGGTTTTTGACACATTTACACCGAGCTATGCTCTCAGAAACGCTCGAAACACGCGATATCACGATTTTGGTGATCTTCAATGTTTCGTTCGCCACGGCGGTGGCAGACAACTTTTAACACATGGAACTTGTGTATTTGAGTAGAGTGAAGGTTTTTGACACATTTACACCGAACTGTGCTCTCAGAAACGCTCGAAACACGCGATATCACGATTTTGGTGATCTTCAATGTTTCGTTCGCCACGGCGGTGGCAGACAACTTTTAACACATGGAACTTGTGTATTTGAGTAGAGTGAAGGTTTTTGACACATTTACACCGAACTGTGCTCTCAGAAACGCTCGAAACACGCGATATCACGATTTTGGTGTTCGTCGATTTTTCGTTCGTCACAGCTGTGCCAGACGACTTTTAACGCATGGATATCGTGCATTTGAGTAGAATGAAGGTTTTTTACACATTTACACCGAGCTGTGCTCTCAGAAACGCTCGAAACACGCGATATCACGATTTTGGTGATCTTCGATTTTTCGTTCGCCACAGTTGTGGCAGACGACTTCTAACGCATGGATAATGTGCATTTGAGTAGAATAAAGGTTTTTCATACATTTACACCGAGCTGTGCTCTCAGAAACGTTCGAAACACGCGATATTACGATTTTGGTGATCCTCGGTTTTTCGTTTTCCACAGCTGTGGATGACGACTTTTGACGCATGGATATTGTGCATTTGAGTAGAATGAAGGTTTTTGACACATTTACACCGAGCTGTGCTCTCAGAAACGATCGAAACACGCGATATCACGATTTTGGTGATCTTCAATGTTTCGTTCGCCACGGCTGTGGCAGACAACTTTTAACACATGGATCTTGTGTGTTTGAGCAGAATGAAGGTTTTTGACACATTCACACCGAGCTGTGCTCTCGGAAACGCTCGAAACATGCGATATCACGATTTTGGTCTTCGTCCATTTTTCGTTCGCCACAGCTGTGGCAGACGATTTTTAACGCATGAATATTGTGCATTTGAGTAGAATGAAGATTTTTGACACATTTACACCGAGCTATGCTCTCAAGAACGCTCGAAACACGAGATATCACGATTTTGGTGTTCTTCGATTTTTCGTTCGCCACAGTTGTGGCAGACGACTTCTAACGCATGGATAATGTGCATTTGAGTGGAATGAAGGTTTTTGACACATTTACACCGAACTGTGCTCTCAGAAACGCTCGAAACACGCGTTATCACGATTTTGGTGATCTTCAATGTTTCGTTCGCCACGGCTGTGGCAGACAATTTTGAACACATGGATATTGTGCATTTGAGTAGAATAAAGGTTTCTGACGCATTTATACCGAGCTGTGCTCTCAGAAACGCTCGAAACACGCGATATCACGATTTTGGTGTTCTTCGATTTTTCGTTCGCCACAGTTGTGGCAGACGACTTCTAACGCATGGATAATGTGCATTTGAGTAGAATGAAGGTTTTTCATACATTCACACCGAGCTGTGCTCTCAGAAACGCTCGAAACACGCGATATCACGATTTTGGTGTTCTTCAATGTTTCGTTCGCCACGGCTGTGGCAGACAACGTTTAACACATGGGTCTTGTGTATTTGAGTAGAATGAAGATTTTTGACACATTTACACCGAGCTGTGCTCTCAGAAACGCTCGAAACACGCGATATCACGATTTTGGTGTTCGTCGATTTTTCGTTAGACACAGCTGTGCCAGACGACTTTTAACGCATGAATATTGTGTATTTGAGCAGAATGAAGGTTTTTTACACATTTACACCGAGCTGTGCTCTCAGAAACGCTCAAAACACGCGATATCACGATTTTGGTGTTCTTCGATTTTTCGTTCGCCACATTTGTGGCAGACGACTTTTAAAGCATGGATAATGTGCATTTGAGTAGAATGAAGGTTTTTCATACATTTACACCGAGCTGTGCTCTCAGAAACGATCGAAACACGCGATATCACGATGTTGGTGATCCTGTTTCGTTCTCCACAGCTGTGCCTGACGACTTTTGATGCATGGATATTGTGGATTTGAGTAGAATGAAGGTTTTTGACACATTTACACCGAGCTATGCTCTCAGAAACGCTCGAAACACGCGATATCACGATTTTGGTGATCTTCAATGTTTCGTTCGCCACGGCGGTGGCAGACAACTTTTAACACATGGAACTTGTGTATTTGAGTAGAGTGAAGGTTTTTGACACATTTACACCGAACTGTGCTCTCAGAAACGCTCGAAACACGCGATATCACGATTTTGGTGATCTTCAATGTTTCGTTCGCCACGGCGGTGGCAGACAACTTTTAACACATGGAACTTGTGTATTTGAGTAGAGTGAAGGTTTTTGACACATTTACACCGAACTGTGCTCTCAGAAACGCTCGAAACAATCGATATCACGATTTTGGTGTTCGTCGATTTTTCGTTCGTCACAGCTGTGCCAGACGACTTTTAACGCATGGATATCGTGCATTTGAGTAGAATGAAGGTTTTTTACACATTTACACCGAGCTGTGCTCTCAGAAACGCTCGAAACACGCGATATCACGATTTTGGTGATCTTCGATTTTTCGTTCGCCACAGTTGTGGCAGACGACTTCTAACGCATGGATAATGTGCATTTGAGTAGAATAAAGGTTTTTCATACATTTACACCGAGCTGTGCTCTCAGAAACGTTCGAAACACGCGATATTACGATTTTGGTGATCCTCGGTTTTTCGTTTTCCACAGCTGTGGATGACGACTTTTGACGCATGGATATTGTGCATTTGAGTAGAATGAAGGTTTTTGACACATTTACACCGAGCTGTGCTCTCAGAAACGCTCGAAACACGCGATATCACGATTTTGGTGATCTTCAATGTTTCGTTCGCCACGGCTGTGGCAGACAACTTTTAACACATCTATCTGGTGTGTTTGAGCAGAATGAAGGTTTTTGACACATTCACACCGAGCTGTGCTCTCGGAAACGCTCGAAACATGCGATATCACGATTTTCGTGTTCGTCCATTTTTCGTTCGCCACAGCTGTGGCAGACGACTTTTAACGCATGAATATTGTGCATTTGAGTAGAATGAAGATTTTTGACACATTCACACCGAGCTATGCTCTCAGGAACGCTCGAAACACGAGATATCACGATTTTGGTGTTCTTCGATTTTTCGTTCGCCACAGTTGTGGCAGACGACTTCTAACGCATGGATAATGTGCATTTGAGTAGAATGAAGGTTTTTCATACATTTACACCGAGCTGTGCTCTCAGAAACGCTCGAAACACGCGATATCACGATTTTGGTGTTCCTCGATTTTTCGTTCTCCACAGCTGTGGATGACGACCTTTGACGCATGGATATCGTGCATTTGAGAAGAATGAAGGTTTTTTACACATTTACACCGAGCTGTGCTCTCAGAAACGCTCGAAACACGCGATATCACGATTTTGGTGTTCTTCGATTTTTCGTTCGCCACATTTGTGGCAGACGACTTTTAAAGCATGGATAATGTGCATTTGAGTAGAATGAAGGTTTTTCATACATTTACACCGAGCTGTGCTCTCAGAAACGCTCTAAACACGCGATATCACGATTTTGGTGATCCTCTGTTTCGTTCTCCACAGCTGTGCCTGACGACTTTTGACGCATCGATATTGTGCATTTGAGTAGAATGAAGGTTTTTCATACATTTACACCGAGCTGTGCTCTCAGAAACGATCGAAACACGCGATATCACGATGTTGGTGATCCTGTTTCGTTCTCCACAGCTGTGCCTGACGACTTTTGATGCATGGATATTGTGGATTTGAGTAGAATGAAGGTTTTTGACACATTTACACCGAGCTGTGCTCTCAGAAACGCTCGAAACACGCGATATCACGATTTTGGTGATCTTCAATGTTTCGTTCGCCACGGCGGTGGCAGACAACTTTTATCACATGGAACTTGTGTATTTGAGTAGAGTGAAGGTTTTTGACACATTTACACCGAGCTATGCTCTCAGGAACGCTCGAAACACGAGATATCTCGATTTTGGTACTGTTCAAAGTTTCGTTCTCCACTGCTGTGTCAGACACCTTGTAACACATGGATCTTGTGTATTTGAGTAGAATGAAGGTATTTGACACGTTTACACCGAGCTGTGCTCTCAGAAACGCTCGAAACACGCGATAACACGATTTTGGTGTTCTTCAATGTTTCGTTCGCCACGGCTGTGGCAGACAACGTTTAACATATGGATCTTGTGTATTTGAGTAGAATGAAGATTTTTGACACATTTACACCGAGCTGTGCTCTCAGAAACGCTCGAAACACGCGATATCACGATTTTGGTGTTCGTCGATTTTTCGTTAGACACAGCTGTGCCAGACGACTTTTAACGCATGAATTGTGAGCATGGGAATTAATTCGGGAATTATTTCCGCGCCACCTTCGTGCGCCCTCCTCGCCCGTCGCCAAATGCCGGTGGGCGCCAGCCAATTTTTATTTTCTAACTCGGGCGGAATCGGCAAACCGCCCTAACTCAACCGAAACTTAACCGAAACGTAACCGGCGACGGACTCGGAGGAGCGGTTCACGGAACCTCGGGGTCGCTCAGGATGCTAGGTTGTGGAGAGAGGGCGTGGATCCTTAGTGGCACTGAATAACGGTGAAAACGTAACGCAATTATATTGAAACAATTCGGTCGGTTTATTCATTAAATACCGGGCACTTTTACATTAATTCACGTAACCGAAGTGACAGAAATCGAGAGAACGAGGTAACGAGATAGCACGGACGCTCCGAAATTGCGCGTAAACTAAAAAGGTCTCGAAAGAAAAACAAAAGAAAAGCGAATTCTCATTAGAACTAACTAGAGATAACCGGGGCCAGGTAACGCGAGAGCGCGACACGTCGTGATCACCCACACAAAAGGAAAACAGAAAATAAGAGAACGAAACTTCGCACTTAATAAATCGGTAAATTAAAAGGTAACGTGCACGAACTACCCAGAGAACACCAGCGAACGCGCACGAATATAATAGAGAACACTAGAGAACGAACGCGGACTAATCAGAGAACACTAGAGAACGAATGCGAACGAATCAGAGAACACTCGGTAATTACCCTAATATTAACCCGTGGGTTCGCTAGTCGTTGCACTAATATTAAACTGTTGGTTCGCCAGTCGACGCATTAATTTACGCGTACCGGGCGAAACGGTAATCTAAAAATTAAGTAAGAACTCAAAAATAATTACGGACAATGCCGGGAAACTTAGCGATGACGTCGGGAAGATAACTAAACTCAAAATTGATTAACGAGAACGCCGGAAAACTAATGACAGGTATCGCCAAGAAAATAGTAGAATATAAAACTAATAGATAACATACAAGAAGGTAAGGCGATAACATAACTAACACTAAGAAATTCTAACACTAAAGAGGTAATTTTTAAGGTAACATTCGGTAACATTAGATAGCATTAGGTAGTAGGAGGTAACATCAGAGAACAAGAGAGAGCTGCTTGCCGGCCGAAGGCCGGCCGACGAGAGATCGTCGGTCGGCGGCTCATCACCCAGCAGGGCTGCGAGCTCCGCGCGCCCCACCCTAACCGCGGCCCCACTCTCAGCGACGCGCGGCGATGCTGCGGCGGTGATGCGCGCGCACCTGCGAGCGTCCGAGCGAACCTAAAGGCGGACGCGACGCCGAAATTCAGTAAAGATGACCCAGATAACGAAAGATAACCGAAAGATACCTGAAACGTAACCGAAACTGACCGACATATGACAACCTATCGTGGTGATGATCGATAACGAGGGAATCTCCTTGTGACGCGGGAGTCTGAACAAACGTAAACGTAAAGATAACGGAAACTGAACCGAAAAGCGACCGGGCGATCCGAGCGTCGGTGTGGTCGTGGGCACCTCCGCTGCGGCCTTCCAAACGTACCTGAAACTTAATCAATCTTTCCCCCGAACGTCACTTCCTCAGTGGAGCGCCGGAATTTCACCGGTCCTTTATCCTCTCGTACCGATACACCCTGAGCGTTATCACCGAGATATCCCGGGTGGCACAGTAATTCGGCCCTGAACCGCGGTAATCTCGGTGCACTGACCACTATAATTGACCGTCAGATAACGTATTAGGTAACATTACCCTAAAACCGGAAAAAGACCAATCGGCGGTCGGAAGGAACGCTAAAAACTTGCAGATTCGCGACTCTGCAGACCGGGGGACAGAATATTCAAAAAAATTCTGTCACAGAATATTGTGTATTTGAACAGAATGAAGGTTTTTTACACATTTACACCGAGCTGTGCTCTCAGAAACGCTCGAAACACGCGATATCACGATTTTGGTGTTCTTCGATTTTTCGTTCGCCACATTTGTGGCAGGCGACTTTTAACGCATGGATAATGTGCATTTGAGTTGAATGAAGGTTTTTCATACATTTACACCGAGCTGTGCTCTCAGAAACGATCGAAACACGCGATATCACGATTTTGGTGACCCTGTTTCGTTCTCCACAGCTGTGCCTGACGACTTTTGACGCATGGATATTGTGGATTTGAGTAGAATGAAGGTTTTTGACACATTCACACCGAGCTGTGCTCTCGGAAACGCTCGAAACATGCGATATCACGATGTTGGTGTTCGTCCATTTTTCGTTCGCCACAGCTGTGGCAGACGACTTTTAACGCATGAATATTGTGTATTTGAGTAGAATGAAGATTTTTGACACATTTACACCGAGCTATGCTCTCAGGAACGCTCGAAACACGAGATATCACGATTTTGGTGTTCTTCGATTTTTCGTTCGCCACAGTTGTGGCAGACGACTTCTAACGCATGGATAATGTGCATTTGAGTAGAATGAAGGTTTTTCATACATTTACACCGAGCTGTGCTCTCAGAAACGCTCGAAACACGCGTTATCACGATTTTGGTGATCCTCGATGTTTCGTTCTCCATAGCTGTGCCTGACGACTTTTGAGGCATGGATATTGTGCATTTGAGTAGAATGAAGGTTTTTGACACATTTACACCGAGCTGTGCTCTCAGAAACGCTCGAAACACGCGATATCACGATTTTGGTGTTCGTCGATTTTTCGTTAGACACAGCTGTACCAGACGACTTTCAACGCATGAATATTGTGTATTTGAGCAGAATGAAGGTTTTTTACACATTTACACCGAGCTGTGCTCTCAGAAACGCTCGAAACACGCGATATCACGATTTTGGTGATCTTCAATGTTTCGTTCGCCACGGCTGTGGCAGACGACTTTTAACACATGGATCTTGTGTGTTTGAGCAGAATGAAGTTTTTTGACACATTCACACCGAGCTGTGCTCTCAGAAACGCTCGAAACATGCGATGTCACGATTTTGGTGTTCGTCGATTTTTCGTTCGCCACAGCTGTGGCAGACGACTTTTAACGCATGAATATTGTGCATTTGAGTAGAATGAAGATTTTTTACTCATTTACACCGAGCTATGATCTCAGGAACGCTCGAAACACGAGATGTCTCGATGTTGGTACTGTTCAAAGTTTCGTTCGCCACTGCTGTGCCAGACAACTTTTATCACATGGATCTTGTGTATTTGAGTAGAGTGAATGTTTTTGACGCATTTACACCGAACTGTGCTCTCAGAAACGCTCGAAACACGCGATATCACGATTTTGGTGTTCGTCGATTTTTCGTTCGTCACAGCTGTGCCAGACGACTTTTAACGCATGGATATCGTGCATTTGAGTAAAATGAAGGTTTTTTACACATTTACACCGAGCTGTGCTCTCAGAAACGCTCGAAACACGCGATATCACGATTTTGGTGTTCTTCGATTTTTCGTTCGCCACAGTTGTGGCAGACGACTTCTAAGGCATGGATAATGTGCATTTGAGTAGAATGAAGGTTTTTCATACATTCACACCGAGCTGTGCTCTCAGAAACGCTCGAAACACGCGATATCACGATTTTGGTGTTCTTCGATTTTTCGTTCGCCACATTTGTGGCAGACGACTTTTAAAGCATGGATAATGTGCATTTGAGTAGAATGAAGGTTTTTCATACATTTACACCGAGCTGTGCTCTCAGAAACGCTCGAAACACGCGATATCACGATTTTGGTGCTGTTCAAAGTTTCGTTCGCCGCAGCAGTGCCAGACAACTTTTAACACATGGATATTGTGCATTTGAGTAGAATGAAGGTTTTTGACACTTTTACACCGAGCTGTGCTCTCAGAAACGCTCGAAACACGCGATATCACGATTTTGGTGATCTTCAATGTTTCGTTCGCCACGGCTGTGGCAGACAACTTTTAACACATGGATTTTGTGTATTTGAGTAGAATGAAGGTTTTTCATACATTTACACCGAGCTGTGCTCTCAGAAACGATCCAAACACGCGATATCACTATTTTGGTGTTCGTCGATTTTTCGTTCGCCACAGCTGTGCCAGACGACTTTTAACGCATGGATATTGTGCATTTGAGTAGAATGAAGGTTTTTTTACACATTTACACCGAGCTGTGCGCTCAGAAACGCTCGAAACAATCGAGATCACGATTTTGGTGATCCTCGATGTTTCGTTCTCCACAGCTGTGACTGACGACTTTTGATTCATGGATATTGTGCATTTGAGTAGAATGAAGGTTCTTCATACATTTACACCGAGCTGTGCTCTCAGAAAGGCTCGAAACACGCGATATCACGATTTTTCGTTCTCCACAGCTCTGCCTGACGACTTTTGACGCATGGATATTGTGCATTTGAGTAGAATGAAGGTTTTTGACACATTTACACCGAACTGTACTCTCGGAAACGCTCGAAACACGCGATATCACGATTTTGGTGTTCGTCGATTTTTCGTTCGCCACGGCGGTGGCAGACGGCTTTTAACGCCTGGATCTTGTGTGTTTGAGTAGAATGACGGTTTTTGACACATTTACACCGAGCTGTGCTCTCAGAAACGCTCGAAACACGCGATATCACGATTTTGGTTTTCGTCGATTTTTCGGTCGCCACAGATGTGCCAGACGACTTTTAACGCATGGATATTGTGCATTTGAGCAGAATGAAGGTTTTTGACACATTAACACCGAGCTGTGCTCTCAGAAACGCTCGAAACACGCGACATCACGATTTTGGTGCTGTTCAAAGTTTCGTTCGCCTCAGCTGTGCCAGACAACTTTTAACACATGGATATTGTGCATTTGAGTAGAATGAAGGTTTTTAACACATTTACACCGAGCTGTGCTCTCAGAAACGCTCGAAACACGCGATATCACGATTTTGGTTTTCGTCGATTTTTCGTTCGCCACAGATGTGCCAGACGACTTTTAACGCATGGATAATGTGCATTTGAGTAGAATGAAGGTTTTCCATACATTTACACCGAGCTGTGCTCTCAGAAACGCTCGAATCACGCGATATCACGATTTTGATGATCCTCGATTTTTCGTTCTCCACAGCTGTGCCGGACGACTTTTGACGCATGGATATTGTGCATTTGAGTAGAATGAAGGTTTTTGACACATTTACACCGAGCTGTGCTCTGAGAAACGCTCGAAACACGCGAGATCACGATTTTGGTGATCCTCGATGTTTCGTTCTCCACAGCTGAGACTGACGACTTTTGATTCATGGATATTGTGCATTTGAGTAGAATGAAGGTTTTTGACACATATACACCGAGCTGTGCTCTCAGAAACGCTCGAAACACGCGATATCACGATTTTGGTGATCTTCAATGTTTCGTTCGCCACGGCTGTGCCAGACAACTTTTAACACATGGATCTTGTGTGTTTGAGCCGAATGAAGGTTTTTTACACATTTACACCGAGCTGTGCTCTCTGAAACGCTCGAAACACGCGATATCACGATTTTGGTGTTCGTCGATTTTTCGTTCGCCACAGCTGTGCCAGACGACTTTTAACGCATGAATATTGTGCATTTGAGCAGAATGAAGGTTTTTGACACATTTACACCGAGCTGTGCTCTCAGAAATGCTCGAAACACGCGAGATCACGATTTTAGTGTTCTTCAATGTTTCATTCGCCACTGCTGTGCCAGACAACTTTTAACACATGGATCTGGTGTGTTTGAGCAGAATGAAGGTTTTTGACACATTTACACCGATCTGTGCTCTCAGAAACGCTCGAAACACGCGATATCACGATTTTGGTGTTCGTCGATTTTTCGTTCGTCACAGCTGTGCCAGACGACTTTTAACGCATGGATATCGTGCATTTGAGTAGAATGAAGGTTTTTTACACATTTACACCGAGCTGTGCTCTCAGAAACGCTCGAAACACGCGATATCACGATTTTGGTGTTCTTCGATTTTTCGTTCGCCACATTTGTGGCAGACGACTTTTAAAGCATGAATATTGTGCATTTGAGTAGAATGAAGATTTTTGACTCATTTACACCGAGCTATGATCTCAGGAACGCTCGAAACACGAGATATCTCGATGTTGGTACTGTTCAAAGTTTCGTTCTCCACAGCTGTGCCTGACGACTTTTGACGCATGGGTATTGTGCATTTGAGTAGAATGAAGGTTTTTGACACATTTACACCGATCTGTGCTCTCAGAAACGCTCGAAACACGCGATATCACGATTTTGGTGTTCGTCGATTTTTCGTTCGTCACAGCTGTGCCAGACGACTTTTAACGCATGGATATCGTGCATTTGAGTAGAATGAAGGTTTTTTACACATTTACACCGAGCTGTGCTCTCAGAAACGCTCGAAACACGCGATATCACGATTTTGGTGATCTTCGATTTTTCGTTCGCCACAGTTGTGGCAGACGACTTCTAACGCATGGATAATGTGCATTTGAGTAGAATGAAGGTTTTTCATACATTTACACCGAGCTGTGCTCTCAGAAACGCTCGAAACACGCGATATCACGATTTTGGTGATCTTCAATGTTTCGTTTGCCACGGCGGTGGCAGACAACTTTTAACACATGGTTCTTGTGTATTTGAGTAGAGTGAAGGTTTTTGACACATTTACACCGAACTGTGCTCTCAGAAACGCTCGAAACACGCGTTATCACGATTTTGGTGACCTTCAATGTTTCGTTCACCACGGCTGTGGCAGACAACTTTTAACACATGGATATTGTGCATTTGAGTAGAATGAAGGTTTCTGACGCATTTATACCGAGCTGTGCTCTCAGAAACGCTCGAAACGCGCGATATCACGATTTTGGTGTTCTTCGATTTTTCCTTCGCCACAGTTGTGGCAGACGACTTCTAACGCATGGATAACGTGCATTTGAGTAGAATGAAGGTTTTTCATACATTCACACCGAGCTGTGCTCTCAGAAACGCTCGAAACATGCGATATCACGATTTTGGTGTTCGTCGATTTTTCGTTCGCCACAGCTGTGGCAGACGACTTTTAACGCATGAATATTGTGCATTTGAGTAGAATGAAGATTTTTTACACATTTACACCGAGCTATGCTCTCAGGAACGCTCGAAACACGAGATATCTCGATTTTGGTACTGTTCAAAGTTTCGTTCGCCACTGCTGTGCCAGACAACTTGTAACACATGGATCTTGTGTATTTGAGTAGAATGAAGGTATTTGACACGTTTACACCGAGCTGTGCTCTCAGAAACTCTCGAAACACGCGATATCACGATTTTGGTGTTCTTCAATGTTTCGTTCGCCACGGCTGTGGCAGACAACGTTTAACACATGGATCTTGTGTATTTGAGTAGAATGAAGATTTTTGACACATTTACACCGAGCTGTGCTCTCAGAAACGCTCGAAACACGCGATATCACGATTTTGGTGTTCGTCGATTTCTCGTTAGACACAGCTGTGCCAGACGACTTTTAACGCATGAATATTGTGTATTTGAGCAGAATGAAGGTTTTTTACACATTTACACCGAGCTGTGCTCTCAGAAACGCTCGAAACACGCGATATCACGATTTTGGTGTTCTTCGATTTTTCGTTCGCCACATTTGTGGCAGACGACTTTTAAAGCATGGATAATGTGCATTTGAGTAGAATGAAGGTTTTTCATACATTTACACCGAGCTGTGCTCTCAGAAACGCTCGAAACACGCGATATCACGATTTTGGTGATCTTTAATGTTTCGTTCGCCACGGCGGTGGCAGACAACTTTTAACACATGGATCTTGTGTATTTGAGTAGAGTGAAGGTTTTTGACACATTTACACCGAACTGTGCTCTCAGAAACGCTCGAAACACGCGATATCACGATTTTGGTGTTCGTCGATTTTTCGTTCGTCACAGCTGTGCCAGACGACTTTTAACGCATGGATATCGTGCATTTGAGTAGAATGAAGGTTTTTTTACACATTTACACCGAGCTGTGCTCTCAGAAACGCTCGAAACACGCGATATCACGATTTTGGTGTTCTTCGATTTTTCGTTCGCCACAGTTGTGGCAGACGACTTCTAACGCATGGATAATGTGCATTTGAGTAGAATGAAGGTTTTTCATACATTCACACCGAGCTGTGCTCTCCGAAACGCTCGAAACATGCGATATCACGATTTTGGTGTTCGTCGATTTTTCGTTCGCCACAGCTGTGGCAGACGACTTTTAACGCATGAATATTGTGCATTTGAGTAGAATGAAGATTTTTGACACATTTACACTGAGCTGTGCTCTCAGAAACGCTCGAAACACGCGATATCACGATTTTGGTGTTCGTCGATTTTTCGTTAGACACAGCTGTACCAGACGACTTTTAACGCATGAATATTGTGTATTTGAGCAGAATGAAGGTTTTTTACACATTTACACCGAGCTGTGCTCTCAGAAACGCTCGAAACACGCGATATCACGATTTTGGTGATCTTCAATGTTTCGTTCGCCACGGCTGTGATTTTTCGTTAGACACAGCTGTACCAGACGACTTTTAACGCATGAATATTGTGTATTTGAGCAGAATGAAGGTTTTTGACACATTCACACCGAGCTGTGCTCTCAGCAACGCTTGAAACATGCGATATCACGATTTTGGTGTTCGTCGATTTTTCGTTCGCCACAGCTGTGGCAGACGACTTTTAATGCATGAATATTGTGCATTTGAGTCGAATGAAGATTTTTTACTCATTTACACCGAGCTATGATCTCAGGAACGCTCGAAACACGAGATATCTCGATGTTGGTACTGTTCAAAGTTTCGTTCGCCACTGCTGTGCCAGACAACTTTTATCACATGGATCTTGTGTATTTGAGTAGAGTGAATGTTTTTGACGCATTTACACCGAACTGTGCTCTCAGAAACGCTCGAAACACGCGATATCACGATTTTGGTGTTCGTCGATTTTTCGTTCGTCACAGCTGTGGCAGACGACTTTTAACGCACGGATAATGTGCATTTGAGTAGAATGAAGATTTTTGACTCATTTACACCGAGCTATGATCTCAGGAACGCTCGAAACACGAGATATCTCGATGTTGGTACTGTTCAAAGTTTCGTTCCCCACAGCTGTGCCTGACGACTTTTGACGCATGGGTATTGTGCATATGAGTAGAATGAAGGTTTTTGACACATTTACACCGAGCTGTGCTCTCAGAAACGCTCGAAACACGCGATATCACGATTTTGGTGTTCGTCGATTTTTCGTTAGACACAGCTGTGCCAGACGACTTTTAACGCATGAATATTGTGTATTTGAGCAGAATGAAGGTTTTTTACACGTTTACACCGAGCTGTGCTCTCAGAAACGCTCGAAACACGCGATATCACGATTTTGGTGTTCTTCGATTTTTCGTTCGCCACATTTGTGGCAGACGACTTTTAAAGCATGAATATTGTGCATTTGAGTAGAATGAAGATTTTTGACTCATTTACACCGAGCTATGATCTCAGGAACGCTCGAAACACGAGATATCTCGATGTTGGTACTGTTCAAAGTTTCGTTCTCCACAGCTGTGCCTGACGACTTTTGACGCATGGGTATTGTGCATTTGAGTAGAATGAAGGTTTTTGACACATTTACACCGATCTGTGCTCTCAGAAACGCTCGAAACACGCGATATCACGATTTTGGTGTTCGTCGATTTTTCGTTCGTCACAGCTGTGCCAGACGACTTTTAACGCATGGATATCGTGCATTTGAGTAGAATGAAGGTTTTTTACACATTTACACCGAGCTGTGCTCTCAGAAACGCTCGAAACACGCGATATCACGATTTTGGTGATCTTCGATTTTTCGTTCGCCACAGTTGTGGCAGACGACTTCTATCGCATGGATAATGTGCATTTGAGTAGAATGAAGGTTTTTCATACATTTACACCGAGCTGTGCTCTCAGAAACGCTCGAAACACGCGATATCACGATTTTGGTGATCTTCAATGTTTCGTTTGCCACGGCGGTGGCAGACAGGTTTCTGACGCATTTATACCGAGCTGTGCTCTCAGAAACGCTCGAAACGCGCGATATCACGATTTTGGTGTTCTTCGATTTTTCCTTCGCCACAGTTGTGGCAGACGACTTCTAACGCATGAATAACGTGCATTTGAGTAGAATGAAGGTTTTTCATACATTCACACCGAGCTGTGCTCTCAGAAACGCTCGAAACATGCGATATCACGATTTTGGTGTTCGTCGATTTTTCGTTCGCCACAGTTGTGGCAGACGACTTCTAAGGCATGGATAATGTGCATTTGAGTAGAATGAAGGTTTTTCATACATTCACACCGAGCTGTGCTCTCAGAAACGCTCGAAACACGCGATATCACGATTTTGGTGTTCTTCGATTTTTCGTTCGCCACATTTGTGGCAGACGACTTTTAAAGCATGGATAATGTGCATTTGAGTAGAATGAAGGTTTTTCATACATTTACACCGAGCTGTGCTCTCAGAAACGCTCGAAACACGCGATATCACGATTTTGGTGCTGTTCAAAGTTTCGTTCGCCGCAGCAGTGCCAGACAACTTTTAACACATGGATATTGTGCATTTGAGTAGAATGAAGGTTTTTGACACTTTTACACCGAGCTGTGCTCTCAGAAACGCTCGAAACACGCGATATCACGATTTTGGTGATCTTCAATGTTTCGTTCGCCACGGCTGTGGCAGACAACTTTTAACACATGGATTTTGTGTATTTGAGTAGAATGAAGGTTTTTCATACATTTACACCGAGCTGTGCTCTCAGAAACGATCCAAACACGCGATATCACTATTTTGGTGTTCGTCGATTTTTCGTTCGCCACAGCTGTGCCAGACGACTTTTAACGCATGGATATTGTGCATTTGAGTAGAATGAAGGTTTTTTTACACATTTACACCGAGCTGTGCGCTCAGAAACGCTCGAAACAATCGAGATCACGATTTTGGTGATCCTCGATGTTTCGTTCTCCACAGCTGTGACTGACGACTTTTGATTCATGGATATTGTGCATTTGAGTAGAATGAAGGTTCTTCATACATTTACACCGAGCTGTGCTCTCAGAAAGGCTCGAAACACGCGATATCACGATTTTTCGTTCTCCACAGCTCTGCCTGACGACTTTTGACGCATGGATATTGTGCATTTGAGTAGAATGAAGGTTTTTGACACATTTACACCGAACTGTACTCTCGGAAACGCTCGAAACACGCGATATCACGATTTTGGTGTTCGTCGATTTTTCGTTCGCCACGGCGGTGGCAGACGGCTTTTAACGCCTGGATCTTGTGTGTTTGAGTAGAATGACGGTTTTTGACACATTTACACCGAGCTGTGCTCTCAGAAACGCTCGAAACACGCGATATCACGATTTTGGTTTTCGTCGATTTTTCGGTCGCCACAGATGTGCCAGACGACTTTTAACGCATGGATATTGTGCATTTGAGCAGAATGAAGGTTTTTGACACATTAACACCGAGCTGTGCTCTCAGAAACGCTCGAAACACGCGACATCACGATTTTGGTGCTGTTCAAAGTTTCGTTCGCCTCAGCTGTGCCAGACAACTTTTAACACATGGATATTGTGCATTTGAGTAGAATGAAGGTTTTTAACACATTTACACCGAGCTGTGCTCTCAGAAACGCTCGAAACACGCGATATCACGATTTTGGTTTTCGTCGATTTTTCGTTCGCCACAGATGTGCCAGACGACTTTTAACGCATGGATAATGTGCATTTGAGTAGAATGAAGGTTTTCCATACATTTACACCGAGCTGTGCTCTCAGAAACGCTCGAATCACGCGATATCACGATTTTGATGATCCTCGATTTTTCGTTCTCCACAGCTGTGCCGGACGACTTTTGACGCATGGATATTGTGCATTTGAGTAGAATGAAGGTTTTTGACACATTTACACCGAGCTGTGCTCTGAGAAACGCTCGAAACACGCGAGATCACGATTTTGGTGATCCTCGATGTTTCGTTCTCCACAGCTGAGACTGACGACTTTTGATTCATGGATATTGTGCATTTGAGTAGAATGAAGGTTTTTGACACATATACACCGAGCTGTGCTCTCAGAAACGCTCGAAACACGCGATATCACG
This sequence comes from Pimpla rufipes, assembly GCA_963932165.1. Taxonomy (NCBI): domain Eukaryota; kingdom Metazoa; phylum Arthropoda; class Insecta; order Hymenoptera; family Ichneumonidae; genus Pimpla; species Pimpla rufipes. The sequence goes on from CAWVQF010000037.1 coordinate 1,020,101, forward strand.
ATTTTGGTGATCTTCAATGTTTCGTTCGCCACGGCTGTGCCAGACAACTTTTAACACATGGATCTTGTGTGTTTGAGCCGAATGAAGGTTTTTTACACATTTACACCGAGCTGTGCTCTCTGAAACGCTCGAAACACGCGATATCACGATTTTGGTGTTCGTCGATTTTTCGTTCGCCACAGCTGTGCCAGACGACTTTTAACGCATGAATATTGTGCATTTGAGCAGAATGAAGGTTTTTGACACATTTACACCGAGCTGTGCTCTCAGAAATGCTCGAAACACGCGAGATCACGATTTTAGTGTTCTTCAATGTTTCATTCGCCACTGCTGTGCCAGACAACTTTTAACACATGGATCTGGTGTGTTTGAGCAGAATGAAGGTTTTTGACACATTTACACCGATCTGTGCTCTCAGAAACGCTCGAAACACGCGATATCACGATTTTGGTGTTCGTCGATTTTTCGTTCGTCACAGCTGTGCCAGACGACTTTTAACGCATGGATATCGTGCATTTGAGTAGAATGAAGGTTTTTTACACATTTACACCGAGCTGTGCTCTCAGAAACGCTCGAAACACGCGATATCACGATTTTGGTGTTCTTCGATTTTTCGTTCGCCACATTTGTGGCAGACGACTTTTAAAGCATGAATATTGTGCATTTGAGTAGAATGAAGATTTTTGACTCATTTACACCGAGCTATGATCTCAGGAACGCTCGAAACACGAGATATCTCGATGTTGGTACTGTTCAAAGTTTCGTTCTCCACAGCTGTGCCTGACGACTTTTGACGCATGGGTATTGTGCATTTGAGTAGAATGAAGGTTTTTGACACATTTACACCGATCTGTGCTCTCAGAAACGCTCGAAACACGCGATATCACGATTTTGGTGTTCGTCGATTTTTCGTTCGTCACAGCTGTGCCAGACGACTTTTAACGCATGGATATCGTGCATTTGAGTAGAATGAAGGTTTTTTACACATTTACACCGAGCTGTGCTCTCAGAAACGCTCGAAACACGCGATATCACGATTTTGGTGATCTTCGATTTTTCGTTCGCCACAGTTGTGGCAGACGACTTCTAACGCATGGATAATGTGCATTTGAGTAGAATGAAGGTTTTTCATACATTTACACCGAGCTGTGCTCTCAGAAACGCTCGAAACACGCGATATCACGATTTTGGTGATCTTCAATGTTTCGTTTGCCACGGCGGTGGCAGACAACTTTTAACACATGGTTCTTGTGTATTTGAGTAGAGTGAAGGTTTTTGACACATTTACACCGAACTGTGCTCTCAGAAACGCTCGAAACACGCGTTATCACGATTTTGGTGACCTTCAATGTTTCGTTCACCACGGCTGTGGCAGACAACTTTTAACACATGGATATTGTGCATTTGAGTAGAATGAAGGTTTCTGACGCATTTATACCGAGCTGTGCTCTCAGAAACGCTCGAAACGCGCGATATCACGATTTTGGTGTTCTTCGATTTTTCCTTCGCCACAGTTGTGGCAGACGACTTCTAACGCATGGATAACGTGCATTTGAGTAGAATGAAGGTTTTTCATACATTCACACCGAGCTGTGCTCTCAGAAACGCTCGAAACATGCGATATCACGATTTTGGTGTTCGTCGATTTTTCGTTCGCCACAGCTGTGGCAGACGACTTTTAACGCATGAATATTGTGCATTTGAGTAGAATGAAGATTTTTTACACATTTACACCGAGCTATGCTCTCAGGAACGCTCGAAACACGAGATATCTCGATTTTGGTACTGTTCAAAGTTTCGTTCGCCACTGCTGTGCCAGACAACTTGTAACACATGGATCTTGTGTATTTGAGTAGAATGAAGGTATTTGACACGTTTACACCGAGCTGTGCTCTCAGAAACTCTCGAAACACGCGATATCACGATTTTGGTGTTCTTCAATGTTTCGTTCGCCACGGCTGTGGCAGACAACGTTTAACACATGGATCTTGTGTATTTGAGTAGAATGAAGATTTTTGACACATTTACACCGAGCTGTGCTCTCAGAAACGCTCGAAACACGCGATATCACGATTTTGGTGTTCGTCGATTTCTCGTTAGACACAGCTGTGCCAGACGACTTTTAACGCATGAATATTGTGTATTTGAGCAGAATGAAGGTTTTTTACACATTTACACCGAGCTGTGCTCTCAGAAACGCTCGAAACACGCGATATCACGATTTTGGTGTTCTTCGATTTTTCGTTCGCCACATTTGTGGCAGACGACTTTTAAAGCATGGATAATGTGCATTTGAGTAGAATGAAGGTTTTTCATACATTTACACCGAGCTGTGCTCTCAGAAACGCTCGAAACACGCGATATCACGATTTTGGTGATCTTTAATGTTTCGTTCGCCACGGCGGTGGCAGACAACTTTTAACACATGGATCTTGTGTATTTGAGTAGAGTGAAGGTTTTTGACACATTTACACCGAACTGTGCTCTCAGAAACGCTCGAAACACGCGATATCACGATTTTGGTGTTCGTCGATTTTTCGTTCGTCACAGCTGTGCCAGACGACTTTTAACGCATGGATATCGTGCATTTGAGTAGAATGAAGGTTTTTTTACACATTTACACCGAGCTGTGCTCTCAGAAACGCTCGAAACACGCGATATCACGATTTTGGTGTTCTTCGATTTTTCGTTCGCCACAGTTGTGGCAGACGACTTCTAACGCATGGATAATGTGCATTTGAGTAGAATGAAGGTTTTTCATACATTCACACCGAGCTGTGCTCTCCGAAACGCTCGAAACATGCGATATCACGATTTTGGTGTTCGTCGATTTTTCGTTCGCCACAGCTGTGGCAGACGACTTTTAACGCATGAATATTGTGCATTTGAGTAGAATGAAGATTTTTGACACATTTACACTGAGCTGTGCTCTCAGAAACGCTCGAAACACGCGATATCACGATTTTGGTGTTCGTCGATTTTTCGTTAGACACAGCTGTACCAGACGACTTTTAACGCATGAATATTGTGTATTTGAGCAGAATGAAGGTTTTTTACACATTTACACCGAGCTGTGCTCTCAGAAACGCTCGAAACACGCGATATCACGATTTTGGTGATCTTCAATGTTTCGTTCGCCACGGCTGTGATTTTTCGTTAGACACAGCTGTACCAGACGACTTTTAACGCATGAATATTGTGTATTTGAGCAGAATGAAGGTTTTTGACACATTCACACCGAGCTGTGCTCTCAGCAACGCTTGAAACATGCGATATCACGATTTTGGTGTTCGTCGATTTTTCGTTCGCCACAGCTGTGGCAGACGACTTTTAATGCATGAATATTGTGCATTTGAGTCGAATGAAGATTTTTTACTCATTTACACCGAGCTATGATCTCAGGAACGCTCGAAACACGAGATATCTCGATGTTGGTACTGTTCAAAGTTTCGTTCGCCACTGCTGTGCCAGACAACTTTTATCACATGGATCTTGTGTATTTGAGTAGAGTGAATGTTTTTGACGCATTTACACCGAACTGTGCTCTCAGAAACGCTCGAAACACGCGATATCACGATTTTGGTGTTCGTCGATTTTTCGTTCGTCACAGCTGTGGCAGACGACTTTTAACGCACGGATAATGTGCATTTGAGTAGAATGAAGATTTTTGACTCATTTACACCGAGCTATGATCTCAGGAACGCTCGAAACACGAGATATCTCGATGTTGGTACTGTTCAAAGTTTCGTTCCCCACAGCTGTGCCTGACGACTTTTGACGCATGGGTATTGTGCATATGAGTAGAATGAAGGTTTTTGACACATTTACACCGAGCTGTGCTCTCAGAAACGCTCGAAACACGCGATATCACGATTTTGGTGTTCGTCGATTTTTCGTTAGACACAGCTGTGCCAGACGACTTTTAACGCATGAATATTGTGTATTTGAGCAGAATGAAGGTTTTTTACACGTTTACACCGAGCTGTGCTCTCAGAAACGCTCGAAACACGCGATATCACGATTTTGGTGTTCTTCGATTTTTCGTTCGCCACATTTGTGGCAGACGACTTTTAAAGCATGAATATTGTGCATTTGAGTAGAATGAAGATTTTTGACTCATTTACACCGAGCTATGATCTCAGGAACGCTCGAAACACGAGATATCTCGATGTTGGTACTGTTCAAAGTTTCGTTCTCCACAGCTGTGCCTGACGACTTTTGACGCATGGGTATTGTGCATTTGAGTAGAATGAAGGTTTTTGACACATTTACACCGATCTGTGCTCTCAGAAACGCTCGAAACACGCGATATCACGATTTTGGTGTTCGTCGATTTTTCGTTCGTCACAGCTGTGCCAGACGACTTTTAACGCATGGATATCGTGCATTTGAGTAGAATGAAGGTTTTTTACACATTTACACCGAGCTGTGCTCTCAGAAACGCTCGAAACACGCGATATCACGATTTTGGTGATCTTCGATTTTTCGTTCGCCACAGTTGTGGCAGACGACTTCTATCGCATGGATAATGTGCATTTGAGTAGAATGAAGGTTTTTCATACATTTACACCGAGCTGTGCTCTCAGAAACGCTCGAAACACGCGATATCACGATTTTGGTGATCTTCAATGTTTCGTTTGCCACGGCGGTGGCAGACAGGTTTCTGACGCATTTATACCGAGCTGTGCTCTCAGAAACGCTCGAAACGCGCGATATCACGATTTTGGTGTTCTTCGATTTTTCCTTCGCCACAGTTGTGGCAGACGACTTCTAACGCATGAATAACGTGCATTTGAGTAGAATGAAGGTTTTTCATACATTCACACCGAGCTGTGCTCTCAGAAACGCTCGAAACATGCGATATCACGATTTTGGTGTTCGTCGATTTTTCGTTCGCCACAGCTGTGGCAGACGACTTTTAACGCATGAATATTGTGCATTTGAGTAGAATGAAGATTTTTTACACATTTACACCGAGCTATGCTCTCAGGAACGCTCGAAACACGAGATATCTCGATTTTGGTACTGTTCAAAGTTTCGTTCGCCACTGCTGTGCCAGACAACTTGTAACACATGGATCTTGTGTATTTGAGTAGAATGAAGGTATTTGACACGTTTACACCGAGCTGTGCTCTCAGAAACTCTCGAAACACGCGATATCACGATTTTGGTGTTCTTCAATGTTTCGTTCGCCACGGCTGTGGCAGACAACGTTTAACACATGGATCTTGTGTATTTGAGTAGAATGAAGATTTTTGACACATTTACACCGAGCTGTGCTCTCAGAAACGCTCGAAACACGCGATATCACGATTTTGGTGTTCGTCGATTTCTCGTTAGACACAGCTGTGCCAGACGACTTTTAACGCATGAATATTGTGTATTTGAGCAGAATGAAGGTTTTTTACACATTTACACCGAGCTGTGCTCTCAGAAACGCTCGAAACACGCGATATCACGATTTTGGTGTTCTTCGATTTTTCGTTCGCCACATTTGTGGCAGACGACTTTTAAAGCATGGATAATGTGCATTTGAGTAGAATGAAGGTTTTTCATACATTTACACCGAGCTGTGCTCTCAGAAACGCTCTAAACACGCGATATCACGATTTTGGTGATCCTCTGTTTCGTTCTCCACAGCTGTGCCTGACGACTTTTGACGCATGGATATTGTGCATTTGAGTAGAATGAAGGTTTTTCATACATTTACACCGAGCTGTGCTCTCAGAAACGATCGAAACACGCGATATCACGATGTTGGTGATCCTGTTTCGTTCTCCACAGCTGTGCCTGACGACTTTTGATGCATGGATATTGTGGATTTGAGTAGAATGAAGGTTTTTGACACATTTACACCGAGCTGTGCTCTCAGAAACGCTCGAAACACGCGATATCACGATTTTGGTGATCTTCAATGTTTCGTTCGCCACGGCGGTGGCAGACAACTTTTAACACATGGAACTTGTGGATTTGAGTAGAGTGAAGGTTTTTGACACATTTACACCGAGCTATGCTCTCAGGAAGACTCGAAACACGAGATATCTCGATTTTGGTACTGTTCAAAGTTTCGTTCTCCACTGCTGTGTCAGACAACTTGTAACACATGGATCTTGTGTATTTGAGTAGAATGAAGGTATTTGACACGTTTACACCGAGCTGTGCTCTCAGAAACGCTCGAAACACGCGATATCACGATTTTGGTGATCTTTAATGTTTCGTTCGCCACGGCTGTGGCAGACAACTTTTAACACATGGATCTTGTGTGTTTGAGCAGAATGAAGGTTTTTGACACATTCACACCGAGCTGTGCTCTCGGAAACGCTCGAAACATGCGATATCACGATTTTGGTCTTCGTCCATTTTTCGTTCGCCACAGCTGTGGCAGACGACTTTTAACGCATGAATATTGTGCATTTGAGTAGAATGAAGATTTTTGACACATTTACACCGAGCTATGCTCTCAAGAACGCTCGAAACACGAGATATCACGATTTTGGTGTTCTTCGATTTTTCGTTCGCCACAGTTGTGGCAGACGACTTCTAACGCATGGATAATGTGCATTTGAGTAGAATGAAGGTTTTTGACACATTTACACCGAACTGTGCTCTCAGAAACGCTCGAAACACGCGTTATCACGATTTTGGTGATCTTCAATGTTTCGTTCGCCACGGCTGTGGCAGACAACTTTTAACACATGGATATTGTGCATTTGAGTAGAATGAAGGTTTCTGACGCATTTATACCGAGCTGTGCTCTCAGAAACGCTCGAAACACGCGATATCACGATTTTGGTGTTCTTCGATTTTTCGTTCGCCACAGTTGTGGCAGACGACTTCTAACGCATGGATAATGTGCATTTGAGTAGAATGAAGGTTTTTCATACATTCACACCGAGCTGTGCTCTCAGAAACGCTCGAAACATGCGATATCACGATTTTGGTGTTCGTCGATTTTTCGTTCGCCACAGCTGTGGCAGACGACTTTTAACGCATGAATATTGTGCATTTGAGTAGAATGAAGATTTTTTACACATTTACACCGAGCTATGCTCTCAGGAACGCTCGAAACACGAGATATCTCGATTTTGGTACTGTTCAAAGTTTCGTTCGCCACTGCTGTGCCAGACAACTTGTAACACATGGATCTTGTGTATTTGAGTAGAATGAAGGTATTTGACACGTTTACACCGAGCTGTGCTCTCAGAAACGCTCGAAACACGCGATATCACGATTTTGGTGTTCTTCAATGTTTCGTTCGCCACGGCTGTGGCAGACAACGTTTAACACATGGGTCTTGTGTATTTGAGTAGAATGAAGATTTTTGACACATTTACACCGAGCTGTGCTCTCAGAAACGCTCGAAACACGCGATATCACGATTTTGGTGTTCGTCGATTTTTCGTTAGACACAGCTGTGCCAGACGACTTTTAACGCATGAATATTGTGTATTTGAGCAGAATGAAGGTTTTTTACACATTTACACCGAGCTGTGCTCTCAGAAACGCTCGAAACACGCGATATCACGATTTTGGTGTTCTTCGATTTTTCGTTCGCCACATTTGTGGCAGACGACTTTTAAAGCATGGATAATGTGCATTTGAGTAGAATGAAGGTTTTTCATACATTTACACCGAGCTGTGCTCTCAGAAACGCTCTAAACACGCGATATCACGATTTTGGTGATCCTCTGTTTCGTTCTCCACAGCTATGCCTGACGACTTTTGACGCATGGATATTGTGCATTTGAGTAGAATGAAGGTTTTTCATACATTTACACCGAGCTGTGCTCTCAGAAACGATCGAAACACGCGATATCACGATGTTGGTGATCCTGTTTCGTTCTCCACAGCTGTGCCTGACGACTTTTGATGCATGGATATTGTGGATTTGAGTAGAATGAAGGTTTTTGACACATTTACACCGAGCTATGCTCTCAGAAACGCTCGAAACACGCGATATCACGATTTTGGTGATCTTCAGTGTTTCGTTCGCCACGGCCTTGGCAGACAACTTTTAACACATGGAACTTGTGTATTTGAGTAGAGTGAAGGTATTTGACACGTTTACACCGAGCTGTGCTCTCAGAAACGCTCGAAACACGCGATATCACGATTTTGGTGATCTTTAATGTTTCGTTCGCCACGGCTGTGGCAGACAACTTTTAACACATGGATCTTGTGTGTTTGAGCAGAATGAAGGTTTTTGACACATTCACACCGAGCTGTGCTCTCGGAAACGCTCGAAACATGCGATATCACGATTTTGGTCTTCGTCCATTTTTCGTTCGCCACAGCTGTGGCAGACGACTTTTAACGCATGAATATTGTGCATTTGAGTAGAATGAAGATTTTTGACACATTTACACCGAGCTATGCTCTCAAGAACGCTCGAAACACGAGATATCACGATTTTGGTGTTCTTCGATTTTTCGTTCGCCACAGTTGTGGCAGACGACTTCTAACGCATGGATAATGTGCATTTGAGTAGAATGAAGGTTTTTGACACATTTACACCGAACTGTGCTCTCAGAAACGCTCGAAACACGCGTTATCACGATTTTGGTGATCTTCAATGTTTCGTTCGCCACGGCTGTGGCAGACAACTTTTAACACATGGATATTGTGCATTTGAGTAGAATGAAGGTTTCTGACGCATTTATACCGAGCTGTGCTCTCAGAAACGCTCGAAACACGCGATATCACGATTTTGGTGTTCTTCGATTTTTCGTTCGCCACAGTTGTGGCAGACGACTTCTAACGCATGGATAATGTGCATTTGAGTAGAATGAAGGTTTTTCATACATTCACACCGAGCTGTGCTCTCAGAAACGCTCGAAACATGCGATATCACGATTTTGGTGTTCGTCGATTTTTCGTTCGCCACAGCTGTGGCAGACGACTTTTAACGCATGAATATTGTGCATTTGAGTAGAATGAAGATTTTTTACACATTTCCACCGAGCTATGCTCTCAGGAACGCTCGAAACACGAGATATCTCGATTTTGGTACTGTTCAAAGTTTCGTTCGCCACTGCTGTGCCAGACAACTTGTAACACATGGATCTTGTGTATTTGAGTAGAATGAAGGTATTTGACACGTTTACACCGAGCTGTGCTCTCAGAAACGCTCGAAACACGCGATATCACGATTTTGGTGTTCTTCAATGTTTCGTTCGCCACGGCTGTGGCAGACAACGTTTAACACATGGGTCTTGTGTATTTGAGTAGAATGAAGATTTTTGACACATTTACACCGAGCTGTGCTCTCAGAAACGCTCGAAACACGCGATATCACGATTTTGGTGTTCGTCGATTTTTCGTTAGACACAGCTGTGCCAGACGACTTTTAACGCATGAATATTGTGTATTTGAGCAGAATGAAGGTTTTTTACACATTTACACCGAGCTGTGCTCTCAGAAACGCTCGAAACACGCGATATCACGATTTTGGTGTTCTTCGATTTTTCGTTCGCCACATTTGTGGCAGACGACTTTTAAAGCATGGATAATGTGCATTTGAGTAGAATGAAGGTTTTTCATACATTTACACCGAGCTGTGCTCTCAGAAACGCTCTAAACACGCGATATCACGATTTTGGTGATCCTCTGTTTCGTTCTCCACAGCTGTGCCTGACGACTTTTGACGCATGGATATTGTGCATTTGAGTAGAATGAAGGTTTTTCATACATTTACACCGAGCTGTGCTCTCAGAAACGATCGAAACACGCGATATCACGATGTTGGTGATCCTGTTTCGTTCTCCACAGCTGTGCCTGACGACTTTTGATGCATGGATATTGTGGATTTGAGTAGAATGAAGGTTTTTGACACATTTACACCGAGCTATGCTCTCAGAAACGCTCGAAACACGCGATATCACGATTTTGGTGATCTTCAATGTTTCGTTCGCCACGGCGGTGGCAGACAACTTTTAACACATGGAACTTGTGTATTTGAGTAGAGTGAAGGTTTTTGACACATTTACACCGAACTGTGCTCTCAGAAACGCTCGAAACACGCGATATCACGATTTTGGTGATCTTCAATGTTTCGTTCGCCACGGCGGTGGCAGACAACTTTTAACACATGGAACTTGTGTATTTGAGTAGAGTGAAGGTTTTTGACACATTTACACCGAACTGTGCTCTCAGAAACGCTCGAAACACGCGATATCACGATTTTGGTGTTCGTCGATTTTTCGTTCGTCACAGCTGTGCCAGACGACTTTTAACGCATGGATATCGTGCATTTGAGTAGAATGAAGGTTTTTTACACATTTACACCGAGCTGTGCTCTCAGAAACGCTCGAAACACGCGATATCACGATTTTGGTGATCTTCGATTTTTCGTTCGCCACAGTTGTGGCAGACGACTTCTAACGCATGGATAATGTGCATTTGAGTAGAATAAAGGTTTTTCATACATTTACACCGAGCTGTGCTCTCAGAAACGTTCGAAACACGCGATATTACGATTTTGGTGATCCTCGGTTTTTCGTTTTCCACAGCTGTGGATGACGACTTTTGACGCATTGATATTGTGCATTTGAGTAGAATGAAGGTTTTTGACACATTTACACCGAGCTGTGCTCTCAGAAACGATCGAAACACGCGATATCACGATTTTGGTGATCTTCAATGTTTCGTTCGCCACGGCTGTGGCAGACAACTTTTAACACATGGATCTTGTGTGTTTGAGCAGAATGAAGGTTTTTGACACATTCACACCGAGCTGTGCTCTCGGAAACGCTCGAAACATGCGATATCACGATTTTGGTCTTCGTCCATTTTTCGTTCGCCACAGCTGTGGCAGACGATTTTTAACGCATGAATATTGTGCATTTGAGTAGAATGAAGATTTTTGACACATTTACACCGAGCTATGCTCTCAAGAACGCTCGAAACACGAGATATCACGATTTTGGTGTTCTTCGATTTTTCGTTCGCCACAGTTGTGGCAGACGACTTCTAACGCATGGATAATGTGCATTTGAGTGGAATGAAGGTTTTTGACACATTTACACCGAACTGTGCTCTCAGAAACGCTCGAAACACGCGTTATCACGATTTTGGTGATCTTCAATGTTTCGTTCGCCACGGCTGTGGCAGACAATTTTTAACACATGGATATTGTGCATTTGAGTAGAATAAAGGTTTCTGACGCATTTATACCGAGCTGTGCTCTCAGAAACGCTCGAAACACGCGATATCACGATTTTGGTGTTCTTCGATTTTTCGTTCGCCACAGTTGTGGCAGACGACTTCTAACGCATGGATAATGTGCATTTGAGTAGAATGAAGGTTTTTCATACATTCACACCGAGCTGTGCTCTCAGAAACGCTCGAAACTCGCGATATCACGATTTTGGTGTTCTTCAATGTTTCGTTCGCCACGGCTGTGGCAGACAACGTTTAACACATGGGTCTTGTGTATTTGAGTAGAATGAAGATTTTTGACACATTTACACCGAGCTGTGCTCTCAGAAACGCTCGAAACACGCGATATCACGATTTTGGTGTTCGTCGATTTTTCGTTAGACACAGCTGTGCCAGACGACTTTTAACGCATGAATATTGTGTATTTGAGCAGAATGAAGGTTTTTTACACATTTACACCGAGCTGTGCTCTCAGAAACGCTCAAAACACGCGATATCACGATTTTGGTGTTCTTCGATTTTTCGTTCGCCACATTTGTGGCAGACGACTTTTAAAGCATGGATAATGTGCATTTGAGTAGAATGAAGGTTTTTCATACATTTACACCGAGCTGTGCTCTCAGAAACGATCGAAACACGCGATATCACGATGTTGGTGATCCTGTTTCGTTCTCCACAGCTGTGCCTGACGACTTTTGATGCATGGATATTGTGGATTTGAGTAGAATGAAGGTTTTTGACACATTTACACCGAGCTATGCTCTCAGAAACGCTCGAAACACGCGATATCACGATTTTGGTGATCTTCAATGTTTCGTTCGCCACGGCGGTGGCAGACAACTTTTAACACATGGAACTTGTGTATTTGAGTAGAGTGAAGGTTTTTGACACATTTACACCGAACTGTGCTCTCAGAAACGCTCGAAACACGCGATATCACGATTTTGGTGATCTTCAATGTTTCGTTCGCCACGGCGGTGGCAGACAACTTTTAACACATGGAACTTGTGTATTTGAGTAGAGTGAAGGTTTTTGACACATTTACACCGAACTGTGCTCTCAGAAACGATCGAAACAATCGATATCACGATTTTGGTGTTCGTCGATTTTTCGTTCGTCACAGCTGTGCCAGACGACTTTTAACGCATGGATATCGTGCATTTGAGTAGAATGAAGGTTTTTTACACATTTACACCGAGCTGTGCTCTCAGAAACGCTCGAAACACGCGATATCACGATTTTGGTGATCTTCGATTTTTCGTTCGCCACAGTTGTGGCAGACGACTTCTAACGCATGGATAATGTGCATTTGAGTAGAATAAAGGTTTTTCATACATTTACACCGAGCTGTGCTCTCAGAAACGTTCGAAACACGCGATATTACGATTTTGGTGATCCTCGGTTTTTCGTTTTCCACAGCTGTGGATGACGACTTTTGACGCATGGATATTGTGCATTTGAGTAGAATGAAGGTTTTTGACACATTTACACCGAGCTGTGCTCTCAGAAACGCTCGAAACACGCGATATCACGATTTTGGTGATCTTCAATGTTTCGTTCGCCACGGCTGTGGCAGACAACTTTTAACACATCTATCTGGTGTGTTTGAGCAGAATGAAGGTTTTTGACACATTCACACCGAGCTGTGCTCTCGGAAACGCTCGAAACATGCGATATCACGATTTTCGTGTTCGTCCATTTTTCGTTCGCCACAGCTGTGGCAGACGACTTTTAACGCATGAATATTGTGCATTTGAGTAGAATGAAGATTTTTGACACATTCACACCGAGCTATGCTCTCAGGAACGCTCGAAACACGAGATATCACGATTTTGGTGTTCTTCGATTTTTCGTTCGCCACAGTTGTGGCAGACGACTTCTAACGCATGGATAATGTGCATTTGAGTAGAATGAAGGTTTTTCATACATTTACACCGAGCTGTGCTCTCAGAAACGCTCGAAACACGCGATATCACGATTTTGGTGTTCCTCGATTTTTCGTTCTCCACAGCTGTGGATGACGACCTTTGACGCATGGATATCGTGCATTTGAGAAGAATGAAGGTTTTTTACACATTTACACCGAGCTGTGCTCTCAGAAACGCTCGAAACACGCGATATCACGATTTTGGTGTTCTTCGATTTTTCGTTCGCCACATTTGTGGCAGACGACTTTTAAAGCATGGATAATGTGCATTTGAGTAGAATGAAGGTTTTTCATACATTTACACCGAGCTGTGCTCTCAGAAACGCTCTAAACACGCGATATCACGATTTTGGTGATCCTCTGTTTCGTTCTCCACAGCTGTGCCTGACGACTTTTGACGCATCGATATTGTGCATTTGAGTAGAATGAAGGTTTTTCATACATTTACACCGAGCTGTGCTCTCAGAAACGATCGAAACACGCGATATCACGATGTTGGTGATCCTGTTTCGTTCTCCACAGCTGTGCCTGACGACTTTTGATGCATGGATATTGTGGATTTGAGTAGAATGAAGGTTTTTGACACATTTACACCGAGCTGTGCTCTCAGAAACGCTCGAAACACGCGATATCACGATTTTGGTGATCTTCAATGTTTCGTTCGCCACGGCGGTGGCAGACAACTTTTATCACATGGAACTTGTGTATTTGAGTAGAGTGAAGGTTTTTGACACATTTACACCGAGCTATGCTCTCAGGAACGCTCGAAACACGAGATATCTCGATTTTGGTACTGTTCAAAGTTTCGTTCTCCACTGCTGTGTCAGACACCTTGTAACACATGGATCTTGTGTATTTGAGTAGAATGAAGGTATTTGACACGTTTACACCGAGCTGTGCTCTCAGAAACGCTCGAAACACGCGATAACACGATTTTGGTGTTCTTCAATGTTTCGTTCGCCACGGCTGTGGCAGACAACGTTTAACATATGGATCTTGTGTATTTGAGTAGAATGAAGATTTTTGACACATTTACACCGAGCTGTGCTCTCAGAAACGCTCGAAACACGCGATATCACGATTTTGGTGTTCGTCGATTTTTCGTTAGACACAGCTGTGCCAGACGACTTTTAACGCATGAATATTGTGTATTTGAACAGAATGAAGGTTTTTTACACATTTACACCGAGCTGTGCTCTCAGAAACGCTCGAAACACGCGATATCACGATTTTGGTGTTCTTCGATTTTTCGTTCGCCACATTTGTGGCAGGCGACTTTTAACGCATGGATAATGTGCATTTGAGTTGAATGAAGGTTTTTCATACATTTACACCGAGCTGTGCTCTCAGAAACGATCGAAACACGCGATATCACGATTTTGGTGACCCTGTTTCGTTCTCCACAGCTGTGCCTGACGACTTTTGACGCATGGATATTGTGGATTTGAGTAGAATGAAGGTTTTTGACACATTCACACCGAGCTGTGCTCTCGGAAACGCTCGAAACATGCGATATCACGATTTTGGTGTTCGTCCATTTTTCGTTCGCCACAGCTGTGGCAGACGACTTTTAACGCATGAATATTGTGTATTTGAGTAGAATGAAGATTTTTGACACATTTACACCGAGCTATGCTCTCAGGAACGCTCGAAACACGAGATATCACGATTTTGGTGTTCTTCGATTTTTCGTTCGCCACAGTTGTGGCAGACGACTTCTAACGCATGGATAATGTGCATTTGAGTAGAATGAAGGATTTTCATACATTTACACCGAGCTGTGCTCTCAGAAACGCTCGAAACACGCGTTATCACGATTTTGGTGATCCTCGATGTTTCGTTCTCCATAGCTGTGCCTGACGACTTTTGAGGCATGGATATTGTGCATTTGAGTAGAATGAAGGTTTTTGACACATTTACACCGAGCTGTGCTCTCAGAAACGCTCGAAACACGCGATATCACGATTTTGGTGTTCGTCGATTTTTCGTTAGACACAGCTGTACCAGACGACTTTCAACGCATGAATATTGTGTATTTGAGCAGAATGAAGGTTTTTTACACATTTACACCGAGCTGTGCTCTCAGAAACGCTCGAAACACGCGATATCACGATTTTGGTGATCTTCAATGTTTCGTTCGCCACGGCTGTGGCAGACGACTTTTAACACATGGATCTTGTGTGTTTGAGCAGAATGAAGTTTTTTGACACATTCACACCGAGCTGTGCTCTCAGAAACGCTCGAAACATGCGATGTCACGATTTTGGTGTTCGTCGATTTTTCGTTCGCCACAGCTGTGGCAGACGACTTTTAACGCATGAATATTGTGCATTTGAGTAGAATGAAGATTTTTTACTCATTTACACCGAGCTATGATCTCAGGAACGCTCGAAACACGAGATGTCTCGATGTTGGTACTGTTCAAAGTTTCGTTCGCCACTGCTGTGCCAGACAACTTTTATCACATGGATCTTGTGTATTTGAGTAGAGTGAATGTTTTTGACGCATTTACACCGAACTGTGCTCTCAGAAACGCTCGAAACACGCGATATCACGATTTTGGTGTTCGTCGATTTTTCGTTCGTCACAGCTGTGCCAGACGACTTTTAACGCATGGATATCGTGCATTTGAGTAGAATGAAGGTTTTTTACACATTTACACCGAGCTGTGCTCTCAGAAACGCTCGAAACACGCGATATCACGATTTTGGTGTTCTTCGATTTTTCGTTCGCCACAGTTGTGGCAGACGACTTCTAAGGCATGGATAATGTGCATTTGAGTAGAATGAAGGTTTTTCATACATTCACACCGAGCTGTGCTCTCAGAAACGCTCGAAACACGCGATATCACGATTTTGGTGTTCTTCGATTTTTCGTTCGCCACATTTGTGGCAGACGACTTTTAAAGCATGGATAATGTGCATTTGAGTAGAATGAAGGTTTTTCATACATTTACACCGAGCTGTGCTCTCAGAAACGCTCGAAACACGCGATATCACGATTTTGGTGCTGTTCAAAGTTTCGTTCGCCGCAGCGGTGCCAGACAACTTTTAACACATGGATATTGTGCATTTGAGTAGAATGAAGGTTTTTGACACTTTTACACCGAGCTGTGCTCTCAGAAACGCTCGAAACACGCGATATCACGATTTTGGTGATCTTCAATGTTTCGTTCGCCACGGCTGTGGCAGACAACTTTTAACACATGGATTTTGTGTATTTGAGTAGAATGAAGGTTTTTCATACATTTACACCGAGCTGTGCTCTCAGAAACGATCCAAACACGCGATATCACTATTTTGGTGTTCGTCGATTTTTCGTTCGCCACAGCTGTGCCAGACGACTTTTAACGCATGGATATTGTGCATTTGAGTAGAATGAAGGTTTTTTTACACATTTACACCGAGCTGTGCGCTCAGAAACGCTCGAAACAATCGAGATCACGATTTTGGTGATCCTCGATGTTTCGTTCTCCACAGCTGTGACTGACGACTTTTGATTCATGGATATTGTGCATTTGAGTAGAATGAAGGTTCTTCATACATTTACACCGAGCTGTGCTCTCAGAAAGGCTCGAAACACGCGATATCACGATTTTTCGTTCTCCACAGCTCTGCCTGACGACTTTTGACGCATGGATATTGTGCATTTGAGTAGAATGAAGGTTTTTGACACATTTACACCGAACTGTACTCTCGGAAACGCTCGAAACACGCGATATCACGATTTTGGTGTTCGTCGATTTTTCGTTCGCCACGGCGGTGGCAGACGGCTTTTAACGCCTGGATCTTGTGTGTTTGAGTAGAATGACGGTTTTTGACACATTTACACCGAGCTGTGCTCTCAGAAACGCTCGAAACACGCGATATCACGATTTTGGTTTTCGTCGGTTTTTCGGTCGCCACAGATGTGCCAGACGACTTTTAACGCATGGATATTGTGCATTTGAGCAGAATGAAGGTTTTTGACACATTAACACCGAGCTGTGCTCTCAGAAACGCTCGAAACACGCGACATCACGATTTTGGTGCTGTTCAAAGTTTCGTTCGCCTCAGCTGTGCCAGACAACTTTTAACACATGGATATTGTGCATTTGAGTAGAATGAAGGTTTTTAACACATTTACACCGAGCTGTGCTCTCAGAAACGCTCGAAACACGCGATATCACGATTTTGGTTTTCGTCGATTTTTCGTTCGCCACAGATGTGCCAGACGACTTTTAACGCATGGATAATGTGCATTTGAGTAGAATGAAGGTTTTCCATACATTTACACCGAGCTGTGCTCTCAGAAACGCTCGAATCACGCGATATCACGATTTTGATGATCCTCGATTTTTCGTTCTCCACAGCTGTGCCGGACGACTTTTGACGCATGGATATTGTGCATTTGAGTAGAATGAAGGTTTTTGACACATTTACACCGAGCTGTGCTCTGAGAAACGCTCGAAACACGCGAGATCACGATTTTGGTGATCCTCGATGTTTCGTTCTCCACAGCTGAGACTGACGACTTTTGATTCATGGATATTGTGCATTTGAGTAGAATGAAGGTTTTTGACACATATACACCGAGCTGTGCTCTCAGAAACGCTCGAAACACGCGATATCACGATTTTGGTGATCTTCAATGTTTCGTTCGCCACGGCTGTGCCAGACAACTTTTAACACATGGATCTTGTGTGTTTGAGCCGAATGAAGGTTTTTTACACATTTACACCGAGCTGTGCTCTCTGAAACGCTCGAAACACGCGATATCACGATTTTGGTGTTCGTCGATTTTTCGTTCGCCACAGCTGTGCCAGACGACTTTTAACGCATGAATATTGTGCATTTGAGCAGAATGAAGGTTTTTGACACATTTACACCGAGCTGTGCTCTCAGAAATGCTCGAAACACGCGAGATCACGATTTTAGTGTTCTTCAATGTTTCATTCGCCACTGCTGTGCCAGACAACTTTTAACACATGGATCTGGTGTGTTTGAGCAGAATGAAGGTTTTTGACACATTCACACCGAGCTGTGCTCTCGGAAACGCTCGAAACATGCGATATCACGATTTTCGTGTTCGTCCATTTTTCGTTCGCCACAGCTGTGGCAGACGACTTTTAACGCATGAATATTGTGCATTTGAGTAGAATGAAGATTTTTGACACATTTACACCGAGCTATGCTCTCAGGAACGCTCGAAACACGAGATATCACGATTTTGGTGTTCTTCGATTTTTCGTTCGCCACAGTTGTGGCAGACGACTTCTAACGCATGGATAATGTGCATTTGAGTAGAATGAAGGTTTTTCATACATTTACACCGAGCTGTGCTCTCAGAAACGCTCGAAACACGCGATATCACGATTTTGGTGTTCCTCGATTTTTCGTTCTCCACAGCTGTGGATGACGACCTTTGACGCATGGATATCGTGCATTTGAGTAGAATGAAGGTTTTTGACACATTTACACCGAGCTGTGCTCTCAGAAACGCTCGAAACACGCGATATCACGATTTTGGTGATCTTCAATGTTTCGTTCGCCACGGCTGTGGCAGACAACTTTTAACACATGGATCTTGTGTGTTTGAGCAGAATGAAGGTTTTTCATACATTCACACCGAGCTGTGCTCTCAGAAACGCTCGAAACACGCGATATCACGATTTTGGTGTTCTTCAATGTTTCGTTCGCCACGGCTGTGGCAGACAACGTTTAACACATGGGTCTTGTGTATTTGAGTAGAATGAAGATTTTTGACACACGTACACCGAGCTGTGCTCTCAGAAACGCTCGAAACACGCGATATCACGATTTTCGTGTTCGTCGATTTTTCGTTAGACACAGCTGTGCCAGACGACTTTTAACGCATGAATATTGTGTATTTGAGCAGAATGAAGGTTTTTTACACATTTACACCGAGCTGTGCTCTCAGAAACGCTCAAAACACGCGATATCACGATTTTGGTGTTCTTCGATTTTTCGTTCGCCACATTTGTGGCAGACGACTTTTAAAGCATGGATAATGTGCATTTGAGTAGAATGAAGGTTTTTCATACATTTACACCGAGCTGTGCTCTCAGAAACGCTCTAAACACGCGATATCACGATTTTGGTGATCCTCTGTTTCGTTCTCCACAGCTGTGCCTGACGACTTTTGACGCATGGATATTGTGCATTTGAGTAGAATGAAGGTTTTTCATACATTTACACCGAGCTGTGCTCTCAGAAACGATCGAAACACGCGATATCACGATGTTGGTGATCTTCAATGTTTCGTTCGCCACGGCGGTGGCAGACAACTTTTAACACATGGAACTTGTGTATTTGAGTAGAGTGAAGGTTTTTGACACATTTACACCGAACTGTGCTCTCAGAAACGCTCGAAACACGCGATATCACGATTTTGGTGATCTTCAATGTTTCGTTCGCCACGGCGGTGGCAGACAACTTTTAACACATGGAACTTGTGTATTTGAGTAGAGTGAAGGTTTTTGACACATTTACACCGAACTGTGCTCTCAGAAACGCTCGAAACACGCGATATCACGATTTTGGTGTTCGTCGATTTTTCGTTCGTCACAGCTGTGCCAGACGACTTTTAACGCATGGATATCGTGCATTTGAGTAGAATGAAGGTTTTTTACACATTTACACCGAGCTGTGCTCTCAGAAACGCTCGAAACACGCGATATCACGATTTTGGTGATCTTCGATTTTTCGTTCGCCACAGTTGTGGCAGACGACTTCTAACGCATGGATAATGTGCATTTGAGTAGAATAAAGGTTTTTCATACATTTACACCGAGCTGTGCTCTCAGAAACGTTCGAAACACGCGATATTACGATTTTGGTGATCCTCGGTTTTTCGTTTTCCACAGCTGTGGATGACGACCTTTGACGCATGGATATCGTGCATTTGAGAAGAATGAAGGTTTTTTACACATTTACACCGAGCTGTGCTCTCAGAAACGATCGAAACACGCGATATCACGATTTTGGTGTTCTTCGATTTTTCGTTCGCCACATTTGTGGCAGACGACTTTTAAAGCATGGATAATGTGCATTTGAGTAGAATGAAGGTTTTTCATACATTTACACCGAGCTGTGCTCTCAGAAACGCTCTAAACACGCGATATCACGATTTTGGTGATCCTCTGTTTCGTTCTCCACAGCTGTGCCTGACGACTTTTGACGCATCGATATTGTGCATTTGAGTAGAATGAAGGTTTTTCATACATTTACACCGAGCTGTGCTCTCAGAAACGATCGAAACACGCGATATCACGATTTTGGTGTTCTTCAATGTTTCGTTCGCCACGGCTGTGGCAGACAACGTTTAACACATGGATCTTGTGTATTTGAGTAGAATGAAGATTTTTGACACATTTACACCGAGCTGTGCTCTCAGAAACGCTCGAAACACGCGATATCACGATTTTGGTGTTCGTCGATTTCTCGTTAGACACAGCTGTGCCAGACGACTTTTAACGCATGAATATTGTGTATTTGAGCAGAATGAAGGTTTTTTACACATTTACACCGAGCTGTGCTCTCAGAAACGCTCGAAACACGCGATATCACGATTTTGGTGTTCTTCGATTTTTCGTTCGCCACATTTGTGGCAGACGACTTTTAAAGCATGGATAATGTGCATTTGAGTAGAATGAAGGTTTTTCATACATTTACACCGAGCTGTGCTCTCAGAAACGCTCTAAACACGCGATATCACGATTTTGGTGATCCTCTGTTTCGTTCTCCACAGCTGTGCCTGACGACTTTTGACGCATGGATATTGTGCATTTGAGTAGAATGAAGGTTTTTCATACATTTACACCGAGCTGTGCTCTCAGAAACGATCGAAACACGCGATATCACGATGTTGGTGATCCTGTTTCGTTCTCCACAGCTGTGCCTGACGACTTTTGATGCATGGATATTGTGGATTTGAGTAGAATGAAGGTTTTTGACACATTTACACCGAGCTATGCTCTCAGGAAGACTCGAAACACGAGATATCTCGATTTTGGTACTGTTCAAAGTTTCGTTCTCCACTGCTGTGTCAGACAACTTGTAACACATGGATCTTGTGTATTTGAGTAGAATGAAGGTATTTGACACGTTTACACCGAGCTGTGCTCTCAGAAACGCTCGAAACACGCGATATCACGATTTTGGTGATCTTTAATGTTTCGTTCGCCACGGCTGTGGCAGACAACTTTTAACACATGGATCTTGTGTGTTTGAGCAGAATGAAGGTTTTTGACACATTCACACCGAGCTGTGCTCTCGGAAACGCTCGAAACATGCGATATCACGATTTTGGTCTTCGTCCATTTTTCGTTCGCCACAGCTGTGGCAGACGACTTTTAATGCATGAATATTGTGCATTTGAGTAGAATGAAGATTTTTGACACATTTACACCGAGCTATGCTCTCAAGAACGCTCGAAACACGAGATATCACGATTTTGGTGTTCTTCGATTTTTCGTTCGCCACAGTTGTGGCAGACGACTTCTAACGCATGGATAATGTGCATTTGAGTAGAATGAAGGTTTTTGACACATTTACACCGAACTGTGCTCTCAGAAACGCTCGAAACACGCGTTATCACGATTTTGGTGATCTTCAATGTTTCGTTCGCCACGGCTGTGGCAGACAACTTTTAACACATGGATATTGTGCATTTGAGTAGAATGAAGGTTTCTGACGCATTTATACCGAGCTGTGCTCTCAGAAACGCTCGAAACACGCGATATCACGATTTTGGTGTTCTTCGATTTTTCGTTCGCCACAGTTGTGGCAGACGACTTCTAACGCATGGATAATGTGCATTTGAGTAGAATGAAGGTTTTTCATACATTCACACCGAGCTGTGCTCTCAGAAACGCTCGAAACATGCGATATCACGATTTTGGTGTTCGTCGATTTTTCGTTCGCCACAGCTGTGGCAGACGACTTTTAACGCATGAATATTGTGCATTTGAGTAGAATGAAGATTTTTTACACATTTACACCGAGCTATGCTCTCAGGAACGCTCGAAACACGAGATATCTCGATTTTGGTACTGTTCAAAGTTTCGTTCGCCACTGCTGTGCCAGACAACTTGTAACACATGGATCTTGTGTATTTGAGTAGAATGAAGGTATTTGACACGTTTACACCGAGCTGTGCTCTCAGAAACGCTCGAAACACGCGATATCACGATTTTGGTGTTCTTCAATGTTTCGTTCGCCACGGCTGTGGCAGACAACGTTTAACACATGGGTCTTGTGTATTTGAGTAGAATGAAGATTTTTGACACATTTACACCGAGCTGTGCTCTCAGAAACGCTCGAAACACGCGATATCACGATTTTGGTGTTCGTCGATTTTTCGTTAGACACAGCTGTGCCAGACGACTTTTAACGCATGAATATTGTGTATTTGAGCAGAATGAAGGTTTTTTACACATTTACACCGAGCTGTGCTCTCAGAAACGCTCGAAACACGCGATATCACGATTTTGGTGTTCTTCGATTTTTCGTTCGCCACATTTGTGGCAGACGACTTTTAAAGCATGGATAATGTGCATTTGAGTAGAATGAAGGTTTTTCATACATTTACACCGAGCTGTGCTCTCAGAAACGCTCTAAACACGCGATATCACGATTTTGGTGATCCTCTGTTTCGTTCTCCACAGCTGTGCCTGACGACTTTTGACGCATGGATATTGTGCATTTGAGTAGAATGAAGGTTTTTCATACATTTACACCGAGCTGTGCTCTCAGAAACGATCGAAACACGCGATATCACGATGTTGGTGATCCTGTTTCGTTCTCCACAGCTGTGCCTGACGACTTTTGATGCATGGATATTGTGGATTTGAGTAGAATGAAGGTTTTTGACACATTTACACCGAGCTATGCTCTCAGAAACGCTCGAAACACGCGATATCACGATTTTGGTGATCTTCAATGTTTCGTTCGCCACGGCGGTGGCAGACAACTTTTAACACATGGAACTTGTGTATTTGAGTAGAGTGAAGGTTTTTGACACATTTACACCGAACTGTGCTCTCAGAAACGCTCGAAACACGCGATATCACGATTTTGGTGATCTTCAATGTTTCGTTCGCCACGGCGGTGGCAGACAACTTTTAACACATGGAACTTGTGTATTTGAGTAGAGTGAAGGTTTTTGACACATTTACACCGAACTGTGCTCTCAGAAACGCTCGAAACACGCGATATCACGATTTTGGTGTTCGTCGATTTTTCGTTCGTCACAGCTGTGCCAGACGACTTTTAACGCATGGATATCGTGCATTTGAGTAGAATGAAGGTTTTTTACACATTTACACCGAGCTGTGCTCTCAGAAACGCTCGAAACACGCGATATCACGATTTTGGTGATCTTCGATTTTTCGTTCGCCACAGTTGTGGCAGACGACTTCTAACGCATGGATAATGTGCATTTGAGTAGAATAAAGGTTTTTCATACATTTACACCGAGCTGTGCTCTCAGAAACGTTCGAAACACGCGATATTACGATTTTGGTGATCCTCGGTTTTTCGTTTTCCACAGCTGTGGATGACGACTTTTGACGCATGGATATTGTGCATTTGAGTAGAATGAAGGTTTTTGACACATTTACACCGAGCTGTGCTCTCAGAAACGATCGAAACACGCGATATCACGATTTTGGTGATCTTCAATGTTTCGTTCGCCACGGCGGTGGCAGACAACTTTTAACACATGGAACTTGTGGATTTGAGTAGAGTGAAGGTTTTTGACACATTTACACCGAGCTATGCTCTCAGGAAGACTCGAAACACGAGATATCTCGATTTTGGTACTGTTCAAAGTTTCGTTCTCCACTGCTGTGTCAGACAACTTGTAACACATGGATCTTGTGTATTTGAGTAGAATGAAGGTATTTGACACGTTTACACCGAGCTGTGCTCTCAGAAACGCTCGAAACACGCGATATCACGATTTTGGTGATCTTTAATGTTTCGTTCGCCACGGCTGTGGCAGACAACTTTTAACACATGGATCTTGTGTGTTTGAGCAGAATGAAGGTTTTTGACACATTCACACCGAGCTGTGCTCTCGGAAACGCTCGAAACATGCGATATCACGATTTTGGTCTTCGTCCATTTTTCGTTCGCCACAGCTGTGGCAGACGACTTTTAACGCATGAATATTGTGCATTTGAGTAGAATGAAGATTTTTGACACATTTACACCGAGCTATGCTCTCAAGAACGCTCGAAACACGAGATATCACGATTTTGGTGTTCTTCGATTTTTCGTTCGCCACAGTTGTGGCAGACGACTTCTAACGCATGGATAATGTGCATTTGAGTAGAATGAAGGTTTTTGACACATTTACACCGAACTGTGCTCTCAGAAACGCTCGAAACACGCGTTATCACGATTTTGGTGATCTTCAATGTTTCGTTCGCCACGGCTGTGGCAGACAACTTTTAACACATGGATATTGTGCATTTGAGTAGAATGAAGGTTTCTGACGCATTTATACCGAGCTGTGCTCTCAGAAACGCTCGAAACACGCGATATCACGATTTTGGTGTTCTTCAATGTTTCGTTCGCCACGGCTGTGGCAGACAACGTTTAACACATGGGTCTTGTGTATTTGAGTAGAATGAAGATTTTTGACACATTTACACCGAGCTGTGCTCTCAGAAACGCTCGAAACACGCGATATCACGATTTTGGTGTTCGTCGATTTTTCGTTAGACACAGCTGTGCCAGACGACTTTTAACGCATGAATATTGTGTATTTGAGCAGAATGAAGGTTTTTTACACATTTACACCGAGCTGTGCTCTCAGAAACGCTCGAAACACGCGATATCACGATTTTGGTGTTCTTCGATTTTTCGTTCGCCACATTTGTGGCAGACGACTTTTAAAGCATGGATAATGTGCATTTGAGTAGAATGAAGGTTTTTCATACATTTACACCGAGCTGTGCTCTCAGAAACGCTCTAAACACGCGATATCACGATTTTGGTGATCCTCTGTTTCGTTCTCCACAGCTGTGCCTGACGACTTTTGACGCATGGATATTGTGCATTTGAGTAGAATGAAGGTTTTTCATACATTTACACCGAGCTGTGCTCTCAGAAACGATCGAAACACGCGATATCACGATGTTGGTGATCCTGTTTCGTTCTCCACAGCTGTGCCTGACGACTTTTGATGCATGGATATTGTGGATTTGAGTAGAATGAAGGTTTTTGACACATTTACACCGAGCTATGCTCTCAGAAACGCTCGAAACACGCGATATCACGATTTTGGTGATCTTCAATGTTTCGTTCGCCACGGCGGTGGCAGACAACTTTTAACACATGGAACTTGTGTATTTGAGTAGAGTGAAGGTTTTTGACACATTTACACCGAACTGTGCTCTCAGAAACGCTCGAAACACGCGATATCACGATTTTGGTGATCTTCAATGTTTCGTTCGCCACGGCGGTGGCAGACAACTTTTAACACATGGAACTTGTGTATTTGAGTAGAGTGAAGGTTTTTGACACATTTACACCGAACTGTGCTCTCAGAAACGCTCGAAACACGCGATATCACGATTTTGGTGTTCGTCGATTTTTCGTTCGTCACAGCTGTGCCAGACGACTTTTAACGCATGGATATCGTGCATTTGAGTAGAATGAAGGTTTTTTACACATTTACACCGAGCTGTGCTCTCAGAAACGCTCGAAACACGCGATATCACGATTTTGGTGATCTTCGATTTTTCGTTCGCCACAGTTGTGGCAGACGACTTCTAACGCATGGATAATGTGCATTTGAGTAGAATAAAGGTTTTTCATACATTTACACCGAGCTGTGCTCTCAGAAACGTTCGAAACACGCGATATTACGATTTTGGTGATCCTCGGTTTTTCGTTTTCCACAGCTGTGGATGACGACTTTTGACGCATGGATATTGTGCATTTGAGTAGAATGAAGGTTTTTGACACATTTACACCGAGCTGTGCTCTCAGAAACGATCGAAACACGCGATATCACGATTTTGGTGATCTTCAATGTTTCGTTCGCCACGGCGGTGGCAGACAACTTTTAACACATGGAACTTGTGGATTTGAGTAGAGTGAAGGTTTTTGACACATTTACACCGAGCTATGCTCTCAGGAAGACTCGAAACACGAGATATCTCGATTTTGGTACTGTTCAAAGTTTCGTTCTCCACTGCTGTGTCAGACAACTTGTAACACATGGATCTTGTGTATTTGAGTAGAATGAAGGTATTTGACACGTTTACACCGAGCTGTGCTCTCAGAAACGCTCGAAACACGCGATATCACGATTTTGGTGATCTTTAATGTTTCGTTCGCCACGGCTGTGGCAGACAACTTTTAACACATGGATCTTGTGTGTTTGAGCAGAATGAAGGTTTTTGACACATTCACACCGAGCTGTGCTCTCGGAAACGCTCGAAACATGCGATATCACGATTTTGGTCTTCGTCCATTTTTCGTTCGCCACAGCTGTGGCAGACGACTTTTAACGCATGAATATTGTGCATTTGAGTAGAATGAAGATTTTTGACACATTTACACCGAGCTATGCTCTCAAGAACGCTCGAAACACGAGATATCACGATTTTGGTGTTCTTCGATTTTTCGTTCGCCACAGTTGTGGCAGACGACTTCTAACGCATGGATAATGTGCATTTGAGTAGAATGAAGGTTTTTGACACATTTACACCGAACTGTGCTCTCAGAAACGCTCGAAACACGCGTTATCACGATTTTGGTGATCTTCAATGTTTCGTTCGCCACGGCTGTGGCAGACAACTTTTAACACATGGATATTGTGCATTTGAGTAGAATGAAGGTTTCTGACGCATTTATACCGAGCTGTGCTCTCAGAAACGCTCGAAACACGCGATATCACGATTTTGGTGTTCTTCGATTTTTCGTTCGCCACAGTTGTGGCAGACGACTTCTAACGCATGGATAATGTGCATTTGAGTAGAATGAAGGTTTTTCATACATTCACACCGAGCTGTGCTCTCAGAAACGCTCGAAACATGCGATATCACGATTTTGGTGTTCGTCGATTTTTCGTTCGCCACAGCTGTGGCAGACGACTTTTAACGCATGAATATTGTGCATTTGAGTAGAATGAAGGTATTTGACACGTTTACACCGAGCTGTGCTCTCAGAAACGCTCGAAACACGCGATATCACGATTTTGGTGTTCTTCAATGTTTCGTTCGCCACGGCTGTGGCAGACAACGTTTAACACATGGGTCTTGTGTATTTGAGTAGAATGAAGATTTTTGACACATTTACACCGAGCTGTGCTCTCAGAAACGCTCGAAACACGCGATATCACGATTTTGGTGTTCGTCGATTTTTCGTTAGACACAGCTGTGCCAGACGACTTTTAACGCATGAATATTGTGTATTTGAGCAGAATGAAGGTTTTTTACACATTTACACCGAGCTGTGCTCTCAGAAACGCTCGAAACACGCGATATCACGATTTTGGTGTTCTTCGATTTTTCGTTCGCCACATTTGTGGCAGACGACTTTTAAAGCATGGATAATGTGCATTTGAGTAGAATGAAGGTTTTTCATACATTTACACCGAGCTGTGCTCTCAGAAACGCTCTAAACACGCGATATCACGATTTTGGTGATCCTCTGTTTCGTTCTCCACAGCTGTGCCTGACGACTTTTGACGCATGGATATTGTGCATTTGAGTAGAATGAAGGTTTTTCATACATTTACACCGAGCTGTGCTCTCAGAAACGATCGAAACACGCGATATCACGATGTTGGTGATCCTGTTTCGTTCTCCACAGCTGTGCCTGACGACTTTTGATGCATGGATATTGTGGATTTGAGTAGAATGAAGGTTTTTGACACATTTACACCGAGCTATGCTCTCAGAAACGCTCGAAACACGCGATATCACGATTTTGGTGATCTTCAATGTTTCGTTCGCCACGGCGGTGGCAGACAACTTTTAACACATGGAACTTGTGTATTTGAGTAGAGTGAAGGTTTTTGACACATTTACACCGAACTGTGCTCTCAGAAACGCTCGAAACACGCGATATCACGATTTTGGTGATCTTCAATGTTTCGTTCGCCACGGCGGTGGCAGACAACTTTTAACACATGGAACTTGTGTATTTGAGTAGAGTGAAGGTTTTTGACACATTTACACCGAACTGTGCTCTCAGAAACGCTCGAAACACGCGATATCACGATTTTGGTGTTCGTCGATTTTTCGTTCGTCACAGCTGTGCCAGACGACTTTTAACGCATGGATATCGTGCATTTGAGTAGAATGAAGGTTTTTTACACATTTACACCGAGCTGTGCTCTCAGAAACGCTCGAAACACGCGATATCACGATTTTGGTGATCTTCGATTTTTCGTTCGCCACAGTTGTGGCAGACGACTTCTAACGCATGGATAATGTGCATTTGAGTAGAATAAAGGTTTTTCATACATTTACACCGAGCTGTGCTCTCAGAAACGTTCGAAACACGCGATATTACGATTTTGGTGATCCTCGGTTTTTCGTTTTCCACAGCTGTGGATGACGACTTTTGACGCATGGATATTGTGCATTTGAGTAGAATGAAGGTTTTTGACACATTTACACCGAGCTGTGCTCTCAGAAACGATCGAAACACGCGATATCACGATTTTGGTGATCTTCAATGTTTCGTTCGCCACGGCTGTGGCAGACAACTTTTAACACATGGATCTTGTGTGTTTGAGCAGAATGAAGGTTTTTGACACATTCACACCGAGCTGTGCTCTCGGAAACGCTCGAAACATGCGATATCACGATTTTGGTCTTCGTCCATTTTTCGTTCGCCACAGCTGTGGCAGACGATTTTTAACGCATGAATATTGTGCATTTGAGTAGAATGAAGATTTTTGACACATTTACACCGAGCTATGCTCTCAAGAACGCTCGAAACACGAGATATCACGATTTTGGTGTTCTTCGATTTTTCGTTCGCCACAGTTGTGGCAGACGACTTCTAACGCATGGATAATGTGCATTTGAGTGGAATGAAGGTTTTTGACACATTTACACCGAACTGTGCTCTCAGAAACGCTCGAAACACGCGTTATCACGATTTTGGTGATCTTCAATGTTTCGTTCGCCACGGCTGTGGCAGACAATTTTTAACACATGGATATTGTGCATTTGAGTAGAATAAAGGTTTCTGACGCATTTATACCGAGCTGTGCTCTCAGAAACGCTCGAAACACGCGATATCACGATTTTGGTGTTCTTCGATTTTTCGTTCGCCACAGTTGTGGCAGACGACTTCTAACGCATGGATAATGTGCATTTGAGTAGAATGAAGGTTTTTCATACATTCACACCGAGCTGTGCTCTCAGAAACGCTCGAAACACGCGATATCACGATTTTGGTGTTCTTCAATGTTTCGTTCGCCACGGCTGTGGCAGACAACGTTTAACACATGGGTCTTGTGTATTTGAGTAGAATGAAGATTTTTGACACATTTACACCGAGCTGTGCTCTCAGAAACGCTCGAAACACGCGATATCACGATTTTGGTGTTCGTCGATTTTTCGTTAGACACAGCTGTGCCAGACGACTTTTAACGCATGAATATTGTGTATTTGAGCAGAATGAAGGTTTTTTACACATTTACACCGAGCTGTGCTCTCAGAAACGCTCAAAACACGCGATATCACGATTTTGGTGTTCTTCGATTTTTCGTTCGCCACATTTGTGGCAGACGACTTTTAAAGCATGGATAATGTGCATTTGAGTAGAATGAAGGTTTTTCATACATTTACACCGAGCTGTGCTCTCAGAAACGATCGAAACACGCGATATCACGATGTTGGTGATCCTGTTTCGTTCTCCACAGCTGTGCCTGACGACTTTTGATGCATGGATATTGTGGATTTGAGTAGAATGAAGGTTTTTGACCCATTTACACCGAGCTATGCTCTCAGAAACGCTCGAAACACGCGATATCACGATTTTGGTGATCTTCAATGTTTCGTTCGCCACGGCGGTGGCAGACAACTTTTAACACATGGAACTTGTGTATTTGAGTAGAGTGAAGGTTTTTGACACATTTACACCGAACTGTGCTCTCAGAAACGCTCGAAACACGCGATATCACGATTTTGGTGATCTTCAATGTTTCGTTCGCCACGGCGGTGGCAGACAACTTTTAACACATGGAACTTGTGTATTTGAGTAGAGTGAAGGTTTTTGACACATTTACACCGAACTGTGCTCTCAGAAACGCTCGAAACAATCGATATCACGATTTTGGTGTTCGTCGATTTTTCGTTCGTCACAGCTGTGCCAGACGACTTTTAACGCATGCATATCGTGCATTTGAGTAGAATGAAGGTTTTTTACACATTTACACCGAGCTGTGCTCTCAGAAACGCTCGAAACACGCGATATCACGATTTTGGTGATCTTCGATTTTTCGTTCGCCACAGTTGTGGCAGACGACTTCTAACGCATGGATAATGTGCATTTGAGTAGAATAAAGGTTTTTCATACATTTACACCGAGCTGTGCTCTCAGAAACGTTCGAAACACGCGATATTACGATTTTGGTGATCCTCGGTTTTTCGTTTTCCACAGCTGTGGATGACGACTTTTGACGCATGGATATTGTGCATTTGAGTAGAATGAAGGTTTTTGACACATTTACACCGAGCTGTGCTCTCAGAAACGCTCGAAACACGCGATATCACGATTTTGGTGATCTTCAATGTTTCGTTCGCCACGGCTGTGGCAGACAACTTTTAACACATCTATCTGGTGTGTTTGAGCAGAATGAAGGTTTTTGACACATTCACACCGAGCTGTGCTCTCGGAAACGCTCGAAACATGCGATATCACGATTTTCGTGTTCGTCCATTTTTCGTTCGCCACAGCTGTGGCAGACGACTTTTAACGCATGAATATTGTGCATTTGAGTAGAATGAAGATTTTTGACACATTCACACCGAGCTATGCTCTCAGGAACGCTCGAAACACGAGATATCACGATTTTGGTGTTCTTCGATTTTTCGTTCGCCACAGTTGTGGCAGACGACTTCTAACGCATGGATAATGTGCATTTGAGTAGAATGAAGGTTTTTCATACATTTACACCGAGCTGTGCTCTCAGAAACGCTCGAAACACGCGATATCACGATTTTGGTGTTCCTCGATTTTTCGTTCTCCACAGCTGTGGATGACGACCTTTGACGCATGGATATCGTGCATTTGAGAAGAATGAAGGTTTTTTACACATTTACACCGAGCTGTGCTCTCAGAAACGCTCGAAACACGCGATATCACGATTTTGGTGATCTTCGATTTTTCGTTCGCCACAGTTGTGGCAGACGACTTCTAACGCATGGATAATGTGCATTTGAGTAGAATAAAGGTTTTTCATACATTTACACCGAGCTGTGCTCTCAGAAACGTTCGAAACACGCGATATTACGATTTTGGTGATCCTCGGTTTTTCGTTTTCCACAGCTGTGGATGACGACTTTTGACGCATGGATATTGTGCATTTGAGTAGAATGAAGGTTTTTGACACATTTACACCGAGCTGTGCTCTCAGAAACGATCGAAACACGCGATATCACGATTTTGGTGATCTTCAATGTTTCGTTCGCCACGGCGGTGGCAGACAACTTTTAACACATGGAACTTGTGGATTTGAGTAGAGTGAAGGTTTTTGACACATTTACACCGAGCTATGCTCTCAGGAAGACTCGAAACACGAGATATCTCGATTTTGGTACTGTTCAAAGTTTCGTTCTCCACTGCTGTGTCAGACAACTTGTAACACATGGATCTTGTGTATTTGAGTAGAATGAAGGTATTTGACACGTTTACACCGAGCTGTGCTCTCAGAAACGCTCGAAACACGCGATATCACGATTTTGGTGATCTTTAATGTTTCGTTCGCCACGGCTGTGGCAGACAACTTTTAACACATGGATCTTGTGTGTTTGAGCAGAATGAAGGTTTTTGACACATTCACACCGAGCTGTGCTCTCGGAAACGCTCGAAACATGCGATATCACGATTTTGGTCTTCGTCCATTTTTCGTTCGCCACAGCTGTGGCAGACGACTTTTAACGCATGAATATTGTGCATTTGAGTAGAATGAAGATTTTTGACACATTTACACCGAGCTATGCTCTCAAGAACGCTCGAAACACGAGATATCACGATTTTGGTGTTCTTCGATTTTTCGTTCGCCACAGTTGTGGCAGACGACTTCTAACGCATGGATAATGTGCATTTGAGTAGAATGAAGGTTTTTGACACATTTACACCGAACTGTGCTCTCAGAAACGCTCGAAACACGCGTTATCACGATTTTGGTGATCTTCAATGTTTCGTTCGCCACGGCTGTGGCAGACAACTTTTAACACATGGATATTGTGCATTTGAGTAGAATGAAGGTTTCTGACGCATTTATACCGAGCTGTGCTCTCAGAAACGCTCGAAACACGCGATATCACGATTTTGGTGTTCTTCAATGTTTCGTTCGCCACGGCTGTGGCAGACAACGTTTAACACATGGGTCTTGTGTATTTGAGTAGAATGAAGATTTTTGACACATTTACACCGAGCTGTGCTCTCAGAAACGCTCGAAACACGCGATATCACGATTTTGGTGTTCGTCGATTTTTCGTTAGACACAGCTGTGCCAGACGACTTTTAACGCATGAATATTGTGTATTTGAGCAGAATGAAGGTTTTTTACACATTTACACCGAGCTGTGCTCTCAGAAACGCTCGAAACACGCGATATCACGATTTTGGTGTTCTTCGATTTTTCGTTCGCCACATTTGTGGCAGACGACTTTTAAAGCATGGATAATGTGCATTTGAGTAGAATGAAGGTTTTTCATACATTTACACCGAGCTGTGCTCTCAGAAACGCTCTAAACACGCGATATCACGATTTTGGTGATCCTCTGTTTCGTTCTCCACAGCTGTGCCTGACGACTTTTGACGCATGGATATTGTGCATTTGAGTAGAATGAAGGTTTTTCATACATTTACACCGAGCTGTGCTCTCAGAAACGATCGAAACACGCGATATCACGATGTTGGTGATCCTGTTTCGTTCTCCACAGCTGTGCCTGACGACTTTTGATGCATGGATATTGTGGATTTGAGTAGAATGAAGGTTTTTGACACATTTACACCGAGCTATGCTCTCAGAAACGCTCGAAACACGCGATATCACGATTTTGGTGATCTTCAATGTTTCGTTCGCCACGGCGGTGGCAGACAACTTTTAACACATGGAACTTGTGTATTTGAGTAGAGTGAAGGTTTTTGACACATTTACACCGAACTGTGCTCTCAGAAACGCTCGAAACACGCGATATCACGATTTTGGTGATCTTCAATGTTTCGTTCGCCACGGCGGTGGCAGACAACTTTTAACACATGGAACTTGTGTATTTGAGTAGAGTGAAGGTTTTTGACACATTTACACCGAACTGTGCTCTCAGAAACGCTCGAAACACGCGATATCACGATTTTGGTGTTCGTCGATTTTTCGTTCGTCACAGCTGTGCCAGACGACTTTTAACGCATGGATATCGTGCATTTGAGTAGAATGAAGGTTTTTTACACATTTACACCGAGCTGTGCTCTCAGAAACGCTCGAAACACGCGATATCACGATTTTGGTGATCTTCGATTTTTCGTTCGCCACAGTTGTGGCAGACGACTTCTAACGCATGGATAATGTGCATTTGAGTAGAATAAAGGTTTTTCATACATTTACACCGAGCTGTGCTCTCAGAAACGTTCGAAACACGCGATATTACGATTTTGGTGATCCTCGGTTTTTCGTTTTCCACAGCTGTGGATGACGACTTTTGACGCATGGATATTGTGCATTTGAGTAGAATGAAGGTTTTTGACACATTTACACCGAGCTGTGCTCTCAGAAACGATCGAAACACGCGATATCACGATTTTGGTGATCTTCAATGTTTCGTTCGCCACGGCGGTGGCAGACAACTTTTAACACATGGAACTTGTGGATTTGAGTAGAGTGAAGGTTTTTGACACATTTACACCGAGCTATGCTCTCAGGAAGACTCGAAACACGAGATATCTCGATTTTGGTACTGTTCAAAGTTTCGTTCTCCACTGCTGTGTCAGACAACTTGTAACACATGGATCTTGTGTATTTGAGTAGAATGAAGGTATTTGACACGTTTACACCGAGCTGTGCTCTCAGAAACGCTCGAAACACGCGATATCACGATTTTGGTGATCTTTAATGTTTCGTTCGCCACGGCTGTGGCAGACAACTTTTAACACATGGATCTTGTGTGTTTGAGCAGAATGAAGGTTTTTGACACATTCACACCGAGCTGTGCTCTCGGAAACGCTCGAAACATGCGATATCACGATTTTGGTCTTCGTCCATTTTTCGTTCGCCACAGCTGTGGCAGACGACTTTTAACGCATGAATATTGTGCATTTGAGTAGAATGAAGATTTTTGACACATTTACACCGAGCTATGCTCTCAAGAACGCTCGAAACACGAGATATCACGATTTTGGTGTTCTTCGATTTTTCGTTCGCCACAGTTGTGGCAGACGACTTCTAACGCATGGATAATGTGCATTTGAGTAGAATGAAGGTTTTTGACACATTTACACCGAACTGTGCTCTCAGAAACGCTCGAAACACGCGTTATCACGATTTTGGTGATCTTCAATGTTTCGTTCGCCACGGCTGTGGCAGACAACTTTTAACACATGGATATTGTGCATTTGAGTAGAATGAAGGTTTCTGACGCATTTATACCGAGCTGTGCTCTCAGAAACGCTCGAAACACGCGATATCACGATTTTGGTGTTCTTCGATTTTTCGTTCGCCACAGTTGTGGCAGACGACTTCTAACGCATGGATAATGTGCATTTGAGTAGAATGAAGGTTTTTCATACATTCACACCGAGCTGTGCTCTCAGAAACGCTCGAAACATGCGATATCACGATTTTGGTGTTCGTCGATTTTTCGTTCGCCACAGCTGTGGCAGACGACTTTTAACGCATGAATATTGTGCATTTGAGTAGAATGAAGATTTTTTACACATTTACACCGAGCTATGCTCTCAGGAACGCTCGAAACACGAGATATCTCGATTTTGGTACTGTTCAAAGTTTCGTTCGCCACTGCTGTGCCAGACAACTTGTAACACATGGATCTTGTGTATTTGAGTAGAATGAAGGTATTTGACACGTTTACACCGAGCTGTGCTCTCAGAAACGCTCGAAACACGCGATATCACGATTTTGGTGTTCTTCAATGTTTCGTTCGCCACGGCTGTGGCAGACAACGTTTAACACATGGGTCTTGTGTATTTGAGTAGAATGAAGATTTTTGACACATTTACACCGAGCTGTGCTCTCAGAAACGCTCGAAACACGCGATATCACGATTTTGGTGTTCGTCGATTTTTCGTTAGACACAGCTGTGCCAGACGACTTTTAACGCATGAATATTGTGTATTTGAGCAGAATGAAGGTTTTTTACACATTTACACCGAGCTGTGCTCTCAGAAACGCTCGAAACACGCGATATCACGATTTTGGTGTTCTTCGATTTTTCGTTCGCCACATTTGTGGCAGACGACTTTTAAAGCATGGATAATGTGCATTTGAGTAGAATGAAGGTTTTTCATACATTTACACCGAGCTGTGCTCTCAGAAACGCTCTAAACACGCGATATCACGATTTTGGTGATCCTCTGTTTCGTTCTCCACAGCTGTGCCTGACGACTTTTGACGCATGGATATTGTGCATTTGAGTAGAATGAAGGTTTTTCATACATTTACACCGAGCTGTGCTCTCAGAAACGATCGAAACACGCGATATCACGATGTTGGTGATCCTGTTTCGTTCTCCACAGCTGTGCCTGACGACTTTTGATGCATGGATATTGTGGATTTGAGTAGAATGAAGGTTTTTGACACATTTACACCGAGCTATGCTCTCAGAAACGCTCGAAACACGCGATATCACGATTTTGGTGATCTTCAATGTTTCGTTCGCCACGGCGGTGGCAGACAACTTTTAACACATGGAACTTGTGTATTTGAGTAGAGTGAAGGTTTTTGACACATTTACACCGAACTGTGCTCTCAGAAACGCTCGAAACACGCGATATCACGATTTTGGTGATCTTCAATGTTTCGTTCGCCACGGCGGTGGCAGACAACTTTTAACACATGGAACTTGTGTATTTGAGTAGAGTGAAGGTTTTTGACACATTTACACCGAACTGTGCTCTCAGAAACGCTCGAAACACGCGATATCACGATTTTGGTGTTCGTCGATTTTTCGTTCGTCACAGCTGTGCCAGACGACTTTTAACGCATGGATATCGTGCATTTGAGTAGAATGAAGGTTTTTTACACATTTACACCGAGCTGTGCTCTCAGAAACGCTCGAAACACGCGATATCACGATTTTGGTGATCTTCGATTTTTCGTTCGCCACAGTTGTGGCAGACGACTTCTAACGCATGGATAATGTGCATTTGAGTAGAATAAAGGTTTTTCATACATTTACACCGAGCTGTGCTCTCAGAAACGTTCGAAACACGCGATATTACGATTTTGGTGATCCTCGGTTTTTCGTTTTCCACAGCTGTGGATGACGACTTTTGACGCATGGATATTGTGCATTTGAGTAGAATGAAGGTTTTTGACACATTTACACCGAGCTGTGCTCTCAGAAACGATCGAAACACGCGATATCACGATTTTGGTGATCTTCAATGTTTCGTTCGCCACGGCGGTGGCAGACAACTTTTAACACATGGAACTTGTGGATTTGAGTAGAGTGAAGGTTTTTGACACATTTACACCGAGCTATGCTCTCAGGAAGACTCGAAACACGAGATATCTCGATTTTGGTACTGTTCAAAGTTTCGTTCTCCACTGCTGTGTCAGACAACTTGTAACACATGGATCTTGTGTATTTGAGTAGAATGAAGGTATTTGACACGTTTACACCGAGCTGTGCTCTCAGAAACGCTCGAAACACGCGATATCACGATTTTGGTGATCTTTAATGTTTCGTTCGCCACGGCTGTGGCAGACAACTTTTAACACATGGATCTTGTGTGTTTGAGCAGAATGAAGGTTTTTGACACATTCACACCGAGCTGTGCTCTCGGAAACGCTCGAAACATGCGATATCACGATTTTGGTATTCGTCCATTTTTCGTTCGCCACAGCTGTGGCAGACGACTTTTAACGCATGAATATTGTGCATTTGAGTAGAATGAAGATTTTTGACACATTTACACCGAGCTATGCTCTCAAGAACGCTCGAAACACGAGATATCACGATTTTGGTGTTCTTCGATTTTTCGTTCGCCACAGTTGTGGCAGACGACTTCTAACGCATGGATAATGTGCATTTGAGTAGAATGAAGGTTTTTGACACATTTACACCGAACTGTGCTCTCAGAAACGCTCGAAACACGCGATATCACGATTTTGGTGTTCTTCAATGTTTCGTTCGCCACGGCTGTGGCAGACAACGTTTAACACATGGGTCTTGTGTATTTGAGTAGAATGAAGATTTTTGACACATTTACACCGAGCTGTGCTCTCAGAAACGCTCGAAACACGCGATATCACGATTTTGGTGTTCGTCGATTTTTCGTTAGACACAGCTGTGCCAGACGACTTTTAACGCATGAATATTGTGTATTTGAGCAGAATGAAGGTTTTTTACACATTTACACCGAGCTGTGCTCTCAGAAACGCTCGAAACACGCGATATCACGATTTTGGTGTTCTTCGATTTTTCGTTCGCCACATTTGTGGCAGACGACTTTTAAAGCATGGATAATGTGCATTTGAGTAGAATGAAGGTTTTTCATACATTTACACCGAGCTGTGCTCTCAGAAACGCTCTAAACACGCGATATCACGATTTTGGTGATCCTCTGTTTCGTTCTCCACAGCTGTGCCTGACGACTTTTGACGCATGGATATTGTGCATTTGAGTAGAATGAAGGTTTTTCATACATTTACACCGAGCTGTGCTCTCAGAAACGATCGAAACACGCGATATCACGATGTTGGTGATCCTGTTTCGTTCTCCACAGCTGTGCCTGACGACTTTTGATGCATGGATATTGTGGATTTGAGTAGAATGAAGGTTTTTGACACATTTACACCGAGCTATGCTCTCAGAAACGCTCGAAACACGCGATATCACGATTTTGGTGATCTTCAATGTTTCGTTCGCCACGGCGGTGGCAGACAACTTTTAACACATGGAACTTGTGTATTTGAGTAGAGTGAAGGTTTTTGACACATTTACACCGAACTGTGCTCTCAGAAACGCTCGAAACACGCGATATCACGATTTTGGTGATCTTCAATGTTTCGTTCGCCACGGCGGTGGCAGACAACTTTTAACACATGGAACTTGTGTATTTGAGTAGAGTGAAGGTTTTTGACACATTTACACCGAACTGTGCTCTCAGAAACGCTCGAAACACGCGATATCACGATTTTGGTGTTCGTCGATTTTTCGTTCGTCACAGCTGTGCCAGACGACTTTTAACGCATGGATATCGTGCATTTGAGTAGAATGAAGGTTTTTTACACATTTACACCGAGCTGTGCTCTCAGAAACGCTCGAAACACGCGATATCACGATTTTGGTGATCTTCGATTTTTCGTTCGCCACAGTTGTGGCAGACGACTTCTAACGCATGGATAATGTGCATTTGAGTAGAATAAAGGTTTTTCATACATTTACACCGAGCTGTGCTCTCAGAAACGTTCGAAACACGCGATATTACGATTTTGGTGATCCTCGGTTTTTCGTTTTCCACAGCTGTGGATGACGACTTTTGACGCATGGATATTGTGCATTTGAGTAGAATGAAGGTTTTTGACACATTTACACCGAGCTGTGCTCTCAGAAACGATCGAAACACGCGATATCACGATTTTGGTGATCTTCAATGTTTCGTTCGCCACGGCGGTGGCAGACAACTTTTAACACATGGAACTTGTGGATTTGAGTAGAGTGAAGGTTTTTGACACATTTACACCGAGCTATGCTCTCAGGAAGACTCGAAACACGAGATATCTCGATTTTGGTACTGTTCAAAGTTTCGTTCTCCACTGCTGTGTCAGACAACTTGTAACACATGGATCTTGTGTATTTGAGTAGAATGAAGGTATTTGACACGTTTACACCGAGCTGTGCTCTCAGAAACGCTCGAAACACGCGATATCACGATTTTGGTGATCTTTAATGTTTCGTTCGCCACGGCTGTGGCAGACAACTTTTAACACATGGATCTTGTGTGTTTGAGCAGAATGAAGGTTTTTGACACATTCACACCGAGCTGTGCTCTCGGAAACGCTCGAAACATGCGATATCACGATTTTGGTCTTCGTCCATTTTTCGTTCGCCACAGCTGTGGCAGACGACTTTTAACGCATGAATATTGTGCATTTGAGTAGAATGAAGATTTTTGACACATTTACACCGAGCTATGCTCTCAAGAACGCTCGAAACACGAGATATCACGATTTTGGTGTTCTTCGATTTTTCGTTCGCCACAGTTGTGGCAGACGACTTCTAACGCATGGATAATGTGCATTTGAGTAGAATGAAGGTTTTTGACACATTTACACCGAACTGTGCTCTCAGAAACGCTCGAAACACGCGTTATCACGATTTTGGTGATCTTCAATGTTTCGTTCGCCACGGCTGTGGCAGACAACTTTTAACACATGGATATTGTGCATTTGAGTAGAATGAAGGTTTCTGACGCATTTATACCGAGCTGTGCTCTCAGAAACGCTCGAAACACGCGATATCACGATTTTGGTGTTCTTCGATTTTTCGTTCGCCACAGTTGTGGCAGACGACTTCTAACGCATGGATAATGTGCATTTGAGTAGAATGAAGGTTTTTCATACATTCACACCGAGCTGTGCTCTCAGAAACGCTCGAAACATGCGATATCACGATTTTGGTGTTCGTCGATTTTTCGTTCGCCACAGCTGTGGCAGACGACTTTTAACGCATGAATATTGTGCATTTGAGTAGAATGAAGGTATTTGACACGTTTACACCGAGCTGTGCTCTCAGAAACGCTCGAAACACGCGATATCACGATTTTGGTGTTCTTCAATGTTTCGTTCGCCACGGCTGTGGCAGACAACGTTTAACACATGGGTCTTGTGTATTTGAGTAGAATGAAGATTTTTGACACATTTACACCGAGCTGTGCTCTCAGAAACGCTCGAAACACGCGATATCACGATTTTGGTGTTCGTCGATTTTTCGTTAGACACAGCTGTGCCAGACGACTTTTAACGCATGAATATTGTGTATTTGAGCAGAATGAAGGTTTTTTACACATTTACACCGAGCTGTGCTCTCAGAAACGCTCGAAACACGCGATATCACGATTTTGGTGTTCTTCGATTTTTCGTTCGCCACATTTGTGGCAGACGACTTTTAAAGCATGGATAATGTGCATTTGAGTAGAATGAAGGTTTTTCATACATTTACACCGAGCTGTGCTCTCAGAAACGCTCTAAACACGCGATATCACGATTTTGGTGATCCTCTGTTTCGTTCTCCACAGCTGTGCCTGACGACTTTTGACGCATGGATATTGTGCATTTGAGTAGAATGAAGGTTTTTCATACATTTACACCGAGCTGTGCTCTCAGAAACGATCGAAACACGCGATATCACGATGTTGGTGATCCTGTTTCGTTCTCCACAGCTGTGCCTGACGACTTTTGATGCATGGATATTGTGGATTTGAGTAGAATGAAGGTTTTTGACACATTTACACCGAGCTATGCTCTCAGAAACGCTCGAAACACGCGATATCACGATTTTGGTGATCTTCAATGTTTCGTTCGCCACGGCGGTGGCAGACAACTTTTAACACATGGAACTTGTGTATTTGAGTAGAGTGAAGGTTTTTGACACATTTACACCGAACTGTGCTCTCAGAAACGCTCGAAACACGCGATATCACGATTTTGGTGATCTTCAATGTTTCGTTCGCCACGGCGGTGGCAGACAACTTTTAACACATGGAACTTGTGTATTTGAGTAGAGTGAAGGTTTTTGACACATTTACACCGAACTGTGCTCTCAGAAACGCTCGAAACACGCGATATCACGATTTTGGTGTTCGTCGATTTTTCGTTCGTCACAGCTGTGCCAGACGACTTTTAACGCATGGATATCGTGCATTTGAGTAGAATGAAGGTTTTTTACACATTTACACCGAGCTGTGCTCTCAGAAACGCTCGAAACACGCGATATCACGATTTTGGTGATCTTCGATTTTTCGTTCGCCACAGTTGTGGCAGACGACTTCTAACGCATGGATAATGTGCATTTGAGTAGAATAAAGGTTTTTCATACATTTACACCGAGCTGTGCTCTCAGAAACGTTCGAAACACGCGATATTACGATTTTGGTGATCCTCGGTTTTTCGTTTTCCACAGCTGTGGATGACGACTTTTGACGCATGGATATTGTGCATTTGAGTAGAATGAAGGTTTTTGACACATTTACACCGAGCTGTGCTCTCAGAAACGATCGAAACACGCGATATCACGATTTTGGTGATCTTCAATGTTTCGTTCGCCACGGCTGTGGCAGACAACTTTTAACACATGGATCTTGTGTGTTTGAGCAGAATGAAGGTTTTTGACACATTCACACCGAGCTGTGCTCTCGGAAACGCTCGAAACATGCGATATCACGATTTTGGTCTTCGTCCATTTTTCGTTCGCCACAGTTGTGGCAGACGACTTCTAACGCATGGATAATGTGCATTTGAGTGGAATGAAGGTTTTTGACACATTTACACCGAACTGTGCTCTCAGAAACGCTCGAAACACGCGTTATCACGATTTTGGTGATCTTCAATGTTTCGTTCGCCACGGCTGTGGCAGACAATTTTTAACACATGGATATTGTGCATTTGAGTAGAATAAAGGTTTCTGACGCATTTATACCGAGCTGTGCTCTCAGAAACGCTCGAAACACGCGATATCACGATTTTGGTGTTCTTCGATTTTTCGTTCGCCACAGTTGTGGCAGACGACTTCTAACGCATGGATAATGTGCATTTGAGTAGAATGAAGGTTTTTCATACATTCACACCGAGCTGTGCTCTCAGAAACGCTCGAAACACGCGATATCACGATTTTGGTGTTCTTCAATGTTTCGTTCGCCACGGCTGTGGCAGACAACGTTTAACACATGGGTCTTGTGTATTTGAGTAGAATGAAGATTTTTGACACATTTACACCGAGCTGTGCTCTCAGAAACGCTCGAAACACGCGATATCACGATTTTGGTG
This sequence comes from Pimpla rufipes, assembly GCA_963932165.1. NCBI lineage: Eukaryota > Metazoa > Arthropoda > Insecta > Hymenoptera > Ichneumonidae > Pimpla > Pimpla rufipes. The sequence goes on from CAWVQF010000037.1 coordinate 1,062,615, forward strand.
TTCGTCGATTTTTCGTTAGACACAGCTGTGCCAGACGACTTTTAACGCATGAATATTGTGTATTTGAGCAGAATGAAGGTTTTTTACACATTTACACCGAGCTGTGCTCTCAGAAACGCTCAAAACACGCGATATCACGATTTTGGTGTTCTTCGATTTTTCGTTCGCCACATTTGTGGCAGACGACTTTTAAAGCATGGATAATGTGCATTTGAGTAGAATGAAGGTTTTTCATACATTTACACCGAGCTGTGCTCTCAGAAACGATCGAAACACGCGATATCACGATGTTGGTGATCCTGTTTCGTTCTCCACAGCTGTGCCTGACGACTTTTGATGCATGGATATTGTGGATTTGAGTAGAATGAAGGTTTTTGACCCATTTACACCGAGCTATGCTCTCAGAAACGCTCGAAACACGCGATATCACGATTTTGGTGATCTTCAATGTTTCGTTCGCCACGGCGGTGGCAGACAACTTTTAACACATGGAACTTGTGTATTTGAGTAGAGTGAAGGTTTTTGACACATTTACACCGAACTGTGCTCTCAGAAACGCTCGAAACACGCGATATCACGATTTTGGTGATCTTCAATGTTTCGTTCGCCACGGCGGTGGCAGACAACTTTTAACACATGGAACTTGTGTATTTGAGTAGAGTGAAGGTTTTTGACACATTTACACCGAACTGTGCTCTCAGAAACGCTCGAAACAATCGATATCACGATTTTGGTGTTCGTCGATTTTTCGTTCGTCACAGCTGTGCCAGACGACTTTCAACGCATGAATATTGTGTATTTGAGCAGAATGAAGGTTTTTTACACATTTACACCGAGCTGTGCTCTCAGAAACGCTCGAAACACGCGATATCACGATTTTGGTGATCTTCGATTTTTCGTTCGCCACAGTTGTGGCAGACGACTTCTAACGCATGGATAATGTGCATTTGAGTAGAATAAAGGTTTTTCATACATTTACACCGAGCTGTGCTCTCAGAAACGTTCGAAACACGCGATATTACGATTTTGGTGATCCTCGGTTTTTCGTTTTCCACAGCTGTGGATGACGACTTTTGACGCATGGATATTGTGCATTTGAGTAGAATGAAGGTTTTTGACACATTTACACCGAGCTGTGCTCTCAGAAACGCTCGAAACACGCGATATCACGATTTTGGTGATCTTCAATGTTTCGTTCGCCACGGCTGTGGCAGACAACTTTTAACACATCTATCTGGTGTGTTTGAGCAGAATGAAGGTTTTTGACACATTCACACCGAGCTGTGCTCTCGGAAACGCTCGAAACATGCGATATCACGATTTTCGTGTTCGTCCATTTTTCGTTCGCCACAGCTGTGGCAGACGACTTTTAACGCATGAATATTGTGCATTTGAGTAGAATGAAGATTTTTGACACATTCACACCGAGCTATGCTCTCAGGAACGCTCGAAACACGAGATATCACGATTTTGGTGTTCTTCGATTTTTCGTTCGCCACAGTTGTGGCAGACGACTTCTAACGCATGGATAATGTGCATTTGAGTAGAATGAAGGTTTTTCATACATTTACACCGAGCTGTGCTCTCAGAAACGCTCGAAACACGCGATATCACGATTTTGGTGTTCCTCGATTTTTCGTTCTCCACAGCTGTGGATGACGACCTTTGACGCATGGATATCGTGCATTTGAGAAGAATGAAGGTTTTTTACACATTTACACCGAGCTGTGCTCTCAGAAACGCTCGAAACACGCGATATCACGATTTTGGTGATCTTCGATTTTTCGTTCGCCACAGTTGTGGCAGACGACTTCTAACGCATGGATAATGTGCATTTGAGTAGAATAAAGGTTTTTCATACATTTACACCGAGCTGTGCTCTCAGAAACGTTCGAAACACGCGATATTACGATTTTGGTGATCCTCGGTTTTTCGTTTTCCACAGCTGTGGATGACGACTTTTGACGCATGGATATTGTGCATTTGAGTAGAATGAAGGTTTTTGACACATTTACACCGAGCTGTGCTCTCAGAAACGATCGAAACACGCGATATCACGATTTTGGTGATCTTCAATGTTTCGTTCGCCACGGCGGTGGCAGACAACTTTTAACACATGGAACTTGTGGATTTGAGTAGAGTGAAGGTTTTTGACACATTTACACCGAGCTATGCTCTCAGGAAGACTCGAAACACGAGATATCTCGATTTTGGTACTGTTCAAAGTTTCGTTCTCCACTGCTGTGTCAGACAACTTGTAACACATGGATCTTGTGTATTTGAGTAGAATGAAGGTATTTGACACGTTTACACCGAGCTGTGCTCTCAGAAACGCTCGAAACACGCGATATCACGATTTTGGTGATCTTTAATGTTTCGTTCGCCACGGCTGTGGCAGACAACTTTTAACACATGGATCTTGTGTGTTTGAGCAGAATGAAGGTTTTTGACACATTCACACCGAGCTGTGCTCTCGGAAACGCTCGAAACATGCGATATCACGATTTTGGTCTTCGTCCATTTTTCGTTCGCCACAGCTGTGGCAGACGACTTTTAACGCATGAATATTGTGCATTTGAGTAGAATGAAGATTTTTGACACATTTACACCGAGCTATGCTCTCAAGAACGCTCGAAACACGAGATATCACGATTTTGGTGTTCTTCGATTTTTCGTTCGCCACAGTTGTGGCAGACGACTTCTAACGCATGGATAATGTGCATTTGAGTAGAATGAAGGTTTTTGACACATTTACACCGAACTGTGCTCTCAGAAACGCTCGAAACACGCGTTATCACGATTTTGGTGATCTTCAATGTTTCGTTCGCCACGGCTGTGGCAGACAACTTTTAACACATGGATATTGTGCATTTGAGTAGAATGAAGGTTTCTGACGCATTTATACCGAGCTGTGCTCTCAGAAACGCTCGAAACACGCGATATCACGATTTTGGTGTTCTTCAATGTTTCGTTCGCCACGGCTGTGGCAGACAACGTTTAACACATGGGTCTTGTGTATTTGAGTAGAATGAAGATTTTTGACACATTTACACCGAGCTGTGCTCTCAGAAACGCTCGAAACACGCGATATCACGATTTTGGTGTTCGTCGATTTTTCGTTAGACACAGCTGTGCCAGACGACTTTTAACGCATGAATATTGTGTATTTGAGCAGAATGAAGGTTTTTTACACATTTACACCGAGCTGTGCTCTCAGAAACGCTCGAAACACGCGATATCACGATTTTGGTGTTCTTCGATTTTTCGTTCGCCACATTTGTGGCAGACGACTTTTAAAGCATGGATAATGTGCATTTGAGTAGAATGAAGGTTTTTCATACATTTACACCGAGCTGTGCTCTCAGAAACGCTCTAAACACGCGATATCACGATTTTGGTGATCCTCTGTTTCGTTCTCCACAGCTGTGCCTGACGACTTTTGACGCATGGATATTGTGCATTTGAGTAGAATGAAGGTTTTTCATACATTTACACCGAGCTGTGCTCTCAGAAACGATCGAAACACGCGATATCACGATGTTGGTGATCCTGTTTCGTTCTCCACAGCTGTGCCTGACGACTTTTGATGCATGGATATTGTGGATTTGAGTAGAATGAAGGTTTTTGACACATTTACACCGAGCTATGCTCTCAGAAACGCTCGAAACACGCGATATCACGATTTTGGTGATCTTCAATGTTTCGTTCGCCACGGCGGTGGCAGACAACTTTTAACACATGGAACTTGTGTATTTGAGTAGAGTGAAGGTTTTTGACACATTTACACCGAACTGTGCTCTCAGAAACGCTCGAAACACGCGATATCACGATTTTGGTGATCTTCAATGTTTCGTTCGCCACGGCGGTGGCAGACAACTTTTAACACATGGAACTTGTGTATTTGAGTAGAGTGAAGGTTTTTGACACATTTACACCGAACTGTGCTCTCAGAAACGCTCGAAACACGCGATATCACGATTTTGGTGTTCGTCGATTTTTCGTTCGTCACAGCTGTGCCAGACGACTTTTAACGCATGGATATCGTGCATTTGAGTAGAATGAAGGTTTTTTACACATTTACACCGAGCTGTGCTCTCAGAAACGCTCGAAACACGCGATATCACGATTTTGGTGATCTTCGATTTTTCGTTCGCCACAGTTGTGGCAGACGACTTCTAACGCATGGATAATGTGCATTTGAGTAGAATAAAGGTTTTTCATACATTTACACCGAGCTGTGCTCTCAGAAACGTTCGAAACACGCGATATTACGATTTTGGTGATCCTCGGTTTTTCGTTTTCCACAGCTGTGGATGACGACTTTTGACGCATGGATATTGTGCATTTGAGTAGAATGAAGGTTTTTGACACATTTACACCGAGCTGTGCTCTCAGAAACGATCGAAACACGCGATATCACGATTTTGGTGATCTTCAATGTTTCGTTCGCCACGGCGGTGGCAGACAACTTTTAACACATGGAACTTGTGGATTTGAGTAGAGTGAAGGTTTTTGACACATTTACACCGAGCTATGCTCTCAGGAAGACTCGAAACACGAGATATCTCGATTTTGGTACTGTTCAAAGTTTCGTTCTCCACTGCTGTGTCAGACAACTTGTAACACATGGATCTTGTGTATTTGAGTAGAATGAAGGTATTTGACACGTTTACACCGAGCTGTGCTCTCAGAAACGCTCGAAACACGCGATATCACGATTTTGGTGATCTTTAATGTTTCGTTCGCCACGGCTGTGGCAGACAACTTTTAACACATGGATCTTGTGTGTTTGAGCAGAATGAAGGTTTTTGACACATTCACACCGAGCTGTGCTCTCGGAAACGCTCGAAACATGCGATATCACGATTTTGGTCTTCGTCCATTTTTCGTTCGCCACAGCTGTGGCAGACGACTTTTAACGCATGAATATTGTGCATTTGAGTAGAATGAAGATTTTTGACACATTTACACCGAGCTATGCTCTCAAGAACGCTCGAAACACGAGATATCACGATTTTGGTGTTCTTCGATTTTTCGTTCGCCACAGTTGTGGCAGACGACTTCTAACGCATGGATAATGTGCATTTGAGTAGAATGAAGGTTTTTGACACATTTACACCGAACTGTGCTCTCAGAAACGCTCGAAACACGCGTTATCACGATTTTGGTGATCTTCAATGTTTCGTTCGCCACGGCTGTGGCAGACAACTTTTAACACATGGATATTGTGCATTTGAGTAGAATGAAGGTTTCTGACGCATTTATACCGAGCTGTGCTCTCAGAAACGCTCGAAACACGCGATATCACGATTTTGGTGTTCTTCGATTTTTCGTTCGCCACAGTTGTGGCAGACGACTTCTAACGCATGGATAATGTGCATTTGAGTAGAATGAAGGTTTTTCATACATTCACACCGAGCTGTGCTCTCAGAAACGCTCGAAACATGCGATATCACGATTTTGGTGTTCGTCGATTTTTCGTTCGCCACAGCTGTGGCAGACGACTTTTAACGCATGAATATTGTGCATTTGAGTAGAATGAAGATTTTTTACACATTTACACCGAGCTATGCTCTCAGGAACGCTCGAAACACGAGATATCTCGATTTTGGTACTGTTCAAAGTTTCGTTCGCCACTGCTGTGCCAGACAACTTGTAACACATGGATCTTGTGTATTTGAGTAGAATGAAGGTATTTGACACGTTTACACCGAGCTGTGCTCTCAGAAACGCTCGAAACACGCGATATCACGATTTTGGTGTTCTTCAATGTTTCGTTCGCCACGGCTGTGGCAGACAACGTTTAACACATGGGTCTTGTGTATTTGAGTAGAATGAAGATTTTTGACACATTTACACCGAGCTGTGCTCTCAGAAACGCTCGAAACACGCGATATCACGATTTTGGTGTTCGTCGATTTTTCGTTAGACACAGCTGTGCCAGACGACTTTTAACGCATGAATATTGTGTATTTGAGCAGAATGAAGGTTTTTTACACATTTACACCGAGCTGTGCTCTCAGAAACGCTCGAAACACGCGATATCACGATTTTGGTGTTCTTCGATTTTTCGTTCGCCACATTTGTGGCAGACGACTTTTAAAGCATGGATAATGTGCATTTGAGTAGAATGAAGGTTTTTCATACATTTACACCGAGCTGTGCTCTCAGAAACGCTCTAAACACGCGATATCACGATTTTGGTGATCCTCTGTTTCGTTCTCCACAGCTGTGCCTGACGACTTTTGACGCATGGATATTGTGCATTTGAGTAGAATGAAGGTTTTTCATACATTTACACCGAGCTGTGCTCTCAGAAACGATCGAAACACGCGATATCACGATGTTGGTGATCCTGTTTCGTTCTCCACAGCTGTGCCTGACGACTTTTGATGCATGGATATTGTGGATTTGAGTAGAATGAAGGTTTTTGACACATTTACACCGAGCTATGCTCTCAGAAACGCTCGAAACACGCGATATCACGATTTTGGTGATCTTCAATGTTTCGTTCGCCACGGCGGTGGCAGACAACTTTTAACACATGGAACTTGTGTATTTGAGTAGAGTGAAGGTTTTTGACACATTTACACCGAACTGTGCTCTCAGAAACGCTCGAAACACGCGATATCACGATTTTGGTGATCTTCAATGTTTCGTTCGCCACGGCGGTGGCAGACAACTTTTAACACATGGAACTTGTGTATTTGAGTAGAGTGAAGGTTTTTGACACATTTACACCGAACTGTGCTCTCAGAAACGCTCGAAACACGCGATATCACGATTTTGGTGTTCGTCGATTTTTCGTTCGTCACAGCTGTGCCAGACGACTTTTAACGCATGGATATCGTGCATTTGAGTAGAATGAAGGTTTTTTACACATTTACACCGAGCTGTGCTCTCAGAAACGCTCGAAACACGCGATATCACGATTTTGGTGATCTTCGATTTTTCGTTCGCCACAATTGTGGCAGACGACTTCTAACGCATGGATAATGTGCATTTGAGTAGAATAAAGGTTTTTCATACATTTACACCGAGCTGTGCTCTCAGAAACGTTCGAAACACGCGATATTACGATTTTGGTGATCCTCGGTTTTTCGTTTTCCACAGCTGTGGATGACGACTTTTGACGCATGGATATTGTGCATTTGAGTAGAATGAAGGTTTTTGACACATTTACACCGAGCTGTGCTCTCAGAAACGATCGAAACACGCGATATCACGATTTTGGTGATCTTCAATGTTTCGTTCGCCACGGCTGTGGCAGACAACTTTTAACACATGGATCTTGTGTGTTTGAGCAGAATGAAGGTTTTTGACACATTCACACCGAGCTGTGCTCTCGGAAACGCTCGAAACATGCGATATCACGATTTTGGTCTTCGTCCATTTTTCGTTCGCCACAGCTGTGGCAGACGATTTTTAACGCATGAATATTGTGCATTTGAGTAGAATGAAGATTTTTGACACATTTACACCGAGCTATGCTCTCAAGAACGCTCGAAACACGAGATATCACGATTTTGGTGTTCTTCGATTTTTCGTTCGCCACAGTTGTGGCAGACGACTTCTAACGCATGGATAATGTGCATTTGAGTGGAATGAAGGTTTTTGACACATTTACACCGAACTGTGCTCTCAGAAACGCTCGAAACACGCGTTATCACGATTTTGGTGATCTTCAATGTTTCGTTCGCCACGGCTGTGGCAGACAATTTTTAACACATGGATATTGTGCATTTGAGTAGAATAAAGGTTTCTGACGCATTTATACCGAGCTGTGCTCTCAGAAACGCTCGAAACACGCGATATCACGATTTTGGTGTTCTTCGATTTTTCGTTCGCCACAGTTGTGGCAGACGACTTCTAACGCATGGATAATGTGCATTTGAGTAGAATGAAGGTTTTTCATACATTCACACCGAGCTGTGCTCTCAGAAACGCTCGAAACACGCGATATCACGATTTTGGTGTTCTTCAATGTTTCGTTCGCCACGGCTGTGGCAGACAACGTTTAACACATGGGTCTTGTGTATTTGAGTAGAATGAAGATTTTTGACACATTTACACCGAGCTGTGCTCTCAGAAACGCTCGAAACACGCGATATCACGATTTTGGTGTTCGTCGATTTTTCGTTAGACACAGCTGTGCCAGACGACTTTTAACGCATGAATATTGTGTATTTGAGCAGAATGAAGGTTTTTTACACATTTACACCGAGCTGTGCTCTCAGAAACGCTCAAAACACGCGATATCACGATTTTGGTGTTCTTCGATTTTTCGTTCGCCACATTTGTGGCAGACGACTTTTAAAGCATGGATAATGTGCATTTGAGTAGAATGAAGGTTTTTCATACATTTACACCGAGCTGTGCTCTCAGAAACGATCGAAACACGCGATATCACGATGTTGGTGATCCTGTTTCGTTCTCCACAGCTGTGCCTGACGACTTTTGATGCATGGATATTGTGGATTTGAGTAGAATGAAGGTTTTTGACACATTTACACCGAGCTATGCTCTCAGAAACGCTCGAAACACGCGATATCACGATTTTGGTGATCTTCAATGTTTCGTTCGCCACGGCGGTGGCAGACAACTTTTAACACATGGAACTTGTGTATTTGAGTAGAGTGAAGGTTTTTGACACATTTACACCGAACTGTGCTCTCAGAAACGCTCGAAACACGCGATATCACGATTTTGGTGATCTTCAATGTTTCGTTCGCCACGGCGGTGGCAGACAACTTTTAACACATGGAACTTGTGTATTTGAGTAGAGTGAAGGTTTTTGACACATTTACACCGAACTGTGCTCTCAGAAACGCTCGAAACACGCGATATCACGATTTTGGTGTTCGTCGATTTTTCGTTCGTCACAGCTGTGCCAGACGACTTTTAACGCATGGATATCGTGCATTTGAGTAGAATGAAGGTTTTTTACACATTTACACCGAGCTGTGCTCTCAGAAACGCTCGAAACACGCGATATCACGATTTTGGTGATCTTCGATTTTTCGTTCGCCACAGTTGTGGCAGACGACTTCTAACGCATGGATAATGTGCATTTGAGTAGAATAAAGGTTTTTCATACATTTACACCGAGCTGTGCTCTCAGAAACGTTCGAAACACGCGATATTACGATTTTGGTGATCCTCGGTTTTTCGTTTTCCACAGCTGTGGATGACGACTTTTGACGCATGGATATTGTGCATTTGAGTAGAATGAAGGTTTTTGACACATTTACACCGAGCTGTGCTCTCAGAAACGATCGAAACACGCGATATCACGATTTTGGTGATCTTCAATGTTTCGTTCGCCACGGCGGTGGCAGACAACTTTTAACACATGGAACTTGTGGATTTGAGTAGAGTGAAGGTTTTTGACACATTTACACCGAGCTATGCTCTCAGGAAGACTCGAAACACGAGATATCTCGATTTTGGTACTGTTCAAAGTTTCGTTCTCCACTGCTGTGTCAGACAACTTGTAACACATGGATCTTGTGTATTTGAGTAGAATGAAGGTATTTGACACGTTTACACCGAGCTGTGCTCTCAGAAACGCTCGAAACACGCGATATCACGATTTTGGTGATCTTTAATGTTTCGTTCGCCACGGCTGTGGCAGACAACTTTTAACACATGGATCTTGTGTGTTTGAGCAGAATGAAGGTTTTTGACACATTCACACCGAGCTGTGCTCTCGGAAACGCTCGAAACATGCGATATCACGATTTTGGTCTTCGTCCATTTTTCGTTCGCCACAGCTGTGGCAGACGACTTTTAACGCATGAATATTGTGCATTTGAGTAGAATGAAGATTTTTGACACATTTACACCGAGCTATGCTCTCAAGAACGCTCGAAACACGAGATATCACGATTTTGGTGTTCTTCGATTTTTCGTTCGCCACAGTTGTGGCAGACGACTTCTAACGCATGGATAATGTGCATTTGAGTAGAATGAAGGTTTTTGACACATTTACACCGAACTGTGCTCTCAGAAACGCTCGAAACACGCGTTATCACGATTTTGGTGATCTTCAATGTTTCGTTCGCCACGGCTGTGGCAGACAACTTTTAACACATGGATATTGTGCATTTGAGTAGAATGAAGGTTTCTGACGCATTTATACCGAGCTGTGCTCTCAGAAACGCTCGAAACACGCGATATCACGATTTTGGTGTTCTTCGATTTTTCGTTCGCCACAGTTGTGGCAGACGACTTCTAACGCATGGATAATGTGCATTTGAGTAGAATGAAGGTTTTTCATACATTCACACCGAGCTGTGCTCTCAGAAACGCTCGAAACATGCGATATCACGATTTTGGTGTTCGTCGATTTTTCGTTCGCCACAGCTGTGGCAGACGACTTTTAACGCATGAATATTGTGCATTTGAGTAGAATGAAGATTTTTTACACATTTACACCGAGCTATGCTCTCAGGAACGCTCGAAACACGAGATATCTCGATTTTGGTACTGTTCAAAGTTTCGTTCGCCACTGCTGTGCCAGACAACTTGTAACACATGGATCTTGTGTATTTGAGTAGAATGAAGGTATTTGACACGTTTACACCGAGCTGTGCTCTCAGAAACGCTCGAAACACGCGATATCACGATTTTGGTGTTCTTCAATGTTTCGTTCGCCACGGCTGTGGCAGACAACGTTTAACACATGGGTCTTGTGTATTTGAGTAGAATGAAGATTTTTGACACATTTACACCGAGCTGTGCTCTCAGAAACGCTCGAAACACGCGATATCACGATTTTGGTGTTCGTCGATTTTTCGTTAGACACAGCTGTGCCAGACGACTTTTAACGCATGAATATTGTGTATTTGAGCAGAATGAAGGTTTTTTACACATTTACACCGAGCTGTGCTCTCAGAAACGCTCGAAACACGCGATATCACGATTTTGGTGTTCTTCGATTTTTCGTTCGCCACATTTGTGGCAGACGACTTTTAAAGCATGGATAATGTGCATTTGAGTAGAATGAAGGTTTTTCATACATTTACACCGAGCTGTGCTCTCAGAAACGCTCTAAACACGCGGTATCACGATTTTGGTGATCCTCTGTTTCGTTCTCCACAGCTGTGCCTGACGACTTTTGACGCATGGATATTGTGCATTTGAGTAGAATGAAGGTTTTTCATACATTTACACCGAGCTGTGCTCTCAGAAACGATCGAAACACGCGATATCACGATGTTGGTGATCCTGTTTCGTTCTCCACAGCTGTGCCTGACGACTTTTGATGCATGGATATTGTGGATTTGAGTAGAATGAAGGTTTTTGACACATTTACACCGAGCTATGCTCTCAGAAACGCTCGAAACACGCGATATCACGATTTTGGTGATCTTCAATGTTTCGTTCGCCACGGCGGTGGCAGACAACTTTTAACACATGGAACTTGTGTATTTGAGTAGAGTGAAGGTTTTTGACACATTTACACCGAACTGTGCTCTCAGAAACGCTCGAAACACGCGATATCACGATTTTGGTGATCTTCAATGTTTCGTTCGCCACGGCGGTGGCAGACAACTTTTAACACATGGAACTTGTGTATTTGAGTAGAGTGAAGGTTTTTGACACATTTACACCGAACTGTGCTCTCAGAAACGCTCGAAACACGCGATATCACGATTTTGGTGTTCGTCGATTTTTCGTTCGTCACAGCTGTGCCAGACGACTTTTAACGCATGGATATCGTGCATTTGAGTAGAATGAAGGTTTTTTACACATTTACACCGAGCTGTGCTCTCAGAAACGCTCGAAACACGCGATATCACGATTTTGGTGATCTTCGATTTTTCGTTCGCCACAGTTGTGGCAGACGACTTCTAACGCATGGATAATGTGCATTTGAGTAGAATAAAGGTTTTTCATACATTTACACCGAGCTGTGCTCTCAGAAACGTTCGAAACACGCGATATTACGATTTTGGTGATCCTCGGTTTTTCGTTTTCCACAGCTGTGGATGACGACTTTTGACGCATGGATATTGTGCATTTGAGTAGAATGAAGGTTTTTGACACATTTACACCGAGCTGTGCTCTCAGAAACGATCGAAACACGCGATATCACGATTTTTGTGATCTTCAATGTTTCGTTCGCCACGGCTGTGGCAGACAACTTTTAACACATGGATCTTGTGTGTTTGAGCAGAATGAAGGTTTTTGACACATTCACACCGAGCTGTGCTCTCGGAAACGCTCGAAACATGCGATATCACGATTTTGGTCTTCGTCCATTTTTCGTTCGCCACAGCTGTGGCAGACGACTTTTAACGCATGAATATTGTGCATTTGAGTAGAATGAAGATTTTTGACACATTTACACCGAGCTATGCTCTCAAGAACGCTCGAAACACGAGATATCACGATTTTGGTGTTCTTCGATTTTTCGTTCGCCACAGTTGTGGCAGACGACTTCTAACGCATGGATAATGTGCATTTGAGTAGAATGAAGGTTTTTGACACATTTACACCGAACTGTGCTCTCAGAAACGCTCGAAACACGCGTTATCACGATTTTGGTGATCTTCAATGTTTCGTTCGCCACGGCTGTGGCAGACAACTTTTAACACATGGATATTGTGCATTTGAGTAGAATGAAGGTTTCTGACGCATTTATACCGAGCTGTGCTCTCAGAAACGCTCGAAACACGCGATATCACGATTTTGGTGTTCTTCAATGTTTCGTTCGCCACGGCTGTGGCAGACAACGTTTAACACATGGGTCTTGTGTATTTGAGTAGAATGAAGATTTTTGACACATTTACACCGAGCTGTGCTCTCAGAAACGCTCGAAACACGCGATATCACGATTTTGGTGTTCGTCGATTTTTCGTTAGACACAGCTGTGCCAGACGACTTTTAACGCATGAATATTGTGTATTTGAGCAGAATGAAGGTTTTTTACACATTTACACCGAGCTGTGCTCTCAGAAACGCTCGAAACACGCGATATCACGATTTTGGTGTTCTTCGATTTTTCGTTCGCCACATTTGTGGCAGACGACTTTTAAAGCATGGATAATGTGCATTTGAGTAGAATGAAGGTTTTTCATACATTTACACCGAGCTGTGCTCTCAGAAACGCTCTAAACACGCGATATCACGATTTTGGTGATCCTCTGTTTCGTTCTCCACAGCTGTGCCTGACGACTTTTGACGCATGGATATTGTGCATTTGAGTAGAATGAAGGTTTTTCATACATTTACACCGAGCTGTGCTCTCAGAAACGATCGAAACACGCGATATCACGATGTTGGTGATCCTGTTTCGTTCTCCACAGCTGTGCCTGACGACTTTTGATGCATGGATATTGTGGATTTGAGTAGAATGAAGGTTTTTGACACATTTACACCGAGCTATGCTCTCAGAAACGCTCGAAACACGCGATATCACGATTTTGGTGATCTTCAATGTTTCGTTCGCCACGGCGGTGGCAGACAACTTTTAACACATGGAACTTGTGTATTTGAGTAGAGTGAAGGTTTTTGACACATTTACACCGAACTGTGCTCTCAGAAACGCTCGAAACACGCGATATCACGATTTTGGTGATCTTCAATGTTTCGTTCGCCACGGCGGTGGCAGACAACTTTTAACACATGGAACTTGTGTATTTGAGTAGAGTGAAGGTTTTTGACACATTTACACCGAACTGTGCTCTCAGAAACGCTCGAAACACGCGATATCACGATTTTGGTGTTCGTCGATTTTTCGTTCGTCACAGCTGTGCCAGACGACTTTTAACGCATGGATATCGTGCATTTGAGTAGAATGAAGGTTTTTTACACATTTACACCGAGCTGTGCTCTCAGAAACGCTCGAAACACGCGATATCACGATTTTGGTGATCTTCGATTTTTCGTTCGCCACAGTTGTGGCAGACGACTTCTAACGCATGGATAATGTGCATTTGAGTAGAATAAAGGTTTTTCATACATTTACACCGAGCTGTGCTCTCAGAAACGTTCGAAACACGCGATATTACGATTTTGGTGATCCTCGGTTTTTCGTTTTCCACAGCTGTGGATGACGACTTTTGACGCATGGATATTGTGCATTTGAGTAGAATGAAGGTTTTTGACACATTTACACCGAGCTGTGCTCTCAGAAACGATCGAAACACGCGATATCACGATTTTGGTGATCTTCAATGTTTCGTTCGCCACGGCGGTGGCAGACAACTTTTAACACATGGAACTTGTGGATTTGAGTAGAGTGAAGGTTTTTGACACATTTACACCGAGCTATGCTCTCAGGAAGACTCGAAACACGAGATATCTCGATTTTGGTACTGTTCAAAGTTTCGTTCTCCACTGCTGTGTCAGACAACTTGTAACACATGGATCTTGTGTATTTGAGTAGAATGAAGGTATTTGACACGTTTACACCGAGCTGTGCTCTCAGAAACGCTCGAAACACGCGATATCACGATTTTGGTGATCTTTAATGTTTCGTTCGCCACGGCTGTGGCAGACAACTTTTAACACATGGATCTTGTGTGTTTGAGCAGAATGAAGGTTTTTGACACATTCACACCGAGCTGTGCTCTCGGAAACGCTCGAAACATGCGATATCACGATTTTGGTCTTCGTCCATTTTTCGTTCGCCACAGCTGTGGCAGACGACTTTTAACGCATGAATATTGTGCATTTGAGTAGAATGAAGATTTTTGACACATTTACACCGAGCTATGCTCTCAAGAACGCTCGAAACACGAGATATCACGATTTTGGTGTTCTTCGATTTTTCGTTCGCCACAGTTGTGGCAGACGACTTCTAACGCATGGATAATGTGCATTTGAGTAGAATGAAGGTTTTTGACACATTTACACCGAACTGTGCTCTCAGAAACGCTCGAAACACGCGTTATCACGATTTTGGTGATCTTCAATGTTTCGTTCGCCACGGCTGTGGCAGACAACTTTTAACACATGGATATTGTGCATTTGAGTAGAATGAAGGTTTCTGACGCATTTATACCGAGCTGTGCTCTCAGAAACGCTCGAAACACGCGATATCACGATTTTGGTGTTCTTCGATTTTTCGTTCGCCACAGTTGTGGCAGACGACTTCTAACGCATGGATAATGTGCATTTGAGTAGAATGAAGGTTTTTCATACATTCACACCGAGCTGTGCTCTCAGAAACGCTCGAAACATGCGATATCACGATTTTGGTGTTCGTCGATTTTTCGTTCGCCACAGCTGTGGCAGACGACTTTTAACGCATGAATATTGTGCATTTGAGTAGAATGAAGGTATTTGACACGTTTACACCGAGCTGTGCTCTCAGAAACGCTCGAAACACGCGATATCACGATTTTGGTGTTCTTCAATGTTTCGTTCGCCACGGCTGTGGCAGACAACGTTTAACACATGGGTCTTGTGTATTTGAGTAGAATGAAGATTTTTGACACATTTACACCGAGCTGTGCTCTCAGAAACGCTCGAAACACGCGATATCACGATTTTGGTGTTCGTCGATTTTTCGTTAGACACAGCTGTGCCAGACGACTTTTAACGCATGAATATTGTGTATTTGAGCAGAATGAAGGTTTTTTACACATTTACACCGAGCTGTGCTCTCAGAAACGCTCGAAACACGCGATATCACGATTTTGGTGTTCTTCGATTTTTCGTTCGCCACATTTGTGGCAGACGACTTTTAAAGCATGGATAATGTGCATTTGAGTAGAATGAAGGTTTTTCATACATTTACACCGAGCTGTGCTCTCAGAAACGCTCTAAACACGCGATATCACGATTTTGGTGATCCTCTGTTTCGTTCTCCACAGCTGTGCCTGACGACTTTTGACGCATGGATATTGTGCATTTGAGTAGAATGAAGGTTTTTCATACATTTACACCGAGCTGTGCTCTCAGAAACGATCGAAACACGCGATATCACGATGTTGGTGATCCTGTTTCGTTCTCCACAGCTGTGCCTGACGACTTTTGATGCATGGATATTGTGGATTTGAGTAGAATGAAGGTTTTTGACACATTTACACCGAGCTATGCTCTCAGAAACGCTCGAAACACGCGATATCACGATTTTGGTGATCTTCAATGTTTCGTTCGCCACGGCGGTGGCAGACAACTTTTAACACATGGAACTTGTGTATTTGAGTAGAGTGAAGGTTTTTGACACATTTACACCGAACTGTGCTCTCAGAAACGCTCGAAACACGCGATATCACGATTTTGGTGATCTTCAATGTTTCGTTCGCCACGGCGGTGGCAGACAACTTTTAACACATGGAACTTGTGTATTTGAGTAGAGTGAAGGTTTTTGACACATTTACACCGAACTGTGCTCTCAGAAACGCTCGAAACACGCGATATCACGATTTTGGTGTTCGTCGATTTTTCGTTCGTCACAGCTGTGCCAGACGACTTTTAACGCATGGATATCGTGCATTTGAGTAGAATGAAGGTTTTTTACACATTTACACCGAGCTGTGCTCTCAGAAACGCTCGAAACACGCGATATCACGATTTTGGTGATCTTCGATTTTTCGTTCGCCACAGTTGTGGCAGACGACTTCTAACGCATGGATAATGTGCATTTGAGTAGAATAAAGGTTTTTCATACATTTACACCGAGCTGTGCTCTCAGAAACGTTCGAAACACGCGATATTACGATTTTGGTGATCCTCGGTTTTTCGTTTTCCACAGCTGTGGATGACGACTTTTGACGCATGGATATTGTGCATTTGAGTAGAATGAAGGTTTTTGACACATTTACACCGAGCTGTGCTCTCAGAAACGATCGAAACACGCGATATCACGATTTTGGTGATCTTCAATGTTTCGTTCGCCACGGCTGTGGCAGACAACTTTTAACACATGGATCTTGTGTGTTTGAGCAGAATGAAGGTTTTTGACACATTCACACCGAGCTGTGCTCTCGGAAACGCTCGAAACATGCGATATCACGATTTTGGTCTTCGTCCATTTTTCGTTCGCCACAGCTGTGGCAGACGATTTTTAACGCATGAATATTGTGCATTTGAGTAGAATGAAGATTTTTGACACATTTACACCGAGCTATGCTCTCAAGAACGCTCGAAACACGAGATATCACGATTTTGGTGTTCTTCGATTTTTCGTTCGCCACAGTTGTGGCAGACGACTTCTAACGCATGGATAATGTGCATTTGAGTGGAATGAAGGTTTTTGACACATTTACACCGAACTGTGCTCTCAGAAACGCTCGAAACACGCGTTATCACGATTTTGGTGATCTTCAATGTTTCGTTCGCCACGGCTGTGGCAGACAATTTTTAACACATGGATATTGTGCATTTGAGTAGAATAAAGGTTTCTGACGCATTTATACCGAGCTGTGCTCTCAGAAACGCTCGAAACACGCGATATCACGATTTTGGTGTTCTTCGATTTTTCGTTCGCCACAGTTGTGGCAGACGACTTCTAACGCATGGATAATGTGCATTTGAGTAGAATGAAGGTTTTTCATACATTCACACCGAGCTGTGCTCTCAGAAACGCTCGAAACACGCGATATCACGATTTTGGTGTTCTTCAATGTTTCGTTCGCCACGGCTGTGGCAGACAACGTTTAACACATGGGTCTTGTGTATTTGAGTAGAATGAAGATTTTTGACACATTTACACCGAGCTGTGCTCTCAGAAACGCTCGAAACACGCGATATCACGATTTTGGTGTTCGTCGATTTTTCGTTAGACACAGCTGTGCCAGACGACTTTTAACGCATGAATATTGTGTATTTGAGCAGAATGAAGGTTTTTTACACATTTACACCGAGCTGTGCTCTCAGAAACGCTCAAAACACGCGATATCACGATTTTGGTGTTCTTCGATTTTTCGTTCGCCACATTTGTGGCAGACGACTTTTAAAGCATGGATAATGTGCATTTGAGTAGAATGAAGGTTTTTCATACATTTACACCGAGCTGTGCTCTCAGAAACGATCGAAACACGCGATATCACGATGTTGGTGATCCTGTTTCGTTCTCCACAGCTGTGCCTGACGACTTTTGATGCATGGATATTGTGGATTTGAGTAGAATGAAGGTTTTTGACCCATTTACACCGAGCTATGCTCTCAGAAACGCTCGAAACACGCGATATCACGATTTTGGTGATCTTCAATGTTTCGTTCGCCACGGCGGTGGCAGACAACTTTTAACACATGGAACTTGTGTATTTGAGTAGAGTGAAGGTTTTTGACACATTTACACCGAACTGTGCTCTCAGAAACGCTCGAAACACGCGATATCACGATTTTGGTGATCTTCAATGTTTCGTTCGCCACGGCGGTGGCAGACAACTTTTAACACATGGAACTTGTGTATTTGAGTAGAGTGAAGGTTTTTGACACATTTACACCGAACTGTGCTCTCAGAAACGCTCGAAACAATCGATATCACGATTTTGGTGTTCGTCGATTTTTCGTTCGTCACAGCTGTGCCAGACGACTTTTAACGCATGGATATCGTGCATTTGAGTAGAATGAAGGTTTTTTACACATTTACACCGAGCTGTGCTCTCAGAAACGCTCGAAACACGCGATATCACGATTTTGGTGATCTTCGATTTTTCGTTCGCCACAGTTGTGGCAGACGACTTCTAACGCATGGATAATGTGCATTTGAGTAGAATAAAGGTTTTTCATACATTTACACCGAGCTGTGCTCTCAGAAACGTTCGAAACACGCGATATTACGATGTTGGTGATCCTCGGTTTTTCGTTTTCCACAGCTGTGGATGACGACTTTTGACGCATGGATATTGTGCATTTGAGTAGAATGAAGGTTTTTGACACATTTACACCGAGCTGTGCTCTCAGAAACGCTCGAAACACGCGATATCACGATTTTGGTGATCTTCAATGTTTCGTTCGCCACGGCTGTGGCAGACAACTTTTAACACATCTATCTGGTGTGTTTGAGCAGAATGAAGGTTTTTGACACATTCACACCGAGCTGTGCTCTCGGAAACGCTCGAAACATGCGATATCACGATTTTCGTGTTCGTCCATTTTTCGTTCGCCACAGCTGTGGCAGACGACTTTTAACGCATGAATATTGTGCATTTGAGTAGAATGAAGATTTTTGACACATTCACACCGAGCTATGCTCTCAGGAACGCTCGAAACACGAGATATCACGATTTTGGTGTTCTTCGATTTTTCGTTCGCCACAGTTGTGGCAGACGACTTCTAACGCATGGATAATGTGCATTTGAGTAGAATGAAGGTTTTTCATACATTTACACCGAGCTGTGCTCTCAGAAACGCTCGAAACACGCGATATCACGATTTTGGTGTTCCTCGATTTTTCGTTCTCCACAGCTGTGGATGACGACCTTTGACGCATGGATATCGTGCATTTGAGAAGAATGAAGGTTTTTTACACATTTACACCGAGCTGTGCTCTCAGAAACGCTCGAAACACGCGATATCACGATTTTGGTGATCTTCGATTTTTCGTTCGCCACAGTTGTGGCAGACGACTTCTAACGCATGGATAATGTGCATTTGAGTAGAATAAAGGTTTTTCATACATTTACACCGAGCTGTGCTCTCAGAAACGTTCGAAACACGCGATATTACGATTTTGGTGATCCTCGGTTTTTCGTTTTCCACAGCTGTGGATGACGACTTTTGACGCATGGATATTGTGCATTTGAGTAGAATGAAGGTTTTTGACACATTTACACCGAGCTGTGCTCTCAGAAACGATCGAAACACGCGATATCACGATTTTGGTGATCTTCAATGTTTCGTTCGCCACGGCGGTGGCAGACAACTTTTAACACATGGAACTTGTGGATTTGAGTAGAGTGAAGGTTTTTGACACATTTACACCGAGCTATGCTCTCAGGAAGACTCGAAACACGAGATATCTCGATTTTGGTACTGTTCAAAGTTTCGTTCTCCACTGCTGTGTCAGACAACTTGTAACACATGGATCTTGTGTATTTGAGTAGAATGAAGGTATTTGACACGTTTACACCGAGCTGTGCTCTCAGAAACGCTCGAAACACGCGATAACACGATTTTGGTGATCTTTAATGTTTCGTTCGCCACGGCTGTGGCAGACAACTTTTAACACATGGATCTTGTGTGTTTGAGCAGAATGAAGGTTTTTGACACATTCACACCGAGCTGTGCTCTCGGAAACGCTCGAAACATGCGATATCACGATTTTGGTCTTCGTCCATTTTTCGTTCGCCACAGCTGTGGCAGACGACTTTTAACGCATGAATATTGTGCATTTGAGTAGAATGAAGATTTTTGACACATTTACACCGAGCTATGCTCTCAAGAACGCTCGAAACACGAGATATCACGATTTTGGTGTTCTTCGATTTTTCGTTCGCCACAGTTGTGGCAGACGACTTCTAACGCATGGATAATGTGCATTTGAGTAGAATGAAGGTTTTTGACACATTTACACCGAACTGTGCTCTCAGAAACGCTCGAAACACGCGTTATCACGATTTTGGTGATCTTCAATGTTTCGTTCGCCACGGCTGTGGCAGACAACTTTTAACACATGGATATTGTGCATTTGAGTAGAATGAAGGTTTCTGACGCATTTATACCGAGCTGTGCTCTCAGAAACGCTCGAAACACGCGATATCACGATTTTGGTGTTCTTCAATGTTTCGTTCGCCACGGCTGTGGCAGACAACGTTTAACACATGGGTCTTGTGTATTTGAGTAGAATGAAGATTTTTGACACATTTACACCGAGCTGTGCTCTCAGAAACGCTCGAAACACGCGATATCACGATTTTGGTGTTCGTCGATTTTTCGTTAGACACAGCTGTGCCAGACGACTTTTAACGCATGAATATTGTGTATTTGAGCAGAATGAAGGTTTTTTACACATTTACACCGAGCTGTGCTCTCAGAAACGCTCGAAACACGCGATATCACGATTTTGGTGTTCTTCGATTTTTCGTTCGCCACATTTGTGGCAGACGACTTTTAAAGCATGGATAATGTGCATTTGAGTAGAATGAAGGTTTTTCATAAATTTACACCGAGCTGTGCTCTCAGAAACGCTCTAAACACGCGATATCACGATTTTGGTGATCCTCTGTTTCGTTCTCCACAGCTGTGCCTGACGACTTTTGACGCATGGATATTGTGCATTTGAGTAGAATGAAGGTTTTTCATACATTTACACCGAGCTGTGCTCTCAGAAACGATCGAAACACGCGATATCACGATGTTGGTGATCCTGTTTCGTTCTCCACAGCTGTGCCTGACGACTTTTGATGCATGGATATTGTGGATTTGAGTAGAATGAAGGTTTTTGACACATTTACACCGAGCTATGCTCTCAGAAACGCTCGAAACACGCGATATCACGATTTTGGTGATCTTCAATGTTTCGTTCGCCACGGCGGTGGCAGACAACTTTTAACACATGGAACTTGTGTATTTGAGTAGAGTGAAGGTTTTTGACACATTTACACCGAACTGTGCTCTCAGAAACGCTCGAAACACGCGATATCACGATTTTGGTGATCTTCAATGTTTCGTTCGCCACGGCGGTGGCAGACAACTTTTAACACATGGAACTTGTGTATTTGAGTAGAGTGAAGGTTTTTGACACATTTACACCGAACTGTGCTCTCAGAAACGCTCGAAACACGCGATATCACGATTTTGGTGTTCGTCGATTTTTCGTTCGTCACAGCTGTGCCAGACGACTTTTAACGCATGGATATCGTGCATTTGAGTAGAATGAAGGTTTTTTACACATTTACACCGAGCTGTGCTCTCAGAAACGCTCGAAACACGCGATATCACGATTTTGGTGATCTTCGATTTTTCGTTCGCCACAGTTGTGGCAGACGACTTCTAACGCATGGATAATGTGCATTTGAGTAGAATAAAGGTTTTTCATACATTTACACCGAGCTGTGCTCTCAGAAACGTTCGAAACACGCGATATTACGATTTTGGTGATCCTCGGTTTTTCGTTTTCCACAGCTGTGGATGACGACTTTTGACGCATGGATATTGTGCATTTGAGTAGAATGAAGGTTTTTGACACATTTACACCGAGCTGTGCTCTCAGAAAAGATCGAAACACGCGATATCACGATTTTGGTGATCTTCAATGTTTCGTTCGCCACGGCGGTGGCAGACAACTTTTAACACATGGAACTTGTGGATTTGAGTAGAGTGAAGGTTTTTGACACATTTACACCGAGCTATGCTCTCAGGAAGACTCGAAACACGAGATATCTCGATTTTGGTACTGTTCAAAGTTTCGTTCTCCACTGCTGTGTCAGACAACTTGTAACACATGGATCTTGTGTATTTGAGTAGAATGAAGGTATTTGACACGTTTACACCGAGCTGTGCTCTCAGAAACGCTCGAAACACGCGATATCACGATTTTGGTGATCTTTAATGTTTCGTTCGCCACGGCTGTGGCAGACAACTTTTAACACATGGATCTTGTGTGTTTGAGCAGAATGAAGGTTTTTGACACATTCACACCGAGCTGTGCTCTCGGAAACGCTCGAAACATGCGATATCACGATTTTGGTCTTCGTCCATTTTTCGTTCGCCACAGCTGTGGCAGACGACTTTTAACGCATGAATATTGTGCATTTGAGTAGAATGAAGATTTTTGACACATTTACACCGAGCTATGCTCTCAAGAACGCTCGAAACACGAGATATCACGATTTTGGTGTTCTTCGATTTTTCGTTCGCCACAGTTGTGGCAGACGACTTCTAACGCATGGATAATGTGCATTTGAGTAGAATGAAGGTTTTTGACACATTTACACCGAACTGTGCTCTCAGAAACGCTCGAAACACGCGTTATCACGATTTTGGTGATCTTCAATGTTTCGTTCGCCACGGCTGTGGCAGACAACTTTTAACACATGGATATTGTGCATTTGAGTAGAATGAAGGTTTCTGACGCATTTATACCGAGCTGTGCTCTCAGAAACGCTCGAAACACGCGATATCACGATTTTGGTGTTCTTCGATTTTTCGTTCGCCACAGTTGTGGCAGACGACTTCTAACGCATGGATAATGTGCATTTGAGTAGAATGAAGGTTTTTCATACATTCACACCGAGCTGTGCTCTCAGAAACGCTCGAAACATGCGATATCACGATTTTGGTGTTCGTCGATTTTTCGTTCGCCACAGCTGTGGCAGACGACTTTTAACGCATGAATATTGTGCATTTGAGTAGAATGAAGATTTTTTACACATTTACACCGAGCTATGCTCTCAGGAACGCTCGAAACACGAGATATCTCGATTTTGGTACTGTTCAAAGTTTCGTTCGCCACTGCTGTGCCAGACAACTTGTAACACATGGATCTTGTGTATTTGAGTAGAATGAAGGTATTTGACACGTTTACACCGAGCTGTGCTCTCAGAAACGCTCGAAACACGCGATATCACGATTTTGGTGTTCTTCAATGTTTCGTTCGCCACGGCTGTGGCAGACAACGTTTAACACATGGGTCTTGTGTATTTGAGTAGAATGAAGATTTTTGACACATTTACACCGAGCTGTGCTCTCAGAAACGCTCGAAACACGCGATATCACGATTTTGGTGTTCGTCGATTTTTCGTTAGACACAGCTGTGCCAGACGACTTTTAACGCATGAATATTGTGTATTTGAGCAGAATGAAGGTTTTTTACACATTTACACCGAGCTGTGCTCTCAGAAACGCTCGAAACACGCGATATCACGATTTTGGTGTTCTTCGATTTTTCGTTCGCCACATTTGTGGCAGACGACTTTTAAAGCATGGATAATGTGCATTTGAGTAGAATGAAGGTTTTTCATACATTTACACCGAGCTGTGCTCTCAGAAACGCTCTAAACACGCGGTATCACGATTTTGGTGATCCTCTGTTTCGTTCTCCACAGCTGTGCCTGACGACTTTTGACGCATGGATATTGTGCATTTGAGTAGAATGAAGGTTTTTCATACATTTACACCGAGCTGTGCTCTCAGAAACGATCGAAACACGCGATATCACGATGTTGGTGATCCTGTTTCGTTCTCCACAGCTGTGCCTGACGACTTTTGATGCATGGATATTGTGGATTTGAGTAGAATGAAGGTTTTTGACACATTTACACCGAGCTATGCTCTCAGAAACGCTCGAAACACGCGATATCACGATTTTGGTGATCTTCAATGTTTCGTTCGCCACGGCGGTGGCAGACAACTTTTAACACATGGAACTTGTGTATTTGAGTAGAGTGAAGGTTTTTGACACATTTACACCGAACTGTGCTCTCAGAAACGCTCGAAACACGCGATATCACGATTTTGGTGATCTTCAATGTTTCGTTCGCCACGGCGGTGGCAGACAACTTTTAACACATGGAACTTGTGTATTTGAGTAGAGTGAAGGTTTTTGACACATTTACACCGAACTGTGCTCTCAGAAACGCTCGAAACACGCGATATCACGATTTTGGTGTTCGTCGATTTTTCGTTCGTCACAGCTGTGCCAGACGACTTTTAACGCATGGATATCGTGCATTTGAGTAGAATGAAGGTTTTTTACACATTTACACCGAGCTGTGCTCTCAGAAACGCTCGAAACACGCGATATCACGATTTTGGTGATCTTCGATTTTTCGTTCGCCACAGTTGTGGCAGACGACTTCTAACGCATGGATAATGTGCATTTGAGTAGAATAAAGGTTTTTCATACATTTACACCGAGCTGTGCTCTCAGAAACGTTCGAAACACGCGATATTACGATTTTGGTGATCCTCGGTTTTTCGTTTTCCACAGCTGTGGATGACGACTTTTGACGCATGGATATTGTGCATTTGAGTAGAATGAAGGTTTTTGACACATTTACACCGAGCTGTGCTCTCAGAAACGATCGAAACACGCGATATCACGATTTTTGTGATCTTCAATGTTTCGTTCGCCACGGCTGTGGCAGACAACTTTTAACACATGGATCTTGTGTGTTTGAGCAGAATGAAGGTTTTTGACACATTCACACCGAGCTGTGCTCTCGGAAACGCTCGAAACATGCGATATCACGATTTTGGTCTTCGTCCATTTTTCGTTCGCCACAGCTGTGGCAGACGATTTTTAACGCATGAATATTGTGCATTTGAGTAGAATGAAGATTTTTGACACATTTACACCGAGCTATGCTCTCAAGAACGCTCGAAACACGAGATATCACGATTTTGGTGTTCTTCGATTTTTCGTTCGCCACAGTTGTGGCAGACGACTTCTAACGCATGGATAATGTGCATTTGAGTGGAATGAAGGTTTTTGACACATTTACACCGAACTGTGCTCTCAGAAACGCTCGAAACACGCGTTATCACGATTTTGGTGATCTTCAATGTTTCGTTCGCCACGGCTGTGGCAGACAATTTTTAACACATGGATATTGTGCATTTGAGTAGAATAAAGGTTTCTGACGCATTTATACCGAGCTGTGCTCTCAGAAACGCTCGAAACACGCGATATCACGATTTTGGTGTTCTTCGATTTTTCGTTCGCCACAGTTGTGGCAGACGACTTCTAACGCATGGATAATGTGCATTTGAGTAGAATGAAGGTTTTTCATACATTCACACCGAGCTGTGCTCTCAGAAACGCTCGAAACACGCGATATCACGATTTTGGTGTTCTTCAATGTTTCGTTCGCCACGGCTGTGGCAGACAACGTTTAACACATGGGTCTTGTGTATTTGAGTAGAATGAAGATTTTTGACACATTTACACCGAGCTGTGCTCTCAGAAACGCTCGAAACACGCGATATCACGATTTTGGTGTTCGTCGATTTTTCGTTAGACACAGCTGTGCCAGACGACTTTTAACGCATGAATATTGTGTATTTGAGCAGAATGAAGGTTTTTTACACATTTACACCGAGCTGTGCTCTCAGAAACGCTCAAAACACGCGATATCACGATTTTGGTGTTCTTCGATTTTTCGTTCGCCACATTTGTGGCAGACGACTTTTAAAGCATGGATAATGTGCATTTGAGTAGAATGAAGGTTTTTCATACATTTACACCGAGCTGTGCTCTCAGAAACGATCGAAACACGCGATATCACGATGTTGGTGATCCTGTTTCGTTCTCCACAGCTGTGCCTGACGACTTTTGATGCATGGATATTGTGGATTTGAGTAGAATGAAGGTTTTTGACACATTTACACCGAGCTATGCTCTCAGAAACGCTCGAAACACGCGATATCACGATTTTGGTGATCTTCAATGTTTCGTTCGCCACGGCGGTGGCAGACAACTTTTAACACATGGAACTTGTGTATTTGAGTAGAGTGAAGGTTTTTGACACATTTACACCGAACTGTGCTCTCAGAAACGCTCGAAACACGCGATATCACGATTTTGGTGATCTTCAATGTTTCGTTCGCCACGGCGGTGGCAGACAACTTTTAACACATGGAACTTGTGTATTTGAGTAGAGTGAAGGTTTTTGACACATTTACACCGAACTGTGCTCTCAGAAACGCTCGAAACAATCGATATCACGATTTTGGTGTTCGTCGATTTTTCGTTCGTCACAGCTGTGCCAGACGACTTTTAACGCATGGATATCGTGCATTTGAGTAGAATGAAGGTTTTTTACACATTTACACCGAGCTGTGCTCTCAGAAACGCTCGAAACACGCGATATCACGATTTTGGTGATCTTCGATTTTTCGTTCGCCACAGTTGTGGCAGACGACTTCTAACGCATGGATAATGTGCATTTGAGTAGAATAAAGGTTTTTCATACATTTACACCGAGCTGTGCTCTCAGAAACGTTCGAAACACGCGATATTACGATTTTGGTGATCCTCGGTTTTTCGTTTTCCACAGCTGTGGATGACGACTTTTGACGCATGGATATTGTGCATTTGAGTAGAATGAAGGTTTTTGACACATTTACACCGAGCTGTGCTCTCAGAAACGCTCGAAACACGCGATATCACGATTTTGGTGATCTTCAATGTTTCGTTCGCCACGGCTGTGGCAGACAACTTTTAACACATCTATCTGGTGTGTTTGAGCAGAATGAAGGTTTTTGACACATTCACACCGAGCTGTGCTCTCGGAAACGCTCGAAACATGCGATATCACGATTTTCGTGTTCGTCCATTTTTCGTTCGCCACAGCTGTGGCAGACGACTTTTAACGCATGAATATTGTGCATTTGAGTAGAATGAAGATTTTTGACACATTCACACCGAGCTATGCTCTCAGGAACGCTCGAAACACGAGATATCACGATTTTGGTGTTCTTCGATTTTTCGTTCGCCACAGTTGTGGCAGACGACTTCTAACGCATGGATAATGTGCATTTGAGTAGAATGAAGGTTTTTCATACATTTACACCGAGCTGTGCTCTCAGAAACGCTCGAAACACGCGATATCACGATTTTGGTGTTCCTCGATTTTTCGTTCTCCACAGCTGTGGATGACGACCTTTGACGCATGGATATCGTGCATTTGAGAAGAATGAAGGTTTTTTACACATTTACACCGAGCTGTGCTCTCAGAAACGCTCGAAACACGCGATATCACGATTTTGGTGTTCTTCGATTTTTCGTTCGCCACATTTGTGGCAGACGACTTTTAAAGCATGGATAATGTGCATTTGAGTAGAATGAAGGTTTTTCATACATTTACACCGAGCTGTGCTCTCAGAAACGCTCTAAACACGCGATATCACGATTTTGGTGATCCTCTGTTTCGTTCTCCACAGCTGTGCCTGACGACTTTTGACGCATCGATATTGTGCATTTGAGTAGAATGAAGGTTTTTCATACATTTACACCGAGCTGTGCTCTCAGAAACGATCGAAACACGCGATATCACGATGTTGGTGATCCTGTTTCGTTCTCCACAGCTGTGCCTGACGACTTTTGATGCATGGATATTGTGGATTTGAGTAGAATGAAGGTTTTTGACACATTTACACCGAGCTGTGCTCTCAGAAACGCTCGAAACACGCGATATCACGATTTTGGTGATCTTCAATGTTTCGTTCGCCACGGCGGTGGCAGACAACTTTTATCACATGGAACTTGTGTATTTGAGTAGAGTGAAGGTTTTTGACACATTTACACCGAGCTATGCTCTCAGGAACGCTCGAAACACGAGATATCTCGATTTTGGTACTGTTCAAAGTTTCGTTCTCCACTGCTGTGTCAGACACCTTGTAACACATGGATCTTGTGTATTTGAGTAGAATGAAGGTATTTGACACGTTTACACCGAGCTGTGCTCTCAGAAACGCTCGAAACACGCGATAACACGATTTTGGTGTTCTTCAATGTTTCGTTCGCCACGGCTGTGGCAGACAACGTTTAACATATGGATCTTGTGTATTTGAGTAGAATGAAGATTTTTGACACATTTACACCGAGCTGTGCTCTCAGAAACGCTCGAAACACGCGATATCACGATTTTGGTGTTCGTCGATTTTTCGTTAGACACAGCTGTGCCAGACGACTTTTAACGCATGAATATTGTGTATTTGAGCAGAATGAAGGTTTTTTACACATTTACACCGAGCTGTGCTCTCAGAAACGCTCGAAACACGCGATATCACGATTTTGGTGTTCTTCGATTTTTCGTTCGCCACATTTGTGGCAGGCGACTTTTAACGCATGGATAATGTGCATTTGAGTTGAATGAAGGTTTTTCATACATTTACACCGAGCTGTGCTCTCAGAAACGCTCTAAACACGCGATATCACGATTTTGGTGTTCTTCGATTTTTCGTTCTCCACAGTTGTGGCAGACGACTTCTAACGCATGGATAATGTGCATTTGAGTAGAATGAAGGTTTTTCATACATTTACACCGAGCTGTGCTCTCAGAAACGATCGAAACACGCGATATCACGATTTTGGTGATCCTGTTTCGTTCTCCACAGCTGTGCCTGACGACTTTTGACGCATGGATATTGTGGATTTGAGTAGAATGAAGGTTTTTGACACATTCACACCGAGCTGTGCTCTCGGAAACGCTCGAAACATGCGATATCACGATTTTGGTGTTCGTCCATTTTTCGTTCGCCACAGCTGTGGCAGACGACTTTTAACGCATGAATATTGTGTATTTGAGTAGAATGAAGATTTTTGACACATTTACACCGAGCTATGCTCTCAGGAACGCTCGAAACACGAGATATCACGATTTTGGTGTTCTTCGATTTTTCGTTCGCCACAGTTGTGGCAGACGACTTCTAACGCATGGATAATGTGCATTTGAGTAGAATGAAGGTTTTTCATACATTTACACCGAGCTGTGCTCTCAGAAACGCTCGAAACACGCGTTATCACGATTTTGGTGATCCTCGATGTTTCGTTCTCCATAGCTGTGCCTGACGACTTTTGAGGCATGGATATTGTGCATTTGAGTAGAATGAAGGTTTTTGACACATTTACACCGAGCTGTGCTCTCAGAAACGCTCGAAACACGCGATATCACGATTTCGGTGATCTTTAATGTTTCGTTCGCCACGGCGGTGGCAGATAACTTTTAACACATGGATCTTGTGTATTT
Source organism: Pimpla rufipes (assembly GCA_963932165.1). Taxonomy (NCBI): domain Eukaryota; kingdom Metazoa; phylum Arthropoda; class Insecta; order Hymenoptera; family Ichneumonidae; genus Pimpla; species Pimpla rufipes. The sequence continues at coordinate 1,092,212 of CAWVQF010000037.1, forward strand.
GAGTAGAATGAAGGTTTTTCATACATTCACACCGAGCTGTGCTCTCCGAAACGCTCGAAACATGCGATATCACGATTTTGGTGTTCGTCGATTTTTCGTTCGCCACAGCTGTGGCAGACGACTTTTAACGCATGAATATTGTGCATTTGAGTAGAATGAAGATTTTTGACACATTTACACCGAGCTGTGCTCTCAGAAACGCTCGAAACACGCGATATCACGATTTTGGTGTTCGTCGATTTTTCGTTAGACACAGCTGTACCAGACGACTTTCAACGCATGAATATTGTGTATTTGAGCAGAATGAAGGTTTTTTACACATTTACACCGAGCTGTGCTCTCAGAAACGCTCGAAACACGCGATATCACGATTTTGGTGATCTTCAATGTTTCGTTCGCCACGGCTGTGGCAGACGACTTTTAACACATGGATCTTGTGTGTTTGAGCAGAATGAAGTTTTTTGACACATTCACACCGAGCTGTGCTCTCCGAAACGCTCGAAACATGCGATATCACGATTTTGGTGTTCGTCGATTTTTCGTTCGCCACAGCTGTGGCAGACGACTTTTAACGCATGAATATTGTGCATTTGAGTAGAATGAAGATTTTTGACACATTTACACCGAGCTGTGCTCTCAGAAACGCTCGAAACACGCGATATCACGATTTTGGTGTTCGTCGATTTTTCGTTAGACACAGCTGTACCAGACGACTTTCAACGCATGAATATTGTGTATTTGAGCAGAATGAAGGTTTTTTACACATTTACACCGAGCTGTGCTCTCAGAAACGCTCGAAACACGCGATATCACGATTTTGGTGATCTTCAATGTTTCGTTCGCCACGGCTGTGGCAGACGACTTTTAACACATGGATCTTGTGTGTTTGAGCAGAATGAAGTTTTTTGACACATTCACACCGAGCTGTGCTCTCAGAAACGCTCGAAACATGCGATATCACGATTTTGGTGTTCGTCGATTTTTCGTTCGCCACAGCTGTGGCAGACGACTTTTAACGCATGAATATTGTGCATTTGAGTAGAATGAAGATTTTTTACTCATTTACACCGAGCTATGATCTCAGGAACGCTCGAAACACGAGATGTCTCGATGTTGGTACTGTTCAAAGTTTCGTTCGCCACTGCTGTGCCAGACAACTTTTATCACATGGATCTTGTGTATTTGAGTAGAGTGAATGTTTTTGACGCATTTACACCGAACTGTGCTCTCAGAAACGCTCGAAACACGCGATATCACGATTTTGGTGTTCGTCGATTTTTCGTTCGTCACAGCTGTGCCAGACGACTTTTAACGCATGGATATCGTGCATTTGAGTAGAATGAAGGTTTTTTACACATTTACACCGAGCTGTGCTCTCAGAAACGCTCGAAACACGCGATATCACGATTTTGGTGTTCTTCGATTTTTCGTTCGCCACAGTTGTGGCAGACGACTTCTAAGGCATGGATAATGTGCATTTGAGTAGAATGAAGGTTTTTCATACATTCACACCGAGCTGTGCTCTCAGAAACGCTCGAAACACGCGATATCACGATTTTGGTGTTCTTCGATTTTTCGTTCGCCACATTTGTGGCAGACGACTTTTAAAGCATGGATAATGTGCATTTGAGTAGAATGAAGGTTTTTCATACATTTACACCGAGCTGTGCTCTCAGAAACGCTCGAAACACGCGATATCACGATTTTGGTGCTGTTCAAAGTTTCGTTCGCCGCAGCGGTGCCAGACAACTTTTAACACATGGATATTGTGCATTTGAGTAGAATGAAGGTTTTTGACACTTTTACACCGAGCTGTGCTCTCAGAAACGCTCGAAACACGCGATATCACGATTTTGGTGATCTTCAATGTTTCGTTCGCCACGGCTGTGGCAGACAACTTTTAACACATGGATTTTGTGTATTTGAGTAGAATGAAGGTTTTTCATACATTTACACCGAGCTGTGCTCTCAGAAACGATCCAAACACGCGATATCACTATTTTGGTGTTCGTCGATTTTTCGTTCGCCACAGCTGTGCCAGACGACTTTTAACGCATGGATATTGTGCATTTGAGTAGAATGAAGGTTTTTTTACACATTTACACCGAGCTGTGCGCTCAGAAACGCTCGAAACAATCGAGATCACGATTTTGGTGATCCTCGATGTTTCGTTCTCCACAGCTGTGACTGACGACTTTTGATTCATGGATATTGTGCATTTGAGTAGAATGAAGGTTCTTCATACATTTACACCGAGCTGTGCTCTCAGAAAGGCTCGAAACACGCGATATCACGATTTTTCGTTCTCCACAGCTCTGCCTGACGACTTTTGACGCATGGATATTGTGCATTTGAGTAGAATGAAGGTTTTTGACACATTTACACCGAACTGTACTCTCGGAAACGCTCGAAACACGCGATATCACGATTTTGGTGTTCGTCGATTTTTCGTTCGCCACGGCGGTGGCAGACGGCTTTTAACGCCTGGATCTTGTGTGTTTGAGTAGAATGACGGTTTTTGACACATTTACACCGAGCTGTGCTCTCAGAAACGCTCGAAACACGCGATATCACGATTTTGGTTTTCGTCGATTTTTCGGTCGCCACAGATGTGCCAGACGACTTTTAACGCATGGATATTGTGCATTTGAGCAGAATGAAGGTTTTTGACACATTAACACCGAGCTGTGCTCTCAGAAACGCTCGAAACACGCGACATCACGATTTTGGTGCTGTTCAAAGGTTCGTTCGCCTCAGCTGTGCCAGACAACTTTTAACACATGGATATTGTGCATTTGAGTAGAATGAAGGTTTTTAACACATTTACACCGAGCTGTGCTCTCAGAAACGCTCGAAACACGCGATATCACGATTTTGGTTTTCGTCGATTTTTCGTTCGCCACAGATGTGCCAGACGACTTTTAACGCATGGATAATGTGCATTTGAGTAGAATGAAGGTTTTCCATACATTTACACCGAGCTGTGCTCTCAGAAACGCTCGAATCACGCGATATCAAGATTTTGATGATCCTCGATTTTTCGTTCTCCACAGCTGTGCCGGACGACTTTTGACGCATGGATATTGTGCATTTGAGTAGAATGAAGGTTTTTGACACATTTACACCGAGCTGTGCTCTGAGAAACGCTCGAAACACGCGAGATCACGATTTTGGTGATCCTCGATGTTTCGTTCTCCACAGCTGAGACTGACGACTTTTGATTCATGGATATTGTGCATTTGAGTAGAATGAAGGTTTTTGACACATATACACCGAGCTGTGCTCTCAGAAACGCTCGAAACACGCGATATCACGATTTTGGTGATCTTCAATGTTTCGTTCGCCACGGCTGTGCCAGACAACTTTTAACACATGGATCTTGTGTGTTTGAGCCGAATGAAGGTTTTTTACACATTTACACCGAGCTGTGCTCTCTGAAACGCTCGAAACACGCGATATCACGATTTTGGTGTTCGTCGATTTTTCGTTCGCCACAGCTGTGCCAGACGACTTTTAACGCATGAATATTGTGCATTTGAGCAGAATGAAGGTTTTTGACACATTTACACCGAGCTGTGCTCTCAGAAATGCTCGAAACACGCGAGATCACGATTTTAGTGTTCTTCAATGTTTCATTCGCCACTGCTGTGCCAGACAACTTTTAACACATGGATTTTGTGCATTTGAGCAGAATGAAGGTTTTTGACACACTTACACCGAGCTGTGCTCTCAGAAATGCACGAAACACGCGATATCACGATTTTGGTGTTCGTCGATTTTTCGTTCGCCACAGCAGTGGCAGACGACGTTTAACGCATGGATATTGTGCATTTGAGTAGAGTGAAGGTTTTTTACACATTTACACCGAGCTGTGCTCTCAGAAACGCTCGAAACACGCGATATCACGATTTTGGTGTTCGTCGATTTTTCGTTCGCCATAGCTGTGGCTGACGACTTTTAACACATGGATCTTGTGTGTTTGAGTAGAATGAAGGTTTTTGACACATTTACACCGAGCTGTGCACTCAGAACCGTTCGAAACACGCGATATCACGATTTTGGTGCTGTTCAATGTTTCGTTCGCCAGGGCTGTGCCAGACAACTTTTAACATATGGATCTTGTGTATTTGAGCAGAATGAAGGATTTTGACACATCAACACCGAGCTGTGCACTCAGAACCGTTCGAAACACGCGATATCACGATTTTGGTGCTGTTCAAAGTTTCGTTCGCCACAGCTGTGCCAGACAACTTTTAGCACATGGATCTTGTGTATTTGAGTAGAATGAAGGTTTTTGACACATTTACACCGAGCTGTGCTCTCAGAAACGCTCGAAACACGCGATATCACGATTTTGGTGATCTTCAATGTTTCGTTCGCCACGGCTGTGCCAGACAACTTTTAACACATGGTGTTCTTTTTGTGGGTGAATAAAACTCTGATTTTTGGAATTTGCAACTTTTATTTCGCGACGCGCACGGAGCGATCGGTCGTGCGTGCGTCTCCGTCAGCCATCTTGCCTATTCTATCCTCTTCTCTTTCTTTCTCTATTCTTCGCGCGCGCCTAGACGGCTCTCGCAGCGCCGCGGCGGCGTCGAGTTATATTGCCAACTGTCGAGTAACAAACAACTAAACATTCCGCCTCCCTTGAAAGAACTCTTTCAATTAATGAATACAATCCAAATTTCTCTTTGAACGCGGAATAACAAAACATAAGTAAATGTTAATAACCAGTAACAGTAATATAAATCAAATAATGATACGTTTCAAAAATCATAAATCAGATAGTTACACTCTTATAAAATCGTCAATCAGATAGTCATACACTTCAAAAATTATAAATCAAATACTTATACATTTCAAGGATCATAAATCAAAATAATTATACATTTTAAACAAAATCATAAATCAAATAAATATTTCTTTTTGCTTTAGAGCAGCGTACTAAACTTTGTACTTTAATCTTTCAAAATAAATTATCTTTGTTTTCTTTGGTCATTTCTGACAGGAACGATACAGAAGTTGCGACAATGCTAAAAGTCACACAGTTCAATCTTCCGACGGATCGTCGTCTCTTGGAATCGGGCACAGGTTTCGAACAGATCTCTTGAAAGATCCGGCTTGCGTTCGCACCATGGCGACTCGCACGACGCCGTCCGGTCCCGGGAATAGCTCGACAATTCTGCCGAGAGCCCAGTGCAGAGGTGACAGGTTGTCCTCTTTGAGCAGAACCAACGTGTCGATCTCGATGTTCTTGCCGTCCTTCGTCCATTTGCCCCTCTTTTGGAGCTCCTGCAGATACTCACTCTGCCAACGACTCCAAAAGTTCTGACGGAGCTTTTGCAAATGTTGCCAACGGGAGAGGCGATTGTCTGGAATCTCAGTTAGATTATGCTGCACCGGTTGTATAAGTGGGTCACCAATAAGGAAATGGGACGGGGTGAGGACTGACAGGTCAGCTGGATCGCTCGAGAGAGGAGTTAACGGTCTAGAATTTAAAATGGCTTCTATTTCAGTCAAGAGAGTGTTATACTCCTCGAAGGTAAGGGTCAGACCTCGCGTCATCGTGTAGAGATGTCGTTTCGCGGATTTCACCGCCGCCTCCCATAAGCCGCCGAAATTCGGAGCTCGAGGCGGGATGAAATTCCATTGGATCCGCTGATTTGCCAAGTTCGTTTCGATTTCGGATTTTTCCTTCTCCAGGAATTCGTAGATTTCTTTGAGTTCGCGAGCTGCGCCAACGAAATTCGTCGCGTTGTCAGAAAACAAATGCGAGCAGATCCCGCGTCGTGCGGTGAATCTGCGCAACGCTGCCAGGAAAGCTTCTGTCGTAAGTTCGGTTACGAGCTCAAGGTGAATAGCCTTTGTGCTGAAGCAGGTGAACACTGCGACGTACCCCCTGTATACGTGGATCCTCCCGCGTCGACGGCTTTCTCTGATTTGCAGGGGACCGGCATAGTCGATTCCGGTCACGACAAACGGGCGCGTGAATCCGCTAACTCGTTCCGTCGGTAAGTCGCCCATTTTCACGTCAGGAAAAGTTGGTCTGAACCGATAGCACGGTAAACAAGCTTTTACCACCTTCTGAGCTTCGCGTCGACCGCTCAACGGCCAAAACTTGTGTCTCACGGTGCTCAGCAGCTGCGTCGGTGGGCAGTGATGAAGCCGGAGATGCTCTTCTTTCATAATCAAGGTCGTCACGAAGTGTCTCGGGGGCAGTATCATCTGATGCTTTTGGTCTTCGGATATAGCTGCATTTCGGAGTCGACCTCCGACGCGGATCAATCCCTCGTTGTCCAAGACTGGATCCAATCCACGCAGCTTGCTTTTGCGATGCACATCTCGATCATCTTTCAGATCTAGAATCTCCTGCGCGAATGTCTCTCGTTGGACCATTCCCACGATGGTTTTCTCGGCCTTGTCCAGCTCTTCGACGGTTAGTGCGCGATTTCCAGGCGCTGTGCTTCGATTTCTCCAACGAAGACAGTACGCGACGACTCGCTTCAACTTGCGATACGATGAGTATTTTTCCAGGAGGCTCGTTCCTGCTGTTGCAGTGAGAGTTACTGTGACCGACTTCAGTTCAGGTAGAACGGTTTCCGGTGTTTCCATGCGTTCCGGCCACGGATTTTCGTCGGTCATCCACTTCGGGCCATGCCACCACAGGTCATCGTCGATTAATCGATCGATGGAGATTCCTCGAGACAGCAGATCTGCCGGATTATCTTCTGGCGGTACGTGGTGCCATGTTGCGTTCGTCGTCAGGCCCTGAATCTTCGAGATTCGATTAGCCACAAACGTTTTCAGGACGTTTGGTTGCGTCTTGATCCACCCGAGGACTATTGTGCTGTCACTCCATAGTTTTACGTCCCTGATGCGATCACCGTAGGCATTTTGGATATTCTTGTACAGGTTGGCGAGGAGCAACGCGGCTTCGAGCTCCAGACGCGGTAAGGAGATCGTTTTTAACGGAGCAACCTTTGATTTCGAGCATATTAGCTGAGTGTAAACGTCACCTTGATCATCGACGCTCGCGGCGTACAGGCAAGCTCCGTAGGCCTTTTCCGACGCGTCGCCAAATCCGAAGATATCGAATTCGCCTGATGAGTTGGCTGCTATGACGTTCCTCGGAATCCTCAATTCGTTGAGTCTTGGTAGGGAAGTGTAGTATCTGTCCCATGCTTCTCGCACTTCTTCGGGAAGGCGTTGATCCCAGTCGATGTCGAGCAACCACAACCGTTGCATGATGATTTTTCCGTTGATTAGCAACGGCGCGATTAATCCCAACGGATCGAAAACCTGAGCGATCTTGGAGAGTACGATGCGCTTCGTTGCAGCATCCGTCTTCTCGATCTCGACGTGGTATTGGAGACAATCTTCTGTCGCGTTCCAGAGTAACCCCAACGTTTTCAGGGCTCCCTCCTTATCTAGAACCAGCAATCCGTCGGTCTTGCATCCTTCGGTGAGATGTTGCAGGATTTTTGTGTCGTTCGCTCTCCATTTTCGAAGAGGAAATTGACCTCGTAACAGCAACTCGCTCAGCTGTTGTTGAAGCTCGACAGCCGCCTCTAGCGTCTGAGCTCCGGTCAACACGTCGTCCATGTAGCAGTCCTTATTGACCGCTTCGGCTGCTCGTGGGAGATCCCCTGATTCCGCAGCCAGCTCTCGAAGGCAACGAATGGCCAGGTACGGCGCACACGACGTTCCGTAGGTCACCGTGTTGAGTTGATATAGCTGAAGTGTCTCGTGCGGATCCTTCCTCCACAGTATCCGTTGTAGAGCTCGATCTTTCTCGTGTACTACGATCTGTCGGTACATCATAGCGACATCCGCGGTCATCACGTAGGCGTGAGTTCGGAATCGTAGGAGAATGTCGACGAGATCGCGCTGCAAGTTCGGACCCGGAATGAGCTTGTCGTTGAGTGAAGTGCCTAGTGTCGTCTTGGCAGATGCGTCGAAGACAACACGCAGCTTGGTCGTGACGCTGTCTGGTCGAACCACTGCTTGATGTGGAAGAACGTAACTCTCTGAGCCTGGTGATGGTGCGTTGGTTACCAATGACATGTGTTCGTGTGCGATGTAGTCCTCGATGAACTTGATGTACGCCTCCTTAAGTGTCGCGTCCTTTGCGAATCGGCGTTCGAGCGAAAGAAATCGTCGATGCGCTTGTTCCTTCGATTCCCCCAGTTGAACGGACGATCGCTGCGGCAGTCGTACGATGAATCGACCGTCTGGTTCCCGCTCGACTGTGTCCGTGAAGTATTTCTCGCAACACTTCTCTTCCTCTGTGTACTGAAGGGTTTCCGGGAGCTCCTCCTGTCTCCAGAATCTTTCCAATTGACTGTTCAGCACGTCATTCGTGACCGCTAGATGTGTCATTGATGATTTCGATCGCGCTCCAGGGATTTCACCCCCGACGATCCACCCTAGTCGTGTGTTTTGCCACGCTGGTTGTCCTCGAATTCCGTTCTTCGGCGTTCCGACGAGAATCTTCCAATAGAGTCCAGCTCCAACCAGGAGATCGATGGTGTCCGGTTTGTCGAACACTGGGTCGGCGAGGCGCATATTCTTCGGCATTGATATCCGCGTGACGTCGATTTGGCTCTGTGGTAACTGTTCGGTTATTGCTGGCAGAATCAGACATTCCAGTTCCGCAGAAAATCCCTCGTGAATGGATCCAATCCGAACTTCCGTCACTTTTCTGGCGCTCGTCTTCGCTTGATTGATACCGCTGATGGGTCGTTGCTCTGCTCTCGTGGGCAGTTGGAGTTTTTTCGCAAAACTTTCAGTCATCAGGTTCGACTGAGACCCGGGGTCCAACAACACTCTGCAGACGTGAGGATTTCCATTTTTGTCATAGGCGTTGACTCGCGCTGTCGACAGAATGACGTTGGATGTCGGCCTGTGTGCGCACAATATACTCACAGATCCTTCGTCGCTTTGATTATTTGTGGACGTCGTTGACTCGCTCGAAGATCCTGCTGCGCAGTGCGACACCACTGGGGCTGCCTTCGGCTCGCTGTCTTCCTTCGTAGCTGGCTCTGTATCTCGATGTAACAGAGTGTTGTGACGCCCGGCGCATTTTTTGCACGCGGTCGACTTGCAGTCCTTTGCGAAATGCCCTCCTCCGAGACAATTGACACAAAGTCGTTTGGAGATAACTTCCTTTTTCCGGTCTGCCGGCGACAGCTTTTGCAGCTCCTCACACTTATAAATCGTGTGGGCTCCCTTACAAAACTTACATTCTTGTGTCGTGTTTGCGAGAACGACCTTCCTCTCCGTTTTCTTCTTCTCTGGTGGCCCCGATTTTACTGGTTTCGTTTTACCTTGGTTGAGAACCCTCAGAGTGTTGCAGCGATCCAGAAGAAATTTCAAAAATTCCTCTATCGTGGGCATGTTCGCCGTCGATCGGTCCTTGATCATGTCCTGCCAGTCCCTTTGCTCCGCGAAGTCTATCTTCTTCTTCGCGAGATGTAGCAGCACAGTTTCCCACTGCTCGACTGGCTGACCGAGTGACTGCAGTGACGTCATGTGGGTGCGAATGTGCCACACGAACTGCCTTATAGAATCGGCTTTGTTTTCTCTCGTAATAGCTGGAAAATTCAATAACTCGTCGAGGTGAGTCTCGATTATGATTATTTTATTATCATATGTGTCTTTTAAGAGCTGCCAGGCGTGCTCGTAATTTTCGTTACAGATTGCGTAACCTTGAATCACGTTCAGCGCTTCGTCTGACAGCACACTGAAGAGATACTGGAGTTTTTGCATCGGCGATAAATCCCGCTCCTGGTGAATCGTTGTCTCGAAGCTGTTTTTAAAAAACATCCATTTCGTGTAATCGCCATTGAATTCGGCGAGCTTCAAGTCCGGAAGCCTGATCGGTCTGTGCCTCATCGGTTCCGGTCTGGGGGGCGGCGCGTGACCGCCGTTTTGTCCTGCGACCTGTTGTATCGCGAGGTTCTGTTGTCTTTGCACAATCAGGTCCTCATCAATTATCGCCTGAGCTTTACCCGCGGCCCTGTAATAATTGTGCTCGAAAATCTGTCTTTCTGCTTCGCCATCTCGCAGCTGTTGTTCCAACGCGTCGTCGTCGGCTGCCGGTTTCGTGTCGATCTGCGTTTGAATCTCCTCGAATTTCGTCCAGCATTCCTCGAGTTTGGCGAGTCTGACTCGAGCGTCGGCTACTGTGATCGCCTCCACTCCATCGAAATACGACGATATACGGGTGACAGCCCCTTTTACTGCCCCTCGCTTTATTTTTAGCTGAGTATAGTCAGCCATTTTGTTTAGGAAAAATTGACAATTTTCTTTTGAGGATTGGGAAAGGATAATTAGTGACCCACTCACCTGAGATTCAGCCCCACGTTGCGTAGATAGCCTCGGTCAGTGGTCGCCAGCTGTGCGCGTACTCGCGTCGCCGAGCGCGCGATGCCTTCGTCGAGTGGGAGAGAGACGCCCTGCGTCGGTCCGCCGGGCGCGTGTAGCCCGCGTCGTCGAGCGCGCGAAGTCTGCGATGAGTGGGAGAGAGACGCCCTGCCTCGATCTCCGGGCGCGCGTAGCCCGCGTCGTCGAGCGCGCGAAGTCTGCGATGAGTGGGAGAGAGACGCCCTGCCTCGATCTCCGGGCGCGCGTAGCCCGCGTCGTCGAGCGCGCGAAGTCTTCGGTGCGCGCGAACTCGCCTTGCCGAGCGCGCGTTGCCGTGTTGAGAGTGAGACGCCTTGCGTCGATGCGTTGTTCGCGCGTCGTCTTAGTCGTCGACCGCGCGATGTCTTCGGTGCGCGCGAACTCGCTGTGTCGCTCGCGCAACGCCGTGCTTAGTGGAAGAGAGACGCCCTGCGTCGATCCTCCGCGCGCGCGTACTCGCGTTGCCGAGCACGCGCCGACCCGTTGAGAGAGAGCGAGGGAGACGCTCTGCCTCGATGCTTTGTTCCCGCGTAGCTCGCGTCGCCGAGCCCGCTGCTTTGCTTTCGGTACGCGCGAACTCGCCTTGCCGAGCGCGCGTTGCCGTGTTGAGTGGAAGAGAGACGCCCTGCGTCGATCCTCCGCGCGCGCGTACTCGCGTTGCCGAGCACGCGCCGACCCGTTGAGAGAGAGAGAGAGACGCTCTGCGTCGATGCTTTTGTTCCCGCGTAGCTCGCGTCGTCGAGCCCGCTGGTAGCCACTAGACTTCGATCGAGCCGAGATGACAGGGAACGATCCTTGCTGGTTTTTCGGGTGCCGCCATCGACGCGCTTCTCCCTTTGTTCAGCGCCAGCCCGGCCGATTTCGCCTCGAATCCGCCGCGGTAGCACTTTTCACTTATTTTTTTTAGCACTAATCTTTTCTCACGCGTGTGTCCATCCTTGTTGGGCGCCAATGTTCTTTTTGTGGGTGAATAAAACTCTGATTTTTGGAATTTGCAACTTTTATTTCGCGACGCGCACGGAGCGATCGGTCGTGCGTGCGTCTCCGTCAGCCATCTTGCCTATTCTATCCTCTTCTCTTTCTTTCTCTATTCTTCGCGCGCGCCTAGACGGCTCTCGCAGCGCCGCGGCGGCGTCGAGTTATATTGCCAACTGTCGAGTAACAAACAACTAAACACATGGATCTTGTGTATTTGAGTAGAATGAAGGTTTTTGACGCATTTACACCGAGCTGTGCTCTCAGAAACGCTCGAAACACGCGATATCACGATTTTGGTGTTCGTCGATTTTTCGTTCGCCACAGCTGTGCCAGACGAGTTTTAACGCATGAATATTGTGCATTTGAGTAGAATGAAGGGTTTTCGTACATTTACACCGAGCTGTGCTCTCAGAAACGCTCGAAACACGCGATATCACGATTTTGGTGTTCGTCGATTTTTCGTTCGCCACAGCTGTGCCAGACGACTTTTAACGCATGGATAATGTGCATTTGAGTAGAATGAAGGTTTTTCAAACATTTACACCGAGCTGTGCTCTCAGAAACGCTCGAAACACGCGATATCACGATTTTGGTGATCCTCGATTTTTCGTTCTCCACAGCTGTGCCTGACGACTTTTGACGCATGGATATTGTGCATTTGAGTAGAATGAAGGTTTTTGACACATTTACACCGAACTGTGCTCTCAGAAACGCTCGAAACACGCGATATCACGATTTTGGTGTTCGTCGATTTTTCGTTCGCCACAGCAGTGGCAGACAACTTTTAACACATGGATTTTGTGCATTTGAGCAGAATGAAGGTTTTTGTCACACTTACACCGAGCTGTGCTCTCAGAAACGCACGAAACACGCGATATCACGATTTTAGTGTTCTTCAATGTTTCATTCGCCACAGCTGTGCGAGACGACTTTTAAAGCATGAATATCGTGCATTTGAGTAGAATGAAGGTTTTTCATACATTTACACCGAGCTGTGCTCTCAGAATCGATCGAAACACGCGATATCACGATTTTGGTGTTCGTCGATTTTTCGTTCGTCACAGCTGTGCCAGACGACTTTTAACGCATGGATAATGTGCATTTGAGAAGAATGAAGGTTTTTCATACATTTACACCGAGCTGTGCTCTCAGAAACGCTCGAAACACGCGATATCACGATTTTGGTGATCCTGTTTCGTTCTCCACAGCTGTGCCTGACGACTTTTGACGCATGGATATTGTGCATTTGAGTAGAATGTTTGTTTTTCATACATTTACACCGAGCTGTGCAATCAGAAACGATCGAAACACGCGATATCACGATGTTGGTGATCCTGTTTCGTTCTCCACAGCTGTGCCTGACGACTTTTGATGCATGGATATTGTGGATTTGAGTAGAATGAAGGTTTTTGACACATTTACACCGAGCTGTGCTCTCAGAAACGCTCGAAACACGCGATATCACGATTTTGGTGATCTTCAATGTTTCGTTCGCCACGGCTGTGGCAGACAACTTTTAACACATGGATATTGTGCATTTGAGTAGAATGAAGGTTTCTGACACATTTATACCGAGCTGTGCTCTCAGAAACGCTCGAAACACGCGATATCACGATTTTGGTGTTCTTCGATTTTTCGTTCGCCACAGTTGTGGCAGACGACTTCTAACGCATGGATAATGTGCATTTGAGTAGAATGAAGGTTTTTCATACATTCACACCGAGCTGTGCTCTCAGAAACGCTCGAAACACGAGATATCTCGATTTTGGAACTGTTCAAAGTTTCGTTCGCCACTGCTGTGCCAGACAACTTGTAACAGATGGATAATGTGCATTTGAGTAGAATGAAGGTTTTTCATACATTTACACCGAGCTGTGCTCTCAGAAACGCTCGAAACACGCGATATCACGATTTTGGTGTTCTTCGATTTTTCGTTCGCCACATTTGTGGCAGACGACTTTTAAAGCATGAATATTGTGCATTTGAGTAGAATGAAGATTTTTGACTCATTTACACCGAGCTATGATCTCAGGAACGCTCGAAACACGAGATATCTCGATGTTGGTACTGTTCAAAGTTTCGTTCTCCACAGCTGTGCCTGACGACTTTTGACGCATGGGTATTGTGCATTTGAGTAGAATGAAGGTTTTTGACACATTTACACCGATCTGTGCTCTCAGAAACGCTCGAAACACGCGATATCACGATTTTGGTGTTCGTCGATTTTTCGTTCGTCACAGCTGTGGCAGACGACTTTTAACGCATGGATAATGTGCATTTGAGTAGAATGAAGATTTTTGACTCATTTACACCGAGCTATGATCTCAGGAACGCTCGAAACACGAGATATCTCGATGTTGGTACTGTTCAAAGTTTCGTTCCCCACACCTGTGCCTGACGACTTTTGACTCATGGGTATTGTGCATTTGAGTAGAATGAAGGTTTTTGACACATTTACACCGAGCTGTGCTCTCAGAAACGCTCGAAACACGCGATATCACGATTTTGGTGTTCGACGATTTTTCGTTAGACACAGCTGTGCCAGACGACTTTTCACGCATGAATATTGTGTATTTGAGCAGAATGAAGGTTTTTTTACACATTTACACCGAGCTGTGCTCTCAGAAACGCTCGAAACACGCGATATCACGATTTTGGTGTTCTTCGATTTTTCGTTCGCCACATTTGTGGCAGACGACTTTTAAAGCATGAATATTGTGCATTTGAGTAGAATGAAGATTTTTGACTCATTTACACCGAGCTATGATCTCAGGAACGCTCGAAACACGAGATATCTCGATGTTGGTACTGTTCAAAGTTTCGTTCTCCACAGCTGTGCCTGACGACTTTTGACGCATGGGTATTGTGCATTTGAGTAGAATGAAGGTTTTTGACACATTTACACCGATCTGTGCTCTCAGAAACGCTCGAAACACGCGATATCACGATTTTGGTGTTCGTCGATTTTTCGTTAGACACAGCTGTGCCAGACGACGTTTAACGCATGAATATTGTGTATTTGAGCAGAATGAATGTTTTTTACACATTTACACCGAGCTGTGCTCTCAGAAACGCTCGAAACACGCGATATCACGATTTTGGTGATCCTCTGTTTCGTTCTCCACAGCTGTGCCTGACGACTTTTGACGCATGGATATTGTGCATTTGAGTAGAATGAAGGTTTTTCATACATTTACACCGAGCTGTGCTCTCAGAAACGATCGAAACACGCGATATCACGATGTTGGTGATCCTGTTTCGTTCTCCACAGCTGTGCCTGACGACTTTTGATGCATGGATATTGTGGATTTGAGTAGAATGAAGGTTTTTGACACATTTACACCGAGCTGTGCTCTCAGAAACGCTCGAAACACGCGATATCACGATTTTGGTGATCTTCAATGTTTCGTTCGCCACGGCGGTGGCAGACAACTTTTAACACATGGAACTTGTGTATTTGAGTAGAGTGAAGGTTTTTGACACATTTACACCGAACTGTGCTCTCAGAAACGTTCGAAACACGCGATATTACGATTTTGGTGATCCTCGGTTTTTCGTTTTCCACAGCTGTGGATGACGACTTTTGACGCATGGATATTGTGCATTTGAGTAGAATGAAGGTTGTTGACACATTTACACCGAGCTGTGCTCTCAGAAACGCTCGAAACACGCGATATCACGATTTTGGTGATCTTCAATGTTTCGTTCGCCACGGCTGTGGCAGACAACTTTTAACACATGGATCTTGTGTGTTTGAGCAGAATGAAGGTTTTTAACACATTCACACCGAGCTGTGCTCTCGGAAACGTTCGAAACATGCGATATCACGATTTTGGTGTTCGTCCATTTTTCGTTCGCCACAGCTATGGCAGACGACTTTTAACGCATGAATATTGTGTATTTGAGTAGAATGAAGGTTTTTTACACATTTACACCCAGCTGTGCTCTCAGAAACGCTCGAAACACGCGATATCACGATTTTGGTAATCTTCGATTTTTCGTTCGCCACAGTTGTGGCAGACGACTTCTAACGCATGGATAATGTGCATTTGAGTAGAATGAAGGTTTTTCATACATTTACACCGAGCTGTGCTCGCAGAAACGTTCGAAACACGCGATATTACGATTTTGGTGATCCTCGGTTTTTCGTTTTCCACAGCTGTGGATGACGACTTTTGACGCATGGATAATGTGCATTTGAGTAGAATGAAGGTTTTTCATACATTTACACCGAGCTGTGCTCTCAGAAACGCTCGAAACACGCGTTATCACGATTTTGGTGATATTCAATGTTTAGTTCGCCACGGCTGTGGCAGACGACTTTTAACGCATGAATATTGTGCATTTGAGTAGAATGAAGATTTTTGACACATTTACACCGAACTATGCTCTCAGGAACGCTCGAAACACGCGATATCACGATTTTGGTGTTCCTCGATTTTTCGTTCTCCACAGCTGTGGATGACGACTTTTGACTCATGGATATCGTGCATTTGAGTAGAATGAAGGTTTTTGACACATTTACACCGAGCTGTGCTCTCAGAAACGCTCGAAACACGCGATATCACGATTTTGGTGATCTTCAATGTTTCGTTCGCCACGGCTGTGGCAGACAACTTTTAACACATGGATCTTGTGTGTTTGAGCAGAATGAAGGTTTTTGACACATTCACACCGAGCTGTGCTCTCGGAAACGCTCGAAACATGCGATATCACGATTTTGGTGTTCGTCCATTTTTCGTTCGCCACAGCTGTGGCAGACGACTTTTAACGCATGAATATTGTGCATTTGAGTAGAATGAAGATTTTTGACACATTTACACCGAGCTATGCTCTCAGGAACGCTCGAAACACGAGATATCACGATTTTGGTGTTCTTCGATTTTTCGTTCGCCACAGTTGTGGCAGACGACTTCTAACGCATGGATTATGTGCATTTGAGTAGAATGAAGGTTTTTGACACATTTACACCGAGCTGTGCTCTCAGAAACGCTCGAAACACGCGATATCACGATTTTGGTGATCTTCAATGTTTCGTTCGCCACGGCGGTGGCAGACAACTTTTAACACATGGATCTTGTGTATTTGAGTAGAGTGAAGGTTTTTGACACATTTACACCGAACTGTGCTCTCAGAAACGCTCGAAACACGCGATATCACGATTTTGGTGTTCGTCGATTTTTCGTTCGTCACAGCTGTGCCAGACGACTTTTGACGCATGGATATTGTGCATTTGAGTAGAATGAAGGTTTTTGACACATTTACACCGAGCTGTGCTCTCAGAAACGCTCGAAACACGCGATATCACGATTTTAGTGTTCTTCGATTTTTCGTTCGCCACATTTGTGGCAGACAACTTTTAACGCATGGATAATGTGCATTTGCGTTGAATGAAGGTTTTTCATACATTTACACCGAGCTGTGCTCTCAGAATCGATCGAAACACGCGATATCACGATTTTGGTGTTCGTCGATTTTTCGTTCGCCACAGCTGTGCCAGACGACTTTTAACGCATGGATATTGTGCATTTGAGTAGAATGAAGGTTTTTTACATATTTACACCGAGCTGTGCTCTCAGAAACGCTCGAAACACGCGATATCACGATTTTGGTGTTCAGCGATTTTTCGTTCGCCACAGCTGTGTCTGACGACTTTTAACACATGGATCTTGTGCGTTTGAGTAGAATGAAGGTTTTTGACACATCTACACCGAGCTGTGCTCTCAGAAACGCTCGAAACACGCGATATCACGATTTTGGTGCTGTTCAAAGTTTCGTTCGCCGCAGCTGTGCCAGACAACTTTTAACACATGGATATTGTGCATTTGAGTAGAATGAAGGTTTTTGACACATTTACACCGAGCTGTGCTCTCAGAAACGCTCGAAACATGCGATATCACGATTTTGGTGATCTTCAATGTTGCGTTCGCCACGGCTGTGGCAGACAACTTTTAACACATGGATTTTGTGTATTTGAGTAGAATGAAGGTTTTTCATACATTTACACCGAGCTGTGCTCTCAGAAACGATCGAAACACGCGATATCACTATTTTGGTGTTCGTCGATTTTTCGTTCGCCACAGCTGTGCCAGACGACTTTTAACGCATGGATATTGTGCGTTTGAGTAGAATGAACGTTTTTTTACACATTTACACCGAGCTGTGCTCTCAGAAACGCTCGAAACAATCGAGATCACGATTTTGGTGATCCTCGATGTTTCGTTCTCCACAGCTGTGACTGACGACTTTTGATTCATGGATATTGTGCATTTGAGTAGAATGAAGGTTCTTCATACATTTACACCGAGCTGTGCTCTCAGAAAGGCTCGTAACACGCGATATCACGATTTTTCGTTCTCCACAGCTGTGCCTGACGACTTTTGACGCATGGATATTGTGCATTTGAGTAGAATGAAGGTTTTTGACACATTTACACCGAACTGTACTCTCGGAAACGCTCGAAACACGCGATATCACGATTTTGGTGTTCGTCGGTTTTTCGTTCGCCACGGCGGTGGCAGACGGCTTTTAACGCCTGGATCTTGTGTGTTTGAGTAGAATGACGGTTTTTGACACATTTACACCGAGCTGTGCTCTCAGAAACGCTCGAAACACGCGATATCACGATTTTGGTTTTCGTCGATTTTTCGTTCGCCACAGATGTGCCAGACGACTTTTAACGCATGGATAATGTGCATTTGAGTAGAATGAAGGTTTTTCATACATTTACACCGAGCTGTGCTCTCAGAAACGCTCGAATCACGCGATATCACGATTTTGATGATCCTCGATTTTTCGTTCTCCACAGCTGTGCCGGACGACTTTTGACGCATGGATATTGTGCATTTGAGTAGAATGAAGGTTTTTGACACATTTACACCGAGCTGTGCTCTGAGAAACGCTCGAAACACGCGAGATCACGATTTTGGTGATCCTCGATGTTTCGTTCTCCACAGCTGAGACTGACGACTTTTGATTCATGGATATTGTGCATTTGAGTAGAATGAAGGTTTTTGACACATATACACCGAGCTGTGCTCTCAGAAATGCTCGAAACACGCGATATCACGATTTTGGTGATCTTCAATGTTTCGTTCGCCACGGCTGTGCCAGACAACTTTTAACACATGGATCTTGTGTATTTGAGCAGAATGAAGGTTTTTGACACATTTACACCGAGCTGTGCTCTCAGAATCGCTCGAAACTCGCGATATCACGATTTTGGTTTTCGTCGATTTTTTGTTCGCCACAGATGTGCCAGACGACTTTTAACGCATGGATATTGTGCATTTGAGCAGAATGAAGGTTTTTGACACATTTACACCGAGCTGTGCTCTCAGAAACGCTCGAAACACGCGATATCACGATTTTGGTGATCTTCAATGTTTCGTTCGCCACGGCTATGGCAGACAAATTTTAACACATGGATCTTGTGTGTTTGAGCCGAATGAAGGTTTTTTACACATTTACACCGAGCTGTGCTCTCTGAAACGCTCGAAACACGCGATATCACGATTTTGGTGTTCGTCGATTTTTCGTTCGCCACAGCTGTGCCAGACAACTTTTAACACATGCATTTTGTGTATTTGAGTAGAATGAAGGTTTTTGACACATTTACACCGAGCTGTGCTCTCAGAAATGCTCGAAACACGCGAGATCACGATTTTAGTGTTCTTCAATGTTTCATTCGACACTGCTGTGCCAGACAACTTTTAACACATGGATTTTGTGAATTTGAGCAGAATGAAGGTTTTTGACGCACTTACACCGAGCTGTGCTCTCAGAAACGCACGAAACACGCGATATCACGATTTTAGTGTTCTTCAATGTTTCATTCTCCACAGCTGTGCCAGACGACTTTTAAAGCATGAATATTGTGCATTTGAGTAGAATGAAGGTTTTTCATACATTTACACCGAGCTGTGCTCTCAGAATCGATCGAAACACGCGATATCACGATTTTGGTGCTGTTCAATGTTTCGTTCGCCAGGGCTGTGCCAGACAACTTTTAACACATGGATCTTGTGTATTTGAGTAGAATGAAGGATTTTGACACATCTACACCGAGCTGTGCACTCAGAACCGTTCGAAACACGCGATATCACGATTTTGGTGCTGTTCAAAGTTTCGTTCGCCACAGCTGTGCCAGACAACTTTTAGCACATGGATCTTGTGTATTTGAGTAGAATGAAGGTTTTTGACACATTTACACAGCTGTGCTCTCAGAAACGCTCGAAACACGCGATATCACGATTTTGGTGATCTTCAATGTTTCGTTCGCCACGGCTGTGCCAGACAACTTTTAACACATGGATCTTGTGTATTTGAGTAGAATGAAGGTTTTTGACGCATTTACACCGAGCTGTGCTCTCAGAAACGCTCGAAACACGCGATATCACGATTTTGGTGATCCTCGATGTTTCGTTCTCCATAGCTGTGCCTGACGACTTTTGAGGCATGGATATTGTGCATTTGAGTAGAATGAAGGTTTTTTACACATTTACACCGAGCTGTGCTCTCAGAAACGCTCGAAACACGCGATATCACGATTTTGGTGATCTTTAATGTTTCGTTCGCCACGGCGGTGGCAGACAACTTTTAACACATGGATCTTGTGTATTTGAGTAGAGTGAAGGTTTTTGACACATTTACACCGAACTGTGCTCTCAGAAACGCTCGAAACACGCGATATCACGATTTTGGTGTTCGTCGATTTTTCGTTCGTCACAGCTGTGCCAGACGACTTTTAACGCATGAATATTGTGCATTTGAGTAGAATGAAGATTTT
The DNA here is from genome assembly GCA_963932165.1 of Pimpla rufipes. Lineage (NCBI taxonomy): Eukaryota > Metazoa > Arthropoda > Insecta > Hymenoptera > Ichneumonidae > Pimpla > Pimpla rufipes. The sequence goes on from CAWVQF010000037.1 coordinate 1,112,382, forward strand.
TGACACATTTACACCGAACTATGCTCTCAGGAAAGCTCGAAACACGCGATATCACGATTTTGGTGTTCTTCGATTTTTCGTTCGTCACAGCTGTGCCAGACGACTTTTAACGCATGGATATCGTGCATTTGAGTAGAATGAAGGTTTTTTACACATTTACACCGAGCTGTGCTCTCAGAAACGCTCGAAACACGCGATATCACGATTTTGGTGATCTTCAATGTTTCGTTCGCCACGGCTGTGGCAGACAACTTTTAACACATGGATCTTGTGTCGTTTACACCGAGCTGTGCTCTCAGAAATGCTCGAAACACGCGATATCACGATTTTGGTGTTCTTAAATGTTTCGTTCGCCACGGCTGTGGCAGACAACGTTTAACACATGGATCTTGTGTATTTGAGTAGAATGAAGATTTTTGACACATTTACACCGAGCTGTGCTCTCAGAAACGCTCGAAACACGCGATATCACGATTTTGGTGTTCGTCGATTTTTCGTTAGACACAGCTGTGCCAGACGACTTTTAACGCATGAATATTGTGTATTTGAGCAGAATGAAGGTTTTTTACACATTTACACCGAGCTGTGCTCTCAGAAACGCTCGAAACACGCGATATCACGATTTTTGTGTTCTTCGATTTTTCGTTCGCCACATTTGGATAATGTGCATTTGAGTAGAATGAAGGTTTTTCAAACATTCACACCGAGCTGTGCTCTCAGAAACGCTCGAAACACGAGATATCTCGATTTTGGTACTGTTCAAAGTTTTGTTCGCCACTGCTGTGCCAGACAACTTGTAACACATGGATCTTGTGTATTTGAGTAGAATGAAGGTTTTTGACACATTTACACCGAGCTGTGCTCTCAGAAACGCTCGAAACACGCGATATCACGATTTTGGTGTTCTTCGATTTTTCTTTCGCCACAGTTGTGGCAGACGACTTCTAACGCATGGATAATGTGCATTTGAGCAGAATGAAGGTTTTTCATACATTCACACCGAGCTGTGCTCTCAGAAACGCTCGAAACATGCGATATCACGATTTTGGTGTTCTTCGATTTTTCGTTCGCCACATTTGTGGCAGACGACTTTTAAAGCATGGATAATGTGCATTTGAGTAGAATGAAGGTTTTTCATACATTTACACCGAGCTGTGCTCTCAGAAACGCTCTAAACACGCGATATCACGATTTTGGTGATCCTCTGTTTCGTTCTCCACAGCTGTGCCTGACGACTTTTGACGCATGGATAATGTGCATTTGAGAAGAATGAAGGTTTTTCATACATTTACACCGAGCTGTGCTCTCAGAAACGCTCGAAACACGCGATATCACGATTTTGGTGATCTTCAATGTTTCGTTCGCCACGGCGGTGGCAGACAACTTTTAACACATGGATCTTGTGTATTTGAGTAGAGTGAAGGTTTTTGATACACTTACACCGAACTGTGCTCTCAGAAACGCTCGAAACACGCGATATCACGATTTTGGTGTTCGTCGATTTTTCGTTCGTCACAGCTGTGCCAGACGACTTTTAACGCATGGATATCGTGCATTTGAGTAGAATGAAGGTTTTTCATACATTTACACCGAGCTGTGCTCTCAGAAACGTTCGAAACACGGGATATCACGATTTTGGTGATCCTCGATTTTTTGTTCTCCACAGCTGTGGATGACGACTTTTGACGCATGGATATTGTGCATTTGAGTAGAATGAAGGTTTTTGACACATTTACACCGAGCTGTGCTCTCAGAAACGCTCGAAACACGCGATATCACGATTTTGGTGTTCGTCGATTTTTCGTTCGTCACAGCTGTGCCAGACGACTTTTAACGCATGGATAATATGCATTTGAGAAGAATGAAGGTTTTTCATACATTTACACCGAGCTGTGCTCTCAGAAACGCTCGAAACACGCGACATCACGATTTTGGTGATCCTGTTTCGTTCTCCACAGCTGTGCCTGACGACTTTTGACGCATGGATATTGTGGATTTGAGTAGAATGAAGGTTTTTGACACATTAACACCGAGCTGTGCTCTCAGAAACGCTCGAAACATGCGATAACACGATTTTGGTGTTCGTCGATTTTTCGTTCGCCACAGCTGTGGCAGACGACTTTTAACGCATGAATATTGTGCATTTGAGTAGAATGAAGATTTTTGACTCATTTACACCGAGCTATGATCTCAGGAACGCTCGAAACACGAGATATCTCGATGTTGGTCCTGTTCAAAGTTTCGTTCTCCACAGCTGTGCCTGACGACTTTTGACGCATGGATATTGTGCATTTGAGTAGAATGAAGGTTTTTGACACATTTACACCGAGCTGTGCTCTCAGAAACGCTCGAAACACGCGATACCACGATTTTGGTGATCTTCAATGTTTCGTTCGCCACGGCTGTGGCAGACAACTTTTAACACATGGATCTTGTGTCTTTGAGCAGAATGAAGGTTTTTGACACATTCACACCGAGCTGTGCTCTCAGAAACGCTCGAAACATGCGATATCACGATTTTGGTGTTCGTCGATTTTTCGTTCGCCACAGCTGTGGCAGACGACTTTTAACGCATGAATATTGTGCATTTGAGTAGAATGAAGATTTTTGACACATTTACACCGAGCTATGCTCTCAGGAACGCTCGAAACACGAGATATCACGATTTTGGTGTTCTTCGATTTTTCGTTCGCCACAGTTGTGGCAGACGACTTCTAACGCATGGATAATGTGCATTTGAGTAGAATGAAGGTTTTTCATACATTTACACCGAGCTGTGCTCTCAGAAACGCTCGAAACACGCGTTATCACGATTTTGGTGATCTTCAATGTTTCGTTCGCCACGGCTGTGGCAGACAACTTTTAACACATGGATATTGTGCATTTGAGTAGAATGAAGGTTTCTGACACATTTATACCGAGCTGTGCTCTCAGAAACGCTCGAAACACGCGATATCACGATTTTGGTGTTCTTCGATTTTTCGTTCGCCACAGTTGTGGCAGACGACTTTTAACGCATGGATTATGTGCATTTGAGTAGAATGAAGGTTTTTCATACATTTACACCGAGCTGTGCTCTCAGAAACGTTCGAAACACGCGATATCACGATTTTGGTGATCCTCGATTTTTCGTTCTCCACAGCTGTGGATGACGACTTTTGACGCATGGATATTGTGCATTTGAGTAGAATGAAGGTTTTTGACACATTTACACCGAGCTGTGCTCTCAGAAACGCTCGAAACACGCGATATCACGATTTTGGTGATCTTCAATGTTTCGTTCGCCACGGCTGTGGCAGACAACTTTTAACACATGGATCTTGTGTGTTTGAGCAGAATGAAGGTTTTTGACACATTCACACCGAGCTGTGCTCTCGGAAACGCTCGAAACATGCGATATCACGATTTTGGTGTTCGTCGATTTTTCGTTCGCCACAGCCGTGGCAGACGACTTTTAACGCATGAATATTGTGCATTTGAGTAGAATAAAGATATTTGACACATTTACACGGAGCTATGCTCTCAGGAACGCTCGAAACACGAGATATCACGATTTTGGTGTTCTTCGATTTTTCGTTCGCCACAGTTGTGCCAGACGACTTTTAACGCATTTTCGTTCTCCAAAAGTCGTCATCCAGCTGTGGATGACGACTTTTGACGCATGGATATTGTGCATTTGAGTAGAATGAAGGTTTTTGACACATTTACACCGAGCTGTGCTCTCAGAAACGCTCGAAACACGCGATATCACGATTTTGGTGATCTTCAATGTTTCGTTCGCCACGGCTGTGGCAGACAACTTTTAACACATGGATCTTGTGTGTTTGAGCAGAATGAAGGTTTTTGACACATTCACACCTAGCTGTGCTCTCGGAAACGCTCGAAACATGCGATATCACGATTTTGGTGTTCGTCGATTTTTCATTCGCCACATTCGTAGCAGACGACTTTTAAAGCATGGATCTTGTGTGTTTGAGCAGAATGAAGGTTTATGACGCATTCACATCGAGCTGTGCTCTCAGAAACGCTCGAAACATGCAATATCACGATTTTGGTGTTCGTCGATTTTTCATTCGCCACAGCTGTGGCAGACGACTTTTAACGCATGAATATTGTGCATTTGAGTAGAATGAAGATTTTTGACACATTTACACCGAACTATGCTCTCAGGAACGCTCGAAACACGCGATATCACGATTTTGGTGTTCGTCGATTTTTCGTTCGCCACAGCTGTGCCAGACGACTTTTAACGCATGGATATTGTGCATTTGAGTAGAATGAAGGTTTTTTACATATTTACACCGAGCTGTGCTCTCAGAAACGCTCGAAACACGCGATATCACGATTTTGGTGTTCGTCGATTTTTCGTTCGCCACAGCTGTGCCAGACGACTTTTAACGCATGGATAATGTGCATTTGAGTAGAATGAAGGTTTTTCAAACATTTACACCGAGCTGTGCTCTCAGAAACGCTCGAAACACGCGATATCACGATTTTGGTGATCCTCGATTTTTCGTTCTCCACAGCTGTGCCTGACGACTTTTGACGCATGGATATTGTGCATTTGAGTAGAATGAAGGTTTTTGACACATTTACACCGAACTGTGCTCTCAGAAACGCTCGAAACACGCGATATCACGATTTTGGTGTTCTTCAATGTTTCATTCGCCACAGCTGTGCGAGACGACTTTTAAAGCATGAATATCGTGCATTTGAGTAGAATGAAGGTTTTTCATACATTTACACCGAGCTGTGCTCTCAGAATCGATCGAAACACGCGATATCACGATTTTGGTGTTCGTCGATTTTTCGTTTGCCACAGCTGTGCCAGACGACTTTTAACGCATGGATATTGTACATTTGAGTAGAATGAAGGTTTTTCACATATTTACACCGAGCTGTGCTCTCAGAAACGCTCGAAACACGCGATATCACGATTTTGGTGTTCGTCGATTTTTCGTTCGCCACAGCTGTGGCTGACGACTTTTAACACATGGATCTTGTGTGTTTGAGTAGAATGAAGGTTTTTGACATATCTACACCGAGCTGTGCACTCAGAACCGTTCCAAACACGCAATATCACGATTTTGGTGCTGTTCAAAGTTTCGTTCGCCGCAGCTGTGCCAGACAACTTTTAACACATGTATATTGTGCATTTGAGTAGAATGAAGGTTTTTGACACATTTACACCGAGCTGTGCTCTCAGAAACGCTCGAAACACGCGATATCACGATTTTGGTGATCTTCAATGTTTCGTTCGCCACGGCTGTGGCAGACAACTTTTAACACATGGATCTTGTGTGTTTGAGCCGAATGAAGGTTTTTTACACATTTACACCGAGCTGTGCTCTCTGAAACGCTCGAAACACGCGATATCACGATTTTGGTGTTCGTCGATTTTTCGTTCGCCACAGCTGTGCCAGACGACTTTTAACGCATGAATATTGTGCATTTGAGCAGAATGAAGATTTTTGACACATTAACACCGAGCTGTGCTCTCAGAAACGCTCGAAACACGCGAGATCACGATTTTAGTGTTCTTCAATATTTCATTCGCCACTGCTGTGCCAGACAACTTTTAACACATGGATTTTGTGTATTTGAGTAGAATGAAGGTTTTTGACACATTTACACCGAGCTGTGCTCTCAGAAACGCTCGAAACACGCGATATCACGATTTTGGTGTTCGTCGATTTTTCGTTCGCCACAGCTGTGCCAGACGACTTTTAACGCATGGATAATGTGCATTTGAGTAGAATGAAGGTTTTTCATACATTTACACCGAGCTGTGCTCTCAGAAACGCTCGAAACACGCGATATCACGATTTTGGTGATCCTCGATTTTTCGTTCTCCACAGCTGTGCCAGACGACTTTTAACGCATGAATATTGTGCATTTGAGTAGAATGAAGGTTTTTCATACATTTACACCGAACTGTGCTCTCAGAAACGCTCGAAACACGCGATATCACGATTTTGGTGTTCGTCGATTTTTCGTTCGCCACAGCAGTGGCAGACGACTTTTAACGCGTGGATCTTGTGTGTTTGAGTAGAATGAAGGTTTTTTACACATTTACACCGAGCTGTGCTCTCAGAAACGCTCGAAACACGCGATATAACGATTTTGGTGTTCGTCGATTTTTCGTTCGCCACAGCTGTGGCTGACGACTTTTAACACATGGATCTTGTGTGTTTGAGCCGAATGAAGGTTTTTTACACATTTACACCGAGCAGTGCTCTCTGAAACGCTCGAAACACGCGATATCACGATTTTGGTGTTCGTCGATTTTTCGTTCGCCACAAATGTGCCAGACGACTTTTAACGCATGAATATTGTGCATTTGAGGAGAATGAAGGTTTTTGACACATTTACACCGAGCTGTGCTCTCAGAAACGCTCGAAACACGCGAGATCACGATTTTAGTGTTCTTCAATGTTTCATTCGCCACTGCTGTGCCAGACAACTTTTAACACATGGATTTTGTGTATTTGAGTAGAATGAAGGTTTTTGACACATTTACACCGAGCTGTGCTCTCAGAAACGCTCGAAACACGCGATATCACGATTTTGATGACCCTCGATTTTTCGTTCTCCACAGCTGTGCCTGACGACTTTTGACGCATGGATATTGTGCATTTGAGTAGAATGAAGGTTTTTGACACATTTACACCGAACTGTACTCTCAGAAACGCTCGAAACACGCGATATCACGATTTTGGTGTTCGTCGATTTTTCGTTCGCCACGGCGGTGGCAGACGGCTTTTAACGCCTGGATCTTGTGTGTTTGAGTAGAATGACGGTTTTTGACACATTTACACCGAGCTGTGCTCACAGAAACGCTCGAAATACGCGATATCACGATTTTGGTGTTCGTCGATTTTTCGTTCGCCACAGCTGTGCCAGACGACTTATAACGCATGGATAATGTGCATTTGAGTAGAATGAAGGTTCTTCATACATTTACACCGAGCTGTGCTCTCAGAAACGCTCGAAACACGCGATATCACGATTTTGGTGATCTTCAATGTTTCGTTCGCCACGGCTGTGCCAGACAACTTTTTACACATGGATCTTGTGTATTTGAGTAGAATGAAGGTTTTTGACGCATTTACACCGAGCTGTGCTCTCAGAAACGCACGACACACGCGATATCTCGATTTTTGTGTTCGTCGATTTTTCGTTCGCCACAGCTGTGCCAGACGACTTTTAACGCATGGATAATGTGCATTTGAGTAGAATGAAGGTTTTTCATACATTTACACCGAGCTGTGCTCTCAGAAACGTTCGAAACACGCGATATCACGATTTTGGTGATCCTCGATTTTTCGTTCTCCACAGCTGTGGATGACGACTTTTGACGCATGGATATTGTGCATTTGAGTAGAATGAAGGTTTTTGACACATTTACACCGAGCTGTGCTCTCAGAAACGCTCGAAACACGCGATATCACGATTTTGGTGTTCGTCGATTTTTCGTTCGTCACAGCTGTGCCAGACGACTTTTAACGCATGGATAATGTGCATTTGAGAAGAATGAAGGTTTTTCATACATTTACACCGAGCTGTGCTCTCAGAAACGCTCGAAACACGCGATATCACGATTTTGGTGATCCTGTTTCGTTCTCCACAGCTGTGCCTGACGACTTTTGACGCATGGATATTGTGCATTTGAGTAGAATGAATGTTTTTCATACATTTACACCGAGCTGTGCAATCAGAAACGATCGAAACACGCGATATCACGATGTTGGTGATCCTGTTTCGTTCTCCACAGCTGTGCCTGACGACTTTTGATGCATGGATATTGTGGATTTGAGTAGAATGAAGGTTTTTGACACATTTACACCGAGCTGTGCTCTCAGAAACGCTCGAAACACGCGATATCACGATTTTGGTGATCTTCAATGTTTCGTTCGCCACGGCTGTGGCAGACAACTTTTAACGCATGGATATTGTGCATTTGAGTAGAATGAAGGTTTCTGACACATTTATACCGAGCTGTGCTCTCAGAAACGCTCGAAACACGCGTTATCACGATTTTGGTGTTCTTCGATTTTTCGTTCGCCACAGTTGTGGCAGACGACTTCTAACGCATGGATAATGTGCATTTGAGTAGAATGAAGGTTTTTCATACATTCACACCGAGCTGTGCTCTCAGAAACGCTCGAAACACGAGATATCTCGATTTTGGTACTGTTCAAAGTTTCGTTCGCCACTGCTGTGCCAGACAACTTGTAACAGATGGATAATGTGCATTTGAGTAGAATGAAGGTTTTTCATACATTTACACCGAGCTGTGCTCTCAGAAACGCTCGAAACACGCGTTATCACGATTTTGGTGTTCTTCGATTTTTCGTTCGCCACATTTGTGGCAGACGACTTTTAAAGCATGAATATTGTGCATTTGAGTAGAATGAAGATTTTGGACTCATTTACACCGAGCTGTGCTCTCAGAAACGCTCGAAACACGCGATATCACGATTTTGGTGATCTTCAATGTTTCGTTCGCCACGGCTGTGGCAGACAACTTTTAACACATGGATCTTGTGTGTTTGAGCAGAATGAAGGTTTTTGACACATTCACACCGAGCTGTGCTCTCGGAAACGCTCGAAACATGCGATATCACGATTTTGGTGTTCGTCCATTTTTCGTTCGCCACAGCTATGGCAGACGACTTTTAACGCATGAATATTGTGTATTTGAGTAGAATGAAGGTTTTTTACACATTTACACCCAGCTGTGCTCTCAGAAACGCTCGAAACACGCGATATCACGATTTTGGTGATCTTCAATGTTTCGTTCGCAACGGCTGTGGCAGACAACTTTTAACACATGGATATTGTGCATTTGAGTAGAATGAAGATTTCTGACACATTTATACCGAGCTGTGCTCTCAGAAACGCTCGAAACACGCGATATCACGATTTTGGTGTTCTTCGATTTTTCGTTCGCCACAGTTGTGGCAGACGACTTCTAACGCATGGATAATGTGCATTTGAGTAGAATGAAGGTTTTTCATACATTCACACCGAGCTGTGCTCTCAGAAACGCTCGAAACACGAGATATCTCGATTTTGGTACTGTTCAAAGTTTCGTTCGCCACTGCTGTGCCAGACAACTTGTAACACATGGATCTTGTGTATTTGAGTAGAATGAAGGTTTTTGACACATTTACACCGAGCTGTGCTCTCAGAAACGCTCGAAACACGCGATATCACGATTTTGGTGATCTTCAATGTTTCGTTCGCCACGGCTGTGGCAGACAACTTTTAACACATGGATCTTGTGTGTTTGAGCAGAATGAAGGTTTTTGACACATTCACACCGAGCTGTGCTCTCGGAAACGCTCGAAACACGCGATATCACGATTTTGGTGTTCTTCGATTTTTCGTTCGCCACAGTTGTGGCAGACGACTTTTATCGCATGGATTATGTGCATTTGAGTAGAATGAAGGTTTTTCATACATTTACACCGAGCTGTGCTCTCAGAAACGTTCGAAACACGCGATATCACGATTTTGGTGATCCTCGATTTTTCGTTCTCCACAGCTGTGGATGACGACTTTTGAAGCATGGATATTGTGCATTTGAGTAGAATGAAGGTTTTTGACACATTTACACAGAGCTGTGCTCTCAGAAACGCTCGAAATACACGATATCACGATTTTGGTGATCTTCAATGTTTCGTTCGCCACGGCTGTGGCAGACAACTTTTAACACATGGATCTTGTGTGTTTGAGCAGAATGAAGGTTTTTGACACATTCACACCGAGCTGTGCTCTCGGAAACGCTCGAAACATGCGACATCACGATTTTGGTGTTCGTCCATTTTTCGTTCGCCACAGCTGTGGCAGACGACTTTTAACGAATGAATATTGTGTATTTGAGTAGAATGAAGATTTTTGACACATTTACACCGAGCTATGCTCTCAGGAACGATCGAAACACGAGATATCACGATTTTGGTGTTCTTCGATTTTTCGTTCGCCACAGTTGTGGCAGACGACTTCTAACGCATGGATAATGTGCATTTGAGTAGAATGAAGGTTTTTGACACATTTACACCGAGCTGTGCTCTCAGAAACGCTCGAAACACGCGATATCACGATTTTGGTGTTCGTCGATTTTTCGTTAGACACAGCTGTGCCAGACGACTTTTAACGCATGAATATTGTGTATTTGAGCAGAATGAAGGTTTTTTACACATTTACACCGAGCTGTGCTCTCAGAAACGCTCGAAACACGCGATATCACGATTTTGGTGTTCTTCGATTTTTCGTTCGCCACATTTGTGGCAGACGACTTTTAAAGCATGAATATTGTGCATTTGAGTAGAATGAAGATTTTTGACTCATTTACACCGAGCTATGATCTCAGGAACGCTCGAAACACGAGATATCTCGATGTTGGTACTGTTCAAAGTTTCGTTCTCCACAGCTGTGCCTGACGACTTTTGACGCATGGGTATTGTGCATTTGAGTAGAATGAAGGTTTTTGACACATTTACACCGATCTGTGCTCTCAGAAACGCTCGAAACACGCGATATCACGATTTTGGTGTTCGTCGATTTTTCGTTCGTCACAGCTGTGGCAGACGACTTTTAACGCATGGATAATGTGCATTTGAGTAGAATGAAGATTTTTGACTCATTTACACCGAGCTATGATCTCAGGAACGCTCGAAACACGAGATATCTCGATGTTGGTACTGTTCAAAGTTTCGTTCCCCACAGCTGTGCCTGACGACTTTTGACGCATGGGTATTGTGCATTTGAGTAGAATGAAGGTTTTTGACACATTTACACCGAGCTGTGCTCTCAGAAACGCTCGAAACACGCGATATCACGATTTTGGTGTTCGTCGATTTTTCGTTAGACACAGCTGTGCCAGACGACTTTTAACGCATGAATATTGTGTATTTGAGCAGATTGAAGGTTTTTTACACATTTACACCGAGCTGTGCTCTCAGAAACGCTCGAAACACGCGATATCACGATTTTGGTGTTCTTCGATTTTTCGTTCGCCACATTTATGGCAGACGACTTTTAAAGCATGAATATTGTGCATTTGAGTAGAATGAAGGTTTTTGACACATTTACACCGATCTGTGCTCTCAGAAACGCTCGAAACACGCGATATCACGATTTTGGTGTTCGTCGATTTTTCGTTAGACACAGCTGTGCCAGACGACGTTTAACGCATGAATATTGTGTATTTGAGCAGAATGAATGTTTTTTACACATTTACACCGAGCTGTGCTCTCAGAAACGCTCGAAACACGCGATATCACGATTTTGGTGACCTTCGATTTTTCGTTCGCCACATTTGTGGCAGACGACTTTTAAAGCATGGATAATGTGCATTTGAGTAGAATGAAGGTTTTCCATACATTTACACCGAGCTGTGCTCTCAGAAACGCTCTAAACACGCGATATCACGATTTTGGTGATCCTCTGTTTCGTTCTCCACAGCTGTGCCTGACGACTTTTAACGCATGGATATTGTGCATTTGAGTAGAACGAAGGTTTTTCATACATTTACACCGCGCTGTGCTCTCAGAAACGATCGAAACACGCGATATCACGATGTTGGTGATCCTGTTTCGTTCTCCACAGCTGTGCCTGACGACTTTTGATGCATGGATATTGTGGATTTGAGTAGAATGAAGGTTTTTGACACATTTACACCGAGCTGTGCTCTCAGAAACGCTCGAAACACGCGATATCACGATTTTGGTGATCTTCAATGTTTCGTTCGCCACGGCGGTGGCAGACAACTTTTAACACATGGAACTTGTGTATTTGAGTAGAGTGAAGGTTTTTGACACATTTACACCGAACTGTGCTCTCAGAAACGCTCGAAACACGCGATATCACGATTTTGGTGTTCGTCGATTTTTCGTTCGCCACAGTTGTGGCAGACGACTTTTAACGCATGGATAATGTGCATTTGAGTAGAATGAAGGTTTTTCATACATTTACACCGAGCTGTGCTCTCAGAAACGCTCGAATCACGCGATATCACGATTTTGATGATCCTCGATTTTTCGTTCTCCACAGCTGTGCCGGACGACTTTTGACGCATGGATATTGTGCATTTGAGTAGAATGAAGGTTTTTGACACATTTACACCGAGCTGTGCTCTGAGAAACGCTCGAAACACGCGAGATCACGATTTTGGTGATCCTCGATGTTTCGTTCTCCACAGCTGAGACTGACGACTTTTGATTCATGGATATTGTGCATTTGAGTAGAATGAAGGTTTTTGACACATATACACTGAGCTGTGCTCTCAGAAACGCTCGAAACACGCGATATCACGATTTTGGTGATCTTCAATGTTTCGTTCGCCACGGCTGTGCCAGACAACTTTTAACACATGGATCTTGTGTATTTGAGCAGAATGAAGGTTTTTGACACATTTACACCGAGCTGTGCTCTCAGAATCGCTCGAAACTCGCGATATCACGATTTTGGTTTTCGTCGATTTTTTGTTCGCCACAGATGTGCCAGACAACTTTTAACACATGGATTTTGTGCATTTGAGCAGAATGAAGGTTTTTGACGCACTTACACCGAGCTGTGCTCTCAGAAACGCACGAAACACGCGATATCACGATTTTAGTGTTCTTCAATGTTTCATTCTCCACAGCTGTGCCAGACGACTTTTAAAGCATGAATATTGTGCATTTGAGTAGAATGAACGTTTTTCATACATTTACACCGAGCTGTGCTCTCAGAATCGATCGAAACACGCGATATCACGATTTTGGTGCTGTTCAATGTTTCGTTCGCCAGGGCTGTGCCAGACAACTTTTAACACATGGATCTTGTGTATTTGAGTAGAATGAAGGATTTTGACACATCTACACCGAGCTGTGCACTCAGAACCGTTCGAAACACGCGATATCACGATTTTGGTGCTGTTCAAAGTTTCGTTCGCCACAGCTGTGCCAGACAACTTTTAGCACATGGATCTTGTGTATTTGAGTAGAATGAAGGTTTTTGACACATTTACACCGAGCTGTGCTCTCAGAAACGCTCGAAACACGCGATATCACGATTTTGGTGATCTTCAATGTTTCGTTCGCCACGGCTGTGCCAGACAACTTTTAACACATGGATCTTGTGTATTTGAGTAGAATGAAGGTTTTTGACGCATTTACACCGAGCTGTGCTCTCAGAAACGCTCGAAACACGCGATATCACGATTTTGGTGATCCTCGATGTTTCGTTCTCCATAGCTGTGCCTGACGACTTTTGAGGCATGGATATTGTGCATTTGAGTAGAATGAAGGTTTTTTACACATTTACACCGAGCTGTGCTCTCAGAAACGCTCGAAACACGCGATATCACGATTTTGGTGATCTTTAATGTTTCGTTCGCCACGGCGGTGGCAGACAACTTTTAACACATGGATCTTGTGTACTTGAGTAGAGTGAAGGTTTTTGACACATTTACACCGAACTGTGCTCTCAGAAACGCTCGAAACACGCGATATCACGATTTTGGTGTTCGTCGATTTTTCGTTCGTCACAGCTGTGCCAGACGACTTTTAACGCATGGATATCGTGCATTTGAGTAGAATGAAGGTTTTTTTACACATTTACACCGAGCTGTGCTCTCAGAAACGCTCGAAACACGCGATATCACGATTTTGGTGTTCTTCGATTTTTCGTTCGCCACATTTGTGGCAGACGACTTTTAAAGCATGAATATTGTGCATTTGAGTAGAATGAAGGTTTTTGACACATTTACACCGATCTGTGCTCTCAGAAACGCTCGAAACACGCGATATCACGATTTTGGTGTTCGTCGATTTTTCGTTAGACACAGCTGTGCCAGACGACGTTTAACGCATGAATATTGTGTATTTGAGCAGAATGAATGTTTTTTACACATTTACACCGAGCTGTGCTCTCAGAAACGCTCGAAACACGCGATATAACGATTTTGGTGACCTTCGATTTTTCGTTCGCCACATTTGTGGCAGACGACTTTTAAAGCATGGATAATGTGCATTTGAGTAGAATGAAGGTTTTCCATACATTTACACCGAGCTGTGCTCTCAGAAACGCTCTAAACACGCGATATCACGATTTTGGTGATCCTCTGTTTCGTTCTCCACAGCTGTGCCTGACGACTTTTGACGCATGGATATTGTGCATTTGAGTAGAACGAAGGTTTTTCATACATTTACACCGAGCTGTGCTCTCAGAAACGATCGAAACACGCGATATCACGATGTTGGTGATCCTGTTTCGTTCTCCACAGCTGTGCCTGACGACTTTTGATGCATGGATATTGTGGATTTGAGTAGAATGAAGGTTTTTGACACATTTACACCGAGCTGTGCTCTCAGAAACGCTCGAAACACGCGATATCACGATTTTGGTGATCTTCAATGTTTCGTTCGCCACGGCGGTGGCAGACAACTTTTAACACATGGAACTTGTGTATTTGAGTAGAGTGAAGGTTTTTGACACATTTACACCGAACTGTGCTCTCAGAAACGCTCGAAACACGCGATATCACGATTTTGGTGTTCGTCGATTTTTCGTTCGCCACAGTTGTGGCAGACGACTTTTAACGCATGGATAATGTGCATTTGAGTAGAATGAAGGTTTTTCATACATTTACACCGAGCTGTGCTCTCAGAAACGCTCGAATCACGCGATATCACGATTTTGATGATCCTCGATTTTTCGTTCTCCACAGCTGTGCCGGACGACTTTTGACGCATGGATATTGTGCATTTGAGTAGAATGAAGGTTTTTGACACATTTACACCGAGCTGTGCTCTGAGAAACGCTCGAAACACGCGAGATCACGATTTTGGTGATCCTCGATGTTTCGTTCTCCACAGCTGAGACTGACGACTTTTGATTCATGGATATTGTGCATTTGAGTAGAATGAAGGTTTTTGACACATATACACCGAGCTGTGCTCTCAGAAACGCTCGAAACACGCGATATCACGATTTTGGTGATCTTCAATGTTTCGTTCGCCACGGCTGTGCCAGACAACTTTTAACACATGGATCTTGTGTATTTGAGCAGAATGAAGGTTTTTGACACATTTACACCGAGCTGTGCTCTCAGAATCGCTCGAAACTCGCGATATCACGATTTTGGTTTTCGTCGATTTTTTGTTCGCCACAGATGTGCCAGACGACTTTTAACGCATGGATATTGTGCATTTGAGCAGAATGAAGGTTTTTGACACATTTACACCGAGCTGTGCTCTCAGAAACGCTCGAAACACGCGATATCACGATTTTGGTGATCTTCAATGTTTCGTTCGCCACGGCTGTGGCAGACAAATTTTAACACATGGATCTTGTGTGTTTGAGCCGAATGAAGGTTTTTTACACATTTACACCGAGCTGTGCTCTCTGAAACGCTCGAAACACGCGATATCACGATTTTGGTGTTCGTCGATTTTTCGTTCGCCACAGCTGTGCCAGACAACTTTTAACACATGCATTTTGTGTATTTGAGTAGAATGAAGGTTTTTGACACATTTACACCGAGCTGTGCTCTCAGAAATGCTCGAAACACGCGAGATCACGATTTTAGTGTTCTTCAATGTTTCATTCGCCACTGCTGTGCCAGACAACTTTTAACACATGGATTTTGTGCATTTGAGCAGAATGAAAGTTTTTGACGCACTTACACCGAGCTGTGCTCTCAGAAACGCACGAAACACGCGATATCACGATTTTAGTGTTCTTCAATGTTTCATTCTCCACAGCTGTGCCAGACGACTTTTAAAGCATGAATATTGTGCATTTGAGTAGAATGAACGTTTTTCATACATTTACACCGAGCTGTGCTCTCAGAATCGATCGAAACACGCGATATCACGATTTTGGTGCTGTTCAATGTTTCGTTCGCCAGGGCTGTGCCAGACAACTTTTAACACATGGATCTTGTGTATTTGAGTAGAATGAAGGATTTTGACACATCTACACCGAGCTGTGCACTCAGAACCGTTCGAAACACGCGATATCACGATTTTGGTGCTGTTCAAAGTTTCGTTCGCCACAGCTGTGCCAGACAACTTTTAGCACATGGATCTTGTGTATTTGAGTAGAATGAAGGTTTTTGACACATTTACACCGAGCTGTGCTCTCAGAAACGCTCGAAACACGCGATATCACGATTTTGGTGATCTTCAATGTTTCGTTCGCCACGGCTGTGCCAGACAACTTTTAACACATGGATCTTGTGTATTTGAGTAGAATGAAGGTTTTTGACGCATTTACACCGAGCTGTGCTCTCAGAAACGCTCGAAACACGCGATATCACGATTTTGGTGATCCTCGATGTTTCGTTCTCCATAGCTGTGCCTGACGACTTTTGAGGCATGGATATTGTGCATTTGAGTAGAATGAAGGTTTTTTACACATTTACACCGAGCTGTGCTCTCAGAAACGCTCGAAACACGCGATATCACGATTTTGGTGATCTTTAATGTTTCGTTCGCCACGGCGGTGGCAGACAACTTTTAACACATGGATCTTGTGTACTTGAGTAGAGTGAAGGTTTTTGACACATTTACACCGAACTGTGCTCTCAGAAACGCTCGAAACACGCGATATCACGATTTTGGTGTTCGTCGATTTTTCGTTCGTCACAGCTGTGCCAGACGACTTTTAACGCATGGATATCGTGCATTTGAGTAGAATGAAGGTTTTTTTACACATTTACACCGAGCTGTGCTCTCAGAAACGCTCGAAACACGCGATATCACGATTTTGGTGTTCTTCGATTTTTCGTTCGCCACAGTTGTGGCAGACGACTTCTAACGCATGGATAATGTGCATTTGAGTAGAATGAAGGTTTTTCATACATTTACACCGAGCTGTGCTCTCAGAAACGTTCGAAACACGCGATATCACGATTTTGGTGATCCTCGATTTTTCGTTCTCCACAGCTGTGGATGACGACTTTTGACGCATGGATATTGTGCATTTGAGTAGAATGAAGGTTTTTGACACATTTACACCGAGCTGTGCTCTCAGAAACGCTCGAAACACGCGATATCACGATTTTGGTGATCTTCAATGTTTCGTTCGCCACGGCTGTGGCAGACAACTTTTAACACATGGATCTTGTGTGTTTGATCAGAATGAAGGTTTTTGACACATTCACACCGAGCTGTGCTCTCGGAAACGCTCGAAACATGCGATATCACGATTTTGGTGTTCGTCGATTTTTCATTCGCCACATTCGTAGCAGACGACTTTTAAAGCATGGATCTTGTGTGTTTGAGCAGTATGAAGGTTTATGACGCATTCACATCGAGCTGTGCTCTCAGAAACGCTCGAAACATTCGATATCACGATTTTGGTGTTCGTCGATTTTTCATTCGCCACAGCTGTGGCAGACGACTTTTAACGCATGAATATTGTGCATTTGAGTAGAATGAAGATTTTTGACACATTTACACCGAACTATGCTCTCAGGAAAGCTCGAAACACGCGATATCACGATTTTGGTGTTCTTCGATTTTTCGTTCGTCACAGCTGTGCCAGACGACTTTTAACGCATGGATATCGTGCATTTGAGTAGAATGAAGGTTTTTTACACATTTACACCGAGCTGTGCTCTCAGAAACGCTCGAAACACGCGATATCACGATTTTGGTGTTCGTCGATTTTTCGTTCGCCACGGCGGTGGCAGACGGCTTTTAACGCCTGGATCTTGTGTGTTTGAGTAGAATGACGGTTTTTGACACATTTACACCGAGCTGTGCTCACAGAAACGCTCGAAATACGCGATATCACGATTTTGGTGTTCGTCGATTTTTCGTTCGCCACAGCTGTGCCAGACGACTTATAACGCATGGATAATGTGCATTTGAGTAGAATGAAGGTTCTTCATACATTTACACCGAGCTGTGCTCTCAGAAACGCTCGAAACACGCGATATCACGATTTTGGTGATCTTCAATGTTTCGTTCGCCACGGCTGTGCCAGACAACTTTTTACACATGGATCTTGTGTATTTGAGTAGAATGAAGGTTTTTGACGCATTTACACCGAGCTGTGCTCTCAGAAACGCACGACACACGCGATATCTCGATTTTTGTGTTCGTCGATTTTTCGTTCGCCACAGCTGTGCCAGACGACTTTTAACGCATGGATAATGTGCATTTGAGTAGAATGAAGGTTTTTCATACATTTACACCGAGCTGTGCTCTCAGAAACGTTCGAAACACGCGATATCACGATTTTGGTGATCCTCGATTTTTCGTTCTCCACAGCTGTGGATGACGACTTTTGACGCATGGATATTGTGCATTTGAGTAGAATGAAGGTTTTTGACACATTTACACCGAGCTGTGCTCTCAGAAACGCTCGAAACACGCGATATCACGATTTTGGTGTTCGTCGATTTTTCGTTCGTCACAGCTGTGCCAGACGACTTTTAACGCATGGATAATGTGCATTTGAGAAGAATGAAGGTTTTTCATACATTTACACCGAGCTGTGCTCTCAGAAACGCTCGAAACACGCGATATCACGATTTTGGTGATCCTGTTTCGTTCTCCACAGCTGTGCCTGACGACTTTTGACGCATGGATATTGTGCATTTGAGTAGAATGAATGTTTTTCATACATTTACACCGAGCTGTGCAATCAGAAACGATCGAAACACGCGATATCACGATGTTGGTGATCCTGTTTCGTTCTCCACAGCTGTGCCTGACGACTTTTGATGCATGGATATTGTGGATTTGAGTAGAATGAAGGTTTTTGACACATTTACACCGAGCTGTGCTCTCAGAAACGCTCGAAACACGCGATATCACGATTTTGGTGATCTTCAATGTTTCGTTCGCCACGGCTGTGGCAGACAACTTTTAACGCATGGATATTGTGCATTTGAGTAGAATGAAGGTTTCTGACACATTTATACCGAGCTGTGCTCTCAGAAACGCTCGAAACACGCGTTATCACGATTTTGGTGTTCTTCGATTTTTCGTTCGCCACAGTTGTGGCAGACGACTTCTAACGCATGGATAATGTGCATTTGAGTAGAATGAAGGTTTTTCATACATTCACACCGAGCTGTGCTCTCAGAAACGCTCGAAACACGAGATATCTCGATTTTGGTACTGTTCAAAGTTTCGTTCGCCACTGCTGTGCCAGACAACTTGTAACAGATGGATAATGTGCATTTGAGTAGAATGAAGGTTTTTCATACATTTACACCGAGCTGTGCTCTCAGAAACGCTCGAAACACGCGTTATCACGATTTTGGTGTTCTTCGATTTTTCGTTCGCCACATTTGTGGCAGACGACTTTTAAAGCATGAATATTGTGCATTTGAGTAGAATGAAGATTTTTGACTCATTTACACCGAGCTGTGCTCTCAGAAACGCTCGAAACACGCGATATCACGATTTTGGTGATCTTCAATGTTTCGTTCGCCACGGCTGTGGCAGACAACTTTTAACACATGGATCTTGTGTGTTTGAGCAGAATGAAGGTTTTTGACACATTCACACCGAGCTGTGCTCTCGGAAACGCTCGAAACATGCGATATCACGATTTTGGTGTTCGTCCATTTTTCGTTCGCCACAGCTATGGCAGACGACTTTTAACGCATGAATATTGTGTATTTGAGTAGAATGAAGGTTTTTTACACATTTACACCCAGCTGTGCTCTCAGAAACGCTCGAAACACGCGATATCACGATTTTGGTGATCTTCAATGTTTCGTTCGCAACGGCTGTGGCAGACAACTTTTAACACATGGATATTGTGCATTTGAGTAGAATGAAGATTTCTGACACATTTATACCGAGCTGTGCTCTCAGAAACGCTCGAAACACGCGATATCACGATTTTGGTGATCCTCGATTTTTCGTTCTCCACAGCTGTGGATGACGACTTTTGAAGCATGGATATTGTGCATTTGAGTAGAATGAAGGTTTTTGACACATTTACACAGAGCTGTGCTCTCAGAAACGCTCGAAATACACGATATCACGATTTTGGTGATCTTCAATGTTTCGTTCGCCACGGCTGTGGCAGACAACTTTTAACACATGGATCTTGTGTGTTTGAGCAGAATGAAGGTTTTTGACACATTCACACCGAGCTGTGCTCTCGGAAACGCTCGAAACATGCGACATCACGATTTTGGTGTTCGTCCATTTTTCGTTCGCCACAGCTGTGGCAGACGACTTTTAACGAATGAATATTGTGTATTTGAGTAGAATGAAGATTTTTGACACATTTACACCGAGCTATGCTCTCAGGAACGATCGAAACACGAGATATCACGATTTTGGTGTTCTTCGATTTTTCGTTCGCCACAGTTGTGGCAGACGACTTCTAACGCATGGATAATGTGCATTTGAGTAGAATGAAGGTTTTTGACACATTTACACCGAGCTGTGCTCTCAGAAACGCTCGAAACACGCGATATCACGATTTTGGTGTTCGTCGATTTTTCGTTAGACACAGCTGTGCCAGACGACTTTTAACGCATGAATATTGTGTATTTGAGCAGAATGAAGGTTTTTTACACATTTACACCGAGCTGTGCTCTCAGAAACGCTCGAAACACGCGATATCACGATTTTGGTGTTCTTCGATTTTTCGTTCGCCACATTTGTGGCAGACGACTTTTAAAGCATGAATATTGTGCATTTGAGTAGAATGAAGATTTTTGACTCATTTACACCGAGCTATGATCTCAGGAACGCTCGAAACACGAGATATCTCGATGTTGGTACTGTTCAAAGTTTCGTTCTCCACAGCTGTGCCTGACGACTTTTGACGCATGGGTATTGTGCATTTGAGTAGAATGAAGGTTTTTGACACATTTACACCGATCTGTGCTCTCAGAAACGCTCGAAACACGCGATATCACGATTTTGGTGTTCGTCGATTTTTCGTTCGTCACAGCTGTGGCAGACGACTTTTAACGCATGGATAATGTGCATTTGAGTAGAATGAAGATTTTTGACTCATTTACACCGAGCTATGATCTCAGGAACGCTCGAAACACGAGATATCTCGATGTTGGTACTGTTCAAAGTTTCGTTCCCCACAGCTGTGCCTGACGACTTTTGACGCATGGGTATTGTGCATTTGAGTAGAATGAAGGTTTTTGACACATTTACACCGAGCTGTGCTCTCAGAAACGCTCGAAACACGCGATATCACGATTTTGGTGTTCGTCGATTTTTCGTTAGACACAGCTGTGCCAGACGACTTTTAACGCATGAATATTGTGTATTTGAGCAGATTGAAGGTTTTTTACACATTTACACCGAGCTGTGCTCTCAGAAACGCTCGAAACACGCGATATCACGATTTTGGTGTTCTTCGATTTTTCGTTCGCCACATTTATGGCAGACGACTTTTAAAGCATGAATATTGTGCATTTGAGTAGAATGAAGGTTTTTGATACATTTACACCGATCTGTGCTCTCAGAAACGCTCGAAACACGCGATATCACGATTTTGGTGTTCGTCGATTTTTCGTTAGACACAGCTGTGCCAGACGACGTTTAACGCATGAATATTGTGTATTTGAGCAGAATGAATGTTTTTTACACATTTACACCGAGCTGTGCTCTCAGAAACGCTCGAAACACGCGATATCACGATTTTGGTGACCTTCGATTTTTCGTTCGCCACATTTGTGGCAGACGACTTTTAAAGCATGGATAATGTGCATTTGAGTAGAATGAAGGTTTTCCATACATTTACACCGAGCTGTGCTCTCAGAAACGCTCTAAACACGCGATATCACGATTTTGGTGATCCTCTGTTTCGTTCTCCACAGCTGTGCCTGACGACTTTTAACGCATGGATATTGTGCATTTGAGTAGAACGAAGGTTTTTCATACATTTACACCGCGCTGTGCTCTCAGAAACGATCGAAACACGCGATATCACGATGTTGGTGATCCTGTTTCGTTCTCCACAGCTGTGCCTGACGACTTTTGATGCATGGATATTGTGGATTTGAGTAGAATGAAGGTTTTTGACACATTTACACCGAGCTGTGCTCTCAGAAACGCTCGAAACACGCGATATCACGATTTTGGTGATCTTCAATGTTTCGTTCGCCACGGCGGTGGCAGACAACTTTTAACACATGGAACTTGTGTATTTGAGTAGAGTGAAGGTTTTTGACACATTTACACCGAACTGTGCTCTCAGAAACGCTCGAAACACGCGATATCACGATTTTGGTGTTCGTCGATTTTTCGTTCGCCACAGTTGTGGCAGACGACTTTTAACGCATGGATAATGTGCATTTGAGTAGAATGAAGGTTTTTCATACATTTACACCGAGCTGTGCTCTCAGAAACGCTCGAATCACGCGATATCACGATTTTGATGATCCTCGATTTTTCGTTCTCCACAGCTGTGCCGGACGACTTTTGACGCATGGATATTGTGCATTTGAGTAGAATGAAGGTTTTTGACACATTTACACCGAGCTGTGCTCTGAGAAACGCTCGAAACACGCGAGATCACGATTTTGGTGATCCTCGATGTTTCGTTCTCCACAGCTGAGACTGACGACTTTTGATTCATGGATATTGTGCATTTGAGTAGAATGAAGGTTTTTGACACATATACACTGAGCTGTGCTCTCAGAAACGCTCGAAACACGCGATATCACGATTTTGGTGATCTTCAATGTTTCGTTCGCCACGGCTGTGCCAGACAACTTTTAACACATGGATCTTGTGTATTTGAGCAGAATGAAGGTTTTTGACACATTTACACCGAGCTGTGCTCTCAGAATCGCTCGAAACTCGCGATATCACGATTTTGGTTTTCGTCGATTTTTTGTTCGCCACAGATGTGCCAGACAACTTTTAACACATGGATTTTGTGCATTTGAGCAGAATGAAGGTTTTTGACGCACTTACACCGAGCTGTGCTCTCAGAAACGCACGAAACACGCGATATCACGATTTTAGTGTTCTTCAATGTTTCATTCTCCACAGCTGGGCCAGACGACTTTTAAAGCATGAATATTGTGCATTTGAGTAGAATGAACGTTTTTCATACATTTACACCGAGCTGTGCTCTCAGAATCGATCGAAACACGCGATATCACGATTTTGGTGCTGTTCAATGTTTCGTTCGCCAGGGCTGTGCCAGACAACTTTTAACACATGGATCTTGTGTATTTGAGTAGAATGAAGGATTTTGACACATCTACACCGAGCTGTGCACTCAGAACCGTTCGAAACACGCGATATCACGATTTTGGTGCTGTTCAAAGTTTCGTTCGCCACAGCTGTGCCAGACAACTTTTAGCACATGGATCTTGTGTATTTGAGTAGAATGAAGGTTTTTGACACATTTACACCGAGCTGTGCTCTCAGAAACGCTCGAAACACGCGATATCACGATTTTGGTGATCTTCAATGTTTCGTTCGCCACGGCTGTGCCAGACAACTTTTAACACATGGATCTTGTGTATTTGAGTAGAATGAAGGTTTTTGACGCATTTACACCGAGCTGTGCTCTCAGAAACGCTCGAAACACGCGATATCACGATTTTGGTGATCCTCGATGTTTCGTTCTCCATAGCTGTGCCTGACGACTTTTGAGGCATGGATATTGTGCATTTGAGTAGAATGAAGGTTTTTTACACATTTACACCGAGCTGTGCTCTCAGAAACGCTCGAAACACGCGATATCACGATTTTGGTGATCTTTAATGTTTCGTTCGCCACGGCGGTGGCAGACAACTTTTAACACATGGATCTTGTGTACTTGAGTAGAGTGAAGGTTTTTGAAACATTTACACCGAACTGTGCTCTCAGAAACGCTCGAAACACGCGATATCACGATTTTGGTGTTCGTCGATTTTTCGTTCGTCACAGCTGTGCCAGACGACTTTTAACGCATGGATATCGTGCATTTGAGTAGAATGAAGGTTTTTTTACACATTTACACCGAGCTGTGCTCTCAGAAACGCTCGAAACACGCGATATCACGATTTTGGTGTTCTTCGATTTTTCGTTCGCCACATTTGTGGCAGACGACTTTTAAAGCATGAATATTGTGCATTTGAGTAGAATGAAGGTTTTTGACACATTTACACCGATCTGTGCTCTCAGAAACGCTCGAAACACGCGATATCACGATTTTGGTGTTCGTCGATTTTTCGTTAGACACAGCTGTGCCAGACGACGTTTAACGCATGAATATTGTGTATTTGAGCAGAATGAATGTTTTTTACACATTTACACCGAGCTGTGCTCTCAGAAACGCTCGAAACACGCGATATAACGATTTTGGTGACCTTCGATTTTTCGTTCGCCACATTTGTGGCAGACGACTTTTAAAGCATGGATAATGTGCATTTGAGTAGAATGAAGGTTTTCCATACATTTACACCGAGCTGTGCTCTCAGAAACGCTCTAAACACGCGATATCACGATTTTGGTGATCCTCTGTTTCGTTCTCCACAGCTGTTCCTGACGACTTTTGACGCATGGATATTGTGCATTTGAGTAGAACGAAGGTTTTTCATACATTTACACCGAGCTGTGCTCTCAGAAACGATCGAAACACGCGATATCACGATGTTGGTGATCCTGTTTCGTTCTCCACAGCTGTGCCTGACGACTTTTGATGCATGGATATTGTGGATTTGAGTAGAATGAAGGTTTTTGACACATTTACACCGAGCTGTGCTCTCAGAAACGCTCGAAACACGCGATATCACGATTTTGGTGATCTTCAATGTTTCGTTCGCCACGGCGGTGGCAGACAACTTTTAACACATGGAACTTGTGTATTTGAGTAGAGTGAAGGTTTTTGACACATTTACACCGAACTGTGCTCTCAGAAACGCTCGAAACACGCGATATCACGATTTTGGTGTTCGTCGATTTTTCGTTCGCCACAGTTGTGGCAGACGACTTTTAACGCATGGATAATGTGCATTTGAGTAGAATGAAGGTTTTTCATACATTTACACCGAGCTGTGCTCTCAGAAACGCTCGAATCACGCGATATCACGATTTTGATGATCCTCGATTTTTCGTTCTCCACAGCTGTGCCGGACGACTTTTGACGCATGGATATTGTGCATTTGAGTAGAATGAAGGTTTTTGACACATTTACACCGAGCTGTGCTCTGAGAAACGCTCGAAACACGCGAGATCACGATTTTGGTGATCCTCGATGTTTCGTTCTCCACAGCTGAGACTGACGACTTTTGATTCATGGATATTGTGCATTTGAGTAGAATGAAGGTTTTTGACACATATACACCGAGCTGTACTCTCAGAAACGCTCGAAACACGCGATATCACGATTTTGGTGATCTTCAATGTTTCGTTCGCCACGGCTGTGCCAGACAACTTTTAACACATGGATCTTGTGTATTTGAGCAGAATGAAGGTTTTTGACACATTTACACCGAGCTGTGCTCTCAGAATCGCTCGAAACTCGCGATATCACGATTTTGGTTTTCGTCGATTTTTTGTTCGCCACAGATGTGCCAGACGACTTTTAACGCATGGATATTGTGCATTTGAGCAGAATGAAGGTTTTTGACACATTTACACCGAGCTGTGCTCTCAGAAACGCTCGAAACACGCGATATCACGATTTTGGTGATCTTCAATGTTTCGTTCGCCACGGCTGTGGCAGACAAATTTTAACACATGGATCTTGTGTGTTTGAGCCGAATGAAGGTTTTTTACACATTTACACCGAGCTGTGCTCTCTGAAACGCTCGAAACACGCGATATCACGATTTTGGTGTTCGTCGATTTTTCGTTCGCCACAGCTGTGCCAGACAACTTTTAACACATGCATTTTGTGTATTTGAGTAGAATGAAGGTTTTTGACACATTTACACCGAGCTGTGCTCTCAGAAATGCTCGAAACACGCGAGATCACGATTTTAGTGTTCTTCAATGTTTCATTCGCCACTGCTGTGCCAGACAACTTTTAACACATGGATTTTGTGCATTTGAGCAGAATGAAAGTTTTTGACGCACTTACACCGAGCTGTGCTCTCAGAAACGCACGAAACACGCGATATCACGATTTTAGTGTTCTTCAATGTTTCATTCTCCACAGCTGTGCCAGACGACTTTTAAAGCATGAATATTGTGCATTTGAGTAGAATGAACGTTTTTCATACATTTACACCGAGCTGTGCTCTCAGAATCGATCGAAACACGCGATATCACGATTTTGGTGCTGTTCAATGTTTCGTTCGCCAGGGCTGTGCCAGACAACTTTTAACACATGGATCTTGTGTGTTTGAGTAGAATGAAGGATTTTGACACATCTACACCGAGCTGTGCACTCAGAACCGTTCGAAACACGCGATATCACGATTTTGGTGCTGTTCAAAGTTTCGTTCGCCACAGCTGTGCCAGACAACTTTTAGCACATGGATCTTGTGTATTTGAGTAGAATGAAGGTTTTTGACACATTTACACCGAGCTGTGCTCTCAGAAACGCTCGAAACACGCGATATCACGATTTTGGTGATCTTCAATGTTTCGTTCGCCACGGCTGTGCCAGACAACTTTTAACACATGGATCTTGTGTATTTGAGTAGAATGAAGGTTTTTGACGCATTTACACCGAGCTGTGCTCTCAGAAACGCTCGAAACACGCGATATCACGATTTTGGTGATCCTCGATGTTTCGTTCTCCATAGCTGTGCCTGACGACTTTTGAGGCATGGATATTGTGCATTTGAGTAGAATGAAGGTTTTTTACACATTTACACCGAGCTGTGCTCTCAGAAACGCTCGAAACACGCGATATCACGATTTTGGTGATCTTTAATGTTTCGTTCGCCACGGCGGTGGCAGACAACTTTTAACACATGGATCTTGTGTACTTGAGTAGAGTGAAGGTTTTTGACACATTTACACCGAACTGTGCTCTCAGAAACGCTCGAAACACGCGATATCACGATTTTGGTGTTCGTCGATTTTTCGTTCGTCACAGCTGTGCCAGACGACTTTTAACGCATGGATATCGTGCATTTGAGTAGAATGAAGGTTTTTTTACACATTTACACCGAGCTGTGCTCTCAGAAACGCTCGAAACACGCGATATCACGATTTTGGTGTTCTTCGATTTTTCGTTCGCCACAGTTGTGGCAGACGACTTCTAACGCATGGATAATGTGCATTTGAGTAGAATGAAGGTTTTTCATACATTTACACCGAGCTGTGCTCTCAGAAACGTTCGAAACACGCGATATCACGATTTTGGTGATCCTCGATTTTTCGTTCTCCACAGCTGTGGATGACGACTTTTGACGCATGGATATTGTGCATTTGAGTAGAATGAAGGTTTTTGACACATTTACACCGAGCTGTGCTCTCAGAAACGCTCGAAACACGCGATATCACGATTTTGGTGATCTTCAATGTTTCGTTCGCCACGGCTGTGGCAGACAACTTTTAACACATGGATCTTGTGTGTTTGATCAGAATGAAGGTTTTTGACACATTCACACCGAGCTGTGCTCTCGGAAACGCTCGAAACATGCGATATCACGATTTTGGTGTTCGTCGATTTTTCATTCGCCACATTCGTAGCAGACGACTTTTAAAGCATGGATCTTGTGTGTTTGAGCAGTATGAAGGTTTATGACGCATTCACATCGAGCTGTGCTCTCAGAAACGCTCGAAACATTCGATATCACGATTTTGGTGTTCGTCGATTTTTCATTCGCCACAGCTGTGGCAGACGACTTTTAACGCATGAATATTGTGCATTTGAGTAGAATGAAGATTTTTGACACATTTACACCGAACTATGCTCTCAGGAAAGCTCGAAACACGCGATATCACGATTTTGGTGTTCTTCGATTTTTCGTTCGTCACAGCTGTGCCAGACGACTTTTAACGCATGGATATCGTGCATTTGAGTAGAATGAAGGTTTTTTACACATTTACACCGAGCTGTGCTCTCAGAAACGCTCGAAACACGCGATATCACGATTTTGGTGTTCTTCGATTTTTCGTTCGCCACAGTTGTGGCAGACGACTTCTACCGCATGGATAATGTGCATTTGAGTAGAATGAAGGTTTTTCATACATTCACACCGAGCTGTGCTCTCAGAAACGCTCGAAACATGCGATATCACGATTTTGGTGTTCGTCGATTTTTCGTTCGCCACAGCTGTGGCAGACGACTTTTAACGCATGAATATTGTGCATTTGAGTAGAATGAAGATTTTTTACACATTTACACCGAGCTATGCTCTCAGGAACGCTCGAAACACGAGATATCTCGATTTTGGTACTGTTCAAAGTTTCGTTCTCCACTGCTGTGTCAGACAACTTGTAACACATGGATCTTGTGTATTTGAGTAGAATGAAGGTATTTGACACGTTTACACCGAGCTGTGCTCTCAGAAACGCTCGAAACACGCGTTATCACGATTTTGGTGATCTTCAATGTTTCGTTCGCCACGGCTGTGGCAGACAACTTTTAACACATGGATATTGTGCATTTGAGTAGAATGAAGGTTTCTGACGCATTTATACCGAGTTGTGCTCTCAGAAACGCTCGAAACACGCGATATCACGATTTTGGTGTTCTTCGATTTTTCGTTCGCCACAGTTGTGGCAGACGACTTTTAACGCATGGATTATGTGCATTTGAGTAGAATGAAGGTTTTTCATACATTCACACCGAGCTGTGCTCTCAGAAACGCTCGAAACACGAGATATCTCGATTTTGGTACTGTTCAAAGTTTCGTTCGCCACTGCTGTGCCAGACAACTTGTAACACATGGATCTTGTGTATTTGAGTAGAATGAAGGTTTTTGACACATTTACACCGAGCTGTGCTCTCAGAAACGCTCGAAACACGCGATATCACGATTTTGGTGATCTTCAATGTTTCGTTCGCCACGGCTGTGGCAGACAACTTTTAACACATGGATCTTGTGTCGTTTACACCGAGCTGTGCTCTCAGAAACGCTCGAAACACGCGATATCACGATTTTGGTGTTCTTAAATGTTTCGTTCGCCACGGCTGTGGCAGACAACGTTTAACACATGGATCTTGTGTATTTGAGTAGAATGAAGATTTTTGACACATTTACACCCAGCTGTGCTCTCAGAAACGCTCGAAACACGCGATATCACGATTTTGGTGTTCGTCGATTTTTCGTTAGACACAGCTGTGCCAGACGACTTTTAACGCATGAATATTGTGTATTTGAGCAGAATGAAGGTTTTTTACACATTTACACCGAGCTGTGCTCTCAGAAACGCTCGAAACACGCGATATCACGATTTTGGTGTTCGTCGATTTTTCGTTAGACACAGCTGTGCCAGACGACTTTTAACGCATGAATATTGTGTATTTGAGCAGAATGAAGGTTTTTTACACATTTACACCGAGCTGTGCTCTCAGAAACGCTCGAAACACGCGATATCACGATTTTGGTGATCTTCAATGTTTCGTTCGCCACGGCTGTGGCAGACAACTTTTAACACATGGATCTTGTGTGTTTGATCAGAATGAAGGTTTTTGACACATTCACACCGAGCTGTGCTCTCGGAAACGCTCGAAACATGCGATATCACGATTTTGGTGTTCGTCGATTTTTCATTCGCCACATTCGTAGCAGACGACTTTTAAAGCATGGATCTTGTGTGTTTGAGCAGTATGAAGGTTTATGACGCATTCACATCGAGCTGTGCTCTCAGAAACGCTCGAAACATTCGATATCACGATTTTGGTGTTCGTCGATTTTTCATTCGCCACAGCTGTGGCAGACGACTTTTAACGCATGAATATTGTGCATTTGAGTAGAATGAAGATTTTTGACACATTTACACCGAACTATGCTCTCAGGAAAGCTCGAAACACGCGATATCACGATTTTGGTGTTCTTCGATTTTTCGTTCGTCACAGCTGTGCCAGACGACTTTTAACGCATGGATATCGTGCATTTGAGTAGAATGAAGGTTTTTTACACATTTACACCGAGCTGTGCTCTCAGAAACGCTCGAAACACGCGATATCACGATTTTGGTGTTCGTCGATTTTTCGTTCGCCACGGCGGTGGCAGACGGCTTTTAACGCCTGGATCTTGTGTGTTTGAGTAGAATGACGGTTTTTGACACATTTACACCGAGCTGTGCTCACAGAAACGCTCGAAATACGCGATATCACGATTTTGGTGTTCGTCGATTTTTCGTTCGCCACAGCTGTGCCAGACGACTTATAACGCATGGATAATGTGCATTTGAGTAGAATGAAGGTTCTTCATACATTTACACCGAGCTGTGCTCTCAGAAACGCTCGAAACACGCGATATCACGATTTTGGTGATCTTCAATGTTTCGTTCGCCACGGCTGTGCCAGACAACTTTTTACACATGGATCTTGTGTATTTGAGTAGAATGAAGGTTTTTGACGCATTTACACCGAGCTGTGCTCTCAGAAACGCACGACACACGCGATATCTCGATTTTTGTGTTCGTCGATTTTTCGTTCGCCACAGCTGTGCCAGACGACTTTTAACGCATGGATAATGTGCATTTGAGTAGAATGAAGGTTTTTCATACATTTACACCGAGCTGTGCTCTCAGAAACGTTCGAAACACGCGATATCACGATTTTGGTGATCCTCGATTTTTCGTTCTCCACAGCTGTGGATGACGACTTTTGACGCATGGATATTGTGCATTTGAGTAGAATGAAGGTTTTTGACACATTTACACCGAGCTGTGCTCTCAGAAACGCTCGAAACACGCGATATCACGATTTTGGTGTTCGTCGATTTTTCGTTCGTCACAGCTGTGCCAGACGACTTTTAACGCATGGATAATGTGCATTTGAGAAGAATGAAGGTTTTTCATACATTTACACCGAGCTGTGCTCTCAGAAACGCTCGAAACACGCGATATCACGATTTTGGTGATCCTGTTTCGTTCTCCACAGCTGTGCCTGACGACTTTTGACGCATGGATATTGTGCATTTGAGTAGAATGAATGTTTTTCATACATTTACACCGAGCTGTGCAATCAGAAACGATCGAAACACGCGATATCACGATGTTGGTGATCCTGTTTCGTTCTCCACAGCTGTGCCTGACGACTTTTGATGCATGGATATTGTGGATTTGAGTAGAATGAAGGGTTTTGACACATTTACACCGAGCTGTGCTCTCAGAAACGCTCGAAACACGCGATATCACGATTTTGGTGATCTTCAATGTTTCGTTCGCCACGGCTGTGGCAGACAACTTTTAACGCATGGATATTGTGCATTTGAGTAGAATGAAGGTTTCTGACACATTTATACCGAGCTGTGCTCTCAGAAACGCTCGAAACACGCGTTATCACGATTTTGGTGTTCTTCGATTTTTCGTTCGCCACAGTTGTGGCAGACGACTTCTAACGCATGGATAATGTGCATTTGAGTAGAATGAAGGTTTTTCATACATTCACACCGAGCTGTGCTCTCAGAAACGCTCGAAACACGAGATATCTCGATTTTGGTACTGTTCAAAGTTTCGTTCGCCACTGCTGTGCCAGACAACTTGTAACAGATGGATAATGTGCATTTGAGTAGAATGAAGGTTTTTCATACATTTACACCGAGCTGTGCTCTCAGAAACGCTCGAAACACGCGTTATCACGATTTTGGTGTTCTTCGATTTTTCGTTCGCCACATTTGTGGCAGACGACTTTTAAAGCATGAATATTGTGCATTTGAGTAGAATGAAGATTTTTGACTCATTTACACCGAGCTGTGCTCTCAGAAACGCTCGAAACACGCGATATCACGATTTTGGTGATCTTCAATGTTTCGTTCGCCACGGCTGTGGCAGACAACTTTTAACACATGGATCTTGTGTGTTTGAGCAGAATGAAGGTTTTTGACACATTCACACCGAGCTGTGCTCTCGGAAACGCTCGAAACATGCGATATCACGATTTTGGTGTTCGTCCATTTTTCGTTCGCCACAGCTATGGCAGACGACTTTTAACGCATGAATATTGTGTATTTGAGTAGAATGAAGGTTTTTTACACATTTACACCCAGCTGTGCTCTCAGAAACGCTCGAAACACGCGATATCACGATTTTGGTGATCTTCAATGTTTCGTTCGCAACGGCTGTGGCAGACAACTTTTAACACATGGATATTGTGCATTTGAGTAGAATGAAGATTTCTGACACATTTATACCGAGCTGTGCTCTCAGAAACGCTCGAAACACGCGATATCACGATTTTGGTGATCCTCGATTTTTCGTTCTCCACAGCTGTGGATGACGACTTTTGAAGCATGGATATTGTGCATTTGAGTAGAATGAAGGTTTTTGACACATTTACACAGAGCTGTGCTCTCAGAAACGCTCGAAATACACGATATCACGATTTTGGTGATCTTCAATGTTTCGTTCGCCACGGCTGTGGCAGACAACTTTTAACACATGGATCTTGTGTGTTTGAGCAGAATGAAGGTTTTTGACACATTCACACCGAGCTGTGCTCTCGGAAACGCTCGAAACATGCGACATCACGATTTTGGTGTTCGTCCATTTTTCGTTCGCCACAGCTGTGGCAGACGACTTTTAACGAATGAATATTGTGTATTTGAGTAGAATGAAGATTTTTGACACATTTACACCGAGCTATGCTCTCAGGAACGATCGAAACACGAGATATCACGATTTTGGTGTTCTTCGATTTTTCGTTCGCCACAGTTGTGGCAGACGACTTCTAACGCATGGATAATGTGCATTTGAGTAGAATGAAGGTTTTTGACACATTTACACCGAGCTGTGCTCTCAGAAACGCTCGAAACACGCGATATCACGATTTTGGTGTTCGTCGATTTTTCGTTAGACACAGCTGTGCCAGACGACTTTTAACGCATGAATATTGTGTATTTGAGCAGAATGAAGGTTTTTTACACATTTACACCGAGCTGTGCTCTCAGAAACGCTCGAAACACGCGATATCACGATTTTGGTGTTCTTCGATTTTTCGTTCGCCACATTTGTGGCAGACGACTTTTAAAGCATGAATATTGTGCATTTGAGTAGAATGAAGATTTTTGACTCATTTACACCGAGCTATGATCTCAGGAACGCTCGAAACACGAGATATCTCGATGTTGGTACTGTTCAAAGTTTCGTTCTCCACAGCTGTGCCTGACGACTTTTGACGCATGGGTATTGTGCATTTGAGTAGAATGAAGGTTTTTGACACATTTACACCGATCTGTGCTCTCAGAAACGCTCGAAACACGCGATATCACGATTTTGGTGTTCGTCGATTTTTCGTTCGTCACAGCTGTGGCAGACGACTTTTAACGCATGGATAATGTGCATTTGAGTAGAATGAAGATTTTTGACTCATTTACACCGAGCTATGATCTCAGGAACGCTCGAAACACGAGATATCTCGATGTTGGTACTGTTCAAAGTTTCGTTCCCCACAGCTGTGCCTGACGACTTT
The DNA here is from genome assembly GCA_963932165.1 of Pimpla rufipes. Taxonomy (NCBI): domain Eukaryota; kingdom Metazoa; phylum Arthropoda; class Insecta; order Hymenoptera; family Ichneumonidae; genus Pimpla; species Pimpla rufipes. The sequence goes on from CAWVQF010000037.1 coordinate 1,145,862, forward strand.
TGACGCATGGGTATTGTGCATTTGAGTAGAATGAAGGTTTTTGACACATTTACACCGAGCTGTGCTCTCAGAAACGCTCGAAACACGCGATATCACGATTTTGGTGTTCGTCGATTTTTCGTTAGACACAGCTGTGCCAGACGACTTTTAACGCATGAATATTGTGTATTTGAGCAGATTGAAGGTTTTTTACACATTTACACCGAGCTGTGCTCTCAGAAACGCTCGAAACACGCGATATCACGATTTTGGTGTTCTTCGATTTTTCGTTCGCCACATTTATGGCAGACGACTTTTAAAGCATGAATATTGTGCATTTGAGTAGAATGAAGGTTTTTGATACATTTACACCGATCTGTGCTCTCAGAAACGCTCGAAACACGCGATATCACGATTTTGGTGTTCGTCGATTTTTCGTTAGACACAGCTGTGCCAGACGACGTTTAACGCATGAATATTGTGTATTTGAGCAGAATGAATGTTTTTTACACATTTACACCGAGCTGTGCTCTCAGAAACGCTCGAAACACGCGATATCACGATTTTGGTGACCTTCGATTTTTCGTTCGCCACATTTGTGGCAGACGACTTTTAAAGCATGGATAATGTGCATTTGAGTAGAATGAAGGTTTTCCATACATTTACACCGAGCTGTGCTCTCAGAAACGCTCTAAACACGCGATATCACGATTTTGGTGATCCTCTGTTTCGTTCTCCACAGCTGTGCCTGACGACTTTTAACGCATGGATATTGTGCATTTGAGTAGAACGAAGGTTTTTCATACATTTACACCGCGCTGTGCTCTCAGAAACGATCGAAACACGCGATATCACGATGTTGGTGATCCTGTTTCGTTCTCCACAGCTGTGCCTGACGACTTTTGATGCATGGATATTGTGGATTTGAGTAGAATGAAGGTTTTTGACACATTTACACCGAGCTGTGCTCTCAGAAACGCTCGAAACACGCGATATCACGATTTTGGTGATCTTCAATGTTTCGTTCGCCACGGCGGTGGCAGACAACTTTTAACACATGGAACTTGTGTATTTGAGTAGAGTGAAGGTTTTTGACACATTTACACCGAACTGTGCTCTCAGAAACGCTCGAAACACGCGATATCACGATTTTGGTGTTCGTCGATTTTTCGTTCGCCACAGTTGTGGCAGACGACTTTTAACGCATGGATAATGTGCATTTGAGTAGAATGAAGGTTTTTCATACATTTACACCGAGCTGTGCTCTCAGAAACGCTCGAATCACGCGATATCACGATTTTGATGATCCTCGATTTTTCGTTCTCCACAGCTGTGCCGGACGACTTTTGACGCATGGATATTGTGCATTTGAGTAGAATGAAGGTTTTTGACACATTTACACCGAGCTGTGCTCTGAGAAACGCTCGAAACACGCGAGATCACGATTTTGGTGATCCTCGATGTTTCGTTCTCCACAGCTGAGACTGACGACTTTTGATTCATGGATATTGTGCATTTGAGTAGAATGAAGGTTTTTGACACATATACACTGAGCTGTGCTCTCAGAAACGCTCGAAACACGCGATATCACGATTTTGGTGATCTTCAATGTTTCGTTCGCCACGGCTGTGCCAGACAACTTTTAACACATGGATCTTGTGTATTTGAGCAGAATGAAGGTTTTTGACACATTTACACCGAGCTGTGCTCTCAGAATCGCTCGAAACTCGCGATATCACGATTTTGGTTTTCGTCGATTTTTTGTTCGCCACAGATGTGCCAGACAACTTTTAACACATGGATTTTGTGCATTTGAGCAGAATGAAGGTTTTTGACGCACTTACACCGAGCTGTGCTCTCAGAAACGCACGAAACACGCGATATCACGATTTTAGTGTTCTTCAATGTTTCATTCTCCACAGCTGTGCCAGACGACTTTTAAAGCATGAATATTGTGCATTTGAGTAGAATGAACGTTTTTCATACATTTACACCGAGCTGTGCTCTCAGAATCGATCGAAACACGCGATATCACGATTTTGGTGCTGTTCAATGTTTCGTTCGCCAGGGCTGTGCCAGACAACTTTTAACACATGGATCTTGTGTATTTGAGTAGAATGAAGGATTTTGACACATCTACACCGAGCTGTGCACTCAGAACCGTTCGAAACACGCGATATCACGATTTTGGTGCTGTTCAAAGTTTCGTTCGCCACAGCTGTGCCAGACAACTTTTAGCACATGGATCTTGTGTATTTGAGTAGAATGAAGGTTTTTGACACATTTACACCGAGCTGTGCTCTCAGAAACGCTCGAAACACGCGATATCACGATTTTGGTGATCTTCAATGTTTCGTTCGCCACGGCTGTGCCAGACAACTTTTAACACATGGATCTTGTGTATTTGAGTAGAATGAAGGTTTTTGACGCATTTACACCGAGCTGTGCTCTCAGAAACGCTCGAAACACGCGATATCACGATTTTGGTGATCCTCGATGTTTCGTTCTCCATAGCTGTGCCTGACGACTTTTGAGGCATGGATATTGTGCATTTGAGTAGAATGAAGGTTTTTTACACATTTACACCGAGCTGTGCTCTCAGAAACGCTCGAAACACGCGATATCACGATTTTGGTGATCCTCGATGTTTCGTTCTCCACAGCTGTGGATGACGACTTTTGACGCATGGATATTGTGCATTTGAGTAGAATGAAGGTTTTTGACACATTTACACCGAGCTGTGCTCTCAGAAACGCTCGAAACACGCGATATCACGATTTTGGTGTTCGTCGATTTTTCGTTCGTCACAGCTGTGCCAGACGACTTTTAACGCATGGATAATGTGCATTTGAGAAGAATGAAGGTTTTTCATACATTTACACCGAGCTGTGCTCTCAGAAACGCTCGAAACACGCGATATCACGATTTTGGTGATCCTGTTTCGTTCTCCACAGCTGTGCCTGACGACTTTTGACGCATGGATATTGTGCATTTGAGTAGAATGAATGTTTTTCATACATTTACACCGAGCTGTGCAATCAGAAACGATCGAAACACGCGATATCACGATGTTGGTGATCCTGTTTCGTTCTCCACAGCTGTGCCTGACGACTTTTGATGCATGGATATTGTGGATTTGAGTAGAATGAAGGTTTTTGACACATTTACACCGAGCTGTGCTCTCAGAAACGCTCGAAACACGCGATATCACGATTTTGGTGATCTTCAATGTTTCGTTCGCCACGGCTGTGGCAGACAACTTTTAACGCATGGATATTGTGCATTTGAGTAGAATGAAGGTTTCTGACACATTTATACCGAGCTGTGCTCTCAGAAACGCTCGAAACACGCGTTATCACGATTTTGGTGTTCTTCGATTTTTCGTTCGCCACAGTTGTGGCAGACGACTTCTAACGCATGGATAATGTGCATTTGAGTAGAATGAAGGTTTTTCATACATTCACACCGAGCTGTGCTCTCAGAAACGCTCGAAACACGAGATATCTCGATTTTGGTACTGTTCAAAGTTTCGTTCGCCACTGCTGTGCCAGACAACTTGTAACAGATGGATAATGTGCATTTGAGTAGAATGAAGGTTTTTCATACATTTACACCGAGCTGTGCTCTCAGAAACGCTCGAAACACGCGTTATCACGATTTTGGTGTTCTTCGATTTTTCGTTCGCCACATTTGTGGCAGACGACTTTTAAAGCATGAATATTGTGCATTTGAGTAGAATGAAGATTTTTGACTCATTTACACCGAGCTGTGCTCTCAGAAACGCTCGAAACACGCGATATCACGATTTTGGTGATCTTCAATGTTTCGTTCGCCACGGCTGTGGCAGACAACTTTTAACACATGGATCTTGTGTGTTTGAGCAGAATGAAGGTTTTTGACACATTCACACCGAGCTGTGCTCTCGGAAACGCTCGAAACATGCGATATCACGATTTTGGTGTTCGTCCATTTTTCGTTCGCCACAGCTATGGCAGACGACTTTTAACGCATGAATATTGTGTATTTGAGTAGAATGAAGGTTTTTTACACATTTACACCCAGCTGTGCTCTCAGAAACGCTCGAAACACGCGATATCACGATTTTGGTGATCTTCAATGTTTCGTTCGCAACGGCTGTGGCAGACAACTTTTAACACATGGATATTGTGCATTTGAGTAGAATGAAGATTTCTGACACATTTATACCGAGCTGTGCTCTCAGAAACGCTCGAAACACGCGATATCACGATTTTGGTGATCCTCGATTTTTCGTTCTCCACAGCTGTGGATGACGACTTTTGAAGCATGGATATTGTGCATTTGAGTAGAATGAAGGTTTTTGACACATTTACACAGAGCTGTGCTCTCAGAAACGCTCGAAATACACGATATCACGATTTTGGTGATCTTCAATGTTTCGTTCGCCACGGCTGTGGCAGACAACTTTTAACACATGGATCTTGTGTGTTTGAGCAGAATGAAGGTTTTTGACACATTCACACCGAGCTGTGCTCTCGGAAACGCTCGAAACATGCGACATCACGATTTTGGTGTTCGTCCATTTTTCGTTCGCCACAGCTGTGGCAGACGACTTTTAACGAATGAATATTGTGTATTTGAGTAGAATGAAGATTTTTGACACATTTACACCGAGCTATGCTCTCAGGAACGATCGAAACACGAGATATCACGATTTTGGTGTTCTTCGATTTTTCGTTCGCCACAGTTGTGGCAGACGACTTCTAACGCATGGATAATGTGCATTTGAGTAGAATGAAGGTTTTTGACACATTTACACCGAGCTGTGCTCTCAGAAACGCTCGAAACACGCGATATCACGATTTTGGTGTTCGTCGATTTTTCGTTAGACACAGCTGTGCCAGACGACTTTTAACGCATGAATATTGTGTATTTGAGCAGAATGAAGGTTTTTTACACATTTACACCGAGCTGTGCTCTCAGAAACGCTCGAAACACGCGATATCACGATTTTGGTGTTCTTCGATTTTTCGTTCGCCACATTTGTGGCAGACGACTTTTAAAGCATGAATATTGTGCATTTGAGTAGAATGAAGATTTTTGACTCATTTACACCGAGCTATGATCTCAGGAACGCTCGAAACACGAGATATCTCGATGTTGGTACTGTTCAAAGTTTCGTTCTCCACAGCTGTGCCTGACGACTTTTGACGCATGGGTATTGTGCATTTGAGTAGAATGAAGGTTTTTGACACATTTACACCGATCTGTGCTCTCAGAAACGCTCGAAACACGCGATATCACGATTTTGGTGTTCGTCGATTTTTCGTTCGTCACAGCTGTGGCAGACGACTTTTAACGCATGGATAATGTGCATTTGAGTAGAATGAAGATTTTTGACTCATTTACACCGAGCTATGATCTCAGGAACGCTCGAAACACGAGATATCTCGATGTTGGTACTGTTCAAAGTTTCGTTCCCCACAGCTGTGCCTGACGACTTTTGACGCATGGGTATTGTGCATTTGAGTAGAATGAAGGTTTTTGACACATTTACACCGAGCTGTGCTCTCAGAAACGCTCGAAACACGCGATATCACGATTTTGGTGTTCGTCGATTTTTCGTTAGACACAGCTGTGCCAGACGACTTTTAACGCATGAATATTGTGTATTTGAGCAGATTGAAGGTTTTTTACACATTTACACCGAGCTGTGCTCTCAGAAACGCTCGAAACACGCGATATCACGATTTTGGTGTTCTTCGATTTTTCGTTCGCCACATTTATGGCAGACGACTTTTAAAGCATGAATATTGTGCATTTGAGTAGAATGAAGGTTTTTGATACATTTACACCGATCTGTGCTCTCAGAAACGCTCGAAACACGCGATATCACGATTTTGGTGTTCGTCGATTTTTCGTTAGACACAGCTGTGCCAGACGACGTTTAACGCATGAATATTGTGTATTTGAGCAGAATGAATGTTTTTTACACATTTACACCGAGCTGTGCTCTCAGAAACGCTCGAAACACGCGATATCACGATTTTGGTGACCTTCGATTTTTCGTTCGCCACATTTGTGGCAGACGACTTTTAAAGCATGGATAATGTGCATTTGAGTAGAATGAAGGTTTTCCATACATTTACACCGAGCTGTGCTCTCAGAAACGCTCTAAACACGCGATATCACGATTTTGGTGATCCTCTGTTTCGTTCTCCACAGCTGTGCCTGACGACTTTTAACGCATGGATATTGTGCATTTGAGTAGAACGAAGGTTTTTCATACATTTACACCGCGCTGTGCTCTCAGAAACGATCGAAACACGCGATATCACGATGTTGGTGATCCTGTTTCGTTCTCCACAGCTGTGCCTGACGACTTTTGATGCATGGATATTGTGGATTTGAGTAGAATGAAGGTTTTTGACACATTTACACCGAGCTGTGCTCTCAGAAACGCTCGAAACACGCGATATCACGATTTTGGTGATCTTCAATGTTTCGTTCGCCACGGCGGTGGCAGACAACTTTTAACACATGGAACTTGTGTATTTGAGTAGAGTGAAGGTTTTTGACACATTTACACCGAACTGTGCTCTCAGAAACGCTCGAAACACGCGATATCACGATTTTGGTGTTCGTCGATTTTTCGTTCGCCACAGTTGTGGCAGACGACTTTTAACGCATGGATAATGTGCATTTGAGTAGAATGAAGGTTTTTCATACATTTACACCGAGCTGTGCTCTCAGAAACGCTCGAATCACGCGATATCACGATTTTGATGATCCTCGATTTTTCGTTCTCCACAGCTGTGCCGGACGACTTTTGACGCATGGATATTGTGCATTTGAGTAGAATGAAGGTTTTTGACACATTTACACCGAGCTGTGCTCTGAGAAACGCTCGAAACACGCGAGATCACGATTTTGGTGATCCTCGATGTTTCGTTCTCCACAGCTGAGACTGACGACTTTTGATTCATGGATATTGTGCATTTGAGTAGAATGAAGGTTTTTGACACATATACACTGAGCTGTGCTCTCAGAAACGCTCGAAACACGCGATATCACGATTTTGGTGATCTTCAATGTTTCGTTCGCCACGGCTGTGCCAGACAACTTTTAACACATGGATCTTGTGTATTTGAGCAGAATGAAGGTTTTTGACACATTTACACCGAGCTGTGCTCTCAGAATCGCTCGAAACTCGCGATATCACGATTTTGGTTTTCGTCGATTTTTTGTTCGCCACAGATGTGCCAGACAACTTTTAACACATGGATTTTGTGCATTTGAGCAGAATGAAGGTTTTTGACGCACTTACACCGAGCTGTGCTCTCAGAAACGCACGAAACACGCGATATCACGATTTTAGTGTTCTTCAATGTTTCATTCTCCACAGCTGTGCCAGACGACTTTTAAAGCATGAATATTGTGCATTTGAGTAGAATGAACGTTTTTCATACATTTACACCGAGCTGTGCTCTCAGAATCGATCGAAACACGCGATATCACGATTTTGGTGCTGTTCAATGTTTCGTTCGCCAGGGCTGTGCCAGACAACTTTTAACACATGGATCTTGTGTATTTGAGTAGAATGAAGGATTTTGACACATCTACACCGAGCTGTGCACTCAGAACCGTTCGAAACACGCGATATCACGATTTTGGTGCTGTTCAAAGTTTCGTTCGCCACAGCTGTGCCAGACAACTTTTAGCACATGGATCTTGTGTATTTGAGTAGAATGAAGGTTTTTGACACATTTACACCGAGCTGTGCTCTCAGAAACGCTCGAAACACGCGATATCACGATTTTGGTGATCTTCAATGTTTCGTTCGCCACGGCTGTGCCAGACAACTTTTAACACATGGATCTTGTGTATTTGAGTAGAATGAAGGTTTTTGACGCATTTACACCGAGCTGTGCTCTCAGAAACGCTCGAAACACGCGATATCACGATTTTGGTGATCCTCGATGTTTCGTTCTCCATAGCTGTGCCTGACGACTTTTGAGGCATGGATATTGTGCATTTGAGTAGAATGAAGGTTTTTTACACATTTACACCGAGCTGTGCTCTCAGAAACGCTCGAAACACGCGATATCACGATTTTGGTGATCTTTAATGTTTCGTTCGCCACGGCGGTGGCAGACAACTTTTAACACATGGATCTTGTGTACTTGAGTAGAGTGAAGGTTTTTGACACATTTACACCGAACTGTGCTCTCAGAAACGCTCGAAACACGCGATATCACGATTTTGGTGTTCGTCGATTTTTCGTTCGTCACAGCTGTGCCAGACGACTTTTAACGCATGGATATCGTGCATTTGAGTAGAATGAAGGTTTTTTTACACATTTACACCGAGCTGTGCTCTCAGAAACGCTCGAAACACGCGATATCACGATTTTGGTGTTCTTCGATTTTTCGTTCGCCACATTTGTGCCAGACGACGTTTAACGCATGAATATTGTGTATTTGAGCAGAATGAATGTTTTTTACACATTTACACCGAGCTGTGCTCTCAGAAACGCTCGAAACACGCGATATAACGATTTTGGTGACCTTCGATTTTTCGTTCGCCACATTTGTGGCAGACGACTTTTAAAGCATGGATAATGTGCATTTGAGTAGAATGAAGGTTTTCCATACATTTACACCGAGCTGTGCTCTCAGAAACGCTCTAAACACGCGATATCACGATTTTGGTGATCCTCTGTTTCGTTCTCCACAGCTGTGCCTGACGACTTTTGACGCATGGATATTGTGCATTTGAGTAGAACGAAGGTTTTTCATACATTTACACCGAGCTGTGCTCTCAGAAACGATCGAAACACGCGATATCACGATGTTGGTGATCCTGTTTCGTTCTCCACAGCTGTGCCTGACGACTTTTGATGCATGGATATTGTGGATTTGAGTAGAATGAAGGTTTTTGACACATTTACACCGAGCTGTGCTCTCAGAAACGCTCGAAACACGCGATATCACGATTTTGGTGATCTTCAATGTTTCGTTCGCCACGGCGGTGGCAGACAACTTTTAACACATGGAACTTGTGTATTTGAGTAGAGTGAAGGTTTTTGACACATTTACACCGAACTGTGCTCTCAGAAACGCTCGAAACACGCGATATCACGATTTTGGTGTTCGTCGATTTTTCGTTCGCCACAGTTGTGGCAGACGACTTTTAACGCATGGATAATGTGCATTTGAGTAGAATGAAGGTTTTTCATACATTTACACCGAGCTGTGCTCTCAGAAACGCTCGAATCACGCGATATCACGATTTTGATGATCCTCGATTTTTCGTTCTCCACAGCTGTGCCGGACGACTTTTGACGCATGGATATTGTGCATTTGAGTAGAATGAAGGTTTTTGACACATTTACACCGAGCTGTGCTCTGAGAAACGCTCGAAACACGCGAGATCACGATTTTGGTGATCCTCGATGTTTCGTTCTCCACAGCTGAGACTGACGACTTTTGATTCATGGATATTGTGCATTTGAGTAGAATGAAGGTTTTTGACACATATACACCGAGCTGTACTCTCAGAAACGCTCGAAACACGCGATATCACGATTTTGGTGATCTTCAATGTTTCGTTCGCCACGGCTGTGCCAGACAACTTTTAACACATGGATCTTGTGTATTTGAGCAGAATGAAGGTTTTTGACACATTTACACCGAGCTGTGCTCTCAGAATCGCTCGAAACTCGCGATATCACGATTTTGGTTTTCGTCGATTTTTTGTTCGCCACAGATGTGCCAGACGACTTTTAACGCATGGATATTGTGCATTTGAGCAGAATGAAGGTTTTTGACACATTTACACCGAGCTGTGCTCTCAGAAACGCTCGAAACACGCGATATCACGATTTTGGTGATCTTCAATGTTTCGTTCGCCACGGCTGTGGCAGACAAATTTTAACACATGGATCTTGTGTGTTTGAGCCGAATGAAGGTTTTTTACACATTTACACCGAGCTGTGCTCTCTGAAACGCTCGAAACACGCGATATCACGATTTTGGTGTTCGTCGATTTTTCGTTCGCCACAGCTGTGCCAGACAACTTTTAACACATGCATTTTGTGTATTTGAGTAGAATGAAGGTTTTTGACACATTTACACCGAGCTGTGCTCTCAGAAATGCTCGAAACACGCGAGATCACGATTTTAGTGTTCTTCAATGTTTCATTCGCCACTGCTGTGCCAGACAACTTTTAACACATGGATTTTGTGCATTTGAGCAGAATGAAAGTTTTTGACGCACTTACACCGAGCTGTGCTCTCAGAAACGCACGAAACACGCGATATCACGATTTTAGTGTTCTTCAATGTTTCATTCTCCACAGCTGTGCCAGACGACTTTTAAAGCATGAATATTGTGCATTTGAGTAGAATGAACGTTTTTCATACATTTACACCGAGCTGTGCTCTCAGAATCGATCGAAACACGCGATATCACGATTTTGGTGCTGTTCAATGTTTCGTTCGCCAGGGCTGTGCCAGACAACTTTTAACACATGGATCTTGTGTGTTTGAGTAGAATGAAGGATTTTGACACATCTACACCGAGCTGTGCACTCAGAACCGTTCGAAACACGCGATATCACGATTTTGGTGCTGTTCAAAGTTTCGTTCGCCACAGCTGTGCCAGACAACTTTTAGCACATGGATCTTGTGTATTTGAGTAGAATGAAGGTTTTTGACACATTTACACCGAGCTGTGCTCTCAGAAACGCTCGAAACACGCGATATCACGATTTTGGTGATCTTCAATGTTTCGTTCGCCACGGCTGTGCCAGACAACTTTTAACACATGGATCTTGTGTATTTGAGTAGAATGAAGGTTTTTGACGCATTTACACCGAGCTGTGCTCTCAGAAACGCTCGAAACACGCGATATCACGATTTTGGTGATCCTCGATGTTTCGTTCTCCATAGCTGTGCCTGACGACTTTTGAGGCATGGATATTGTGCATTTGAGTAGAATGAAGGTTTTTTACACATTTACACCGAGCTGTGCTCTCAGAAACGCTCGAAACACGCGATATCACGATTTTGGTGATCTTTAATGTTTCGTTCGCCACGGCGGTGGCAGACAACTTTTAACACATGGATCTTGTGTACTTGAGTAGAGTGAAGGTTTTTGACACATTTACACCGAACTGTGCTCTCAGAAACGCTCGAAACACGCGATATCACGATTTTGGTGTTCGTCGATTTTTCGTTCGTCACAGCTGTGCCAGACGACTTTTAACGCATGGATATCGTGCATTTGAGTAGAATGAAGGTTTTTTTACACATTTACACCGAGCTGTGCTCTCAGAAACGCTCGAAACACGCGATATCACGATTTTGGTGTTCTTCGATTTTTCGTTCGCCACAGTTGTGGCAGACGACTTCTAACGCATGGATAATGTGCATTTGAGTAGAATGAAGGTTTTTCATACATTTACACCGAGCTGTGCTCTCAGAAACGTTCGAAACACGCGATATCACGATTTTGGTGATCCTCGATTTTTCGTTCTCCACAGCTGTGGATGACGACTTTTGACGCATGGATATTGTGCATTTGAGTAGAATGAAGGTTTTTGACACATTTACACCGAGCTGTGCTCTCAGAAACGCTCGAAACACGCGATATCACGATTTTGGTGATCTTCAATGTTTCGTTCGCCACGGCTGTGGCAGACAACTTTTAACACATGGATCTTGTGTGTTTGATCAGAATGAAGGTTTTTGACACATTCACACCGAGCTGTGCTCTCGGAAACGCTCGAAACATGCGATATCACGATTTTGGTGTTCGTCGATTTTTCATTCGCCACATTCGTAGCAGACGACTTTTAAAGCATGGATCTTGTGTGTTTGAGCAGTATGAAGGTTTATGACGCATTCACATCGAGCTGTGCTCTCAGAAACGCTCGAAACATTCGATATCACGATTTTGGTGTTCGTCGATTTTTCATTCGCCACAGCTGTGGCAGACGACTTTTAACGCATGAATATTGTGCATTTGAGTAGAATGAAGATTTTTGACACATTTACACCGAACTATGCTCTCAGGAAAGCTCGAAACACGCGATATCACGATTTTGGTGTTCTTCGATTTTTCGTTCGTCACAGCTGTGCCAGACGACTTTTAACGCATGGATATCGTGCATTTGAGTAGAATGAAGGTTTTTTACACATTTACACCGAGCTGTGCTCTCAGAAACGCTCGAAACACGCGATATCACGATTTTGGTGTTCTTCGATTTTTCGTTCGCCACAGTTGTGGCAGACGACTTCTACCGCATGGATAATGTGCATTTGAGTAGAATGAAGGTTTTTCATACATTCACACCGAGCTGTGCTCTCAGAAACGCTCGAAACATGCGATATCACGATTTTGGTGTTCGTCGATTTTTCGTTCGCCACAGCTGTGGCAGACGACTTTTAACGCATGAATATTGTGCATTTGAGTAGAATGAAGATTTTTTACACATTTACACCGAGCTATGCTCTCAGGAACGCTCGAAACACGAGATATCTCGATTTTGGTACTGTTCAAAGTTTCGTTCTCCACTGCTGTGTCAGACAACTTGTAACACATGGATCTTGTGTATTTGAGTAGAATGAAGGTATTTGACACGTTTACACCGAGCTGTGCTCTCAGAAACGCTCGAAACACGCGTTATCACGATTTTGGTGATCTTCAATGTTTCGTTCGCCACGGCTGTGGCAGACAACTTTTAACACATGGATATTGTGCATTTGAGTAGAATGAAGGTTTCTGACGCATTTATACCGAGTTGTGCTCTCAGAAACGCTCGAAACACGCGATATCACGATTTTGGTGTTCTTCGATTTTTCGTTCGCCACAGTTGTGGCAGACGACTTTTAACGCATGGATTATGTGCATTTGAGTAGAATGAAGGTTTTTCATACATTCACACCGAGCTGTGCTCTCAGAAACGCTCGAAACACGAGATATCTCGATTTTGGTACTGTTCAAAGTTTCGTTCGCCACTGCTGTGCCAGACAACTTGTAACACATGGATCTTGTGTATTTGAGTAGAATGAAGGTTTTTGACACATTTACACCGAGCTGTGCTCTCAGAAACGCTCGAAACACGCGATATCACGATTTTGGTGATCTTCAATGTTTCGTTCGCCACGGCTGTGGCAGACAACTTTTAACACATGGATCTTGTGTCGTTTACACCGAGCTGTGCTCTCAGAAACGCTCGAAACACGCGATATCACGATTTTGGTGTTCTTAAATGTTTCGTTCGCCACGGCTGTGGCAGACAACGTTTAACACATGGATCTTGTGTATTTGAGTAGAATGAAGATTTTTGACACATTTACACCCAGCTGTGCTCTCAGAAACGCTCGAAACACGCGATATCACGATTTTGGTGTTCGTCGATTTTTCGTTAGACACAGCTGTGCCAGACGACTTTTAACGCATGAATATTGTGTATTTGAGCAGAATGAAGGTTTTTTACACATTTACACCGAGCTGTGCTCTCAGAAACGCTCGAAACACGCGATATCACGATTTTTGTGTTCTTCGATTTTTCGTTCGCCACATTTGGATAATGTGCATTTGAGTAGAATGAAGGTTTTTCAAACATTCACACCGAGCTGTGCTCTCAGAAACGCTCGAAACACGAGATATCTCGATTTTGGTACTGTTCAAAGTTTTGTTCGCCACTGCTGTGCCAGACAACTTGTAACACATGGATCTTGTGTATTTGAGTAGAATGAAGGTTTTTGACACATTTACACCGAGCTGTGCTCTCAGAAACGCTCGAAACACGCGATATCACGATTTTGGTGTTCTTCGATTTTTCTTTCGCCACAGTTGTGGCAGACGACTTCTAACGCATGGATAATGTGCATTTGAGCAGAATGAAGGTTTTTCATACATTCACACCGAGCTGTGCTCTCAGAAACGCTCGAAACACGCGATATCACGATTTTGGTGTTCGTCGATTTTTCGTTAGACACAGCTGTGCCAGACGAATTTTAACGCATGAATATTGTGTATTTGAGCAGAATGAAGGTTTTTTACACATTTACACCGAGCTGTGCTCTCAGAAACGCTCGAAACACGCGATATCACGATTTTGGTGTTCTTCGATTTTTCGTTCGCCACATTTGTGGCAGACGACTTTTAAAGCATGAATATTGTGCATTTGAGTAGAATGAAGGTTTTCCATACATTTACACCGAGCTGTGCTCTCAGAAACGCTCTAAACACGCGATATCACGATTTTGGTGATCCTCTGTTTCGTTCTCCACAGCTGTGCCTGACGACTTTTGACGCATGGATATTGTGCATTTGAGTAGAACGAAGGATTTTCATACATTTACACCGAGCTGTGCTCTCAGAAACGATCGAAACACGCGATATCACGATGTTGGTGATCCTGTTTCGTTCTCCACAGCTGTGCCTGACGACTTTTGATGCATGGATATTGTGGATTTGAGTAGAATGAATGTTTTTGACACATTTACACCGAGCTGTGCTCTCAGAAACGCTCGAAACACGCGATATCACGATTTTGGTGATCTTCAATGTTTCGTTCGCCACGGCGGTGGCAGACAACTTTTAACACATGGAACTTGTGTATTTGAGTAGAGTGAAGGTTTTTGACACATTTACACCGAACTGTGCTCTCAGAAACGCTCGAAACACGCGATATCACGATTTTGGTGTTCGTCGATTTTTCGTTCGCCACAGTTGTGGCAGACGACTTCTAACGCATGGATAATGTGCATTTGAGTAGAATGAAGGTTTTTCATACATTTACATCGAGCTGTGCTCTCAGAAACGTTCGAAACACGCGATATTACGATTTTGGTGATCCTCGGTTCTTCGTTTTCCACAGCTGTGGATGACGACTTTTGACGCATGGATATTGTGCATTTGAGTAGAATGAAGGTTGTTGACACATTTACACCGAGCTGTGCTCTCAGAAACGCTCGAAACACGCGATATCACGATTTTGGTGATCTTCAATGTTTCGTTCGCCACGGCTGTGGCAGACAACTTTTAACACATGGATCTTGTGTGTTTGAGCAGAATGAAGGTTTTTGACACATTCACACGGAGCTGTGCTCTCGGAAACGCTCGAAACATGCGATATCACGATTTTGGTGTTCGTCCATTTTTCGTTCGCCACAGCCATGGCAGACGACTTTTAACGCATGAATATTGTGTATTTGAGTAGAATGAAGGTTTTTTACACATTTACACCCAGCTGTGCTCTCAGAAACGCTCGAAACACGCGATATCACGATTTTGGTGATCTTCGATTTTTCGTTCGCCACAGTTGTGGCAGACGACTTCTAACGCATGGATAATGTGCATTTGAGTAGAATGAAAGTTTTTCATACATTTACACCGAGCTGTGCTCGCAGAAACGTTCGAAACACGCGATATTACGATTTTGGTGATCCTCGGTTTTTCGTTTTCCACAGCTGTTTATGACGACTTTTGACGCATGGATAATGTGTATTTGAGCAGAATGAAGGTTTTTTACACATTTACACCGAGCTGTGCTCTCAGAAACGCTCGAAACACGCGTTATCACGATTTTGGTGATATTCAATGTTTAGTTCTCCACGGCTGTGGCAGACGACTTTTAACGCATGAATATTGTGCATTTGAGTAGAATGAAGATTTTTGACACATTTACACCGAACTATGCTCTCAGGAACGCTCGAAACACGCGATATCACGATTTTGGTGTTCCTCGATTTTTCGTTCTCCACAGCTGTGGATGACGACTTTTGACTCATGGATATCGTGCATTTGAGTAGAATGAAGGTTTTTGACACATTTACACCGAGCTGTGCTCTCAGAAACGCTCGAAACACGCGATATCACGATTTTGGTGATCTTCAATGTTTCGTTCGCCACGGCTGTGGCAGACAACTTTTAACACATGGATCTTGTGTGTTTGAGCAGAATGAAGGTTTTTGACACATTCACACCGAGCTGTGCTCTCGGAAACGCTCGAAACATGCGATATCACGATTTTGGTGTTCGTCCATTTTTCGTTCGCCACAGCTGTGGCAGACGACTTTTAACGCATGAATATTGTGCATTTGAGTAGAATGAAGATTTTTGACACATTTACACCGAGCTGTGCTCTCAGAAACGCTCGAAACACGCGATATCACGATTTTGGTGTTCTTCGATTTTTCGTTCGCCACATTTGTGGCAGACGACTTTTAACGCATGGATATTGTGCATTTGAGTAGAATGAAGGTTTTTTACATATTTACACCGAGCTGTGCT
The DNA here is from genome assembly GCA_963932165.1 of Pimpla rufipes. Lineage (NCBI taxonomy): Eukaryota > Metazoa > Arthropoda > Insecta > Hymenoptera > Ichneumonidae > Pimpla > Pimpla rufipes. The sequence goes on from CAWVQF010000037.1 coordinate 1,162,128, forward strand.
CTCAGAAACGCTCGAAACACGCGATATCACGATTTTGGTGTTCAGCGATTTTTCGTTCGCCACAGCTGTGGCTGACGACTTTTAACACATGGATCTTGTGCGTTTGAGTAGAATGAAGGTTTTTGACACATCTACACCGAGCTGTGCTCTCAGACACGCTCGAAACACGCGATATCACGATTTTGGTGCTGTTCAAAGTTTCGTTCGCCGCAGCTGTGCCGGACAACTTTTAACACATGGATATTGTGCATTTGAGTAGAATGAAGGTTTTTGACACATTTACACCGAGCTGTGCTCTCAGAAACGCTCGAAACACGCGATATCACGATTTTGGTGATCTTCAATGTTTCGTTCGCCACGGCTGTGGCAGACAACTTTTAACACATGGATCTTGTGTGTTTGAGCCGAATGAAGGTTTTTTACACATTTACACCGAGCTGTGCTCTCTGAAACGCTCGAAACACGCGATATCACGATTTTGGTGTTCGTCGATTTTTCGTTCGCCACAGCTGTGCCAGACGACTTTTAACGCATGAATATTGTGCATTTGAGCAGAATGAAGGTTTTTGACACATTAACACCGAGCTGTGCTCTCAGAAACGCTCGAAACACGCGAGATCACGATTTTAGTGTTCTTCAATGTTTCATTCGCCACTGCTGTGCCAGACAACTTTTAACACATGGATTTTGTGTATTTGAGTAGAATGAAGGTTTTTGACACATTTACACCGAGCTGTGCTCTCAGAAACGCTCGAAACACGCGATATCACGATTTTGATGACCCTCGATTTTTCGTTCTCCACAGCTGTGCCTGACGACTTTTGACGCATGGATATTGTGCATTTGAGTAGAATGAAGGTTTTTGACACATTTACACCGAACTGTACTCTCAGAAACGCTCGAAACACGCGATATCACGATTTTGGTGTTCGTCGATTTTTCGTTCGCCACGGCGGTGGCAGACGGCTTTTAACGCCTGGATCTTGTGTGTTTGAGTAGAATGACGGTTTTTGACACATTTACACCGAGCTGTGCTCACAGAAACGCTCGAAATACGCGATATCACGATTTTGGTGTTCGTCGATTTTTCGTTCGCCACAGCTGTGCCAGACGACTTTTAACACATGGATCTTGTGTATTTGAGTAGAGTGAAGGTTTTTGACACATTTACACCGAACTGTGCTCTCAGAAACGCTCGAAACACGCGATATCACGATTTTGGTGTTCGTCGATTTTTCGTTCGTCACAGCTGAGCCAGACGACTTTTAACGCATGGATATAGTGCATTTGAGTAGAATGAAGGTTTTTTACACATTTACACCGAGCTGTGCTCTCAGAAACGCTCGAAACACGCGATATCACGATTTTGGTGTTCTTCGATTTTTCGTTCGCCACATTTGTGGCAGACGACTTTTAAAGCATGAATATTGTGCATTTGAGTAGAATGAAGATTTTTGACTCATTTACACCGAGCTATGATCTCAGGAACGCTCGAAACACGAGATATCTCGATGTTGGTACTGTTCAAAGTTTCGTTCTCCACAGCTGTGCCTGACGACTTTTGACGCATGCGTATTGTGCATTTGAGTAGAATGAAGGTTTTTGACACATTTACACCGATCTGTGCTCTCAGAAACGCTCGAAACACGCGATATCACGATTTTGGTGTTCGTCGATTTTTCGTTAGACACAGCTGTGCCAGACGACGTTTAACGCATGAATATTGTGTATTTGAGCAGAATGAATGTTTTTTACACATTTACACCGAGCTGTGCTCTCAGAAACGCTCGAAACACGCGATATCACGATTTTGGTGTTCTTCGATTTTTCGTTCGCCACATTTGTGGCAGACGACTTTTAAAGCATGGATAATGTGCATTTGAGTAGAATGAAGGTTTTCCATACATTTACACCGAGCTGTGCTCTCAGAAACGCTCTAAACACGCGATATCACGATTTTGGTGATCCTCTGTTTCGTTCTCCACAGCTGTGCCTGACGACTTTTGACGCATGGATATTGTGCATTTGAGTAGAACGAAGGATTTTCATACATTTACACCGAGCTGTGCTCTCAGAAACGATCGAAACACGCGATATCACGATGTTGGTGATCCTGTTTCGTTCTCCACAGCTGTGCCTGACGACTTTTGATGCATGGATATTGTGGATTTGAGTAGAATGAATGTTTTTGACACATTTACACCGAGCTGTGCTCTCAGAAACGCTCGAAACACGCGATATCACGATTTTGGTGATCTTCAATGTTTCGTTCGCCACGGCGGTGGCAGACAACTTTTAACACATGGAACTTGTGTATTTGAGTAGAGTGAAGGTTTTTGACACATTTACACCGAACTGTGCTCTCAGAAACGCTCGAAACACGCGATATCACGATTTTGGTGTTCGTCGATTTTTCGTTCGCCACAGTTGTGGCAGACGACTTCTAACGCATGGATAATGTGCATTTGAGTAGAATGAAGGTTTTTCATACATTTACATCGAGCTGTGCTCTCAGAAACGTTCGAAACACGCGATATTACGATTTTGGTGATCCTCGGTTCTTCGTTTTCCACAGCTGTGGATGACGACTTTTGACGCATGGATATTGTGCATTTGAGTAGAATGAAGGTTGTTGACACATTTACACCGAGCTGTGCTCTCAGAAACGCTCGAAACACGCGATATCACGATTTTGGTGATCTTCAATGTTTCGTTCGCCACGGCTGTGGCAGACAACTTTTAACACATGGATCTTGTGTGTTTGAGCAGAATGAAGGTTTTTGACACATTCACACGGAGCTGTGCTCTCGGAAACGCTCGAAACATGCGATATCACGATTTTGGTGTTCGTCCATTTTTCGTTCGCCACAGCCATGGCAGACGACTTTTAACGCATGAATATTGTGTATTTGAGTAGAATGAAGGTTTTTTACACATTTACACCCAGCTGTGCTCTCAGAAACGCTCGAAACACGCGATATCACGATTTTGGTGATCTTCGATTTTTCGTTCGCCACAGTTGTGGCAGACGACTTCTAACGCATGGATAATGTGCATTTGAGTAGAATGAAAGTTTTTCATACATTTACACCGAGCTGTGCTCGCAGAAACGTTCGAAACACGCGATATTACGATTTTGGTGATCCTCGGTTTTTCGTTTTCCACAGCTGTTTATGACGACTTTTGACGCATGGATAATGTGTATTTGAGCAGAATGAAGGTTTTTTACACATTTACACCGAGCTGTGCTCTCAGAAACGCTCGAAACACGCGTTATCACGATTTTGGTGATATTCAATGTTTAGTTCTCCACGGCTGTGGCAGACGACTTTTAACGCATGAATATTGTGCATTTGAGTAGAATGAAGATTTTTGACACATTTACACCGAACTATGCTCTCAGGAACGCTCGAAACACGCGATATCACGATTTTGGTGTTCCTCGATTTTTCGTTCTCCACAGCTGTGGATGACGACTTTTGACTCATGGATATCGTGCATTTGAGTAGAATGAAGGTTTTTGACACATTTACACCGAGCTGTGCTCTCAGAAACGCTCGAAACACGCGATATCACGATTTTGGTGATCTTCAATGTTTCGTTCGCCACGGCTGTGGCAGACAACTTTTAACACATGGATCTTGTGTGTTTGAGCAGAATGAAGGTTTTTGACACATTCACACCGAGCTGTGCTCTCGGAAACGCTCGAAACATGCGATATCACGATTTTGGTGTTCGTCCATTTTTCGTTCGCCACAGCTGTGGCAGACGACTTTTAACGCATGAATATTGTGCATTTGAGTAGAATGAAGATTTTTGACACATTTACACCGAGCTGTGCTCTCAGAAACGCTCGAAACACGCGATATCACGATTTTGGTGTTCTTCGATTTTTCGTTCGCCACATTTGTGGCAGACGACTTTTAACGCATGGATATTGTGCATTTGAGTAGAATGAAGGTTTTTTACATATTTACACCGAGCTGTGCTCTCAGAAACGCTCGAAACACGCGATATCACGATTTTGGTGTTCAGCGATTTTTCGTTCGCCACAGCTGTGGCTGACGACTTTTAACACATGGATCTTGTGCGTTTGAGTAGAATGAAGGTTTTTGACACATCTACACCGAGCTGTGCTCTCAGACACGCTCGAAACACGCGATATCACGATTTTGGTGCTGTTCAAAGTTTCGTTCGCCGCAGCTGTGCCGGACAACTTTTAACACATGGATATTGTGCATTTGAGTAGAATGAAGGTTTTTGACACATTTACACCGAGCTGTGCTCTCAGAAACGCTCGAAACACGCGATATCACGATTTTGGTGATCTTCAATGTTTCGTTCGCCACGGCTGTGGCAGACAACTTTTAACACATGGATCTTGTGTGTTTGAGCCGAATGAAGGTTTTTTACACATTTACACCGAGCTGTGCTCTCTGAAACGCTCGAAACACGCGATATCACGATTTTGGTGTTCGTCGATTTTTCGTTCGCCACAGCTGTGCCAGACGACTTTTAACGCATGAATATTGTGCATTTGAGCAGAATGAAGGTTTTTGACACATTAACACCGAGCTGTGCTCTCAGAAACGCTCGAAACACGCGAGATCACGATTTTAGTGTTCTTCAATGTTTCATTCGCCACTGCTGTGCCAGACAACTTTTAACACATGGATTTTGTGTATTTGAGTAGAATGAAGGTTTTTGACACATTTACACCGAGCTGTGCTCTCAGAAACGCTCGAAACACGCGATATCACGATTTTGATGACCCTCGATTTTTCGTTCTCCACAGCTGTGCCTGACGACTTTTGACGCATGGATATTGTGCATTTGAGTAGAATGAAGGTTTTTGACACATTTACACCGAACTGTACTCTCAGAAACGCTCGAAACACGCGATATCACGATTTTGGTGTTCGTCGATTTTTCGTTCGCCACGGCGGTGGCAGACGGCTTTTAACGCCTGGATCTTGTGTGTTTGAGTAGAATGACGGTTTTTGACACATTTACACCGAGCTGTGCTCACAGAAACGCTCGAAATACGCGATATCACGATTTTGGTGTTCGTCGATTTTTCGTTCGCCACAGCTGTGCCAGACGACTTTTAACACATGGATCTTGTGTATTTGAGTAGAGTGAAGGTTTTTGACACATTTACACCGAACTGTGCTCTCAGAAACGCTCGAAACACGCGATATCACGATTTTGGTGTTCGTCGATTTTTCGTTCGTCACAGCTGAGCCAGACGACTTTTAACGCATGGATATAGTGCATTTGAGTAGAATGAAGGTTTTTTACACATTTACACCGAGCTGTGCTCTCAGAAACGCTCGAAACACGCGATATCACGAATTTGGTGTTCTTCGATTTTTCGTTCGCCACAGTTGTGGCAGACGACTTCTAACGCATGGATAATGTGCATTTGAGTAGAATGAAGGTTTTTCATACATTCACACCGAGCTGTGCTCTCAGAAACGCTCGAAACACGCGATATCACGATTTTGGTGTTCTTCGATTTTTCGTTCGCCACATTTGTGGCAGACGACTTTTAAAGCATGGATAATGTGCATTTGAGTAGAATGAAGGTTTTTCATACATTTACACCGAGCTGTGCTCTCAGAAACGCTCCAAACACGCGATATCACGATGTTGGTGATCCTGTTTCGTTCTTCACAGCTGTGCCTGACGACTTTTGATGCATGGATATTGTGGATTTGAGTAGAATGAAGGTTTTTGACACATTTACACCGAGCTGTGCTCTCAGAAACGCTCGAAACACGCGATATCACGATTTTGGTGATCTTCAATTTTTCGTTCGCCACGGCTGTGGCAGACGACTTCTAACGCATGGATAATGTGCATTTGAGTAGAATGAAGGTTTTTCATACATTTACACCGAGCTGTGCTCTCAGAAACGCTCGAAACACGCGTTATCACGATTTTGGTGATCCTCGATGTTTCGTTCTCCACAGCTGTGCCTGACGACTTTTGAGGCATGGATATTGTGCATTTGAGTAGAATGAAGATTTTTGACACATTCACACCGAGCTATGCTCTCAGGAACGCTCGAAACACGAGATATCACGATTTTGGTGTTCTTCGATTTTTCGTTCGCCACGGCTGTGGCAGACAACTTTTAACACATGGATCTTGTGTGTTTGAGCAGAATGAAGGTTTTTGACACATTCACACCGAGCTGTGCTCTCGGAAACGCTCGAAACATGCGATATCACGATTTTGGTCTTCGTCCATTTTTCGTTCGCCACAGCTGTGGCAGACGACTTTTAACGCATGAATATTGTGCATTTGAGTAGAATGAAGATTTTTGACACATTTACACCGAGCTATGCTCTCAGGAACGCTCGAAACACGAGATATCACGATTTTGGTGTTCTTCGATTTTTCGTTCGCCACAGTTGTGGCAGACGACTTCTAACGCATGGATAATGTGCATTTGAGTAGAATGAAGATTTTTGACTCATTTACACCGAGCTATGATCTCAGGAACGCTCGAAACACGAGATATCTCGATGTTGGTCCTGTTCAAAGTTTCGTTCTCCACAGCTGTGCCTGACGACTTTTGACGCATGGATATTGTGCATTTGAGTAGAATGAAGGTTTTTGACACATTTACACCGAGCTGTGCTCTCAGAAACGCTCGAAACACGCGATACCACGATTTTGGTGATCTTCAATGTTTCGTTCGCCACGGCTGTGGCAGACAACTTTTAACACATGGATCTTGTGTATTTGAGTAGAATGAAGATTTTTGACACATTTACACCGAGCTGTGCTCTCAGAAACGCTCGAAACACGCGATATCACGATTTTGGTGTTCGTCGATTTTTCGTTAGACACAGCTGTGCCAGACGACTTTTAACGCATGAATATTGTGTATTTGAGCAGAATGAAGGTTTTTTACACATTTACACCGAGCTGTGCTCTCAGAAACGCTCGAAACACGCGATATCACGATTTTGGTGTTCTTCGATTTTTTGTTCGCCACATTTGTGGAAGACGACTTTTAAAGCATGGATAATGTGCATTTGAGTAGAATGAAGGTTTTTCATACATTTACACCGAGCTGTGCTCTCAGAAACGCTCTAAACACGCGATATCACGATTTTGGTGATCCTCTGTTTCGTTCTCCACAGCTGTGCCTGACGACTTTTGACGCATGGATATTGTGCATTTGAGTAGAATGAAGGTTTTTCATACATTTACACAGAGCTGTGCTCTCAGAAACGTTCGAAACACGCGATATCACGATGTTGGTGATCCTGTTTCGTTCTCCACAGCTGTGCCTGACGACTTTTGATGCATGGATATTGTGGATTTGAGTAGAATGAAGGTTTTTGACACATTTACACCGAGCTGTGCTCTCAGAAACGCTCGAAACACGCGATATCACGATTTTGGTGTTCGTCGATTTTTCGTTCGCCACAGCTGTGGCAGACGACTTTTAACGCATGAATATTGTGCATTTGAGTAGAATGAAGATTTTTTACACATTTACACCGAGCTATGCTCTCAGGAACGCTCGAAACACGAGATATCTCGATTTTGGTACTGTTCAAAGTTTCGTTCGCCACTGCTGTGCCAGACAACTTGTAACACATGGATCTTGTGTATTTGAGTAGAATGAAGGTATTTGACACGTTTACACCGAGCTGTGCTCTCAGAAACGCTCGAAACACGCGATATCACGATTTTGGTGTTCTTCGATTTTTCGTTCGCCACGGCTGTGGCAGACAACTTTTAACACATGGATATTGTGCATTTGAGTAGAATGAAGGTTTCTGACATATTTATACCGAGCTGTGCTCTCAGAAACGCTCTAAACACGCGATATCACGATTTTGGTGTTCTTCGATTTTTCGTTCGCCACGGCTGTGGCAGACAACTTTTAACACATGGATATTGTGCATTTTAGTAGAATGAAGGCTTCTGACACATTTATACCGAGCTGTGCTCTCAGAAACGCTCGAAACACGCGATATCACGATTTTGGTGATCTTCAATGTTTCGTTCGCCACGGCTGTGGCAGACAACTTTTAACACATGGATATTGTGCATTTGAGTAGAATGAAGGTTTCTGACACATTTATACCGAGCTGTGCTCTCAGAAACGCTCGAAACACGCGATATCACGATTTTGGTGTTCTTCGATTTTTCGTTCGCCACAGTTGTGGCAGACGACTTCTAACGCATGGATAATGTGCATTTGAGTAGAATGAAGGTTTTTCATACATTCACACCGAGCTGTGCTCTCAGATACGCTCGAAACACGAGATATCTCGATTTTGGTACTGTTCAAAGTTTCGTTCGCCACTGCTGTGCCAGACAACTTGTAACAGATGGATAATGTGCATTTGAGTAGAATGAAGGTTTTTCATACATTTACACCGAGCTGTGCTCTCAGAAACGCTCGAAACATGCGATATCACGATTTTGGTGTTCGTCGATTTTTCGTTCGCCACAGCTGTGGCAGACGACTTTTGACGCATGGATATTGTGCATTTGAGTAGAATGAAGGTTTTTGACACATTTACACCGAGCTGTGCTCTCAGAAACGCTCGAAACACGCGATATCACGATTTTGGTGATCTTCAATGTTTCGTTCGCCACGGCGGTGGCAGACAACTTTTAACACATGGATCTTGTGTATTTGAGTAGAGTGAAGGTTTTTGACACATTTACACCGAACTGTGCTCTCAGAAACGCTCGAAACACGCGTTATCACGATTTTGGTGATCTTCAATGTTTCGTTCGCCACGGCTGTGGCAGACAAATTTAACACATGGATATTGTGCATTTGAGTAGAATGAAGGTTTCTGACGCATTTATACCGAGCTGTGCTCTCAGAAACGCTCGAAACACGCGATATCACGATTTTGGTGTTCGTCCATTTTTCGTTCGCCACAGCTGTGGCAGACGACTTTTAACGCATGAATATTGTATATTTGAGTAGAATGAAGGTTTTTGACACATTTACACCGATCTGTGCTCTCAGAAACGCTCGAAACACGCGATATCGCGATTTTGGTGTTCGTCGATTTTTCGTTCGCCACAGCTGTGCCAAACGACTATTAACGCATGGATATTGTGCATTTGAGTAGAATGAAGGTTTCTGACATATTTATACCGAGCTGTGCTCTCAGAAACGCTCGAAACACGCGATATCACGATTTTGGTGATCTTCAATGTTTCGTTCGCCACGGCTGTGGCAGACAACTTTTAACACATGGATATTGTGCATTTGAGTAGAATGAAGGTTTTTTACACATTGACACCGAGCTGTGCTCTCAGAAACGCTCGAAACACGGGATATCCCGATTTTGGTGTTCTTCGATTTTTCGTTCGCCACGGCTGTGGCAGACAACTTTTAACACATGGATATTGTGCATTTGAGTAGAATGAAGGCTTCTGACACATTTATCACCAAAAAAAAATCTCACAAACAAAAATCTCACCAAAAAAAATCTCACAAAAAAAAAATCTCACAAACAAAAATATCACCAAAAAAAATCTCACAAAAAAGAAATCTCACAAACAAAAATCTCAAAAAAAAATCTCACAAAAAAAATCTCACAAACAAAACTCTCACAAACAAAAGTCTTACAAACAAAAATCTCACAAACGAAAATCTCACAAACAAAAAATCTCACAAACAAAAATCTCACAAACAAAAATCTCACAAACAAAAAATCTCACAAACATAAATTCCCTGTTATAATTTTTTTCCAAAAAAATTGTTATAAAAATAAAGTTTCAAAAATATTAATCCAAATCAATATATTAGCCAAGTTAAACCCTTTGGTAGATGTTTAACAGACGTAGATCTTCAACAAACAAGACGTTTCTCTACAAAACAAACTTAACCCCAAGTTAAGCCAAGTTAAACCCTTTGGTAGATGTTTAACAGACGTAGATCTTCAACAAACAAGACGTTTCTCTACAAAACAAACTTGGCGTGCCAGCGTTTTGCTTCCGTACATAGTCCATTGAAATAAGTTCGGGACAGAAAGTAATTTTACATAGTTCAGAGTGTTATTTATTTGACCCAATAAGCTCGCCGAACAATTTCGGATCCCTGTAAATTCAAGTAATCGGCTTGCTTGCTGCTATACTACAATTTCCTAAGCAGAATGTAACTGTACTGCTGACCTTCTCTCCATTTCGAAGCATTTCTGTGATTTTCCGCTTTGATACTCTTGAAATTGTATGTTCAAGGTTTTTAACGTGGTATTTATGAACCAACTTTTACTTTACTCGGTGTGGTAATAGTCGCAAGATAAACGAACCAGTTTCGGACATCTTTAGAGCCCAGGTCCATGTTTTCTTTAATACATAAACGGGTGCTATCGAAACTTCAAAAGCAGACAGTTCTAATGCATGCAATAATCCTTCTGAATATGATCCGATAATTTTTCGTAGTATAACACTTGACAGAAATAATTTTTCTCAGCTCGTGTAATTGCAACACTCGCCTTCCGCGCGTGCTGCAAACTCTGTCTCTGTCTCTGTCTCTGTCTCTGTCTCTATCTCTGTCTCTGTCTCTGTCTCTGTCTCTGTCTCTCCCTCTCTCTCTCTCTGTCTCTGTCTCTCTCTCTGTCTCTGTCTCTCTCTCTCTCTCTCTCTCTCTCTCTCTCTCTCTCTCTCTCTCTCTCTCTCTCTCTCTCTCTCTCTCTCTCTCTCTCTCTCTCTCTCTCTCTTTCTCTTGAATCGTCCAGTCACAGCGCTCATACGTATCCTAGTGTACGCCTAGAGGGTGTACGCTATGAGAGGTTCCAGTGTAATTGGAAGTCATATAGTTTTCTCGATCACTCTTCAATGAATAAATAACACTGGAACAAATATGCTGAACTTTCTCCGAATCCTAATAATGAGTAGAAGTCAATAGTGGTCCCGTCCTTATTTCAATGGACTATGTACGGAAGCAAAACGCTGGCACGCCAAGTTTGTTTTGTAGAGAAACGTCTTGTTTGTTGAAGATCTACGTCTGTTAAACATCTACCAAAGGGTTTAACTTGGCTTAACTTGGGGTTAAGTTTGTTTTGTAGAGAAACGTCTTGTTTGTTGAAGATCTACGTCTGTTAAACATCTACCAAAGGGTTTAACTTGGCTAATATATTGATTTGGATTAATATTTTTGAAACTTTATTTTTATAACAATTTTTTTGGAAAAAAATTATAACAGGGAATTTATGTTTGTGAGATTTTTTGTTTGTGAGATTTTTGTTTGTGAGATTTTTGTTTGTGAGATTTTTTGTTTGTGAGATTTTCGTTTGTGAGATTTTTGTTTGTAAGACTTTTGTTTGTGAGAGTTTTGTTTGTGAGATTTTTTTTGTGAGATTTTTTTTTGAGATTTTTGTTTGTGAGATTTCTTTTTTGTGAGATTTTTTTTGGTGATATTTTTGTTTGTGAGATTTTTTTTTTGTGAGATTTTTTTTGGTGAGATTTTTGTTTGTGAGATTTTTTTTTGGTGATATTTTTGTTTGTGAGATTTTTTTTTTGTGAGATTTTTTTTGGTGAGATTTTTGTTTGTGAGATTTTTTTTTTTAAGTGATGGCTACTCTTTTAATACTTGGCGTCACATTTTTGTTTTGAAAAAACATTTTTGTGTTTATTTCACGTTTTTTTGAAAATCAGAACCCCATGAAAAACATTAAACTGTGAATAAAGATAGATAGATAGATTGATAGACTAGGATTTATTTTTGGGACTGTGTCCTCTTAAAGCAGCATGCCAGTAAGATAAGGTAAGATGAGGTAAGGTAAGGTAAGTAGACACTGCTGAATGAACACAAGTTGAGAAAAAAAATCGTTTAGTATTTGAAGAATTTCGCAAAATACTTCGTCTAATATTTGAGATACTCCTGACAACATAACATTAAAAACGAAATTTCTGTAAATCCTTATATAACTTTCCTTTATCAAGATGCAATAAATATCATGTACGGGTCCCGAGATAATGGTTTTACGTCTGGAAAAGCGTCAGAGCGTAGTCCACTCGACATTTAACAACAAAAAAACAAATTTTTTTCGATAATCGAATTATATAAATAGTAATATAAAAAGTGCATGGGCCACCATTGTTAGCGATATAACTCGGCCTCTGATTGGTCGAGGGCCGTGACGACCAGCAGTCGTTGTTTAATAGCGCGAAATTTGACAGTTTGTTGCAATTTGACATAAGCGCTGCAGCGCGGCTAACCTGTCCGCGCGCGTGAGCGCGCGTTATTGTTCCCCTAGTAATATAAATAGTAAACAATGAAAAATATATTTCATCATCCACCAGAGTGAAAAAAGATAGAAAAGGAATGTTGATAAGATGGTTCTACCACCATTCTATCAACATTCCGTTTGTAAGCATAAGAAGAATCTTATATTTGAGACGTCGTGTGAAGCGGTTATGAAGGACCTCGAATTCTCGGTTCTGCCGAGAAGTAACGAGTCTTCTTGAGACTTATCTGAGGTGAGCCTTCCGTGTCAACGGCTTAATATGAAACATCGAAGTAACTAATAATCCCCCGAAAAATGATCCAGGAAAAATATCGCTACCGGACATTTATCTCTTAGACCACTTTTAAGAGACAGTAGCATTTCCCCCACTCCAGTTCCAATTTTTGAAAGCTATTTTCTCCCAAACTATTCGGCAGATAGAGCTTAGATTCTGATAGAATGTGCGGAAGTATTGCAGAAGATAATAGACAGCGCTAGGTGCGAGAGAGACAGCCCTATAGGGGACGAAGTTCCGACATCATTGCGACATTCCGACAACATTGGACGACGAAGTTCCGAGCGAAGTATCAAAGCCTCTTCCTTGGACGTCTCGCTTCGCGTTCCGTACGGTTTGAACATCGCGCTTCGCGCTCCGTACGGTTTGAACATCGCGCTTCGCGCTCCGTACGGTTTGAATTTCGCACTAAGCACGGATTGGACGTCGCGCTTCGTACGGTTTGAAAGTGGCGCTTCGCGCTCCATACTGTCTGAAGATCGGCTTTATGCTCTATTATACTTAGTGCGCTTATCTTGTTCGGTCTATTGAGTGCGGAAAGTCATTTCTCAAGTAGATGCGGCAAAGATAAAAAAATATGCGGCAAAGATTAAAAAAACACTACTACGCAAATGATAAAACAATATTGAAGTATTTTTCTTTAATTTTTCATTATCGGAAAATATGCATCTATACCCGTTGCAAAAATAATACATACACGTCTTTAGAATTGCGAGGCCAATTGCGCCGTTCAATTGTTAAATCGTTGACAAATATCCATGCAGTGCCCTTGCCTCGCACCATTGTCGTATAACGTACATTTTCATTCTCACGATGTCTGAATATTGCACTCGTAACTTTATAACTATGATTGTTGACTCTCACCGAAGACGTGGTTACTGCTTTAATGTTGATCTTTATTACTTTTTTTCCTTTTTCTTCTATACGATCATATCTTGGTAATCGAACAATCAAAACTTGCTTTGTCAGTTCAACTGATGCAGTTTCAAGCACAGATACAACTCTGCATTCCTTACAAGATCCATCTGAACTTCTCCATTTCAATATATTGTAATCAAATATATCCTGCAACGTTGGTATTTTTTTCTTCGTTAAACTTGTTGGTAATTCTAATGCTAGAATATCATTTGATGAATTGGCATCAGTCACCGTACAACCGCAAGAAGGGCACCATCTTTTTGTAGTAAGTTTGTGTTCTACGGCGCTGCGAAAAGCGGATACTTTTTCAAAGAGAGATTTCATAAAGACAATAATATCACGTTGTTTGTTATCGGTAAAGTTAATAAAGTTATCACTTGCAAATTGTCGTACTGCGAATGTATTAATAACAACTTCATTATTTGTCGTATATGTCTCAATGAAAGATTTCAAGGCATCCCTTATCTTACCACGAAGGATCTCGTCGCAGATCGAAGAACAATGTATTATACACTGCAAGACACAATTAACGTAACTGGATACACCGTCATTATTAGGAAGTCCCCTTACTGTTTTGTGAAATGGAATACTTTGATCATCATCTGTTTGACCTTGACGATTTAAAACGACCTCATGTATAGCCCAAACAGAATCCCCTATCTTAGGACCTCGAGTTTTTGCAATATCAATAACCATAAGATCGGGTCTGTATTTTCTTCGTAACCTATTGTATTCTATTATAGCTTTTTCATTTGCTTTTACTGCCGCCGGGTCATAATTAATTAGATGTAATCCTTGTAACGATGTTACTCGTGAAAGCGCAACATAAGTTTGTCCACAACTAAATGTAGAATTGCCTGCTTCTACAAGAGCATTCTTCAAGCTTAAGCCTTGGCTTTTATGAATTGTTATACCGTAGCTAAGACTTATCGGGAATTGTTTTCTTATAACAAATGCTCTGTCCATTATTTCGAACTTTACATTCGAACGTTCTAACGTATATTCTAGTCCGTTCGGCAGTAAAATTTGTATACTTTCGACATCGTTTGTGTCGTTGCCTCGTCTGAGCGACACAATTGTAGCAATGGCTCCATTGACAAGGCCTAAAGTAACATCGATATTTCTTCTTATCATAATTTTAGCGTTCACTTTGACAGTTATGACCTTTGCTAAACCAGCTGTTCGTGAAGTATCTTCCTCATCGCTAAGTAACATTTTTGAAACTTTTTTCTTCATGTAAGGTTCACAATCGATTACATCGCGAGCAACAAGCTTTATTTCTTCGGATGGAATGCGTGATAACATTGCAGCATTTAAGGCGTCACACTGAGCACAAGTGGGAAGTAAGCAGACAGTATCAGATGGCAATTTAACCATGTAGTTACATAGTTCGCGCAATCGACCATCGATAGATGTTTCAGTGAACTGCATTTTTCGTGTTTCCAAAATTGCCGTGTCAGAAGTATTGACCACTCCTATTCGAATTCGTGATAACATATCTCGATACGCGAGATCGCCTTTTTGACGCATATTAATTGTTAATTCGTCATAGGTGAAAAGTCTGCACCACAAATCAACGGATCCTAATGCTCCTATTAATTCCTCAACTTGGCCATTACATAACATAACGAAAGGGGGATCTTCGTGCACAGGCGGAAGTTGCAATAAATCGCCAAAGAGAAGGATGTGTTTCTGCCCAAACCATCCATCCTCTAATTCACCAGTGTTAAATATTTCAGATAATCGCAGGTGAATGTACATTAATGTAACGTTTGAAATCATTGAAACTTCATCAATGATTATTAAACTAGTATTTCTCATTTCGTCGCGCAATAATTTCAGGACTGCGTCGGAAAGTTCTCTGTATTTGGCTGTGCGACCATGCTCAACCGGCAACTGAAATAGTCGATGGATCGTGAACCCATCGATATTAAATGCTGCAATGCCAGTCGGCGCAGCCACAGCTGTGTCTTTTCCAAGTGTTTTTTTAACCCAACATCTTAATGTTTTTATTAAAAAACTTTTTCCTGTACCTCCCTCTCCACTAACGTAGAGTCGAATAATATCATTCTCGGAAGTCATGCCACTAGTAACTTTGTCAAATACTCGTTTCTGATCAATATTTAATTCCGCAATCATTTGCGTAAGATTTTCGAGATCTAATTTATCGGCCATGGCTTTTACGTCCTTCATTGCATCTTCTGCTTCTTTGGGTAGGCATTCCAACACTGCATCCGCGCCAGAAGTAACACTTTCCGCGGGATCTGCTGCCAATTTTTTCTCAACTTGTTCATTCATATAATCTATTCCTCGTTGTATTTCATCTAATTTTTCGTGATAACGATAAGCATCTTCTAATTGTGACTTCAAAGAGAAGAATGCATCGGCGTATGTATCGCGCCCATTTCTCAACTCGTCAGTATCCTTCCATGGCTTAAACAACAAAAGTATTGCGAAATAATAATTTTCAGGCTGTGTGTGTACATTGTACATGATGTGATTAACAAGACACGGTCGGAATCGCTTCTTTATATACGTGGATTCACCAATTTTATGAATTTCTATAGCCATTTTAGGCATAGTTTTTGTAATATCGTACCATCTCGTGAAATCATAGAGACTCAGAGAATCTAAACTTTCAGGCCTCGCAGGGTAATAAGTGTCGATCAACCCAGGACAGTACAAATCAGTCGACTCATCGTCCAACAATTCAATTTCTTTGCGAGTTTTTAATTTCCTGTTTCTTATTTTATTGACGTCAAGCCACCTTATGGTCGTCCACGGGTCAGTTCCATGCAATGGCATACCCAAAAGAGTATCAGAAGCTTCAAGAGCACCGCATTCTCTATTGTTTAACGCTCGCATTCCTATATTCCAAAGACAGGATCGCACTGTTTTTGTTGAATCTTGCACTTTAAATACGTTTGACGCATTAGACTTTTCCGCTTTGGTTTGGTACTTGGTTACATACGATGTTAAAATGGTCGACACCTCACCAATAAACTGTATATCCATGTTTCCTTCCCAGACGCAAAGAATAGCTGGATTGTAATCATTAATTGATGCTTCGGCTGAACCGCGAGGCAAATCATAAAGCCTGCTTTTTGTTTTCAATCGCTGTCTACCTGCAATTGATACAGCGACATCTCTGATTTTTATTGTGTCCGTGAGAGGTCGCGGATGACCGAACTTGCATCGTCGAGTGAAACCTGTTTTGGTTTTCTTAGTTCTTAAACAGTAACCATTGTGGCGGTGCCGCTGATGAGTATTTACACGTCGATATAATTGCGGGGAAACATTTTTATCTGGCATCCTGCATGTCACATACGTTAAAATAAATGATGCAATTTCTTCGGTTGTCGATTTGCCGATTATGGGGGCATCTTTGATCCAAATCATAAGGTGAAAGTGTTGTGCACCCCTAGACTGGTACTCTCGTCGATAAAAGTAATGTTCAACTTCTCCGATAGGATTATCGGGTGACAAAATAAAGTCAAGCATGGCTTTGAATTTTATGTCGATAAATCTAGAAACCGAAACTGGATCAGCCGCAATAAGTTCGCTACCATTAACTTTTGCGTGTTCTGGAATTTTAAGTATATCACGAAGATATTGTATGAGGTCGGGCCATTGCCACTCACTCGGACTTATTGTTAAAAACCATGTCGCAGGCCCGTAATGACGCGTCATGCATCTTACGTTGTTTCTCGGTATTGTCCAATATTGTTCCGAATTACGCAATCTGCGGAAAATTGTAGTTAAATCGGATTCCAGTTTATCTTTATTAAGTTGTTCTAAGTAAGAAACAGCCGTATACTTTTCACGAGGATTAGTAACATTCATCTTACTGTAAATTCCAGCATTTAATTGCCGTATATTGGTGTCGTTCAACAAAAAAAAGATATATTGTATATTCATACGAAAATGAGGATGTTCGGACATCATCTTTGCTTTAATAAATTCATGATCAGTAAGGCGTACTGATCTTTCGGCATACTGCCCATTGATCCCGTAAGGATATAAATCTGGAAAACACATTACGTCCAAATCTGTATGACGCTTGTCAACAGGAACATCATGAATCTTTAACATTTGATAGAGCTCTGTTGCAGTTTTGTTTACCCGTTTCTCGTGTATTGGATATATTGTAAACTGTTCATAATATAAGTCAGATTGCGACATTTGCGTCAAGAGTGCAGCTTTCTTCTTTTCATTAATGTCAAGAATGGGCTTATTTTCCTTTTCATCAGGAACTGTGCAATCGTTCGTTAT
Source organism: Pimpla rufipes (assembly GCA_963932165.1). Lineage (NCBI taxonomy): Eukaryota > Metazoa > Arthropoda > Insecta > Hymenoptera > Ichneumonidae > Pimpla > Pimpla rufipes. The sequence continues at coordinate 1,179,840 of CAWVQF010000037.1, forward strand.
TTGTGTAACTAAACCAGATTGGACTTGAGTAACGTCCTGAAATTCTACGTCGGGTAAATCATCAGGTAATAAATCTTTATGAGACGATGGTAAAATTATTTCTTGGTAAAGTGGATTATGAGATTTCAACCATTTTAACGCATTCCACACTTTCTTTAAATCTACCAATCTTTCCCATACTATCTTTGATTTCGTTGGTATGCTACGAACTAATATATATAATTCATGATTGCGATTAATTGCTTCAGTTGGGGGACATATCTTTTGTAACGTTTCTTCCAAAGGTAACGGCAGATGGAAAGTTCTTCCTACGACTTTTGGAACTTTGCACCTGTGAGGCATATTTTTCTTTGAAACAGGGTCTAATTTTTGAACAGTTTGAAACGCTTTGACCCGTTGTATTAAGATGCGCTCGAAATCGTTTAAACACCTTATTTCAAATGGCCACGATGGAACATCAAGATTGTTAAGAATACAAGTTGGAGGCATCGTATTTTGACGAAATTTATCTCGACAGTATCGACACAGAAAATTATATTCCTTCGGTGCGAAGTCGCGTTTTTTAACGTGATCCATTAAATTGTTCCAAATTGGTCCGAGCATGGTTTTAGAAAGTTCAATAAAAGTACCGCTTCTCTCACAACACAACTTTTCACAAGAAATACATTTGAAGCGTGGGGTATCAGTGATTCGTTTTGTGTAAAGTCTAAAAGCATAGTTATACTTTGCTTGTATCTCATCTTCATTCAAATTAATCTCTGCAGTCTTCGGTTCACAAGTTTGTGCTTTCGTTTGAGCTTGATCAGAAATGTGGCATAGTTTGGTAATATCATTGTTATTCAAAGCTTCATCCAAATCGGTCAATCGTTTGTCAAAACCCATCAAACTGTAAAACAGTCTTTTAATATACCGTATTTTTGGAAAATGTGGTGCTAAAACTTCCATTGATAAGAATTCAGACCTGCATGATTTGGAGTTTATATAACAGCCGTGAGAATGGCCAAATTTATTAATGTTGATTTTATTCGTGCACATATGTACACGGCATAAGAATGTATTTAACATTCGCAATGTACAATTCGATAGTTTTCGAAGAAAATTCGCTAAATCATTTATAACCTCAGGATCATTTGTCTTACAGAGATCACTGCAAATCCAAGACTTTGTTTTGGTTTTTTTATCATCAGTTATTAACAAAGGTAAAATATTCGTGGCTCTGCCTTCAGAATTCATGACGATAGGTTCAGTACTATTCAAGGGATAGTAAGCAGTTTCTGCATAATAAGCTTCGGCCGAAGAAATATGTCTGCGTTGTCCACATAATGCTTCGACGTTATCACAGAGATTAAGCGTCGCATTGTCCTCTAATCGTGACACACACACTTCAGACTTTTCTTTGATATCCTTAAATACTTTCTTTAATCCAGAAACGAGCGTTTCCCTCGTATGTAAACACCATTTGAGAATGCACTCGGCCTTCAACCTGCTTGTAATGGGCGAAACAGGCGACGATGCGTCGCGTGTTAATGCTTCTGATATATCGCGGATGTATTTTTCTGCTGTATATTTTGTTCTTAGACAATTATTATTGAGTTTCCTGTATTTGTTCTTAATTTTTGTTGCAACGATCAAATTGGTTCTTGTTCGATTCTTAAGTTTATTGACATTGTAATGCGGTTTAGAAACAAATTTCCTTTTGCCATTGGTCATTGTGGTATCAGTGACATTGCGGTTCTTGTCAGCAACGTGATTCATATTTTCAGCCAAGGGAGCAATGTCTAGAAGCTGTTTTTTGCATTTGCTACCCTGTGCTTCAATAATATTGAAAGAATTTGAATTTGAATCACGAACACTTGGTTCGACCTCACTCATGGAACTGGACGGTAAAACTTGTGAGGCACGTGTTACGTCAAAATCAATTACCTGTCGTGGGAAATGACGGATCCGTTTTTCTTGAAACATATTTAACAAATGAGGACGCATTTTTGTTTCATCGTATCTTACAGTCTCTGGCTGTATTCCATAGAACAGTGACACAGCAAAAGCAATCGCGTATACACCACAATCAACGGCATTTCGCTGCTGGTCAACTGATGGAAATACGACCAATTTATTATCACTTAAATTAATGTGTGGGTGTAGTTTTTCCAAAAAGATAGCATGGTGCTTGTGCAATTTATTTGTCCTGAGAGAATCGTAAATGTATATTTTTTCCGTGTCATAATAACTACACACCCAATGTCCACCTCTGCAATCGCGATGATTATTACCATTACAAGCGCAGCTATATAAGATCTGAATATGTTTTTTCACTGCTGATGTAGAAGGTATGTTTTCAGGCCGTTGAAGCAAATACGTTTGCGCTGGGTTATAGCCGGAATACATTCTTAAAAGATCTCCAAACTCGTTAATATGATCATCATTTAGTCTTTCACCAGAAACGACAATTTGCATCTGGCGATCGCGTAACACCTCGATATTAGCAGACCTACTAATTATATCTTTGCGCACTATAGATGCCGATTTACTGACAATGCTATCATCAGATACAAGTTCGTCATCAAGTATTATTATTTTACTGTTTTGACTACTTTGAGGAATAAACTTTCTTTTGTTGATTCTCGTAAGCTGCACAGCTGGTTGATGTTGTTTCTCATAGTGCATATGCTCAGGTTGACACTGTGTTATATTCAATGACTGTTTTGTATTTGTTTCAATAAACTGAAACGGAAACTCTTTAAACGTGTTTGTCTGCAACATATTAATTAAATGACTACGCATCTTTGTCTCGTCGAATCTTACATGCTCGGGTTGTAATTGTTTGGTAAGAGCTACAGCATAAGCGATTGCATACACACCACTATCATGAATATTAGATGCTTTCTCAACTGGTGGAAAAAGTACTGATTTGCTATCATGTAGATCGATATATGGATGCAATGCACGAAGAAACTTTTCATGGAACTGATGCAATTTATCAAATCGCATGCTGTCGTAAATATATATTTTCCCTTCTTTATAATAGCTGCAGATCCAATGATTATTTACAATGCCTTCGTGTTTGACACAGCTGTACAACATCTGAATGTGTTTTTCACACGGTAAAATACACGGCACATTATGAAGTTGTTGAAACCTGTATGTACATACCGATTTGTATTCTGAAAATCTTGATAACAAGGTTACAAATTCATTAATATGACCGTCGTTCAGCTGTCGACCGGCGGCGATCGTTTGCATCTGTTGAACATTGTAAGAAGCCTCTATCGTAACGAACTTTCTTTTTTCGGTTAATTTGGTATTCTTAACATGTTGCTGTAATTCATTACCAGGGACTTGTTGTTTGTCTGTTTTATATGTTTTATTAAGTGCACTAGCGCCATCAACAACGATCACTTTGTTAGCGTGAATACTTTTCGGGCTTGCAGTTCTTTTTGCTTTATTTCTACTTACGCGACTTTCTACACTGCTTACAGTTTCTTTGAGGGTACATTTCGTATCGCTAGTGTTCTCGTCATGCGTACTTAATATAGAAAATCGATTTCTGTTCTCGACCGCTACGACAGTGTCAATCACTACTCCACTCTTTTTACCATGATTATGGTCTTCAGGGCGTGGGGTCTTTTTTCGGGACGGGACCGTTAAGAAACCGCCAGTATAGCCGTCTTTTACTGATGCAGACTCTGCTTCTTCGTTCTGACCCTTTGCCTTCACCAGAGCTCGATTGCAACTTCTAAAGTTGGTACGATGTTCTTGTCTGTTGATTGGAGAGGAAAATGTTCGATTCTTCTGGATTCAAACATCTCCAGCAAATGACGACGCATCCTTGTCTTATCATACCTGACGTTCTCCGGCTTTAAACCGAACAGAATCGATACGGCGTATGCGATGGCATGTACGCCGCAATCTTTATTATTTTGCTGGCGATCGACGAGTGGAAATACAACATTCGATTTCTTAGTCAAATCCAGATGAGGATACAATTTCGAGAGAAACAATCTGTGATGTTCGTGCAACCGTTGCGATGGAGCCATGCTGGAATCATAGACAAACAGCTTCTTTTTATCATAATAACTGCAAACCCAATAACCGCCAGGTGCCCTCAGATCAGTAAGATCGCTCGAGCTGTACAATAGCTGAATGTGCGTTTGGTCATGCGGTATACGGCTTATTAGATCTGGGAAATGAATCTTCCATGTCTCGGATGGTGCCATGAAGTCTGAATTTGCGGCTAACAAACGTCCAAATTCATCTATATGATCGTCGTTTAGTCGATGACCTTCAATAATCATGACCTTTTGTGCGAACTCCCGATTCACACCTGCCATCTTTATAACAGGTTGTAAGTAACAGTTTACTTATAGTCCACGGCTCGGAAGGATGCGTTAGAAGCTGCCCGTGCGCTGTGAGCTGTCAGTCAGTTTTGAACTCGCAAGTGTTTGAAATGAAACGATATAGTCGTAGTAATATTTTTATCGCGTCACGTGAGCGTTTATGCGTGAGCGAAAGGCTATCAACCGGAGTGCTTCAGCCCTTGAAACGATATAATATATTACTTTTTTAATTTTCTGTCAATCCACAGACTTCGATAGCGGCGCTCGATGCTACCAATACGCAATCAGCTGCAAATGCGTTTTGAACTCGTAATTCGATAGAGGCGCAAAGTGCAGCCAATGCGCTATAGGCTGCAAACGAGTTTTGATAGGCGCAAAGTGCTGCCGATGCGCTATTGGCTGCAAACGAGTTTTGATAGGCGCAAAGTGCTGCCGATGCGCTATTGGCTGCAAACGAGTTTTGATAGGCGCAAAGTGCTGCCGATGCGCTATTGGCTGCAAACGAGTTTTGATAGGCGCAAAGTGCTGCCGATGCGCTATTGGCTGCAAACTAGTTTTGATAGGCGCAAAGTGCTGCCGATGCGCTATTGGCTGCAAACGAGTTTTGATAGGCGCAAAGTGCTGCCGATGCGCTATTGGCTGCAAACGAGTTTTGATAGGCGCAAAGTGCTGCCGATGCGCTATTGGCTGCAAACGAGTTTTGATAGGCGCAAAGTGCTGCCGATGCGCTATTGGCTGCAAACTAGTTTTGATAGGCGCAAAGTGCTGCCGATGCGCTATTGGCTGCAAACGAGTTTTGATAGGCGCAAAATGCTGCCGATGCGCTATAAGCTGCGTTTTGATAGGCGCAAAGTGCTGCCAACAACAAAAAACGAATGATAAAAAAATGAAAATAAAAAAAAGTCGCTGCTGCTTCCCGTGGTTGCTGGACCTGCAAAAAAAAATCTGATCACTATTAGGAAAAATTATCCGCGCGCCATGCGGGCAGATAGTAATTACATGTCATGGTGAAAATATTTCTCTGAAAATATCGTAGTAATTCTCTAAATGTTATGAAAATCTCTGATTTCCGTGCCAAATTATCTGAAAAACTATTAAGTGGACGCTGAAGTAGATTCTTTTACCAACATTGGTCGGTAGAAATACGCTTTATGTAGTTTACTCTTTATGTCGTTAAGTCGGTACACATATTCTTGAAATTTGGCAGATATTATCCTTCTATATTATAAAAAGATCTCACCGCCGCAGCCGCCGCCGCCGTGTAGTATATTATAATATGTGGGGCATTCCATGACAAAAGGGCCCAGATTATGACATGGGCAAGGGCCCAGATTATGACATGGACAAGGGCCCGGATTTTGACATGGGCAAGGGCCCGGATTTTGACATGCAGAAGGGCCCGAATTTTGACCCGGATTCATGATCTCTAGGAATGCCCCCAAGCCCGGATTTTTCTAAGTCCCCTAAATTATCTAAGTTTCTGTTTTTTTATTTATTAAAAAATGCACAAAACACATAAAAATTAGGTAGGATTAAGTTAGGCAGAGACAAGTTAGGTAGGGTTTAGATAGGTACAGTTAAGTTAGTTGAGGTTAAGGTAGGTAGGATGAACTTCGGGATGATCGGGATAAATTAGATGAGGTTAAGCGAGGCGAGGTTAAGTTAGGTAGGTTTTAGTTAGGTGAGGATAAGTTAGGTAGGGTCAAGTTAGATGAGCATTAGTTAGGTTAGGTTAAGTTAGGTAGGATCAAGTAAGGTAAGGTTAAATTAGGTGAGGTAAAGTTAGGCAGAGTCAAGTTCGGTAGTGTTTAGATGGGTAGGGTTTAAATAGAGAGGGTTGGGTAGGGTTAAGTTAGGTGAGGTTAACCTAATTGAGGGGCCTAAGTTCAATAGGGTTACGTTAGGTAGGGTCAAGTTAGGTACCATTGCCATAGTAACCGTTACCATGGTAACCATTGCCATAGCAACCGTTATCATTACAACCATTGCTATAACAACCACAGCAACCGTTACCATGAAATTTTGGCCGTGGGATTTTCAGCGTGTGGTATCAAGTTGGCCATAGAATTTTGGGTGAGTGGTATGAAGTAGGCTATGGAATTTCCAGCGAGTTTCCCCAGTAGGCCGGGGTCAAATGACACACCTAGGCCAGATTTTTTCATTTCGTTCATAAAAAAATTACAGATCAAGTATCAAGTAATCGGTAGCAGCAACAGCAAAACCGACACGGAAAGTACCACTTTGCACGCACGTGATATCGAGAAAAGGGTTGGGGGGCTTTTTCTAAAATAATTTGTAACATTTCGATAAGGACGAAAAAAGGGGGGGGGGGCGAAGTCCCCCCCAGGGGGTTGGCGCGCGAAGCGCGCAGGGGGGCGAAGCCCCACTAGTATGAAATAATAAACGATTCGGCGTAGATGCGATTTGCGGTGGAAATCTAACAGGAAATAGAAAAAATCGTACATTTTGAGTCGATAGAGATCTGCTTTATCGGCTCAAAAACAATCTGACGATGCGACCGCAGTTTAGGCTCTACGTTTTACGGATTTAGTTTTGTATAATCGACTTTGTAATTCGCAGGTTCTGGAATATTCAGAAAACATTAAGGCTTCGGCGAAAACCTCAGAGATTTTCAGCATATATCAGAGAATTTGTTTAAGATGTTAGAGAAGCGCTGAATGTCACTGAAATGGACCGGTCAGAGTTTTTCCGACAAATTGTCAGAGAAATATTTTCACTAGGATAGATTTGTAACGCTTTTGTATCGTACCTGTATATTCCGTATCGATGAACACGTACGTGAATACCGGGAATACTGAAAATCCGGCAGGATAACCGAACGACACCAAAATAAATCGTCAGGGAACGACGCAAACGTCACTCGCCAAACTGCCAAACGGGACGGCAATGGCGTCGATCGCGAGGCGCGAGATGCGAGAACCAATCGCACCGCGACTAATACGAAGGGAAAACTACCGCCACAAAATTATAACGCGGCTGCTCGTCTCCTCCAATTGGAGAATAGCTTGCGTGAATGTGATTGGTTTGGTGGGTCACGTGACTACGAGACGCTACTCGTCTCGTTCATTCGCGTTCAAGATGGCAGCCGGACAAGACGAGGTACGGCGTTTTATTTTACTTATATTATATTTCACGTGTTTATTATTTTTTTCTCATTATCAAGAGACGCGATAGCGTCTCGACGGTATTTCAGCCGAAAAGTCGGTCCTCGGCTAGCCCGCGAGGCCCGTGGAGGACCGACTTTTCGGCCGAAATACCGTCGAGACGCTATCGCGTCTCTTGATAGTCGTAGCGTTGTTTTAATGAAATGTCTTTTTTGTTTCAGTTCCCGATGGATTTTGCTGACGAGGATAATATCCTCGAGATCGAGAGGGACCTTGATGATATTCTCATCGAGGAACCTCTCGATCTCGAGGAACCGATGAACGGGCGTGCCGCCGCGCCGCCCGCACAGGGCGAACCCCGCGGCCGGCGCAGAATCGTCGGCCGCGGTGGACACGTTGCCCCGCCACCAGCTGACCTGGAACGCGCGCCCGTCCGCCGACAATATGCCGCCGTCGTCGACGGTCAACGGGAACCAGGTGCTCCCGCCCGTGGACGACGACCAGACGCTCCCGCCCGTGGACGAGGACCAGCCGCCCCCGTCGTCCAACCCGCCGATCAACAAGGGCCAGCCGCCGATCCGGTGGTAGAAGAGCGACGACGTAAGTTATTCGTTTTTTTATTAGGTTATTTTTTTCATTATTCTAGTCGATGCATTTTTCCTGTCGATTCTTTAGATCGACAGGCAAATACCATCGACTAATGTAGTGAAAAGCAGCGACAAATAAAGAATCATTTGACACTGCGTCAAATGAAAAATCATTTGACACAGTGGCAAATGATTTTTTATTTGTCGCAGCGACAAATAACTTTTCATTTGTCGCAGCGACAAATAACTTCATTTGTCGCAGCGACAAATAACTTGTCATTCGTCGCAGTGACACATAAAAAACCATTTGTCACTGCGTCAAATAACTTTTCACCTGTTACTGCGACAAATGAAAAGTTATTTGTCGCTGTGACAAATAAAAAATCATTTGTCACTGCGACAAATAACTTTTCAGCTGTTACTGCGACAAATAACTTTTCAGGTGTTACTGCATCAAATGAAAAGTTATTTATCGCTGCGACAAATGAAAAGTTATTTGTCTTTGTCGATGCATTTTGCCTGTCAATTTAAAAAATCGACAGGCGAAATGCATCGACTGAGTCGTATGGTTTTTATTATGTTAAATTGTTTTTTTTTTGTTTTTTGTATTTATTGTGTTTGTATCTTTTTCAGATACGTACCGCGGTACTCGGGCTGGATGGATGGTGCGCGAACGGTACGCCGAACTAAAGGCGTCCCGTATGATCCGGCTGATTGCCGGTTACGGGAACATTTGCAGGCGAGGCCGGGGCCAACGAGGGGCTCGAGGACGCGGCGACCGTGGCGGCAACCGTGGCGGCCACCGTGGCGCCCGCGACGATGCGGCTCCACCGGCGGGACGCGGACCCGTGGACCCCCCGCGCGACTACCGCTTTTATGAATAAGGGTATGTTTTTTTTCATTTCACCCGGTGCGTGCACCTCATTATTAAGGTTTTCCTTGCGCCTGGTGTCGCGTTCGCATAAGTTTTCGAAAATTGAGAGACAATTGCAACCATTTCTCGATAATATAAAAATGTGAAAAAATCATGCAAATTAAAGGCACTGAAAAGATTAATTTTGCTTAATAATAATTCGAAAATGTTATTAACAAATTGATGAAAAAAAACATTGTTTAACAAACATTTCGATGACCCAAGTTTTTTGTGGATGAAAATGATTCCTTCGTTTTTCTGAATACGTATGAATTTTTTCAGATTTTAGAGTTCACTTTGAATTTTCACATATTTTCGCTATAAAAACACACGAATTTCAAAGTGAACTCTCAAATCTGAAAAAATGCATACGTATTCAGAAAAATGAACGAATCATTTTCATTAAAAAAAAAGTTGGGTCATCGACAAATTTGTTAAACAATATTTTTTTCATCAATTTGTTAATAACATTTTAGAATTATTATTATACAAAATTAATGTTTTCAGTACCTTTAATGTGCATGAATTATTTCCGATTTTTATACCATTGAGAAATGTTCGTAATTCTCTCTCAAATTACTCGAATTTATGCGAAATGAATATCGGTCGCAAGGACCACCTTAATAATATAAAAAAAAACTTTGATTGATAATTGGCTCTAATTTACAGAAGGCGATCGGGTTAAAAATCCGAAATCCGATGCATCGAATTTCTCGCGACGCGACCGAGGAGCGTATGGGCATTATCCGCAAGTCCCGCAAGTCCCGCAAGTGGTGCTGGAGGCCAACGTGGGACACTCCGAAGAGAAGCGATGAATAATCGCGTGAAAAGAGATCGGATCGAAAGAAGCAAAGACTGATAGGAGATAATGAGTGTTCCTGTAAAATAAATAAATATTTCTTCATGTATTCATATATTTTATTAGTGCTCCTTCATTATATTTCTTCATGTATTCATATATTTTATTAGTGCTCCTTCATTATATCATATATTTTATTAGTGCTCCTCCTACAGCAGGTACGTCAGTTACAAAAGTATTTTACAGATTTTGTATAAACCCTCATACGAGTGGTGACGAATCTTTAAAAAAAAAAAACAAAGAAGAAGCTAAGAGTTTAGTACAAAGTTGTGTTGACCAACACAACTTGCGTATGGATAATCGAACTGCACTCGATTCGCGCTCGCGACATTGAACCATGTAATTTTTTAGTCGCCGACGATCCGCCACATCAAACGTACTTATAAATAATTGATAAATAAAAGTAAATGAACAAAAACTGTATTTTTTTTCTTCGTAAAAAAAAACATTTCTTTAGTGTCTGAGAAACTCGTCGAGCTTCGGTCCCGTACGTTCCAAGGGATCCTCCGGGAACATTAGAAGATGTCTGAGAAACTCGTCGAGCTTCGGTCCCGTACGTCCCAAGGGCTCCTCCTGGAACATTAGATAATCGCCTACGAAGGTCGGCGCAAGCAAATGATTTTCAATTGTGTTATGCCACTGTGGCTTCTCCGCCCACAAGTCTCGGTACTTGTCGGACGTAACGACGATGCCGTCGCACTGAGTCGCGTACTCCAGGAGGTATCTGTGAGATAAATCGGTAAATCATTGATCAGAGTTGAATTAGCCATTTTTGCAGAGTAAGAAATGCCAGTAGCGAATTGATTTGCTCTTATATTGTCTTATGTGCGTATATCGTCGTATGGCGCAAACTTTCTCCCGGCGATCGTTCGACTCGGCGTGAATACGACAGTTTCCTCTACGTGCAACTTTTCAATGATCGCCGATTTCGGGATCTTGAGTTTTGTGGCAGGAAAACTTTGGCCGCGTGGCCCCGGCTCTTAAAGTAGTTGATTACTATCTCCAAATCCTTTTCCGAGAAAACTTTGTTACCAGAGTGTCTAAAATGTTACATAGCAATTATTAAATCCCAGTAAAGATGAACAATATTTTGTGATTTTTACCCCATCGCGACGTTGGATCCATCGACGACTATTTCTCTCAACCGACCGGGACATTTTTTCCCCGGTGACTTGTTATTTTTCTTTTTATGAACCGATTTTTTCGAGTTACAGCTGCCTTGGCCGGACTTTAGTTTCGATTTCGAATTTAACTTGTTGCCGCCGCCGGCACATTTCGAAGGCGCTATGTCCATGACCATTGGCTCTTGGTCATTTGATTTTCGTCACGCCGAAGAAACTTCCGTGCTCGCAGTTTCGGCGTTCGGTCCCGATGACCAAACCGACTTCCTCCACGTCCGACGCAGTCGCCACTTCATCCTCTGCAATATTTCCGACTGCTTTCTCTTTTTTCTTATGCGTTAACGTTAAACTACTTTTTTTCTTTTTCTTATGATTCCAAAATTCTTACCATTGGTTCTACTTGCCATAATCTGTCCATTGTGATCCTCATCGTTTACAGCTAATGTCCTGATTGTGGACTTAGGCGACTTTTGATTTTTTATTCTCTTCGCTACAATCTCAGAACTTTCTTTGGCACCTTTTCCTGTTTTTTTCCTCAATTTGTTACCACGTTTTATCGGAGACTTACCCTTCGGCGAAGCATTTACCAGTGAATTTCAACGCGCAGACTGTACCAAATTTTGCGCCTCCGCAACTTCCACCACATCATGTTCTTCCGTGTCCAACACAAAGGTGTCCAAGTCCGGCACTGGCGCGGCAACTGGGTCTGTTTTCAGCGACGACAACTATGCTGTCATCGGAATTAAATAAACAATTGTCCCGAACCTTCGTTTGTCGCTTTCCTCCTGTTGACAGGAGGCGTATCGACGACAGTTATGTCACTGGCATCGTCGGTAGACTTGCCGATTGGTCTAAAAATTGAAAAAAAAAGGAATTCATCCGGATTGATATTTCCAGCAAAATTAAATTTCGTTTGCCTCCTTACTTGAGATTTCATCTGAAATGATTGAGCGGACGTTCGTAGAGCGATCCAAGGAGCTTTTGCTGCTGTTTCAACACTCGGTATTCGTGAACTGAGCAATGTTTGTGAAAAAAGCCAAGAACATGTGCTACACGGACTAACTACGAACGTACTTTTCGGTACTTGTCGACGGCGGACTTTCCAGCGTCGACCTGGGGCTCATCGGCCGAACCCGGAGCCACCGTCATCGTCGTCGTCCTCGGGTCCTCCTTCTTCCGCTTCGAGAATTTTTAACCGCACTCGGAGTCGTCCGACAATCGTTATACTCGAATATTGCCTGAAACACTTGTTAAAATATAAAAAATCCTCCGAAAAACTCGTCATTTGACAGGTTAACCGGCAAAATATAACCTGACACGGCGACGACGGCGACGACCGAGCAGACGACTCGGCGTTCGCGAGACGGCACCGCAGCCGACTAGCCTGCAGTCCCGCTCGGCTCGCCTATCGTATCGGTACGGATTTATTTGAAAAAAATCCTCCGAAAAACTCGTCTTTTGACAGGTTAACCGGCAAAATATAACCTGACACGGCGACGACGGCGACGACCGAGCAGACGACTCGGCGTTCGCGAGACGGCACCGCAGCCGACTAGCCTGCAGTCCCGCTCGGCTCGCCTATCGTATCGGTACGGATTTATTTGATTATATTATCGTATCGGAAGTCTTCTTATTTACCGTATCTTCGTAATAACACCAGGATCCCACCCCATGACTCTGTCAGTTTCTCTCACTTTTTTTTTGGTTTTATATTATTAAACGACGAGAGCGAGCCGGTCGGCAACGGCAGATCGTCGCCGCAACTTCTTCGGGTTGCCGCTGCGGGCGCCACTTGTGATGTCATGTGTGCGTTTTCCGTTCACACGGATGCACACGTATGTGCGATCGGACAAATCTGTCTCGAATGTGTGAGTTCGGACAAAAATGACATTTTGCCAGATATCAGCACTTCGGGAACCAATTATATCGCAATAGGTCTCATTAAAAAGACGGAAAAAAATGAAAAATATTGGCGCTGACACATTTAGCGTCCACGATATATTGCCTGAGATAATAAGAGTTACAGATGAAGTGAGAGTGTGCTGGTACACGCCATGCACGTATATGGATCGCATCGATTTTGTGTGAGTGCGGACGAAAAGTTTTTGACAAACGAAAAATCATAAGTGGCCAGATATTAGCGTTGCGGGCATCGATTTGATTGAACGACGACTCATTGGAAAGAAAAAAAAAATAAAAAATATTGAACCTGACACATTTGGCATCCGCGACGTCTTGACTGAGATAATTCCAGTTGGAATTTCGTAGCAGACGAAAAAGGACGAACGTGCTGTAAAGTAAGAGTAGCGCTAGCGTCTCGTCGTGAGAGTGTCGTGAGGCGGCATTATTAGTTTCTTTTAATACTTGGCGTCGAGACGCTACCGCGTCTCTTGATACCGAGCTGTGCTCTCAGAAACGCTCGAAACACGCGATATCACGATTTTGGTGTTCTTCGATTTTTCGTTCGGAACAGTTGTGGCAGACGACTTTTAACGCATGAATATTGTGTATTTGAGCAGAATGAATGTTTTTTTACACATTTAGACCGAGCTGTGCTCTCAGAAACGCTCGAAATACACGATATCACGATTTTGGTGTTCTTCGATTTTTCGTTCGCCACATTTGTGGCAGACGACTTTTAAAGCATGGATAATGTGCATTTGAGTAGAATGAAGGTTTTTCATACATTTACACCGAGCTGTGCTCTCAGAAACGCTCTAAACACGCGATATCACGATTTTGGTGATCCTCTGTTTCGTTCTCCACAGCTGTGCCTGACGACTTTTGACGCATGGATATTGTGCATTTGAGTAGAATGAATGTTTTTCATACATTTACACCGAGCTGTGCACTCAGAAACGATCGAAACACGCGATATCACGAATTTGGTGTTCTTCGATTTTTCGTTCGCCACAGTTGTGGCAGACGACTTCTAACGCATGGATAATGTGCATTTGAGTAGAATGAAGGTTTTTCATACATTCACACCGAGCTGTGCTCTCAGAAACGCTCGAAACACGCGATATCACGATTTTGGTGATCTTCAGTTTTTCGTTCGCCACGGCTGTGGCAGACAACTTTTAACACATTCATCTTGTGTGTTTGAGCAGAATGAAGGTTTTTGACACATTCACACCGAGCTGTGCTCTCGGAAACGCTCGAAACATGCGATATCACGATTTTGGTGTTCGTCCATTTTTCGTTCGCCACAGCTGTGGCAGACGACTTTTAACGCATGAATATTGTGTATTTGAGTAGAATGAAGGTTTTTGACACATTTACACAAATCTGTGCTCTCAGAAATGCTCGAAACACGCGATATCGCGATTTTTCGTTTGCCACAGCTGTGCCAAACGACTTTTAACGCATGGATATTGTGCATTTGAGTAGAATGAAGGTTTCTGACATATTTATACCGAGCTGTGCTCTCAGAAACGCTCGAAACACGCGATATCACGATTTTGGTGTTCTTCGATTTTTCGTTCGCCACATTTGTGGCAGACGACTTTTAACGCATGGATAATGTGCATTTGAGTTGAATGAAGGTTTTTCATACATTTACACCGAGCTGTGCTCTCAGAAACGCTCTAAACACGCGATATCACGATTTTGGTGTTCTTCGATTTTTCGTTCGCCACGATTGTGGCAGACGACTTTTAACGCATGGATAATGTGCATTTGAGTAGAATGAAGGTTTTTCATACATTTACACCGAGCTGTGCTCTCAGAAACGATGGAAACACGCGATATCACGATTTTGGTGTTCTTCGATTTTTCGTTCGCCACAGTTGTGGCAGACGACTTCTAACACATGGATAATGTGTATTTGAGTAGAATGAAGGTTTTTCATACATTCACACCGAGCTGTGCTCTCAGAAACGCTCGAAACACGAGATATCTCGATTTTGGTACTGTTCAAAGTTTCGTTCGCCACTGCTGTGCCAGACAACTTGTAACACATGGATCTTGTGTATTTGAGTAGAATGAAGGTTTTTGACACATTTACACCGAGCTGTGCTCTCAGAAACGCTCGAAATACGCGATATCACGATTTTGGTCATCTTCAATGTTTCGTTCGCCACGGCTGTGGCAGACAACTTTTAACACATGGATCTTGTGTGTTTGAGCAGAATGAAGGTTTTTGACACATTCACACCGAGCTGTGCTCTCGGAAACGCTCGAAACATGCGATATCACGATTTTCGTGTTCGTCCATTTTTCGTTCGCCACAGGTGTGGCAGACGACTTTTAACGCATGAATATAGTGGATTTGAGTAGAATGAAGATTTTTGACACCTTTACACCGAGCTATGCTCTCAGGAACGCTCGAAACACGAGATATCACGATTTTGGTGTTCTTCGATTTTTCGTTCGCCACAGTTGTGGCAGACGACTTCTAACGCATGGATAATGTGCATTTGAGTAGAATGAAGGTTTTTCATACATTTACACCGAGCTGTGCTCTCAGAAACGATCGAAACACGCGACATCACGATGTTGGTGATGCTGTTTCGTTCTCCACAGCTGTGCCTGACGACTTTTGATGCATGGATATTGTGGATTTGAGTAGAATGAAGGTTTTTGACACATTTACACCGAGCTGTGCTCTCAGAAACGCTCGAAACACGCGATATCACGATTTTGGCGATCTTCAATGTTTCGTTCGCCACGGCTGTGGCAGACAACTTTTAACACATGGATATTGTGCATTTGAGTAGAATGAAGGTTTCTGACACATTTATACCGAGCTGTGCTCTCAGAAACGCTCGAAACACGCGATATCACGATTTTGATGTTCTTCGATTTTTCGTTCGCCACAGTTGTGGCAGACGACTTCTAACGCATGGATAATGTGCATTTGAGAAGAATGAAGGTTTTTCATACATTTACACCGAGCTGTGCTCTCAGAAACGCTCGAAACACGCGATATCACGATTTTGGTGTTCTTCGATTTTTCGTTCGCCACAGTTGTGGCAGACGACTTTTAACGCATGGATAATGTGCATTTGAGTACAATGAAGGTTTTTGACACATTTACACCGAGCTGTGCTCTCAGAAACGCTCGAAACACGCGATATCACGATTTTGGTGATCTTCAATGTTTCGTTCGCCACGGCTGTGGCAGACAACTTTTAACACATGGATATTGTGCATTTGAGTAGAATGAAGGTTTTTTACACATTGACACCGAGCTGTGCTCTCAGAAACGCTCGAAACACGAAATATCCCGATTTTGGTGTTCGTCGCTTTTTCGTTCGCCACAGCTGTGCCAGACGACTTTTAACGCATGGATATTGTGCATTTGAGTAGAATGAAGGTTTCTGACATATTTATACCTGACATATTTATACCTGACTCGGTGTAAATGTATGACATATTTTCATACATTTACACCGAGCTGTGCTCTCAGAAACGCTCGAAACACGCGTTATCACGATTTTGGTGATCCTCGATGTTTCGTTCTCCACAGCTGTGCCTGACGACTTTTGAGGCATGGATATTGTGCATTTGAGTAGAATGAAGATTTTTGACACATTTACACCGAGCTATGCTCTCAGGAACGCTCGAAACACGAGATATCACGATTTTGGTGTTCTTCGATTTTTCGTTCGCCACGGCTGTGGCAGACAACTTTTAACACATGGATCTTGTGTGTTTGAGCAGAATGAAGGTTTTTGACACATTCACACCGAGCTGTGCTCTCGGAAACGCTCGAAACATGCGATATCACGATTTTGGTCTTCGTCCATTTTTCGTTCTCCACAGCTGTGGCAGACGACTTTTAACACATGGATATTGTGCATTTGAGTAGAATGAAGGTTTCTGACGCATTTATACCGAGCTGTGCTCTCAGAAACGCTCGAAACACGCGATATCACGATTTTGGTGTTCTTCGATTTTTCGTTCGCCACAGTTGTGGCAGACGACTTCTAACGCATGGATAATGTGCATTTGAGTAGAATGAAGTTTTTTCATACATTCACACCGAGCTGTGCTCTCAGAAACGCTCGAAACATGCGATATCACGATTTTGGTGTTCGTCGATTTTTCGTACGCCACAGCTGTGGCAGACGACTTTTAACGCATGAATATTGTGCATTTGAGTAGAATGAAGATTTTTTACACATTTACACCGAGCTATGCTCTCAGGAACGCTCGAAACACGAGATATCTCGATTTTGGTACTGTTCAAAGTTTCGTTCGCCACTGCTGTGCCAGACAACTTGTAACACATGGATCTTGTGTATTTGAGTAGAATGAAGGTATTTGACACGTTTACACCGAGCTGTGCTCTCAGAAACGCTCGAAACACGCGATATCACGATTTTGGTGTTATTCAATGTTTCGTTCGCCACGGCTGTGGCAGACAACGTTTAACACATGGATCTTGTGTATTTGAGTAGAATGAAGATTTTTGACACATTTACACCGAGCTGTGCTCTCAGAAACGCTCGAAACACGCGATATCACGATTTTGGTGTTCGTCGATTTTTCGTTCGCCACAGTTGTGGCAGACGACTTTTAACGAGTGGATAATGTGCATTTGAGAAGAATGAAGGTTTTTCATACATTTACACCGAGCTGTGCTCTCAGAAACGTTCGAAACACGCGATATCACGATTTTGGTGATCCTCGATTTTTCGTTCTCCACAGCTGTGGATGACGACTTTTGACGCATGGATATTGTGCATTTGAGTAGAATGAAGGTTTTTGACACATTTACACCGAGCTGTGCTCTCAGAAACGCTCGAAACACGCGATATCACGATTTTGGTGATCTTCAGTTTTTCGTTCGCCACGGCTGTGGCAGACAACTTTTAACACATGGATATTGTGCATTTGAGTAGAATGAAGGTTTCTGACACATTTATACCGAGCTGTGCTCTCAGAAACGCTCGAAACACGCGATATCACGATTTTGGTGTTCTTCGATTTTTCGTTCGCCACAGTTGTGGCAGACGACTTCTAACGCATGGATAATGTGCATTTGAGTAGAATGAAGGTTTTTCATACATTTACACCGAGCTGTGCTCTCAGAAACGCTCGAAACACGCGATATCACGATTTTGGTGTTCTTCGATTTTTCGTTCGCCACAGTTGTGGCAGACGACTTTTAACGCATGGATAACGTGCATTTGAGTACAATGAAGGTTTTTGACACGTTTACACCGAGCTGTGCTCTCAGAAACGCTCGAAACACGCGATATCACGATTTTGGTGATCTTCAATGTTTCGTTCGCCACGGCTGTGGCAGACAACTTTTAACACATGGATATTGTGCATTTGAGTAGAATGAAGGTTTTTTACACATTGACACCGAGCTGTGCTCTCAGAAACGCTCGAAACACGCGATATCCCGATTTTGGTGTTCGTCGCTTTTTCGTTCGCCACAGCTGTGCCAGACGACTTTTAACGCATGGATATTGTGCATTTGAGTAGAATGAAGGTTTCTGACATATTTATACCTGACTCGGTGTAAATGTATGACATATTTTCATACATTTACACCGAGCTGTGCTCTCAGAAACGCTCGAAACACGCGTTATCACGATTTTGGTGATCCTCGATGTTTCGTTCTCCACAGCTGTGCCTGACGACTTTTGAGGCATGGATATTGTGCATTTGTGTAGAATGAAGGTTTTTGACACATTTACACCGAGCTGTGCTCTCAGAAACGCTCGAAACACGCGATATCACGATTTTGGTGATCTTTAATGTTTCGTTCGCCACGGCGGTGGCAGACAACTTTTAACACATGGATCTTGTGTATTTGAGTAGAGTGAAGGTTTTTGACACATTTACACCGAACTGTGCTCTCAGAAACGCTCGAAACACGCGATATCACGATTTTGGTGTTCGTCGATTTTTCGTTCGTCACAGCTGAGCCAGACGACTTTTAACGCATGGATATAGTGCATTTGAGTAGAATGAAGGTTTTTTACACATTTACACCGAGCTGTGCTCTCAGAAACGCTCGAAACACGCGATATCACGAATTTGGTGTTCTTCGATTTTTCGTTCGCCACAGTTGTGGCAGACGACTTCTAACGCATGGATAATGTGCATTTGAGTAGAATGAAGGTTTTTCATACATTCACACCGAGCTGTGCTCTCAGAAACGCTCGAAACACGCGATATCACGATTTTGGTGTTCTTCGATTTTTCGTTCGCCACATTTGTGGCAGACGACTTTTAAAGCATGGATAATGTGCATTTGAGTAGAATGAAGGTTTTTCATACATTTACACCGAGCTGTGCTCTCAGAAACGCTCCAAACACGCGATATCACGATGTTGGTGATCCTGTTTCGTTCTTCACAGCTGTGCCTGACGACTTTTGATGCATGGATATTGTGGATTTGAGTAGAATGAAGGTTTTTGACACATTTACACCGAGCTGTGCTCTCAGAAACGCTCGAAACACGCGATATCACGATTTTGGTGATCTTCAATTTTTCGTTCGCCACGGCTGTGGCAGACGACTTCTAACGCATGGATAATGTGCATTTGAGTAGAATGAAGGTTTTTCATACATTTACACCGAGCTGTGCTCTCAGAAACGCTCGAAACACGCGTTATCACGATTTTGGTGATCCTCGATGTTTCGTTCTCCACAGCTGTGCCTGACGACTTTTGAGGCATGGATATTGTGCATTTGAGTAGAATGAAGATTTTTGACACATTTACACCGAGCTATGCTCTCAGGAACGCTCGAAACACGAGATATCACGATTTTGGTGTTCTTCGATTTTTCGTTCGCCACGGCTGTGGCAGACAACTTTTAACACATGGATCTTGTGTGTTTGAGCAGAATGAAGGTTTTTGACACATTCACACCGAGCTGTGCTCTCGGAAACGCTCGAAACATGCGATATCACGATTTTGGTCTTCGTCCATTTTTCGTTCGCCACAGCTGTGGCAGACGACTTTTAACGCATGAATATTGTGCATTTGAGTAGAATGAAGATTTTTGACACATTTACACCGAGCTATGCTCTCAGGAACGCTCGAAACACGAGATATCACGATTTTGGTGTTCTTCGATTTTTCGTTCGCCACAGTTGTGGCAGACGACTTCTAACGCATGGATAATGTGCATTTGAGTAGAATGAAGATTTTTGACTCATTTACACCGAGCTATGATCTCAGGAACGCTCGAAACACGAGATGTCTCGATGTTGGTCCTGTTCAAAGTTTCGTTCTCCACAGCTGTGCCTGACGA